>CAWUFW010000027.1:3270000-3870000 GCA_963921515.1 Calotriton arnoldi
CCCGCACCTAGGCCCGCCCATCCGCCACATCGAATATACCACCAGCACGACAACCTTCCCATTCGAAACACTGACTGGGGGTGGCGACCAGTGAACAATCATGTGTAGCCTACCCACGCGTACATGTGGGCCCTCCATGATCCATGTCACCTGCGGCAAAGTCATGACATGCGCAATGAGGGAAGTGAGGAGAGCTGTCCGCCCCACGCACAGAAGGTGCATCAGCTCCACAGACCCAGCAGCGAGTCCAGCAGGGGTCACATGTGCAGGGGCAGCTGTGCCTGGTGTGAAGGCACATGCATATAGACAGCACATCGACCAATGTGTAGTCTGCCCACATCTACAGTCCATCATCATGCGGACATAGGAATTGAACACAGGGCAACACATCTGAGTGGGTGCACCCACCGTGACCAACAATGCGCAATCATCGACGTACCCGCCCTGTGCATGGCCCCCCACCCAACGGAGGCACATCCAGTGCCACCATCCCACACACACAAGCCTTCCACGGAACATGCTGTGTCCAATGGTCAGTACAGAGTCAGCGCCCATCTGGTGGATCCTGAACAGGAGACACATGCACACACATGCCAGCTCCCACTATGTACGTCTGCCACCTGGCACGTGCAATGTAACCTCTCACCTGTGACGTGTGACTGCAAGCACACAGCCGTCTTGGCATGGGGCTGTCAATGTGGACACCTGTCAATGTTTCGGGAGGTGTGATCCATACAGTGCTGTACATAGGGTGCAGTGCTGACACCTACTACTGTCTCATATCCCCTCGTGCCACAGGTCCCACTTGTTTTGGCTGCTCAGCCTGTGCCCACATCGTCGTCGTCGTGTGCCATACTCATCCAGCCTCGGAAGCAGTTCCATGCTCAGCAGACATTCATGTTGCCGTGGCGTTGCCGCTTGACGAATATGCAGTCAGTCCCCATCAGCACGCCCCGCAAGTCATTGGGGCCTAGATCCCCATGTGCATGCACATGGCAGTGGTTTGTATCACTAGCCATTGCCATTGTTGGGAGACCTGTGTAAGTGTATTGTGGCCGTGCCGTCCCAGCTTGACAGCTGGGCTGTGGCTCATGTGCTTGCTCAGTCATGTCAGTGATGTGTATGCGAAATTGCTATGTGTTGTGTTGCTTTGACATGTGTCCACTGCCATTTTCCCTAGGCGGAGACCGAACATTGACCGCCCATACCAATTGCTGGCGGACATGGACGATACAGAGGTCATTAGGAAGTTTCGGCTGGACAGGCCAACCCTGCATCGACTGTGTGCCATGTTGGAACCCCATCTCCGTCCCCGCAGGGTGTATCCGACAGCTGTCACCCCCACGGCTAAGGTGATGGCCGCCATGCATTTCTTCGCCACTGGGTCATTCCAGCACACAGTGGGCAGTGGAGGAGGGATGTCCCAGCCCATGTTCAGCAAGGTGCTGAGGGATGTACTGGCAGCCATGATGCTGTACCGAAACAGGTACATCAGATTCCCCAGGGCTCGTGAATTGGCGGCAGTGAAGGGTGCATTCTATGCCCTTGGCAGAATCCCACACGTCGTTGGAGCCATTGACTGCACACATGTTGGCCTTGTTCCACCACAGGCCACTGAGCACCTGTACCGCAACAGGAAGCACACGCACTCCCTGAATGTGCAAGTGGTGTGCCTTGCGGACATGGTGATCACCCACGTGTGTGCAAAGTTCCCAGGCTCGGCCCATGACGCACACATAATGCGCAACAGCATCTTGCCACGACTGATGTCCAATCTGCAACAGGATCGTGGCTGTATTGTCGGTGAGTATGTGGAGTGGTGTAGCGTGCTGGTTGTGCGATGCTGTCCCCTGTCCAGTTGGAATAGCAACGGTTCTCTGTGTCCCTCACACCCAGGTGACTCTGCGTACCCGAATGGGGCATGGCTGCTCAGTCCATTGAGGAATCCTCGCACCCCAGCAGACGATCGCTACAATGAGGCACATGGGAGGACCAGACGTGTGGTCGAGCGTACCTTTGGCCTCCTCAAGTCCAGGTTCAGGTGCCTGGACCGCACCGGGGGTGCGCTGGCGTACTCCCCACAGAAGGTGTGCCAGATAGTGGTGGCGTGCTGCATGCTGCACAATCTGGCCATTCGGAAGCAGATCCCCCTCATCGTGGATGACGGAGATCAACCAGGGCCCCAGCCCGCAGACCAGGACAGCTCGAGTGAGGAGGACAGCGGAGAGGAGGAAGCTGGTAATGTGCGGCAGCCGCTCATCGCCCACTACTTCACTTGACGGTGAGTGTCCATGTACGACGGCTGATGTGGCTGTATCTGTGCAGGTGTGTGTGTGCTGTGTCAGGGTGGCCGTTTGTTCACTGCGTGCTGTGTGTCAACGCTCCATGGCCAGGGTAGTATGCCACTGTTGGTGGCTGTGGCATTGTGCCCTATTGCTCTGTGCGATGTGTGTACATTGCTTGTAGTTGTTGACATGTACTGTGTGATGGGTGTGTGACACACTCATTGAATGTGCTCCTGTTCTGTCTCCCACCCCTAGGTCCCTACAGGCCCTCCGGTTCCATTGCCATGCCACGCATCAGGTGCCTTTCCGCCCAAGGTGGCCGTTGTATTCCGTACAAATAAAACAAAGGGCACAAACAGCAGTTTGTGTAAGAGGTGCATTTATTTCAAACTGTGACATGTGATTGTGTGCGAGGTGATGACAAAAGTGGTGCGTGCAGTGACAATGAGCTGTCGGTCACGGCTGCGTGATGCTCAGGGTGTACCCACTTGTTCCATGTCCATGGTCCAACAGACACATGCCATCCAGATGGCTGTGTGGAGTGGGATCGTAGTCCAAGTCAATGCAGTGGGTGGTCAAGGAAGGCTGGCTGGCTGCCTCACTTGCGTCTGGAGCGTGCGTAGTCCTCCCGGGAGATCTGTTTGTACTTCGGACGGCCCCTTCCACGTTTGGGAGGGGGTGTGTGGTGGCGACCTGCTGGTGGGGGGTGAGGTGTGCTCACTGGCTGTGGACGCAGGGGTACTGGACACTGCTGCTCGACCCTGCGCCCCGGCAGGTGGTGGCGGTGGTGGAGCTGCTGTCCCTGGCTGTGACCTCACCGCCACCACCAGCTGGCCCATGAGGTCCACGAGTTGGCCCATACGGGCGTCCATGGACCTCAGCACCCCCAGCACCTCCCGCGTGTCTGAAGCAGACCTGACCCATTGTTCTTGGGCCTCTTCATAGGACCCAAGGACTCTGGCCATTTGAGGCAGGGCATGGCTCCCAGGGGAGACTTGTGTTTCCCTGACCCTGCTCCTCCTACCAGTACTGCTGCCACCGGCCTGCCCACTAGCCACATTGCTCACCACGGTCCGCGCTGTGGCTCCCAGGGTGGATCCAGTCGGCCGGGCCACCACCTGCGCTGGGGCTGGTGCCAGCGAAGACGTGGTGGTGGTGGCGGCGGTGGTGGTCGGTGCGGCGATGGTGGCGGTTGCGGCAATGGTAGTGGCCGCAATGACCGTGGGTGTGGCCGCAATGACCGTGGGTGTGGCCGCAACGACAGTGGCAGCAGGGGGCTGGGAATGTTCAGCAGCCCTGGATGATGGGTTGGTGGGTAGGAGGGGTCCTGGGGAGCGGCTGGGCCCTGCCACACCAGATGGGCCTGCTTGGTGGTCCGTGTCCGAAGAGGAGGACAGATCCTCCACATCCGTGTGTCCTCGTTGGGGGCTTGTAGGCTGGCTGTGCTGGCTGCTGTCTCCATCCCCAGCATCCAGCAGTTCGTCACCTGTGGAGAGAATGAGATTTGTTATTGTGTTGCACCTGGCGAAGTATGTATTTGTCGTCTGACATTAACAGTTCGTGCAATCTCGTAAATGGGTTTCCCGGAGGCGTGTGTGTGGCTGTAGCATTTGTAGTTGTGTGTGCTTGACAATGGGACTGTGTGCTGTGCACATGTGGCATGGGACGGATTGGCCATGCCGATGGGTGTGTTGCTGTGCCCCTACTTATTGTGACTCTGGTGTATGCGGGCTCCTGGCCCATCCTGGGTCTGGTTTGTACTTTGCTTTTGGTGTTCAGATGGGACGCTTAGGAACGCATATGGCAACATGGGGGCCATGCCCCAGATTCGCATTTGGGATGGAATATGCTTTTGGGGTACATGCTGTGAGCCATGGGTGCCGAACGTGACATGTGTTGTGGCAGCATGACAGTGCATGGTTTGAGGTGTGTGCATGCTTGACATGGCCTGCATATTTGCTGTCTGTTGTGATTACTGGACATGGCATTGGACGCATCGTTATGAGTGAGTGATGGTTGTGTGCCAGCCAACGTATTGCAGTTGTCCCATCTCCTTGGTGTGCGTGCTGCCCTGTGCCATGTGCATCACTGCAGTGCTCGGGGGGGTGTGGCCCATGTTGTGTGTTGTTGCTCACAGTGTGTCGTGCGCTTCATTGACTTCTGGCACATGGTTGGTCATGGGCATGTATCTTAGCGTGACTGCTGTATGTGTGGCAGCTGTGCGGATGACATGCCTTTCATGAGACTGGGGCTGACGGATGGGATGGATGGTATGTTGTATGTGCATGGTGTGTCTGTGTGTTTGATGGGTTCAGTGGTGTTCGTGTGCATTTATGTTGTTCCGCTCTGTTGCGTCTAGTGTTGTTTGTCTTACATAGGCGTAGTTGTGGGGTGTGTGGTTGACAGGCAGTAGGGGCTACATGGACAGGACTTCAATGGTGTTTCGGTTGTGTGTGATGGGTTGTACAGTGGCTGCCGTGTGGTACTATATTCAGTGTGGCTTGTGCATGCAGACGTGGCTCCTTGGGTGTTGCTGTGTTTGTGATGGGTCATGTGGGGTGTGAGTCTGTGGTTCATGTCCGTGTGCACATTGTTCACTTGTTCGTGACGGTGGGCGGTGCTGCGTGTTCGTCTGCTACGTGACATGTCCCATGTGTTGGTCGTGTTACGGTCCTCATGCCTCCAGTAATCCAGCCCTGTCCAGTTTCCCACCTGCAGGTTGTTCGTGCGTGCACTGTACTGGATGCCACATGGTTCTAAGCGGGGGTGCTCCATGTTGCAGGTCTGTGGGGGTGGGGGGTGTTGTGGGTCGTGGTGGTGGCTGGACACCCACTGACACCGATTGCTGTGGACCGTGATGTCTACCTTTCGGCTGTCGTTGTGCACTGCGGTGGCTGACACGTGGCTGTGGGGTGTGGGGGATGCTCCTCCTTGCTGTGCTGTGGGACTAGGGGCCTGGTGTGTTTTGTACTTGGGCTGTCCACCCTCCCACCCACTGCACTTTGTGTTCCTGCCACTTACCTGTTACTTGTCGGTTAGTGCAGCTATGGCGGACACATGGGTGTGGTGGGTGCTCGTTGTGGCGCTTCTGGCATATTTGGGGACCTGTTGGTGGTTACGTGGCTGGCTGAGTGTACACATGTCCCCACGCATCTTACAGTTGTTCGGTTTGGGCTGTGTGTGGTGGTGTCTGTTGCATGTGTGTGTGATGTGTTGTGTATTGTGTGCTGGACATGGGGGTGTTTGTCCCTGGGAGCTGTGGCATGGTGGTAGTGCATGTGAGTACATAGCGGTGTGCTGGTATACATTAGTTTGTACTTACCAGCCTCCACTCCCCTGCTAATCCGGCGAGGATCTCGGGATGTATGATGACTCGCACCTTCTCCTCCCACGCTTTGAAGGTCTTGAAGAGCGCGGGATTCCCTCCGCCAGTGACGGCAGCCAGCTCTCTGTTCTTGCTCTCCTTCTTCTTGACCAGGCTCTTGACGTCATTCCACCGTTTGTTTATTTCGACTCTGTTCCTGGGCAAGGTCCCGACTGCATTGACCTGGTCTACGATCCGGTTCCACATTCTCTTTCTGGTGGCTAGTGGTGTGTGCTGGACCAGGTTCCCATAGATTTGTGGGTGCACCTTGATGATCTCGTCGACCATGACCGTCAGCTCCATGGGCGTGAACTTGGGCATTCTTTGTGGTGCCATGGTGTTTGTGGTGCTGGTGCGGTGTGTGTTGTGTAATGTGCAGGGGGTTTGTGGTGCCGGTGTTTGGTGGTGGTGGTGGTGGTTGTGATGTGTGCGTTTCTGTGGTGTGCTGCTGTCCTTGCTGTGTCACTGTGTCCTCTCCTCTCCTCTCTAGTTTGCAATGTTGCAAGGGGTTGTGGTCTGTGGGAGTGCTGCTTTTGTACTTACCTATGTGGGTGTGTCCTCATGGTCTGTTGTTTTCAGGTGTGTTGTGTCTGGGGTTCTGGCCTTTGTAGTTTTTGTTTGTCCAGGGGGTGTTTTCGGGATGTGTACTGTGCTTGTGTATTTGTGCGTGCCTTGCTGTGTGGACTTGTTGGCCATGTTGTGTGCGATTGTTTTTGTCAGCGGATGGTTTCTGTGCAGGGACGTGGGCGCCATGGCTTCTGCCGTGTCGGTTCTCATCGGCGTTGTTTGCGCTGGCGGGCGGTATATTTGTAGTTTTCCCGCGCTCATGGCGGTGCGATCATAATCTCACGTGCGGTGTGTCGGGCGTGAGGGCGGGCGGTTTTGTGTTGTCGTGCGTGTTTCCGTCCGTGGCGGGCGGTTTGACTCCGACTCGGACGATGGCGGGCGGTATCTTGTGTGATTTTTCCGCCGATGGCGGTTTTCGGTTTGTGTAATCGTAATGGCGTGGTCGGTGTTCAGACGGTGTGTGCGGGCGGATTTTTGCTGCTTCCATGCCTGGCGGATTTTTTTACGCCGGGTATCGTAATGGGCCCCTTAGTTCCATAAACCAGCATGTTACAATTCAACTGCTCACGTGTTGTCATCTGTCACAGTGACAGTTGTCAGGACCACAAATGATTCATAGCCCATAGGTCAACTCAATAAAAATAACACAAAACGACCCTAGTTCATTTAAATTATTTTACTAAAAAATTAAATTTTAATTTGTGTCTACGTGTCAAACAAAACCATAAGGTAAATACCAATATTACCGCGCATCAAAAAACCTATTCCATTCATTGATATCCCGGGAAACTCCACTGACTTCTCCCCTCAGAGTCTTTCTGTCTTTTCTTTAATTTAAAAAAAAATATATAATAAAAAAGTGAATTGTACCGATCAAACTGCCATGAAACCGCTATGCACAATGTATCTGAAGATGTCAAAAACAAACGTGTTTTTCTTTAAATGCTTAGCCCATAGCGAAGGTACCAGGGGAAAAAAAAATATAAAAATATAAAATCATTCCCATTTTTCACTTGGTGCTCAGCCCATACAGTTGGAACCAGGGTATAGAATCGTTCAAACCCTGTGTGCTGCTTTTTAGCCTGTCCACCCACCGTTGTGGACCAACAAAAAACTGGCAATATCCACAGTATTAGGTGGAATGAAGGGTTTATCCCATAGGAAATGTTCTTGATTCTGTTCTACCTCCTGTGATGGGGCATTATGCGTGCGGTTATTGTAGGGCTTGTCCTCTTTCACTGACTGGGAAAACAGTGGACATAGGAACTAACCGCCGCTGGGAGCAGAGGAAACATACAACATGCAATACAGAGAATGTCATTTACCTCATAAGGTGTCCTTGCTATAAGTTTTATGTAGGGATGACTACCCGTCGGGTGAAGACTCGTATTTTGGAACATATGAGTACAATAAGGTGTGGCAAAACTAATACGAAACTAACGGCTCATTTCCAGGAGAAAAGACATAGGGGCCGATTCCGATCTCGGTCGGAGGCGTACCCAACACCATTCGGTCGGGAAAAAAGCCATGCGAAAGCCTGTTTCCCGACCGATCCGTACAGCACACCGAACGAGTAAGTACGATGCGCACAACAGCAAAGAATCCGGCCGAGCCGTACTCACCCAAACCAGGTCCTGTTCCCCGACCGAGGCGAATCCGGAAACGCCGAATCGAGTCGCACGGAAGGGAAAATGCAGCCCCGTACGGCCGGACAAGTACGATGCACTTTCCGTACGCGCCGAACCCGTCGCTACGCACGGCACGTCAAAGCATCTGGGAGAGGCGCACATAAGCTCCGATTCGCGCCACAACACGATCCACGGCTCCGAGACGAACACGGCAGCGACGAGGACGACGCGAAGCGACGAGGACGAGGCGAAGCGACGAGGACGACGCGAAGCAACGAGAAGGACGAACGACACGAACCAACCATGAATCCCTTCGTCCCGATCATACCAATATTCTACATTTACTACCGGAACAGGCACGGACGCGTACGGTGCAGAAGGTAAGCCAGACACCAACCACGAAACACATACAACACGTACACGACACATCACACACACACAGAGGGATGCAGAATATACTTACACCAGCAACAGCAGCACCATAGGGGCGGGATGCCCATCAGCAATGCCACATATGCACACAGGGGCCTGAATGCGCACCACCACCCTCACCCAGGGGGGGCAGGATGCCTACCACTACTACCACCCTCACCCAGGGGGGCAGGATGCCTACCACTACTACCACCCTCACCCAGGGGGGGCAGGATGCCTACCACTACTACCACCCTCACCCCGGGGGGGGCAGGATGCCTACCACCACTACCACCCTTAGCCAGGGGGGGCTGGATGCCTACCACTACTACCACCCTCACCCAGGGGGGGCTGGATGCCTACCACCACCCTTAGCCAGGGGGGGCAGGATGCCTACCACCACTACCACCCTTAGCCAAGGGGGCTGGATGCCTACCACTACTACCACCCTCACCCAGGGGGGGCTGGATGCCTACCACCACCCTTAGCCAGGGGGGGCTGGATGCCTACCACCACTACCACCCTCACCCAGGGGGGCAGGATGCCTACCACTACTACCACCCTTAGCCAGGGGGGCAGGATGCCTACCACTACTACCACCCTCACCCAGGGGGGCTGGATGCCTACCACCACCCTTAGCCAGGGGGCAGGATGCCTACCACCACTACCACCCTCACCCAGGGGGGCTGGATGCCTACCACTACTACCACCCTCACCCAGGGTGGGCTGGATGCCTACCACTACTACCACCCTTAGCCAGGGGGGCAGGATGCCTACCACCACTACCACCCTCACCCAGGGGGGCAGGATGCCTACCACTACTACCACCCTCACCCAGGGTGGGCTGGATGCCTACCACTACTACCACCCTCACCCAGGGGGCAGGATGCCTACCACTACTACCACCCTCACCCAGGGGGGCAGGATGCCTACCACTACTACCACCCTTAGCCAGGGGGGCAGGATGCCTACCACTACTACCACCCTCACCCAGGGGGGCTGGATGCCTACCACCACCCTTAGCCAGGGGGGGCAGGATGCCTACCACCACTACCACCCTCACCCAGGGGGGGCTGGATGCCTACCACTACCACCCTCACCCAGGGTGGGCTGGATGCCTACCACTACTACCACCCTCACCCAGGGGGGCAGGATGCCTACCACTACTACCACCCTTAGCCAGGGGGGCAGGATGCCTACCACCACTACCACCCTCACCCAGGGGGCAGGATGCCTACCACTACTACCACCCTTAGCCAGGGGGCAGGATGCCTACCACTACTACCACCCTCACCCAGGGTGGGCTGGATGCCTACCACTACTACCACCCTCACTCAGGGGGGGCAGGATGCCTACCACTACTACCACCCTCACCCAGGGTGGGCTGGATGCCTACCACTACTACCACCCTCACCCAGGGGGCAGGATGCCTACCACTACTACCACCCTCACCCAGGGGGCAGGATGCCTACCACTACTACCACCCTCACCCAGGGGGCAGGATGCCTACCACTACTACCACCCTCACCCAGGGGGGCAGGATGCCTACCACTACTACCACCCTCACCCAGGGGGCAGGATGCCTACCACTACTACCACCCTCACCCAGGGGGGCAGGATGCCTACCACTACTACCACCCTCACCCAGGGTGGGCTGGATGCCTACCACTACTACCACCCTCACCCAGGGGGGCAGGATGCCTACCACTACTACCACCCTTAGCCAGGGGGGCAGGATGCCTACCACCACTACCACCCTCACCCAGGGGGCAGGATGCCTACCACTACTACCACCCTTAGCCAGGGGGGCAGGATGCCTACCACTACTACCACCCTCACCCAGGGTGGGCTGGATGCCTACCACTACTACCACCCTTAGCCAGGGGGGCAGGATGCCTACCACCACTACCACCCCCACTCATAGGATGGACAATGCATGACACAACCAGCACACCACAACCTAGGGAATGCAAGAAGAAGACATCCCCCAACACCATGACAAGCGTGTGTAGACTGTGTCAAATGCCTACAACACCGAACATGACTTTGAACATACAATGTGACCCCCTAGCACATGTGCCACACAAATATGTGTGTGGCACCCACAATGCAAGCAGGCCATGACCATTGTGGCAATGTGGTCCAAACCCCCATCATCACAGTGACCAAAATGTAAGTGTGGGGTCCATAGCTGAAGCACACTTTGAACAATGTGGCAATGGGGTCCAAACCCCCATCATCACAGTGACCAAAAGGTAAGTGTGGGGTCCATAGCTGCAGCACATTTTGAACATTGTGGCAATGGGGTCCAAACCCCCATCATTACAGTGACCAAAAGGTAAGTGTGGGGTCCATAGCTGCAGCACATTTTGAACATTGTGGCAATGGGGTCCAAACCCCCATCATCACAGTGACCAAAAGGTAAGTGTGGGGTCCATAGCTGCAGCACATTTTGAACATTGTGGCAATGGGGTCCAAACCCCATCATCACAGTGACCAAAAGGTAAGTGTGGGGTCCATAGCTGCAGCACATTTTGAACATTGTGGCAATGGGGTCCAAACCCCCATCATCACAGTGACCAAAAGGTAAGTGTGGGGTCCATAGCTGCAGCACATTTTGAACATTGTGGCAATGGGGTCCAAACCCCCATCATCACAGTGACCAAAAGGTAAGTGTGGGGTCCATAGCTGCAGCACATTTTGAACATTGTGGCAATGGGGTCCAAACCAATGTTCCCTCTAATTATTTTCCTCTGTGTGCGGCAGAGTAAGGTCTCTGTGCGCTGCAGCCAAGGCTATGTGCGCCAAGAACCTGACCGCGCGTGTAGACCAGGGCTTTGAGTGGGATGAAAAAACTCGGGGATCTTTCAAAGGGGCGTAACCGATGCGATTAAGGGTGTGGCTTAAAAGCAATTAAGCTAAAAATATGTGCATTGCATAGTGTGTCACCCGACTGATATTTTGCTGCTTCTGTCATTGCATCCAGATATATAATACAAGTAACATTACACCTACAAGAAGCCAAGACTATTGGCTTTGTCAATGGTTGTTTTTTGCATCAAGTTGTATATAATATTGAAAATGCTTCCGCTCTTGCGGTTGAGGTTGTGGCTTAATGCTCGAGCTGTCGACTTAGGAGATGGGTTTTGAGTCTTGGGTCAGCTTAACATCCTGTGATTCTGGGCAAATCAATTAATCTCCCCATGCATACAAAAAAAAAATATAATAATAAATCATGTAAAGCGCTCCAATACTTTTGGGTTGAGTTCGCACTATATAAAAACTTGCTGCATTTCTTTTCTAAATGCGGGGTAGAAACCATAACAGATGGAGAAAGAATGAGGGAAAGAGAAAGGGAGGGCAGAAAGGAAGAATGAAATATAGGAAATATGAAAAGAAGGAAGAAACCGCGACAAGAAGGAGAGGTCAATAAAAGGATGGATACAAAGGTGAAAGGGTTGAGAGATGGAAGAGTAAAGTTATATTTGCATGGGTGGGTGCACGTAAGAATGGATTGAAGGATGAATGTTTGGATAGATGGATGGAAACCTGGATGGAAGGGTGAAAGGATGGGTGATTGATAAAAGGTGGGTGAAATGATGGATGGATGGGTGGGTGGATGGATGGGTGGATGGATGGATGGAATGGTAAAGGATGGATGGATTAGATGAAAAGACAGACGGATGGGAGCATGAATAGACAGGTGAAATGGACGCTGGATGAAAGGCTTAAAGGGTGGAGAGATTAATAGATAGGAGGGATAGAAGGACCTCTTCTAGGGAGGACAGGCCTTACTAGCTTCACTCTCCTGATGGCATTTGAGGTACCAATCGAATTGGGGGTATTTTAGTTTGCTTTTTGGCTACCCCTGTGTCCACAATACGCCTTCGACAACAGCTAAAGGCTGTCTATAGGCGAGACCTGGAAAGGCCTGGCTAGGGAAAGGTTTAAAGTTAGTGGCCCCTAATCCCAGGGGCATGAGGGGCCCACAGCCATCTCTCTTTACTACCAGATGATAGGTTCCGGGAGTTCTCTTGCCTCCTTACAGAACGGTGCCCGTGGGGCTCTTTCTTTACCACTGTAAACTGTCATTTCAAGCAATCCTTTGTGGTGCTGATTACATCGAAATGTATTTTTATTGCAACAACAACATGGCAGTATCTATGAATAAAATCAGCTGTGAACAATTGAATACTGAGAGCCAAGCGCCTAGTTTATCTGGTATAAATCCACTAAAAAACAACTAGAGGGAAATTTCACAAAATGTTAGGGTAGTTTCTAAGCAAGTAAGTAGGAGTGGAACAACTGAAGCGCCACAAGGTGGGGCACTAGCCGCTAGACTGCCCCCGCAAACACAATGTGTGTCCCCACTCTTGTTCAAAGGGTGTGGGGGATTCTGTACAGTAGCAGCTGCAAAATGTCCCAGACTGAGGGATTAAAAAAAATATACCTTGCACAGGAAGTGCAAATATGGCCCTGTTAGTTGATTTAAAGGCAGAAAACTCAAGTCCCAACACCGGGATCTCATCTTTATCGGTGGCACCGCCAGGGACGGGGGATACTTTATAGTAACTTTAGCACAGTACGCACATCTCTTCCAGGCACTCTCCTGGCATGTATCAACCTCTACTTTTCCCACAAAACGTCTATTTTTATGTGAATTATTTTATATAGCGCCTGCCCTGCTATGTGGCAGTTTCAAGAGGTGTGACTATGAAAAAATCGAACAATCCCCTCTCCGGGGAGCTGTCTAACAGTGGGGGTTCAGCTTTTAGAGGTCGGCCCCTGGTCAGAGAGGCAGCGTTCAGCCGGACAGGGCGCTTTGGCACCAAACCCTTTGCCCTCGGCTGTGGGAAGGGCACGCTCTCGACTGGGCAGGGCACCTGGGCACCACCATTATTATGGTCAAGGAGACGCTGTCAGCCATCTCTGTACCAAAGATCAGGCGGGTGTCCTCCTCTTGGGCACACCGCGGTTTGTGGCATCGTTGGCAGGGAGCCTGGCTGGCACTGGTTGTGATACAGTCCTAGAGCAGGGGGGCTGGTGGCATCGCGGAGCAGCACACAGCTTTGGGGTTCAGAGGAGGGAGAAGGGGCAGCCTCTCTCTGCACATGGGCAGGGGTGTGCCACCACCCTCCGAGGAACCCTCATCTACCGACCCCCGGGGACCCTTCGCCAACTCCATCACGAACATCATCTCCCCACAGGCCATCGCATCCACCAACTACACCCTGCTGGGAGACCTCAACTTCCACCTCGACAACCAACTGGACCCCAACACCACATCCCTCCTGGACAACCTCCATAACATTGGACTCCGCCAGATCGTGACCGAGCCCACGCACTCAGCAGGACACACCCTCGACCCCCTCTTCACTACAGGAAACTCCATCACCTTCAGCCACACCACCGAACTCCCATTGACCGACCATCGTTGCGTCCACTTCACCTTCAGAACACCCACCATCCACAGACACCAGCACCTGCTCCCACGAAGAAACTGGACCAAAATCACCGACGACCAGCTCGCCTCCTCACTCAACAATTCCACCCCAACCATCGCGGAAAACGACGACCCCAACACCGCAGCCCGAACACTGCATAGATGGATCTCGGACAGCGCCAACACCATAGCCCCCTCAAGAAAAACAACAATACCCGCGCCAAGAAAGCCAGATGGTTTACCACCGAACTTCGAGAGTCCAGACGCACTTGCCCCCGCCTCGAAAAGGCCTGGAGGAACACCAAATCCACAGAAGCACACAACAACTTCAGAGCCGCCACCAACGCCCACCACCAACTCATCAGAGAAATGAGGAAAAAGCGATTGAAGATGGAATCTCCACCCACGCGCACAACAGCAAGGAACTCTTCAACATCATCAGGGAGTTCGCCTAACCCACCAGCGAGTCTACTGACATCCCTCCCTCACAAGACCTCTGCGACAAACTCAGCACCTTTTTCCACCACAAAATCAAGAGCATCTACGTCAACTTCGACGAAGACAACCAACACACTGAACCCTCACCAACGACACCCGAAAACCAGCGATTGACAACTGGACAGCCCTCACCACCGAAGACACACTGAAGACAATGAAGTCAATCCACTCAGGGGCCCCCACGGACCCATGCCCCCACCACATCTTCAACAGAGCCGCCGACACCATCGCACCCATGCTCCGCCACACCATCAACCGCTCCCTGGCGACCGCCTGGCTCCCCGATGACTGGAAACACGCCGCGGTCAACCCCTCCTGAAGAAACCCTCGGCGGACCCCACCGACCTCAAAAACTACAGACCCATCTCCCTGCTCCCCTTCCCAGCGAAAGTCATCGAGAAAGCCAGCAACAGCCAACTAGCCACATTCATCGAAGGGCACAACATCCTCGAATCCTCCCAATCTGGCTTCAGAAAAACCACAGTACGGAAACCGCCCTCCTCGCCGCAACAGACGACATCCGCACCCTACTGGACAAAGGAGAAACAGTAGCCCTCATCCTCCTCGACCTCTCAGCGGCGTTCGACACAGTCTCTCACCGCACCCTAATACGCAGACTCCACGACACAGGAATCCAGGAGAAGGCCCTCGACTGGAACCGCTCCTTCCTCTCCGGTAGAACGCAGCGGGTCAGACTCCCCCCTTTCCTCTCGGACCCTACACCTACCAACTGCGGAGTCCCCCAGGGCTCCTCCCTCAGCCCGACGCTCTTCAACGTCTACATGGCTCCACTCGCCCCCATCGTCCGAACCTACAGACTCAACATTGTGTCATACGCAGACGACACCCAACTCATCCTCTCCCTATCCAACGAACCCAACAACGCCAGACACAACTTTCAAGAAGGCATGGAAGCCGTCGCCAAATGGATGAAAAACAGCTGCCTACAACTAAACACCAACAAAACAGAAGTACTCATCATGGGCCCAAACCCCGACACCTGGAGCAACACCTGGTGGCCCCCGCCCTCGGAAACCCGCCAACCCCCACGGACCACGCACGCAACCTGGGAATCATCCTGGACTCCGAGCTCAAAATGGACCGCCAGATCAACTCCGTCTCGTCTTCCTGCTTCCATACCCTCCGCCTCCTTCGTAACACCTTCAAATGGATTCCCCTCGAACACAGAAAGACCGTCACTCACGCCCTGGTCACCAGCAGACTCGACTACGGCAACGCACTCTACGCCAGAATTAACAAAAACCTCACCCGCAAGCTACAGAACATCCAGAACGTCGCCGCAAGACTGGTCCTCAACCTGCCAAAACACTGCCACATCTCCCAGCACCTGCGCACACTCCACTGGCTCCCCGTCGAGGCGAGAATCACCTTCAAGATACTCACCCACGCACACAAGGCCCTCCACGGCACCGGACCAGCATTTAGATTTGAAATGGGTTGCCAAAGCAGTCTTCCGCGTTGTAAAGTCTATTCTAACCCGTAAAAGGAGGTTTTGTATTTTGTAAAAGCCCTTTTGGGATTATAAACCCTGTGATATTGTGAATCACTGTATTTGTGACCACAAAAGGACTTGGTTCATCAGGCCCCTAAAGAGTGATGTCTACACTGGAAAATGTTCTAGGAATTATGTCTAAGGATAATAGAGCAGGCTACTGTGCTTCACTGAAGTTATCTGAAGTGAAGTAAAAACTGTCTGTTTGAATGTGATTTGGTTCGCAGTGGAGAGGTGCCATGTGCTTTTCCTCTGATTTAATGTTTCCTTTATTTGGTCAGTACCAGCATGTCCATGGTTATACATTGGGGCCCTGCATGGTGGTGAATGCAGAGGCACAGAAGACATATACTCCTAATGGGTAAGAACGAACACTGACTCCACTAATAAACTATACACCACTATTTAATCCACACTGATTCATACCTCACCCTAAACAAACAACCAAACGCTAGGTTCGGCTCATACAATGAGCAGCTCTGAATGCTAAGTAGGACGTGACCAGTTGCCAAGGACAACGTATGAACCACGCCCCCATGCTCACCAAGCCCATATAGTACAGCTATCGAGTACGATAGTACTGAAAGTCACACTGTTTCCTGGCTGATTCAAATAGCATGCACCGAACCAGGAAGCTTGGACTCTCATTTCTGATCTGTTTATTCTGTTGGTATGCGGGTTTCAGAATGGGACATAGCACACCGCTCTGGGGAGCCACATTGCCTCTTGTTGGACATAAAAATTCCATTGAAAGAAGAAACCATGAGACAGGGGAGGATAGCAAAGATCTGCCCAACCTCTATGCAGCTTCTCAAAGCATGTTTATATTGCACTATGCTGACCACCCACTTCCACCACATTCCAGAAATCTCACATTACTCTCATATTGGCAACCCAGTTTTAATGCGTATCCTATACCTGGTATGGGGCTAGGCGGCATGGGACTGGGCTAACTCCCATAGGCTGCATACATTACAATCTCTAATTGAAACCTGTCTCCAAAAGTAGGATTTATTCTGTTATGAAAAAATAAAAGTGGAGCATTTAACATTTGTGGAAACAAAAACTTGACCCTATATGTCTCAAAAATTGTTGTTTTACATTTTAGTTCAACCGGTTTAACATATTTTAGAGATCTATGAGTAAAAAATGCAGTTTTAAGTTTGCAAGTGATTTAAGACTATAGGTAGTTTCATGTATGGGATCACAAACACAACTTAAGGGATCGGCATAAATTTAGCCAATAAATTATCCTGTCTTTCCGACGCGAAATTCTATGTTTTAGGGACATGGGTGAATATTTAAGCAAGATATGGGCAAGTGAAAAAGTGCAGTCCTAATTGAAATGACACTTAAACCTTTCCTTTGGCAGGGCTCACTTTGTCATATGCACTTTTATTTATAGGTGATAGCACTGATCCTGCAACTGAGGGAAAACTGTGACGTAACGTGCTCTGTGTACACCAACGTGTATGTGGAAGGTCACAGGATACAAAGAGTTCACACACTGAAATGAATATGTTAGGCTGCTTTTTCCTGACTTGTAAACACATCCTGAACCTTTCTCCCCATTTCACTGAGCTGTTGCAGCTGCTGATACTTGTCTGGAGGTGGATAACACACATTTCATATCTAGTAATTTGAAGGCAAGGATAGTCAGCTTCTACTCAACATCCTGATTTTACCAACAATTACTAGCAAGCAGGACAAAATATACATATATACTTTGTACTAAATATAGGTATTTCGATGAAAGCCTATATTACTTCCATATTGTTATCTCGCAGGCTGGTAAATGAATGGGAAGTTGTGCAGTCCAGTTATCAAGTATATGCAAAGCCTGATGTCTATTAAAAAGATCAATCGTTATTGACGTGTACATCGTTCGGTGGAATGAACTGTATGAGCATACAAACTCATTTTATATGGGCCAAGTCAGAACTAAATGGAACTCTTAGTCACTCTGGTGACAGCTGACGGACTAGCCTATCCCACTGTGGCAGGATCCAATTCGAAAGAGCTGCAAGAGTAGAAATTCCTGCTAATATGCTCCTAACCATCGACAATTACTGATGCATCAATTTTTTTAGATGGCACTAACTCTTATAGATCGTTGCCAACCTGTTAATTTGTTGGATTTTATGATCAACCTTTTATTTACGTGAGAACCAAGAATAGTAGAGGATATGCTTGTTCATAGGATTCAACACCAACATTATAGACCATAAGCAGATGATACACAACTGTCTCTCAAAATAATAATTCAGGCAGAGATATTTTGCCTCTTACAGGAAAAGCTCCTAAAGTTAATGCCAACATTCTTCTTCAAGTTAAACTCAACAAAATGGAATTCCTTCCCCTGCTTTCCAAAAATCTTTACCTTTTGTTCAAGAATGGCTTATAGCTATCTTTTGCCTTGTCTTTGCTGCATGTCTTTTCTCAATAGAGAGAGGCTGCGGGCTGATTGTGGGCATTTGTGAAAGTATTCCTGTCAATCACAGCGCCCATTAAGCGCTGCAATTAACAAATATTTTCACAAATGCCCACCATCAGCCCGCAGCCTCTTTCTATTGAGAAAAGACATGCATCAAGTCCAAAAGCATGACATGTGCTTTACACGTCGTGCTTTTGGACTTGCTGCATTTTTAATGGATCCCGGCTGCGGGCTGATTGTGGGCCTTTGTGAAAGGATTCCTGTTAATTGCAGCACTGTCATGCGCTGCAATTAACATAAATATTTTCATAATGGCCCACAATCAGCACCCAGCCGCTGCTGTATTTAGAAAAGAAATGAAGCAAGTCCGAAAGCACGACGTGTAAAGCACACGTCGTGCTTTTGGACTTGATGCATGTCTTTTCTCAATAGAGAGAGGCTGCAGGCTGATTGTGGGCATTTGTGAAAGTATTCCTGTTAATTGCAGCGCATAACGGGCGCTGTGATTAACAGGAATCCTTTCACAAAGGCCTCAGGCACCCGGGAAATTGCCGTTTTTCGCCGCTCGCGTTTTAAAAGCGGGTGGCGGCGCGAACGTGTGCGCGCTTCATACGGGACACTGCGCGCTCGGTGCCTTAAAGGTGCGCGGGCGCGCAGGCGCGCACCTTGCAGGGAACACTGGTCCAAACCCCCATCATCACAGTGACCAAAAGGTAAGTGTGGGGTCCATAGCTGATGCACATTTTGAACATTGTGGCAATGGGGTCCAAACCCCCATCATTACAGTGACCAAAAGGTAAGTGTTGACAAAGTAAGAGGTGCAACTGCCAAACTGCATGGATGATTCCTGGTCACAGAACAACAAACACATCAGTGGCAAAATAGTGTATGTGTCCCATTGCTACATAAATTGGGGGAGCCAAATCCTGCAGTGCAAATAAGACATAACTTTGGCCATGTGCAGACAAACAACACCCATGGGGGCTGACACCGTCAACAATCATCAATGACACAATGACAGAAGTGACCATCCGAATGCAGACCCACATATTTGCACCAATGGGCACACACATGCAGATACCCTGTGGAGACTGCAGATGTGAGGTGAACAGATACCATACCATGGCAGCAATGGGACACACAAACCATGATCATTGTGCTGACCGATGACCTAGGAGTCCCAGGGACAGCAGGGGAAACCCACCAAACTACATACAGCCAATGGCACACCCAAGATATGCCAATGCAGTGGTGCAGATGCACAAACACAAACAGGCAGACCCAACCTGCACATCATACACAACAGGTGAGGGTGGGGGGTGCCAGTGTCCCCAGGCAACCACACAACACATGAGGAGACATGAATACCAATCATACAGATGTGCATACAGTGCCACACAAAGGTAACTCATGGATCCAAATTCCCTATGTGGGCAAGCAGGCATTGTCAGATGAGAGGGAGCACAAATCACACATGTCACACAGGCACGTAGGGACAGCAACTGACACAGCAAGACACAGACACACCACAGCACCACCCCCAGGGACCCCACAATGTGGTGACCCTGGGCTGCATTACAATCCCACTGTGATGACAAAGCTAAATGTGGTTCACACTGTGAACCACAGTCATGTGTACTGAGCAACTAACTACCATCACACCTACACAAGCACAAATCAAACAGCATGGCCAGTGAGCCAAGGCCAACATGGAGGCAGGGGCCTAGCCGGGCAACAACTCTCATCTGCACACATTCAACACCACACCCCTCGACCTCCAACAATGTGCAGCAGTGAAGCACACATGCACTGGTGACATTGCACATGCACCCATGACTATTCCAGGGTGGTGGGTGGGAACCAAGGTGCAGAAACACATCACACATGGACACTCAACAAGACTCCTGAATGTCTGACACACTGCACACTACGCCGTACATGGACATGACGGCAATACCACACCAACCAATGGGATCACAGCCACAGTCACACACCAATGAAGAAGCCAAGGTCACCCACAAAGAACACACATAGACAACAACCAACATTGCAGCCCGGACCCTGAGGAGTGCCAGCAGTCACACACACAACGTGTCACAATCACTGAAAGATAACACAAACTGGAAATCACATGACAGGGGCAAACAACAAGTGCCAAGGGGAAACCTGACTGTGACCCAGCTGCGTCTGCACACAAACTCAGCCCTGACAGCAAGCACACCTATGGGTGACACCCTGATGACCAGTAATGTGCCATGCACCCACATCACAGAGAACCCAGGGAGAAGACTTTGGGGGAACATAGCTCAACTCAGCTAGCATCACAAACAGGTACAACACTAGGGATCACAGCATGCACAGCTAAACGGAAGTGAACACACAGACATGCACATACAACACACACCTTGGGCGCAGGCAATGTCACAGGAGTACACACTGCCATGAGGGGACTCCACTCCTGTGTGAGGAAAGCTGTGCCATATGTTGCCTCAGTAGGGCCCCACCATGTCAGCTGAGCACTTGGTCACACAATCAACAATTAGCACCAAATGAGGGCTCCCGTCACATCAGCCTGGTCATGGAAGTGCCAACGGAATCATCAGCACAGATCCAACACACTTGTATAGCAATGTTGCACTGACAACACAGATGAGTCCTTCCCCATTGATGCCCAAACCTGCATGTCCAGTGGAGATGGCCACACGGTCAGGGAAGTAGACGAATAGAACAATGGCAGGCACAACAGATGTGCAGGGGTGGAAGCCACAGATGTGAAATTGCCAATCTAAGTAGGAAATCCCATTGCCAAATACTGAACACATGACACCCTCAGATGCTGCTATGGATGACATGGATACACCACAGGATAGGACACATTCCCCCTGGACCACATGGGTTCCTGCACAGTAACACTTCATTATCATGAGACCAAATATCACCATCACTGCAGCAAGGGCATGGTTAGCATCATCAACATCATGTACATCAGAAGCAAAAGCACTAGAGAACAGAAAGTTGCTTTATTCAGCATATGTGGCATTAAAAGTAGAAGTCCGGTAGAACATAAACAAAGGCCAATGGCCAGTCCATCAACAAAGTCACAAGTGGGTGACAGTGGCAGATGCCACCCTACACATGCCTGCACAAAACCAGGGACAATCCACTAGGAGGGGCAACCGGGGGGTAGGCCAGGCACCGCAGGGACAGGATCAGGGCTCACCAGGAGGAAGCAGGGAAGGGGTGGTGGGTGCTGGAGAGCCACTGACAACTGCAGTGGAGGTGTCTGACATGGTGTGTGCCGGCACAACTGGGGGCATGGCTCAGATGTTGTGGGTGCCGGCACGACTGCAGTGGACCCTGCAGATGGAGTGGACAGGTCCGCCACTGCAGTGCCCAAGTCAGACAGGGTGGTAGTGGACTCCACTGCAGTGCCTACCACCAGGGGAGGAGAATGGGGAACAGGCAAGGTGGGCTGGACAGAGGGGAGGACACCCTCACCACATCAGTGGCACAGACAAGCGCAGCGGGGGGTTGTTCCGGGAGAGCAAGTGGCAGGGGGAGAAGGCCGGAGCCTCTTGGGGATGGTATATCTGTGGGTGGGGAACCTGGGGCAGGGGGTGGTGGGGGCACCTGTGGAGTGGGGGCCTGAGGGATGGAGGAAGGAGACCTGGTGCTTGAGCTGCAGGGCGGCGGCGGGGTCTTGCTCTTAGCACTCCGGGGGACTTGTGGGTGGGGGCCTCAGTCTGTCTGCGCCTGGGGGAGGGTGTCCGGGGCGAGGGGCACTCTGCTCCGTGTGGGGGGCTTCCTCTTCCCCTGGATGCTGTGGCAGCTGGATCGGAGGGGAAGAGGCCGAGGTCACTGAGGAAGAGGCGCTGGGTCTTTGGGGTTGCAGGTGAGGCAAGGGAGGGTGCTTTGGAGGGAGAGGCAACTGAGGACTGCGCAGTGCCCGTGGATGCGTGTGTGTGTACCAGGGCCCCATCCCCTGTGAGTCTGGTTTCAGTCCCCTGACTGTGCGTGCGTGTGCGTTTAGTTTGTGGCGTGTGTGTCTGTGTGCTGGACGTGTGTGTGCTGGTGTGTGCCTGTGCCGGTGTGTGTGTGCTTGGGACGGGTAAGGTGCTGGGGAGTGTGGATGGAGCAGAGGCAAGAGGGGTGAGGGACTGTCTGAGGAGGGACACTGCTGCCGTCAGGGAGGAGTCCATGGACCTGTTGCCCCTCTGTAGGTCAGACATGCCCGATGAGATGCCCTCCATGAACGACACCAGCTGAGTCAACAGTGCGGTGTGCGCATGGAGGACACTCAGCATGGCTGTCTGCCCTACATGGAGCTGGGGAAGGAGGTACACAGACTCCTCACTCAGGGCAGCAGGGGACACAGGGGCAGGGGGTGCGGTGCCTGGGCCAAAGGAGACACGCTCCCGAACATGGGAGCCTCCACGGACCTGGGGAATGGGAGCCGATGGGAGGGCGGTGGTGGTGCTGGTGGTGGCGGGGACAGCAACACTAGCTGGGGTGTGGTGGCTGCTGACACCCGCCTCCACAAGGGAGTCATCCTCTGAGTTGCTCTGGTCCTCAGCTGAGGTGGATGGTGCTGAGGACTCCTCGGTGTGGCTCCCCTTGCCCTCCGTGCCACTGGGTCCCTCCGACCACTCCTCGGCTGCTGACCCAGTCTGGCTCTCTAGCTCCTCCTGGTCCGTGGAGCTGTCCCCTTCCGTGGCCGTGGATGTATCTGCAAACAATGGGGAAACAGACAGACATCAGTCACCTGCACCAAACGCACACACCACTGTGAGCACAGCACATTACAGAGCAAGCCCTGGCATCATTAGTTGTACATTGCTAAAAGTGCCCTAACTGAACAGGAGAAGCCAATTGTCAGTCTGATGCCAAGCATGGCACTCACATCCCACATGGCCTTGCACCATCTGTCTGGTGTCTGTTGGATTGCAACACCCCAGTGTGGACACATGCACCAAGTACACAGTAGTTGGACAGTGCAGAGGACACGGTGTGGCATGTGGACATGCACACATCACAGCTCTTGCCACTGAGTCAGTACAGGTTTCCGGATGAAAGGGATGCCCAGAGTCAAATAGGAAATGCATGTGATGCATACCAGCGACAGACACCATGATGCACCCATGTCCTGATAGCCAGCGCCACAATGGTGTGCATGTAGCACATGTCACTCCCCTGCAGGACCACCAATAAGTTGACACATGCCATGGCAGAGGCATGACTGCTAAGTCATACATCACTGTCTCAGTGATGTATGACTTGGCAGCCAGACAACAACACTATGCACTGTGTCACAATAGTAGGTCATGGGGAATGCAAGTCCTGGAGCTGCACAAGTGCACATGTACATCCCCCACACAACACATCATCTTAACCCTCATCTGTCCAGGTCACACCTATTGGACATATGGGAGACCTGTGACACTACCCTCTGAACCTGAGCCCCTCACAATTTGCTGTGAATGGGGAACAGCTGCCTGAACTTCACATTCGCATACCCCAGTCTGCACGGGCAGCTGATCAAACACCTATGTGACACACAATTATCGTCTCCTATGGTCACATCTCCAGGGGCATGCTGAGCCCCTACCAAGAAACACCCCAGCAGTCCTGGCAACTAATCCACAGCACACTGACACAGAGGCAGACACCTGAGGGGTCAAATCACTGTGCACAATATGTCAGCTGATACACGGGAGTGGGAGTACAGAGTGCATTGCATGGCCTGGAGTAGGCATGACTGTCCTGCTCCACATGAATGAGGGATGTGCCCTGGACAGTGGATAGCTGGCTATGTATCTGTGACACACGTAATCTGCACACTCCTGGGGCCCAAACATTGTTCCCACCCGCTGCATGGGCGTGTGCCACATACCCCAGGCACATGTGGTGGCTCAGCTCAGCAAGTGGACTGCATATCAAAGCAACACGCAGATCACATGTCCAAACCCAGGCGTTGTGTGAACAATGGACCCACCCATGATGCCCACAACAGAGTTAGGGAAACAGATGCTGTCCCCCACCTTTAGTGAAGCAAACTGCAAGGACACAGTCCCAAGTGACACAATTCCCTGAATGTAAGGGCCACACCTGGGTATCAGATGAGCAGTGGGCAGTGCACAATAGAGGGACATGGCTCCTGGACAACATGACTGCTGCACTGTGGCAGTTGAACCAGGCCAGAGGAGGGCACAAAGCATGTAATACAGAGTTCACAGTGCAGTCTTTGACTCACCCCTCCTTGCTGCTGTCTGGCCTTCAGCTGCCCATCCAGGTCTGGAAACACCACCGCCAGGATCTGGAGCATGTGGGGGTCAGGGTCCGTGTTCCGCCCCTCCTGCGAGGAGGCGACAGCTTCAGCTGGACCCGTGCAATCCTCCGGGTCCAGCCCCGAAGGTCCTGCCACCTCTTCTGGCAGTTGCGGATCCGGCGCTTGTAGACCCCCACGGACCGGACAGCCCGGACGATGTCCTTCCAGATTTCCTGCTTCCGATGGGCATTAACCTGTCAGGATGACAAAGTGAAAAGGCCATTACCACACATGCAACATATCCGTGCATGACACAGTTGTATATACATGTCTCAATCACAGGGGCACATGATGTACACAGGCAGTGCAAAGCTGACCATGGACAGTTTGCCAGACGTCACTACATGGTATCATTGCATGGGAAGTAAAACCATGTTCAAATGCACTGTCACTGCACCATACCTGTCCAGTGCAAGTCACTACACACTATGGGGGTGACAACTACTCAGTGAGCCTGCTAGCCAGTGGCGTGCAGACTCTTAGCCTTGCTAGTCACACAAAATGCACATTCAGAAAGGCAGTGCACAGAACACTCACCTGCTCCCCTGGTGTCCCATACAGCTTGCTGTACTGTGGAAGTAGGCTGTCCAGCAGGGCCTGGTTCTCTTCAAGGCTGAAGGCTGGGGCTCTCTCCACAGTACGTGCCATTGCAGGGTCCAGAGGGGCAGAGACAGCAGCAGTGCAGTGGCAGATGTCGTCCTGGAGCATGTAGTGCAGGCAAGTGAGCTCTCAGGGGAACAGCCAGCAATATATATGTGCTGGAGAGGCAGATACTGTCCCTTGTGTCCAAAGTGATAGGTCCAAGTCGTTTGCATCTTCTGAATCTGGCCAATCCATGGAATAGCAGCACCAAAACACGCCCACAGCATCCTTCAAATCTTCAACTTCATGACATACATGATTTTGCAACATTGTTGTGGGTGACCAACTGAATTTACAGCAACCGACTCGTTCGAAATTCGAAAACGCGTCCGTTGCCAGGCAAGCCCATTGTCAATGGGTGCGCACCGATCGGTCCATTGCGGTACAACGCGCACAGGGGTACAACGCGTACCCGCACACATTGAATGCAATGGGCCGGCCGGAGGCACCGATCAGTCCATTGCAGTACAACGCGCACAGGGGTACAACGCGTACCCGCACACATTGAAAGCAATGGGCCGGCCGGAGGCACCGATCGGTCCATTGCAGTTCAACGCGCACAGCGGTACAACGCGTACCCGCACACATTGAATGCAATGGGCCGGCCGGAGGCACCGATCGGTCCATTGCAGTTCAACGCGCACAGGGGTACAACGCGTACCCGCACACATTGAATGCAATGGGCCGGCCGGAGGCACCGATCGGTCCATTGCAGTTCAACGCGCACAGGGGTACAACGCGTACCCGCACACATTGAATGCAATGGGCCGGCCGGAGGCACCGATCGGTCCATTGCAGTTCAACGCGCACAGGGGTACAACGCGTACCCGCTCACATTGAATGCAATGGGCCGGCCGGAGGCACCGATCGGTCCATTGCAGTACAACGCGCACAGGGGTACAACGCGTACCCGCACACATTGAATGCAATGGGCCGGCCGGAGGCACCGATCGGTCCATTGCAGTACAACGCATCACTGTACATGTGACTGGCATATGTCAGCATGCCTGTCTCAGATGGACATATGCCAGCCACAGATAGCTCCCAGGAGTGAGGGGCACACCTACATCACGACAGCCTGTCCAAACTTAATCATAAGACATGTAAGGCTGCATTTCCTATTGTGTGTATGTTGGTGTACATGTTGTCCTGTGGGTGTCACCTGTGGGCAGCCACCCCCAGGCTGTGCACGTGTTCATGGGGACAGGATCCTGGGTGTTACGTGTACATGACCACTGTGATGTGCAACTGTTCATATCTGTGCATGTGCCATGGTCACATTTCACGGTGGTGTATGTGTATGTCATGTCAAATACCCCGTGAGTCCCATGTGGGACGGTATGTTTGAGCCAGGGTGTCCCAGTGGCACAATAGTGATGGTCCTCCACAGTCTTTGTGCATGTAGTGTTTACAATGTCTCTGATTTCATGTGCACAATGGGAGACAGTCTCCACATCCACGTTGTGTGTGCATGGACTCTGATGTTGTGCGTGTGTGTGTCACAGACGTCCATGTCTGTCCTGCCGTGGCAAGTGGGGCCACTACCTGTGGGGGTCATGGTTGTTTTGCTGTGGTGTATACATGATACTCCATGTAATGCCAGTGTCCATGTGGCATTACAGGGTCCCTGGGAATGTACCTGTCGTTGAGCTGTGGTGCCTGGGGCACATCTGTCCTCACATGTCACTGTGGGGGGTTATTGTGACACGGCAGCAGGAGATGGGAACTGTGACACGGCCTCATGATATCCAATGGGCAACCTGGGACTAATTGATGCCACCTGTTGGACCGTGTTGACAGATGTTGGCCATGTATGTACCATACATGTTCTTCCGGTACTGCACACTTCATGTAGTTGTGCCTCATAATGATGTATGTTGGGATCTTGAGTGTGTTCAATGCCGCATATGTGGGGTGACTGACAATCTTGCTTACTTCTCCTCTGCACTGCAGGGCTCCTGCTGTCCATCGACCATTCCCAGACCTGGCAACGATGGTGGAACGGGACAGCATCCGACGGTACCGCTTCACCAGGCAGCTGATTGAGGATTTGGCAGTGCAGTTGTCCCCACATTTGCAGCCTGGCCGGCCGTATCCTACAGCGCTGACCCCCAAGGTGAAGGTGATGGCAGCCCTACACTTCTTTGCCACTGGTACCTTCCAACATACTGTGGCGACTGCTGGTGGGATGTCACAGACCATGTTGAGCCGTGTGCTCCGCGATGTTTTGGCGGCAATGTTGCTCTTCCTGAACCGGTACATCTATTTCCCTAGACTGCGACGACTCACTGACGTGAAGAGTGACTTTTATGCCCTGGGGAGGATGCCGCATGTCATTGGCTCCATTGATGGGACACATGTGGCTTTGGTACCACCACAGGCCCAGGAGCAGGCCTACAGGAACCGCAAGCACTACCACTCGGTCAATGCACTGGTGGTGTGTCTTGCAGACATGACCATAACACACGTGTGTGCCCGTTTCCCTGGTTCAGCACACAATGCCTTTGTGATGAGGAGTAGTCGCATCTCCAGGATGATAGCACAGATGCAGAACCAGCGTGCCTGGCTTGTCGGTGTGTACTGACTTTGTGCCATTGTGTGTGATCTGATCTGTAGTATTCCGCCCACTTTTCCAAGTCAGCTAATGTGCACTTGTCTGTCCGTAGGTGACTCGGGATACCCCAACATGCCGTGGTTGCTGACACCCCTCAGGAACCCTGTGACACCAGCCCAGATGCGCTACAATGAGGCACATGGTCGGACCAGGAGAGTGATTGAGTGGACCTTTGGTCTCCTGAAGAGCCGCTTCCGCTGCCTGGACAAGACCGGAGGGTCCCTCCCATATGCCCCTGCGAAAGTGTGCAAGATTATCATCGTCTGCTGCATGCTCCACAACCTGGCAGTGCGGAAGGAGTTGCCTCTCATCCAGGATGACAATGACCAACATCCGCCACCTGTGGAGGATCCTGGCCTGGACCACGATGCCAGTGACGATGATGATGATGATGGTGATGTCCGCACACAGCTCATCACCAACTTCTTTAGCTGAATGTGAGTATCCTGAGGTGTCATGTCAATGATGTGAGTTGGCATGATGTGTGGGTGGTGCTCTGGTGCTGTTGGAGTGTGTCCATGGGCTACTTGACTGGATGTGTGTTGCGATGTGTGGTGACAGGTGGGCTGTACTCCCCAACAGTGTTGACATGCTAACTTGGTTCTGGGTGGGTATCTTGTAACATGTATTGTGCATGAGTTTTGCTGTTCTGTCCTGTACTCCATTGCTTTTGACTGTGTGTCATTTCTGTCCTTCACAGGGTACTTTCAGATTCGTTTGGTCAACTGTGTCCACCGACGACGTGATTGCACATCCAGGCTGGTAGCTGTTGTGTCCCTACAGGTGATGTGCGCCACACCCATGGACTTCCTTCCGTCTACAGTTGTTGACTGTGTGCCCGCTGCCAGGTGGGATTACCTTGCATCTGTAGTGGTTACGGCATGTTGCAACTGTGTAATAAACCTGTGCTTCACTTTGTGATGTGCGTTGTCTGTGTTCACACATTTGACTGCCATTTGCTTACTGCACCTGTGGGCTACTTGACTACAACTGGGAATGGGTGTGGTGTCTGTGCATTGCACCGTCTTCCCTGGCAACATCAGTGTAGGCAATGAGTCAGATGGCCTAGGTGTGTATGTGTTGTGTAGCCCTGGTGGTGTGTCTCCCTCATGTGTGTCACGTTGCCTGTACTCACATGCCTGTGTTGTCCTTGCTGTTGCAGTTCGCATACACAGTGTAATTTTGCAGTTCATCATCCCCATAACAGCACCCACGTTGGAATCACGATAGAGGCAAGTATGGTGTATTAGTGTGTTTATTGTGATACATTTGTGTTAATAGTGCATAGGATGGGTAGTGCTGTACATAAATCTTGCAATCCCAAGTTCCTAGGTGAATTGAAAGTCCTGGTAGACAGGATCCCCAGTATCGGGGCCACAGTTGTCTGACACATTGGTCCAACTTGTACTCCCCATGCAATGTGTGGGAGTAGTGTTGCCGTCAACAGGGTGAACAGTCTGTGCACAAAGGCGAACATCCAGAACAGGTTCAGGCTTCCTGGGAGTTGCGCTTGGCCATCGGCCTCTCACTTTTCCCTCCTCGGACGACCCCTCTTCTTGGGGGGGCCCCTCAAGTACAGGCTGCTGCGGTGCAGGGGACTCTCCGCCAGAGTCCACCTCCCTCCCTGTGGCAGTTGCAGTTTGTTCGGCACCAGATGTTGTTGGCACACAGGGAGGTGTGGACTGGTTGCTGTTCATCTGGCGGAGGCATTGTAAAATGTCCCTGTGCACCGCCGTCATCTCATGCAGTGCATCCCACTTGGACTCCACGCGGGACATGTGTGAGTCCACACGGGACATGTGTGACTCCACGTGGGACATGTGGGAGTCCAAGCGGGCATGATGGGCAGCCTGCTGCTGTTTCATGTCTCTGAGGAGCCCCACTACCTGGCTGAGGTCTCCGGTGCTGGACTGGTACGCATCAGCTATGCGTACCAGTTGTGGGTCATCATGCACACCAGCAACGTCTGCAAGCAGCGACCTCTGTCTCCCACCCCTCCCACCACCCCTGCTGACATGTGCAGTGTGTGCAGTGGCACGCACAGATAACCCTGGTCCACCTTGGGGGTTGGTGGTGGTGGTGGTGTCCATGGCCCCAGGTTGGTCCAGGGTCCCTGTGCTGGTGTTGCTCCTTGTTCTGTCCATGTCGGCAGGGATGGTATTCGTGGTGACAGTCGTTGGAGGGGTGGGTGCAGGGGGTGCAGCTGGTGGTCCTGCTGGTGCTGCAGCTGGTGGTCCTGCTGGTGCTGCATGTTGACTTGCACCGGATGTGCCAGGTTGTTCTTCATCGTCCGAGGAGGACAGAGGCTGTACGACGCCAGTGAGCTCGGCATCCTCTTGAGCCTGGGACTGGGACTCCTCAGCGTCTGCTGCTGTGTCCCCATCATCACCTGTTTTTGGGAGACACAAACAATGTATGTTATGTTTCTGCAGGCATCAATGGTTGACACACATGACAGTTGTGACTGTGCCTCTGGGTGCGGGCCTGTACATTGCATTGTCCTAAGTCGTCACAGTCAGGGGTTGATATTGGTGTGGCACATTGTCCTGCATTATTTGGGCATTTCTATGTATTTTCTGGGGTGTGAACATGGTCTGCATTGGTGTTTGGTTGACAGCCGGCCCTCCTTCCCACCCACCCAGCCAGTCAGTTATCCCACCATGGAACGTGCTTGCGTTGCAGGGAATGTAAGTTGTCTCTCAGGATGTCACTCAGTGGTGTCCTGCTGTTTGTTGGTGCACATTTGCCAGCAGGGCCTTGTGCTCCCCACAGCAGTAGCCAGTGTCAGCCATCTTGTGAGTCCTTCTCCACTTCCTGTGATGTGAGCATGGTTCAGGGTGGTGTTGATGGGACAGTTGTGGGGGTGACCAATATCAGTGACTACGACTCCCATCATGCTATTGCCTCCACCCCCTTCCCAGCATGCCCATGCTTCCTTCCTTTTGACTCTGCTTCCCTGTGGGGTGGGCTGGCTGTGCTGACAGGATGGCTGGGAGTGTTGTCCTGGCAGTTGTTTGGCTAAAAGTCCCAAGAGTGTCCCTGTGCTTCACACAACATAACCCAGGGTGGTGGTTCTTTGTGGGATCTTGTGTTAGGATGGGGGGCATTGCATTCTACCAGGTGGGTTCTGTGGAGTTTGTGTTGGGGGGTGTGTGAGGGGAGGTGCTTGTGACTATGGTCAGTGCTGCAAGTCCCCTTCCCACCCAGCTAGCCAGATATCCCACCATGGAACGTGCTTGCATTGCAGGGAGTGTAAGTTGTCTCTCAGGATGTCATTCAGTGGTGTCCTGCTGTTTGTTGGTGCACAGTTGCCGGCAGGGCCTTGTGCTCCCCACAGCAGTAGCCAGTGTCAGCCATCTTGTGAGTCCTTCTCCACTTCCTGTGATGTGAGCATGGTTCAGGGTGGTGTTGATGGGACAGTTGTGGGGGTGACCAATATCAGTGACTACGACTCCCATCATGCTATTGCCTCCACCCCCCTTCCCAGCATGCCCATGCTTCCTTCCTTTTGATTCTGCTTCCCTGTGGGGTGGGGTGGGCTGGCTGTGCTGACAGGATGGCTGGGAGTGTTGTCCTGGCAGTTGTTTGGCTAAAAGTCCCAAGAGTGTCCCTGTGCTTCACACAACATAACCCAGGGTGGTGGTTCTTTGTGGGATCTTGTGTTAGGATGGGGGCATTGCATTCTACCAGGTGGGTTCTGTGGAGTTTGTGTTGGGGGTGTGTGAGGGGAGGTGCTTGTGACTATGGTCAGTGCTGCAAGTCCCCCTTCCCACCCAGCTAGCCAGATATCCCACCATGGAACGTGCTTGCATTGCAGGGAGTGTAAGTTGTCTCTCAGGATGTCAGTCAGTGGTGTCCTGCTGTTTGTTGGTGCACAGTTGCCAGCAGGGCCTTGTGCTCCCCACAGCAGTAGCCAGTGTCAGCCATCTTGTGAGTCCTTCTCCACTTCCTGTGATGTGAGCATGGTTCAGGGTGGTGTTGATGGGACAGTTGTGGGGGTGAGCTATGTCTGTGACTACGACTCCCATCATGCCATTGCCTCCACCCCACTTCCCAGCATTCCCATACTTACTTGCTTTTGTGTGGAGTTCAGTGTGTGTGGGTGTGAGAGCAATGGCAAGATGGCTGACAGTGGTGTCCTGCTGTTGGTTGGTGTGCAGTACCCAGCATGCCCTTGTGCTCCCCACGACACAGCAACAGTGTCAGACATCTTTGATGGGCCTTTCCACTCTCTGTGGGATGTGCATGCGTGAGTGTGAGCTTGCTGGGCCATGTGGTGGGGGATGTAGAGCTGTGACTACGACTCCCTCATGCTATTGCCTCCTCCCCCTTCCCAGCATGCCCATGCTTCCTTCCTTTGACTCTGCTTCCCTGTGGGGTGGGCTGGCTGTGCTGACAGGATGGCTGGGAGTGTTGTCCTGGCAGTTGTTTGGCTAGAGGTCCCAAGAGTGTCCCTGTGCTTCACACAACATAACCCAGGGTGGTGGTTCTTTGTGGGATCTTGTGTTAGGATGGGGGGCATTGCATTCTACCAGGTGGGTTCTGTGGAGTTTGTGTTGGGGGTGTGTGAGGGGAGGTGCTTGTGACTATGGTCAGTGCTGCAAGTCCCCCTTCCCACCCAGCTAGCCAGATATCCCACCATGGAACGTGCTTGCATTGCAGGGAGTGTAAGTTGTCTCTCAGGATGTCAGTCAGTGGTGTCCTGCTGTTTGTTGGTGCACAGTTGCCAGCAGGGCCTTGTGCTCCCCACAGCAGTAGCCAGTGTCAGCCATCTTGTGAGTCCTTCTCCACTTCCTGTGATGTGAGCATGGTTCATGGTGGTGTTGATGGGACAGTTGTGGGGGGGCAATATGTGTGACTGCGACTCCCATGATGCTATTGGCTACACTGACTTGGCCAGCATACACAGAATTCCTTCCTTTGAGTGGTCTTCACTGTGTGTTGGTGTTGTTGTGGTGGCTACATGTCTGGATGTGTTTGTTAGTTCTATTTGTGCCACTGCCTAGCTGTAGTTGTAGTTGTATTTGTACATGTGTTGGCACAGTTGGATGTGACTTTTTTGATGGCATGTGTTGTGTTTATCTGACTGACATACACATTTTGGGATGATTCTGTTCTGGTTGCTGTGTAATTGCTATGAGTGCATGGTTTGACTCTCCCCTTGAAAGTGATGTGTGTGTTTTGTGGCAGTATATTGTGTACATTTGTTGTGTACTCACCAGGCTCTGGGATGTCCTCTAGTCCATATACGCTCACTGGCGGAAGGATGGCCCGCACCTTCTCCTCCCAGGGCCTGAGGTATATTGGATTGGCAGGAGGGCCACTGCCGGTGTATTGGCTGTTGATGTAGTCTTTCTTCAGCATGTCCCGTACCCTCCTGCGCACGTCAAACCACCTGTTCTGGATGTCGGTCTTTGTGCGCCGACATGGTGATTGTGCGTTCACCCTGTTGATGATCCTCTCCCACATCTTGGTTTTCTGCGACATGGGGGTCTGTTGGACCAGTGTGCCAAACAGCTGTGGCTCCACCCTGAGGATCTCGTCTACCATGACTTCCAATTCACTATCTAGGAACTTGGGATTCTTCTTGGGGGCATGGTGATGGGTGGTGATGGTGAGTGATGTGTGTGTTGGTGTGCAGGTGAGGGTGTGTGAGTGTGTGTTTTGCTGGGTGTTTGTGAGGTAGGTATTTGTTGGTGTGCTGATGGTGTGTGGCTTGTGTGAGGGATGAGCTGTGGGTGTGTGGTTGCTTTCTCTTGGGTGCTGGCAGTGGAATGGCATTTGCAAAGGCTCATGGTTGTGATTTGTGTCCTTTATATAGGTGGAGTTGTGGGTGTGTCTTTGTTCTCTGTCCCCACCCCCCAGTATTTATTGGCTTGGTAATTGCTTGTTTGGCCTTTTTTGGGTGATTTTTCCTTTGTGCTGTTTGTGTATGTTGGAAACGTTCTTGTGACCGAGTCGGACCCTGCATTAGTCTCGTACGGTGTTCTCCGTTTCGTTCACGCTGTGTTTGTGCAGTTTTCTATGCTGCGTACGCGTCGGTCGCGGTGTTTTGTGTTGCTTCGGCTCGGTTTTGTATGCGTGTCGGTCGTGACGGCTTGTCCTCCGTCCGACTCGCTCGTGGTTTTCGCGCCTTGCATCGTACTTTGCGGTTTGGAGTTCGCGTGTACGCTTTCGGTCGGATTTGTTCCGGGTGCGTGTCGGTCGGTTGGATTCGCGTGTTTTTCCGGCCGGATTGCTGTTTTCCGTGCGGCTCGGTCGGTCGACTTGGTTTAGGTACGTGTCGGTCGGATTTTTCGCGCCTTGCATCGTACTTGGCGTGTCGTGCGCCACGGGTACGTGTCGGTCGGTATTATTTCCGGATCCGAGTCGGTCGGTGCTTTTTCCGGCCCGAATCGGAATCGACCCCATAGTGAATTAGATCTTAGATGGACAGTACTAGATAAACCCTTCATTCCACCTAATACTACTAACAACACGGACACACCAAGGACCACAGATGACAACAGCGCACGGACCCAGGCCCAAACTGGAGCTGCTGACAACGAGCCCAGGAACAACACCCAAGTGGGCCCACGGTCACCTGTGCGTGCCACTGCAGGTCCTGCACGTGTCGCCAGGGGTGGTGTGAGGGGTGGGAGACATAGGTCTCTCCTTGCAGAGGGGTCTGGACTGTATGATGACCCACAACTGGCACGCATCGCGGATGCGTACCAGACTAGCACCGGAGAGGTCAGCCAGGTAGTGGGGATCCTCATAGACATACAACAGCAGCAGGCTGCCCATCATGCCCGCTTGGACTCCCACATGTCCTGTGTCGAGACACACATGTCACGTGTCGAGACACACATGTGTGGCATGGAGTCCAAGTGGGACACATTGGAACAACTGACAGCGGTGCATAGGGACATACTGACATGCCTCCGCCAGATCAGCACCAACATGGCCTCACCTCCCTGTGTGCCCACAACATCTGCTGCTGAAACAACTGCAAATGCCACAGGGAGGGAGGAGGACTCTGGCAGAGAGTCCCCTGCACCGCCGCAGCCTGCACCTGAGGGTCCCCCCAAGAAGAGGGGCCGTCCGAGGAGGCCAAACTGAGAGGCCGATGGCCATCTACATCCCCCAGGAAGCCAACACCTGTTCTGGAACTTTTCCTCTGTGTGCATACTGCACGCCCTGTTGAAGCCAAGCCAACTCTCCCACATGACATGGGGAGCTCTAGTTGACCAAATGTATCAGATGACTGTGGACTTTACTCTGGACTTTTCAGCTACCAAGACTTCCAATTCACATGGGAACTTTGGATCCAAATTTCTATGTACAGCACCCACCATCCTGTGCACCATCCTCACACCTGTATGTAAATAAACTCACCAATACACCATATCGGCCTCTGTTGTGATTCCAACGTGGTTTTTGTCATGTAGATGTTGATCTTCTAAATTACACTGTGCATGCTAACTGCTACAGCAAGTCCAACACTGTCATGTCAGTCATGGCGACGTGACACATATGAGGGAGACACACCACTAGGGCCACAAAACACATACACACCAGGGCCATCAGACTCATCACCTATACTGATGTTGCAACGAAGTACAGTGGAATGTACAGACACGCCACCTATTCACAGTCACTGTCAACTAGACAACAGGTGCAATAAGCAAATGTCAGTCAGATGTGTGACTACAGACAACGCACATCCCAAAGTCAAGCACAGGTTTATTACACATTTCCAACATGTCGTTTCCACTACAAATGCAAGCTAATCCAAACTGGCTGTGGCCACAAAGTCAAAAAGTGCAGAAGATAGAAAGTCAAGGGGTGTGTGGCACATCACCTGTAGGGAAACGACTGCTTCCACCTTGGAAGTTGAATCATGGATTCGGGGGATCCAAGTTGATCAGACAACTCCAGCAGCACCCTGTGAAGGACAGACATGACACACAGTCAAAACCACTGAAGAACAGCACAGAACGGCAATACACATGTCTAATACATGTCACGAGATAACTACACAAAACCAAGTTAGCATGTCAACACTGTTGGGCAGTACAGACCACCTGCAAGGACACATCGCTGCACGCATCCAGTCAAGTAGCACATGGCCACACTCAAACAGCACCAGAGCACCACACACACATATCATGCAAACTCAAATCATTGACATTACAACCCTCTGGAGACTCACATTCAGCTGAAGAAGTTGGTGATGAGCTGTGTGCGGACATCACCATCATCATCATCATCATCTTCACTGGCATCGTGACCCAGGCCAGGATCTTCCACAGGTGGCGGACGTTGGTCATCGTCATCCAGGATGAGAGGCAACTCTTTCCGCACTGCCAGGTTGTGTAGCATGCAGCAGACGATGACAATCTTGCACACCTTTGCTGGGGCATATGGGAGGGCCCCTCCTGTTTTGTCCAGGCAGCGGAAGCAGCTCTTCAGGAGACCAAAGGTCCGCTCAATCACCCTCCTCGTCCGACCATGTGCCTCATTGTAGCGCATCTGGGCTGGTGTCACAGGGTTCCTGAGGGGTGTCAGCAACCACGGCATGTTGGGGTATCCCGAGTCACCTACAGACAGACAATTGCACATTAGCCGATTTGAAAATGTGTGCGGAAAACAACATAGCAGAACACACACAATGGTACAAAGTCAGTACACACCAACAAGCCAGGCACGCTGGTTCGGCTTCTGTGACATCATCCTCGGGATGCGACTACTCCTCATCACGTAGGCATCGTGTGCCGAACCGGGGAAACGGGCACACACATGTGTGATGGTCATATCTGCAAGACATACCACCAGAGCATTGATCGAATGGTAATGTTTACGGTTCCGGTATGCCTGCTCATGTGCCTGTGGTGGTATCAAAGCCACATGTGTCCCATCAATGGAGCCAATTACATGTGGCATCCTCCCCAGGGCATAGAAGTCACTCTTGACGTCAGTGAGTCGTTGACGTGTTGGGAAATAGATGTACTGGTTGAGGTATCTCAACATTGCCCCCAAAACATCACGTAGCACACGGCTGAACATAGTCTGTGACATCCCACCAGTAGTTGCCACAGTGTGTTGAAAGGTACCGGTGGCAAAGAAGTGTAGGGCTGCCATCACCTTCACCTTCACCTTCACCTTGGGGATCAGCGCTGTAGGATACGGCCGGCCAGGCTGCAAATGTGGGGCCAACCGCACTGCCAAATCCTCAATCAGCTGCCTGGTGAAGCGGTACCGTCGGATGCTGTCACGTTCCACCATCGTTGCCAGGTCTGGGAATGGTCGATGGACAGCAGGAGCCCTGCAGTGCATAGGTGAAGAAAGCAAGATTGTCAGTCACCCCACCAATGTGCCGTTCACCATACTCAATTTCACATGACACATCATCAACATACACAAGTACTTGATGTGTGTGTCGTCCCGTTTGGACATATATGGCACCTACATGGACATCATCTAACATCTCTCTGTTCAACAAGTGTTGACAACTGGTTCCAGGCTGTGCTATGGGACACCATTAGGCTGTGTCACAGTACACATTAACTGCTCTCACGTTCCACACACATACCACAGTGACATGTCTGGACAGATGCTCCACAGGCATCACAGCTCATTGACAGGTAGATTCCCAGGGAGCCTGTCTTGCCACATGGACACTGGCATGACATGGCGTATCATGTACACGTCAGAAAAAAAAACATGACACCCACAGGTGGTGGCCCCTGTAGCCTCTGCAGGACAGACATGGACGTCTGTGACACATACACACACACCATCAAAGTTCATGCACAAACCACGTGGATGTGGAGACTGTCTCCCATTGTGCACATGGAGTCAGAGACATGTGATACACAACATGCACACAGACTGTGGAGGGACATCACTATTGTTGGAATGGGCCACCCTGTGACGTACATGCCTTCCCACATGTGAGCCTGGGGGTATGTGACATGTCATACACATACACAACCTGGAAATGTGACCATGACACATGCTCAGAAATGAAAAGTTGCACACCACAGTGGTCATGTGCACAACACACAAAGGACCCTGTCCCCATTAACACGTGCACAGCCTGGGTGTGTCTGCCCCCAAGTGCCACCCCAAAATCCACATGTTCACCCCCATACACAGATAAGGTTATGCTGCCACACATGCCTCATAGACAGTGTGGACTGGGTGTGGTGTTGTAGGTGTGCCCCTGAGTCCCTGGATAGTAAATGTGGCTGGCATAGGTTCACCAGTGACCAGCATGGTGACATATGCGTGTGACCTGTCCTGGTACGCGTTGTAGAGCAATGGACCGATCGGTGTGCCCGACGGCCCATTGCATTCAATGTGAGCGGGTACGCGTTGTACAGCAATGGACCGATCGGTGTGCCCGGCCGGCCCATTGCATTCAATGTGAGCGGGTACGCGTTGTACAGCAATGGACCGATTGGTGTGCCCGGCCGGCCCATTGCATTGAATGTGAGCGGGTACGCGTTGTATGCCTGGTACGCATTGCACAGCAATGGTCCGATCGGTGTGCCCGGCCGGCCCATTGCATTGAATGTGAGCGGGTACGCGTTGTACAGCAATGGACCGATCGGTGTGCCCGGCCGGTCCATTGCATTGAATGTGAGCGGGTACACGTTGTACAGCAATGGTCCGATCGGTGTGCCCGGCCGGCCCATTGCATTAAATGTGAGCGGGTACGCGTTGTACAGCAATGGTCCGATCGGTGTGCCCGCATGGACCATTGCATTGAATGTGAGCGGGTACGCGTTGTATGCCTGGTACGCGTTGCACAGCAATGGTCCGATCGGTGTGCGCGGCCGGCCCATTGCATTGAATGTGAGCGGGTACGCGTTGTACAGCAATGGTCCGATCGGTGCGCCCGCACGGACCATTGCATTGAATGTGAGCGGTGCACGCGTTGTACAGCAATGGACCGATCGGTGTGCCCGGCCGGCCCATTGCATTCAATGTGAGCGGGTACAGCGTTGTACAGCAATGGTCCGATCGGTGTGCCCGGCCGGCCCATTGCATTGAATGTGAGCGGGTACGCGTTGTACAGCAATGGTCCGATCGGTGTGCCCGGCCGGCCCATTGCATTGAATGTGACCGGTACGCGTTGTACAGCAATGGTCCGATCGGTGTGCCCACACGCACCATTGCATTGAATGTGAGCGGGTACGCGTTGTATGCCTGGTACCCGTTGCACAGCAATGGTCCGATCGGTGTGCCCGGCCGGCCCATTGCATTGAATGTGAGCGGGTACGCATTGTACAGCAATGGTCCGATCGGTGTGCCCGCATGGACCATTGCATTGAATGTGAGTGGGTACGCGTTGTATGCCTGGTACGCGTTGCACAGCAATGGTCCAATCGGTGTGCCCGGCCGGCCCATTGCATTGAATGTGAGCGGGTACGTGTTGTACAGCAATGGTCCGATCGGTGTGCCCGCACGGACCATTGCATTGAATGTAGCGGGTACAGCGTTGTACAGCAATGGACCGATCGGTGTGCCCGGCCGGCCCATTGCATTCAATGTGAGCGGGTACGCGTTAGTACAGCAATGGTCCGATCGGTGTGCCCGGCCGGCCCATTGCATTGAATGTGAGCGGGTACGCGTTGTACAGCAATGGTCCGATCGGTGTGCCCGGCCGGCCCATTGCATTCAATGTGAGCGGGTACGCGTTGTATGCCTGGTACGCGTTGCACAGCAATGGTCCGATCGGTGTGCCCGGCCGGCCCATTGCATTGAATGTGAGCGGGTACACGTTGTACAGCAATGTTCCGATCGGTGTGCCCGCACGGACCATTACATTGAATGTGAGCGGGTACGCGTTGTATGCCTGGTACGCGTTGCACAGCAATGGTCCGATCGGTGTGCCCGGGCGGCCCATTGCATTCAATGTGAGCAGGTACGCGTTGTACAGCAATGGTCCGATCGGTGTGCCCGGCCGGCCCATTGCATTGAATGTGAGCGGGTACGCGTTGTACAGCAATGGTCCGATCGGTGTGCTCGGCCGGCCCATTGCATTGAATGTGAGCGGGTACGCGTTGTACAGCAATGGTCCGATCGGTGTGCCCGCACGGAACATTGCATTGAATGTGAGCGGGTACGCGTTGTATGCCTGGTACGCGTTGCACAGCAATGGTCCGATCGGTTTGCCCGGGCGGCCCATTGCATTGAATGTGAGCGGGTACGCGTTGTACAGCAATGGTCCGATCGGTGTGCCCGCACGGACCATTGCATTGAATGTGAGCGGGTACGCGTTGTACAGCAATGGACCGATCGGTGTGCCCGGCCGGCCCATTGCATTCAATGTGAGCGGGTACGCGTTGTACAGCAATGGTCCGATCGGTGCGCACGCATTGGCTGGGGCCTGGCATGGCAACGGACGCGTTTTTGAAGCTTCAACGAGTCTGATGCAGTGAATTCAGTTGGCCAGCCACAACAATGTTGCAAATTCATGGGTTTCATGAAGTTGACATTTTTGAAGGATGCTGTGGGCGTGTCTTGGTGCTGCAATTCCATGGATTGGTCAGATTCATAAGATGCATACGACTTGGACCTATCACTTTGGACACATGGCACAGTATCTGCCTCTGCAGCACACATATAATGCTGGCTGTGCCCCTGAGGGCTCACTTGCCTGCACTACATGCTCCAGGACGACATCTGCCACTACACTGCTGCTGTCTCTGCATCCTCTGGCTACTGCAATGGCACGTACTGTGGAGAGAGCCCCAGCCTTCACCCATGAGGAGAACCAGGCCCTGCTGGACAACCTCCTTCCACAGTACAGCAAGCTGTATGGGACACCAGGGGAGCAGGTGAGTGTGCTGTCTACTGCCTTACTAATTGTGCATGTTGTCTGACTAGCAGGATTTACAGTGTGCACACCACTGGCTAGCATGCTCACTGAGTAGTACTCACCCCCAAAGTGTGTAGTCATATGCACTGAACAGGTACAGTGGAGTAACAGTGCATTCAAACAAGGTTCACTTCCCATGCAATGATACCATGTAGTAACTGCTGGCAAACTGTCCATAGCCCTCGTTGCACTGCCTGTGTACATCATATGCCCCTGTGATTGAGACATGTATTTCCAACTGTGTGATGCACGGATATGTTGCATGTGTAGTAATGGCCTTTTCACTTTGTCATCCTAACAGGTTGATGCCCATCAGAAGCAGGATATCTGGCTGGCCATCGTCCGGGCAGTCAGATCCGTGGGGGTCTACAAGCGCCGGATCCGCAACTGCCAGAAGAGGTGGCAGGACCTTCGGGTCTGGACCCGGAGGATTGCAAGGGTCCAGCTGAAGCTGTCGCCTCCTCGCAGGAGGGGCGGACACCGGACCCTGACCCCCACATGCTCCAGATCCTGCCGGTGGTCTTCCCGGAGCTGGATGGGCAGCTGAAGGGCAGACAGCAGCAAGGAGGGGGTGAGTCAAAGACTGCACTGTGAACTCTGTCTGACATTCTATGTGCCCTCCTGTGGCGTGGTTAAACTTCCCCAGTACATCAGTCTTGTTGTCCAGTACCCATGTCCCTCTATTGTGACATGGCCACTACCCATCTGATAGGCCGGTGTGCTCCTTACGCTCAGGATAATTGTGTCACTCGGGTACAGGGTCCTTGCATTTTGCTTTGCTCAAGGTGGGTGACAGCTTTTGTTCCCGTGATATTGTGTTAGCCTTCATGGGTGGGTCAATTGCTCACACAATGCCTGAGTCGTGCAATGTAGTCTGGGTGTAACTTTGATATGTGATCCACTTGCAGATCAGAATCACCACATGTCCCTGGGGTATTTGCCACACCCCCATGCTGCAGGTGGGTAAAATGTTTGGGCCTCAGGAGTATGTATGTCAAGTGTGTCACACATGCCTAGCCACCTGCCTACTGACCAGGGCTCATCCATCTTGCAGGTGGAGCCGGACAGTCATGCCTACTCCAGGGCATACAATACACTCTGTACTCCCACTCCCGTGTATCAGCTGACATGCTGTGCTCAGTGAAATGTTCCCTCAGGTGTCTGCCTCTGTGTCGTTGTGCTGTGACTACGTTGTCGGGACTCCTGTGATGTTTATCGGTTAGGGGTCAGCATGCCATCTGCTATTGGACCATGTGAGACAAGACTTCTGTGACTTATAGGTGTTTGATCACATGACTGTGCAGACAGGTGTATGCCACTGTGACTTTCAGGCAGCTGTTTTTCATTCTCAGCACACTGTGAGGTGCTCATGTTCAGAGAGTTGTGTTTCATGTCCCCCATATGTCCAATTGGTATGACGTGGACAAATAGTAGTTCAGATGATGTGGTTTTTGGGGGATGGACATGTGCACTTGTCAGTTACATTTCTTGCCTTTCCCATGTCCTAGGATTGTGACACAGTGCAGACTGTTGTTGGCTGGCTGCCATGGCCATGTGACTGGAGACAGTGATGGTTGACTTTGCAGGCATGCCTATGTCATGGCATTAAACTTCCTAAGAGTGATCCTGCAGGGGAGTGACATGTGAAACATGCACCCCATTGTGGCATTGACTATCCGGACATGGGTGCTTCATGGGGTCTGGTGCTGGTATGCATCACATGCATTTCTATTTAGACTCTGGCCGTCCATTTATACAGACACCTGCACTGACTCAGTGGCAAGAGATGTGACGTGGGCATGTTCACATACTTCACCGTGTTCTCAGCAATGTCCAACTACTGTGTAGGTGGTGCATGTGTCCACACTGGGGTCTTACCATCAGACAGGCACCAGACAGATGGGTGCAAGGGCAGGAGGGGTGTCTGTTCCATGGTTGACCATCAGACTGACAATTGGCTTCTCCTAATCTGTGTGATGACTTTTGGCAATGTTCTACTAGAGATGCCAGGGCTTGCTCTGTGATGTGCTGTACTTACTGTGGTGTGTGCGGTCAGTGCAGGTGACTGATGTTTGTCTGTTTCCCTAATTGTTTGCAGATACATCCACAGCCACAGGAGGGGACAGCTCCACGGACCAGGAGGAGCAGCGGAGCCAGACTGGGTCAGCGTCCGACGAGTGGTCAGAGGGACCCAGTGGCACGGAGGGCGAGGGGAGCCACACCGAGGAATCCTCAGCACCATCCACCTCAGCTGGGGACCACAGCAGCTCGGAGGATGACTCCCTTGTGGATGCGGGTGTCAGCAGCCACAACACCCCAGCTAGTCTGTCTGACCCCGCCACCACCACCACCATCACTGCCCTCCCATTGGCTCCCATTCCTGAGGTCCGTGGAGGCTCCCGTGCTCGGGAGCGTGTCTCCTTCAAGCCAGGCACCGCACCCCCTGCCCCTGTATCCCCTGCTGCCCTGAGTGAGGAGTCTGTGTACCTCCTTCGGCAGCTCCATGTAGGGCAGACAGCAATGCTGACTGTCCTCCATGCACACACCACTCTGTTGACACAGCTGGTGTCGTTCATGGAGGGCATCTCAACGGGTATGTCTGCCCTACAGAGTAGCAATAGGTCCATGGACTCCTCCCTGACGGCAGCAGTGTCCCTCCTCCAACAGTCCCTCACCCCTCCCACCTCTGCCCCATCCACACTTCCTACCACCCTACCTGTCCAAAGCACATGCACACCTGCACAATCACCCAAACACACAGACACGAGCAGCACACACACACCCAAAACCAAGGCAAGACGTGCACACAAGCATCCTCAGGGGACTGATTCCACACACACAGGGGATGGGGAACTGACACACACACAGGCAACCACAGTCACTCCGCAATCCTCAAGATCCTCTCCCTCCAAGACCCCTTCCCTTGCCTCACCTGCAACCCCACATACACAGCAGCTCTTCCTCTCTGACCTCGGCCTCTTCCCCTCCAATCCCACTGATCCAGCATACCGGGGAAGAGGAAGTCCACACACAGAGAGGGAGTGCCCCTCGCCCCCGGACACACTCCCCAGGCGCAGGCAGAGTGAGCCCCCACCCGCAAGTCCCCCGGACCCGGAAGAGCAAGACCCCGCCACCGCCCTGCAAGTCACCCACCCAGTCTCTCACCTCCATCCCCCAGGCCACCACTCCACAGGTTCCACCGCCACACCCTGCCCCAGGTTCCCCCACACACCGATACTGCATCCCCAAACTGCTCAGGCCCTCCCCCTGCCACTTGCTCTTCCACCCCCAAACCAGACGCTCTGCCTGTATGTGCCACTGGTGTGGAGACCGTGTCCCCCCTCTGTCCTGCCCAGCTCTTCTGCCCCCCTTCCACTCCCTTGGAGTCATGCACTGCGGTGGAGTCCACAACAACCCCGTCTGACTCGAGCACTGCATTGGGGACCCAGTCCACTCCATTTGACCAGCCCACTGCAGTGGTTGCAGCACCAACACCATCGGACTTGAGCCCTGCGGTGGTGCCGGCCCCCCCTGAGTCAGACACCTCCACTGCAGTTGCCGGTGACACTCCTGCACCCACCTCACCTTCCCTGCCTCCTTCTGGCATCCCCTGATCCTGTCCCTGCGGTGCCTGGCCTGCCCCTCGTATGCCCCTCCAAGGGGGATGTCCCCTGTCGGTACCTATGCAGGCAAGCAATTGGTGAAAAGTTGTCACACATCACCCTGTTGGGACTGTGTATTTGGACTGGACATTGGCCGTAGTTAATTTTGGACTTTTGATTTCAGTTGCACACTTGCTGAATAAAGCCTCTTTTTGTTTACTTGTGGTTAATTTTTGGTGGTACATGATGTAGATGTGTAGACTCATGCATTTGCTGTTGTAATTGTGTTCAGATCAGGTAAATGAAGTTTTTCTGTGATGGGCTCCATGTGATCCATGGGATATGTGTCCTAATCTAGTCTGGATCTATAGCATCCCTTGCTGCAGTCTGAGGGTGTAATGTTCAGCATTTGACACAGGGATGTACGTTTAGCATTTGTAGATTACCATCTTTGTCCTACACTGTTGCACATCTGTTGGGCTTACCACTGTCCAATGTTCCTAGTACCCTGACTGTGTGCCCGTCTCCACTGGACATGCAGTTTTGCACATCAATTTTGGAGGACTCATCTGTGTATACAGTACAACTGGATTGGCACGTGTTTTGGGGGTATGCAGATGACTGACGTGACACTCCCGTACCCAGGCTGATGTGAGCAGAGGCTTCTGTGTGTTGTAGTTGTTGACTCACTGACGGAGTGTCCTGCTGATATGTTTGAGTCGTGCACAGACAAGGTTTGGCACAGTGGACCTTCCACAGGAGTGGAGTGCCCTCATGGCTGTGTGTAATCTGGTGACATTGCGTGTGCCCGTGTTGTGTGTTGTGTGAGCATGTCTGTGCATGTTCCCTTCCCTTTTCATACACAGGCTGTGTCCCTAGGGATGTTCCTGTTTGTGATGCTTGCAGAGTTGGTATGTGTTCATCCAGCATCTTGGACCTGGTTTCTCCGTGATGTGGGTGCATGGCAAACTGATGTTCATGAGGTTGTCATCCCAGGTTGTCTTTGTTGTCAGGGCTGGGGATGTGGGCAAACGCTGATGGGACACATTCAGGATTCCCCTTGGCACTTGTTGTTTACACAAGTAATGTGATTTTGAGTTTGTGGTAGCTTTCAGTGATTGTGACGCGGTGTGTGTGTGACTGCTGCCACTCCTCAGGGTCAGAGCTGCAATGTTGGAAGTTGTGTAAGTGTGTTCTTTGTGTCTCACCTTGGCTTCTTCGTTGGTGTGTGACTATGGCCAGGATCCCATTGTTTGTGGTGGATTTCACATCATGCGCATGTACGGCGTACTGTGCTGTGTGTCATACATAGACGAGTCATGTTGAGTGGGCATGTGTGATGGGTTTCTGCACCTTAGTTCCCCCACCACCCCTGGGATTGTCATGGGTGCATGTGCAATGTCACCAGTCCATGTGAGCTTCACTGCTGCACATTGGTGGAGATCAGGGTGTGTGGTGTTGAGTGTGCAAATGTGAGTTGTTGCACGGCTAGACCACTACCTCCATATTGGCCTTGGCTGGCAGGCCCTGCTGATTGATTGGAGCTTGTGTAGGTGTGATGGTAGTTTGTAGCTGAGGACACATGGCTGTGGTTCACAGTGTGATCAACATCTACCTTTGTCATCACAGTGGAATTGTCATGCAGGCTAGTGTCTGCACAATGTGGGGTCCCTGGGGGTAGTGCTGTGGTGGGTGTGTCTCTTGCTGTGTTAGTTGCTGTTCCTACAAGCTTGTGTGACATGTGTAATTTGGGCTCCCTCTCATCTAACAATGCCAGATTGCCCACATAGGGGAATCCAATCCATGAGTTACTTGTGTGTGGCACTGTATACACATCTGTGTAATTGGGTTTCAGGCCTCCTCATGTGTTGTGTGGTTGCCTGGGGACACTGGCACACACCCCCATCACCTGTTGTGTTTGATATGCAGTGTGAGTCTGCCTGTTTGTCTTAGTGCATTTGCATCACTGCATTGGCATTTCTGTAGTGTGCCATTGGCTGTATCTTGTTTGGTGATTTTCCCCTGCTCTCCCTGGGACTCCTGGGTCATCAGTCAGCACAATGATCATGGTTTGTATGTCCCATTGCTGCCAAGGTATGGTACTTGTTCACCTGACATCGACAGTCTCCACAGGTTATATACATTTGTGTGTCCATAGGTGCAGATATGTGGGTCAGCATCATGATGGTCACTTCTGTCATTGTGTAATTGGCTGATTGTTGGCAATGTGGTCCCCCATGTGTGATGTTTGTATGCACATGGCCAAAACGATGTTTCTGTGTCACTGCACTGTTAGCCTCGCCCAATCTATGTTGCAATGGGACACAAGCACTACTATGCCACAGATGTTTTAGTTGTTGTGTGACCAGGATTCATCCATACAGTTTGTCTTTGGCAGCTTTTACCATGCCTACACTTACCTTATGATCACCGTGGTGATGGGGCTTTGGGCCCCATTGCCACACTGATCAAAAGGTGCATCAGCCTTGGACCCCACACTTACCTTTTGGTGACTGTGGTGATGGTGCTTTAGGCCCCATTGCCACACTGATCAAAAGGTGCATCAGCCTTGGACCCCACACTTACCTTTTGGTGACTGTGGTGATGGTGCTTTAGGCCCCATTGCCACACTGATCAAAGGTGCATCAGCTATGGACCCCACACTTACATTTTGGTGACTGTGGTGATGGGGCTTTGGGCCCCATTGCCACACTGATCAAAAGGTGCATCAGCCTTGGACCCCACACTTACCTTTTGGTGACTGTGGTGATGGGGCTTTGGGCCCCATTGCCACAGTGGCCATGGTCGGCTTGTATTGTGGAGGCCACACACTTTTATGTGTCACACATGTGATAGTGGGTCACATTGTATGTTCATTGTCATGTTTTGTGTTGTTGGCATTTGACATGGACTACACACGCTTGTCATGTTGTTTGGGTGGATGTAATTTTCTGTGATTCCTTATGTGGGAGTATGCTGGTTGTGTCATGCATTACCCGTCCTATGAGTAGGGGTGGTGGTAGTGGCAGGCATCCAGCCCCCATGAGTGGGGATGGTAGTAGTGATAGGCATCCAGCCCCCCATGAGTGGGGATGGTAGTAGTGATAGGCATCCAGGCCCCCCATGAGTGGGGATGGTAGTAGTGATAGGCATCCTGCCCCCCATGAGTGGGGATGGTAGTGGTGGCAGGCATCCTGCCCCCCATGAGTGGGGATGGTAGTAGTGATAGGCATCCAGGCCCCCATGAGTGGTGATGGTAGTAGTGATAGGCATCCTGCCCCCCATGAGTGGGGATGGTAGTAGTGATAGGCATCCTGCCCCCCATGAGTGGGGATGGTAGTAGTGATAGGCATCCTGCCCCCCATGAGTGGGGATGGTAGTGGTGGCAGGCATCCTGCCCCCATGAGTGGGGATGGTAGTAGTGATGGGCATCCTGCCCCCCATGAGTGGGGATGGTAGTAGTGATAGGCATCCAGCCCCCCATGAGTGGGGATGGTAGTAGTGATAGGCATCCAGGCCCCCATGAGTGGGGATGGTAGTAGTGATAGGCATCCAGGCCCCCATGAGTGGGGATGGTAGTAGTGGTAGGCATCCAGGCCCCCATGAGTGGGGATGGTAGTAGTGATAGGCATCCAGCCCCCCATGAGTGAGGATGGTAGTAGTGATAGGCATCCTGTCCCCCATGAGTGGGGATGGTAGTAGTGATAGGCATCCAGGCCCCCATGAGTGGGGATGGTAGTAGTGATAGGCATCCAGCCCCCATGAGTGAGGCTGGTAGTAGTGATAGGCATCCTGCCCCCATGAGTGGGGATGGTAGTGGTGGCAGGCATCCTGCCCCCCATGAGTGGTGATGGTAGTAGTGATAGGCATCCAGGCCCCCATGAGTGGGGATGGTAGTAGTGATAGGCATCCAGCCCCCATGAGTGAGGATGGTAGTAGTGATAGGCATCCTGCCCCCATGAGTGGGGATGGTAGTGGTGGCAGGCATCCTGCCCCCCATGAGTGGGGATGGTAGTAGTGATAGGCATCCAGGCCCCCATGAGTGGTGATGGTAGTAGTGATAGGCATCCTGCCCCCATGAGTGGGGATGGTAGTAGTGATAGGCATCCTGCCCCCATGAGTGGGGATGGTAGTGGTGGCAGGCTTCCTGCCCCCATGAGTGGGGATGGTAGTAGTGATAGGCATCCAGGCCACCATGAGTGGGGATGGTAGTAGTGATAGGCATCCAGCCCCCCATGAGTGGGGATGGCAGTAGTGATAGGCATCCAGGCCCCCATGAGTGGGGATGGTAGTAGTGATAGGCATCCAGGCCCCCATGAGTGGGGATGGTAGTAGTGATAGGCATCCAGCCCCCATGAGTGGGGATGGTAGTAGTGATAGGCATCCTGCCCCCATGAGTGGGGATGGTAGTAGTGATAGGCATCCTGCCCCCATGAGTGGGGATGGTAGTGGTGGCAGGCATCCTGCCCCCATGAGTGAGGATGGTAGTAGTGATAGGCATCCTGCCCCCATGAGTGGGGATGGTAGTAGTGATAGGCATCCTGCCCCCATGAGTGGGGATGGTAGTGGTGGCAGGCATCCTGCCCCCCATGAGTGGGGATGGTAGTAGTGATGGGCATCCTGCCCCCCATGAGTGGGGATGGTAGTAGTGATAGGCATCCAGCCCCCCATGAGTGGGGATGGTAGTAGTGATAGGCATCCTGCCCCCCATGAGTGGGGATGGTAGTAGTGATAGGCATCCTGCCCCCCATGAGTGAGGATGGTAGTGGTGGCAGGCATCCTGCCCCCCATGAGTGAGGATGGTAGAAGTGATAGGCATCCTGACCCCATGAGTGGGGATGGTAGTAGTGATAGGCATCCTGCCCCCATGAGTGGGGATGGTAGTGGTGGCAGGCATCCTGCCCCCATGAGTGGGGATGGTAGTAGTGATGGGCATCCTGCCCCCATGAGTGGGGATGGTAGTAGTGATAGGCATCCAGCCCCCATGAGTGGGGATGGTAGTAGTGATGGGCATCCAGGCCCCCATGAGTAGGGGTGGTGGTGGTGGCAGGCATCCAGGCCCCTATGGGTGTGTATGGCATTGGTGATGCCCATCCCACCCCTATGATTGTGCTGTTGCTAGTGTACGTCATTTGTGCATCCCTATGTGTGTGTGACATATTTCGGGTACATGTCATTTGTTTGTGTTGTGGGTGTTTGACTTACCGTCTGCGCCGTACGCGTCCGAACCGGTCCCGGTAATAGATGTAGAGTATAGGTAGGACCTGCGCGATGGGATTCATGGTCGGGTCGTCTCGTTCGGGTTTCGCGTGTCTTCGACTCGTACTCGTCGCTGGCTTGTTCGTCTCGTAGCCGTGGATCTTCTTGTGGCGCGAATCAGAGCTTATGTGCGGCTCTCCCGGATGCTGAAACGTGCCGGACGTAGCGACGGGTTCGGCGCGTACGGAGCGCGCATCGTACTAGTCCGGCCGGAAGGTGCTGTGTATTTGCTTCCGTGCGGCTCGAATCGGCGTTTGCAGATCCGGCTCGGGCGGGGAACAGGAGCTGGATTGGGTGAGTACGGCTCGCTCGGAATCTGGGCTGTTGTGCGCATCGTACTTGTTCTTTCAGTGGGGTATTCGAATCGGTCGGAGAACACGCGTTCGGCTTGGTTTTTTCCGGACGAATAGTGTTAGGTGTGCTTCCGGACGACATCGGAATCGGCCCCTTAGTGTCCAGCACCTTCCCTGAGTTAATATACTCTGGGTTGGGAATAGTAAATTATATATGTTTAGTGTCCAGCACCTTCCCTGAGTTAATATACTTTGGAATGGAAATAGTAAAATATATATGTTTAGTGTCCAGCACCTTTTCTGAATTAATGTAGTGTATAGTGAGAGTAGTTAAAAATTAAAAATATATTTTGGAGTAAGCATAATGATATATTTATAAATGTTTATTAAAATAACATAGGGGCCGATTAGGATGGCGGTCGGAAAACCATTCCGACCGCCATGGTAGCGGAAATTAACCATCCGCTTGTACCGCGGGAAAACCGGCGGTCAGATTAGGATGAACCGCCAGAAAAATCCAACCGCGACGGACGGATTCCACGAAACTCCGCCGGGACCGTGCGGAGCAGGTGAAAATCCGTCCGCAGCGGTCGGATTAGCTGCGGAAAGTCCAAAAACCGCAGTTCGGCCAGCGGATTGACCGCACGTGAAATTAGGATACGGTTGCGGTGACAGCGGAACGATCAGTTGTTTCCGGCCGCCGCTATCGCAACAATTGATGAATGGGAGAGCCGGCGGAAGCGCGGTTGTATCCCGACCGCCGCGGTCGCTCCGGAAGAGTAATGGCGGTCGAAAGCAACCACACAAGAAGGCTACCAAGTGTGGCTATAAATCTGTCTCAGCCCCAAAAAACACCAAATACACCCCAATGACACATCCGCATGGCAAAAAAAGTACAAATCCCAGGTCAACCCATACAACACACCTGACATGAATACTCCATTTTGACCCACCCACATAGCTGAGTATAAAACCAGCCCCTTCCCTGCCCATAATCCTTTGCACAACTCCAGCACTGAAGGCCTAACCCCAGAGCACCAAGGAGAGGCAAATCTGCACACAACACACCATCACAATCACACACACACACCACACACATCACCTCCACCACCTCCACACCTGCACTTCTCACCCATTTGCACATCACACACCATGGCACAGAGGAAGATGCCCAAATTCACTGACAATGAGTTGTCAGTCATGGTAGATGAGATAATCAGAGTAGAACCACATTTGTTTGGAAGCATGGTCCAACAGACACCAGTAGCCAGAAAAAATCAAATGTGGGCAAGGATAGTCAACAAAGTCAATGCAGTAGGGACCACCCTGCGCACCCTGAAGGACATCAGGAGGAGGTGGCATGACCTCAAGACCAGGGTGAAAGAGCGTGCCAACAAGAACCATGAGCTGGCTCAGAGGACTGGCGGTGGCCCTCCCATTCCACCACTGACATTCAACGAATGGGAGGAGAAGGTGCTTGCCATACTGCATCCAGAGAGTGTCACAGGAATAGCCGGGGGAGTGGAGGCTGGTAAGTACCAACAAATGTCCCCCATCACACTGCAATGTACTGTCTCACACAACTAGAAAGCTACACTTCCTAAACATAAATGCACCAACGTACTACATACTCTTCCCAACACATGTCTCACAGATTTAACATTCCCTTCCTCTGAATCACCCCAAAGGTAGCCAGCAACATTTCCATGTGGGCATTTGTACAGGTAGCCATCACTACAGCTCCCACCAGGCCTCCTGTCCCACAGCTGACCAGGATGGAGCACTCCCCCACCCACAACCATGTGGTAGCCATTGCATTGCTCACCTTCACCTAACAGGAAGGTAGCTTTCTCAACAGGGAGGGGTGTGTGTGGGTGGGAAGCCAGCACTACAACTCCCACCAGGCCCCTGGTCCCACAGCTGACCAGGATGGAGCACTCCCCCACCCACAACCATGTGGTAGCCATTGCTTGCTCACCTTCATCTAACAGGTAGGTAGCTTTCTCAATAGAGAGGGGTGTGTGTGGGTGGGAAGCCAGCACTACAACTCCCACCAGGCCCCCTGTCCCACAGCTGACCAGGATGGAGCACTCCCCCCACCCACAACCATGTGGTAGCCATTGCATTGCATTTCTCAAACTTACAAGTAGGTAGCCTTCTCACCAGGTAGGGGTGTGTGTGGGTGGAAAGCTAGCACTACAACTCCCACCAGGCCCCCTGTCCCACAGCTGACCAGAATGGAGTACTCCCCCACCCACAACCATGTGGTAGCCATTGCATTGCTCACCTTCACCTAACAGGTAGGTAGCTTTCTCAACAGGGAGGGGGTATGTGGGTAGGCAGCCAGCACTACAACTCCCACCAGGCCCCTGTCCCACAGATGACCAGAATGGAGCACTCCCCCCACCCACAACCATGTGGTAGCCATTGCATTGCACTACTCAAACTTACAGGTAGGTAGCCTTCTCAACAGGTAGGGGTGTGTGTGGGTGAAAAGCCATCACTACAACTCCCACCAGGCCCCCTGTCCTACAGCTGACCAGTATGGAGCACTCCCCCCACCCACAACCATGTGATAGCCATTGCATTGCTCTCCTTCACCTAACAGGTAGGTAGCTTTCTCAACAGGGAGGGGGTTGTGTGGGTGGGAAGCCAGCACTACAACTCCCACCAGGCCCCCTGTCCCACAGCTGACCAGGATGGAGCACTCCCCCACCCACAACCATGTGGTAACCATTGCATTGCTCACCTTCACCTAACAGGTAGGTAGCTTTCTCAACAGGGAGGGGCATGTGTGGGTGGAAAGCCATCACTACAACTCCCACCAGGCCCCCTGTCCCACAGCTGACCAGGATGGAACACTCCCCCCACCCACAACCATGTGGTAGCCATTGCATTGCTCACATTCACCTAACAGGTAGGTAGCTTTCTCAACAGGGAGGGGGGTGTGTGGGTGGGAAGCCAGCACTACAACTCCCACCAGGCCCCCTGTCCCACAGCTGACCAGTATGGAGCACTCCCTCCACCCACAACCATGTGGTAGCCATTGCATTGCACTACTCAAATTTACAGGTAGGAAGCCTTCTCAACAGGGAGGGGTGTGTGTGGGTGAAAAGCCAGCACTACAACTCCCACCAGGCCCCCTGTCCCACAGCTGACCAGGATGGAGCACTCCCCCCACCCACAACCATGTGGTAGCCATTGCATTGCTCACCTTCACCTAACAGGTAGGTAGCTTTCTCAACAGGGAGGGGGGTGTGTGGGTGGGAAGCCAGAACTACAACTCCCACCAGGCCCCCTGTCCCACAGCTGACCAGGATGGAGCACTCCCCCCACCCACAACCATGTGGTAGCCATTGCATTGCACTACTCAAACTTACAGGTAGGTAGCCTTCTCAACAAGTAGGGGTATGTGTGGGTGGAAAGCCATCACTACAACTCCCACCAGGCCCCCTGTCCCACAGCTGACCAGGATGGAGCACTCCCCCACCCACAACCATGTGGTAACCATTGCATTGCTCACCTTCACCTAACAGGTAGGTAGCTTTCTCAACAGGGAGGGGGGTGTGTGGGTGGGAAGCCAGCACTACAACTCCCACCAGGCCCCCTGTCCCACAGCTGACCAGGATGGAGCACTCCCCCCACCCACAACCATGTGGTAGCCATTTCATTGCAGTACTCAAACTTACAGGTAGGTAGCCTTCTCAACAGGTAGGGGTGTGTGGGTGGAAAGCCATCACTACAACTCCCACCAGGCCCCCTGTCCCACAGCTGACCAGGATGGAGCACTCCCCCCACCCACAACCATGTGGTAGCCATTGCATTGCTCACCTTCACCTAACAGGTAGGTAGCTTTCTCAACAGGGAGGGGGGTGTGTGGGTGGAAAGCCATCACTACAACTCCCACCAGGCCCTCATCCCACAGCTGACCAAGATGGAGTACTCCCCCCACCCACAACCATGTGGTAGCCATTGCATTGCTCACCTTTACCTAACAGGTAGGTAGCTTTCTCAACAGGGAGGGGGGTGTGGGTGGGAAGCCAGCACTACAACTCCCACCAGGCCCCCTGTCCCACAGCTGACCAGGATGGAGCACTCCCCCCACCCACAACCATGTGGTAGCCATTGCATTGCACTACTCAAATTTACAGGTAGGTAGCCTTCTCAACAGGGAGGGGTGTGTGTGGGTGGAAAGCCAGCACTTTAACTCCCACCAGGCCCCCTGTCCCACAGCTGACCAGGATGGAGCACTCCCCCACCCACAACCATGTGGTAGCCATTGCATTGCTCACCTTCACCTAACAGGTAGGTAGTAAGTGCATGAACCCTGCCATCCTTCTCAAAATGCATGGAGCCATATGACCACACCAGCACTCACATGTCAGCCAACTTGGCATAGATCCAAAAGACACATCCAGTGTGCAGACAGCAAAGCGCACATAACTGTCACAGAAATAAAACTTTGACTCACCAAGTCACATGTGAAAGTAATTCATGGCACAATCATGCACAGCACAGAACGCAATGTGTAAGTGCCATGGTGTCAGAGCATGAAGGCCCATATGAACACAAAACATGCATGGTCAATCTGACAAACATAGTTAAGTACATGATTTGAAAAAGTTATGTATAACATTACAAAGGCTAGTTCTTGTCTAGCTGAAATTGATTCCATGATGAGTAAACAAAAAAGACTCATCACATAAAGTTGCTGTGCCGCAAGTCGTCAGATGATGACATGTCCTTGTAATCACTCAATCTGTATGTGGCACATGGTTTCAATTTACATGTCACACCATGTGCAAGTAATGTATGTACCTCAACATCATATCATGATGCTCAATATCTTGCAGCCATACCAACTGATTGCAAAGTAAAGTTTTTGGTGCATCAAATGTAACATCCAAAAGTCTAACACCAAGCTAGTGGAGTGCACTTCAATGACCATTTAACCTCTGTTCAACAAGAGATCCACAAGCAACTGCTGTGGAAAACACCACCAACCTGCAGAGCCTGTCTCCCCCCCCCCCGGAACATAAACTCTCGGATGCTGACTCCCTACATTTCTCGGATGAGGAGCACAACCTGGCCCATCCGGAGTGCCAGGGCGCACCACGTCTCAGGCCCTCATTGTACCCACCACCACCACAGCAACAACAACAGCGCTGTCCGTGTCAGCAGGGCAGGTGGGAGGGCAACTGGGGGACAAATAAAGGAGGACACTGAGACCGAAGCCCTGGCCACCATGGCAAGAGTCCTTGGGGCATACGAACAGAACCAGGGACAGATGGGCAAGGTTGTGGAAGAAGTGCGTGAGCTCCGCCTGCTGCTGAGGTCCATGGACACACGCATGGGCCAAATTGTGGACCTCATGGGCCAGCTAGTGGGTGTTCTGAGGGATAGACATGCGGCCCAAATGATGGCTCAACCCCCCTCCAGTGGCCCACCTGCTGATATTCCCACCACCTCAGCTGCGGCCACAGAGAGGGGTGAGCTGTACCAAAATGACTCCTCAGACACCGCTGAGCCTGCAGCAGAGGCCCCCCCTGCCAAACGCAGGAGGGGACGTCCGAGAAACCCCAGGGGAGGATCCCGTGACAATGCACCATCCACAGGCAATCACTGAGCCAGCCAAGATGGCACCTGTTTTCCCATTGACATTGACTTTGTTGACTATCCTTACCCACATTGTCATGTTGATGGCAGGAGTCTGTTGGACTGTGTGATCACATCAATGTGGTGACTACTCTATTTGTCTCATTTACCATCACTGACAACTCATTAAATCAGTTAGCACCATTTTGTACATGATCACTTCTCTGGCACAAATACACATTGTAAATAAACACTCTTTACACACTCATGTCTTTGTGTCAGCTCCATGTTTATCACAGTATGGAAAAGTCAACTCAGATTCCAATGTACCACAAGCTCTGATTGTGACGAGGCATTGAGAGGGTGAAGGAACCTAGAAAGACACAAGAGAATGACATTCACTAGTCAGGTGATGCCATTACAGCTAAAACACACCACTAGTCATCAACGTACAAGTACCAGCACACATAACAATGAGCAACAACATCAACAGAGACATGACGTACATGGACAAATATACCCTGTGCCACACACATCAGCCATTACCACAGAGCCAACAACAGCCAGCAGTCAAAAAGTACTTCTATGCATTGCCACTACCATCAAAGACAACAGACAATATCACTGTTGTACAATGTCACTTACACTCAAGGGAAGTAGTTGTCGATGAGCTGTTGACGCAGGTCAACACCTAGCTCTTCTCCACTATCGTTGTCACTGGGCATGTGTGGGTTTGCAGGGGGGGCATCTGCTGCTCATCATCCTCCAGGAGCAGGGGGACCTCTTTGCGCAAGGCCAGGTTGTGGAGCATGCAGCATGCAACGATGATCTGACACACCTTTTGGGGAAAGTAGAGTAGTGCACCTCCGCTCTTGTCCAGACACCGGAATCTAGACTTCAGGTGCCCAAAAGTACGCTCCACCACGCGACGTGTCCTCCCATGTGCATCATAGTAGCGGACTTCACCCGGGCTCCTGGGATTCCTTAGTGGGCTCAGCAACCAAGGCCGGTTGGGATACGCAGAGTCACCTAGGTGTGAGACACAGAGTGCAATTTAGTGATACAAACAGTAAGTGAGTACAGCATGTCACACATACAGCACACTACTTGACGCTGCGTACTCACCAACAAGCCATGCACGCTCCGGATGCAGATTTTCCATCAATTGTGGAATTATGCTGTTCACCAGAATGTAGGAGTCATGTGCAGACCCGGGAAATTTGGCACAGACATGGGAGATGATCATATCTGCTTGACACACTACTTGCACATTAATGGAATGGAAATGTTTCCTATTCCGGTAGATGTGCTCACATGCCTGTGGTGGAACTAGGCCAACATGTGTGCAGTCAATGGCCCCAACAACATTCGGTATGTGTCCCAGGTCATAGAAATCCCCCTTCACACCTGTCAATTCATGTCTCCTTGGGAAGTGGATGTAGCGGTTCTTGTGTGTCATCATTGCGGACAGGACATCACGTAGCAGGATGCTAAACATGGCCTGAGACATCCCACCGGCGATGGCCACTGTGTACTGAAAAGAACCAGTAGCAAAGAAGTGCAGGGCCGCCATCACCTTGACTGTTGGTGTTAAAGCAGTCAGATAGGTTCTGTGAGGCCTCAGATGGGGCTCCAACTGACCACATAGCTCTTGAAGGGTGAGGCGATCCAAACCGAACTTCCGAATGATGTCCTCATTCTCCATGTTCGCCAGCACTGGGAACGGCTGATGCACATTTGGTCGTCTCCTACATAAAATGAAAGGGGACACATGTCAATTCATTCACATATAGATGTGTCAAACAGCTTATATCGTGACTGATGCAGCGCCAACAAGGACTGGACTGTAACAACAGCTTAATGCACAAGTCACATGCAGAGACACCTTGATCACATGTAGTAGTACATGTGGCCAGTATGTACATACTGACCACCTCCAAAACATAATCTGACTATGTGAATGGAAAATGGTAAATTTCTACATCCTGTGTCACCAGCCCTGGGAGTAGTTGACACAGCACATGTTTGAAACAGCAACACCGCTGACTTCTACGCAGCTGATGTACCTGCCACACCTTCTTGCTTAAGTTGCACAGAGCACAACTTTTATACACCATGAGCACAGTGTGTGTAAGCTGATCAACTATCAACATGAATTTAGCTATATACACAGTGAAATAGGCACATTATGTAGTCAGTCCATCATTACTGTGGGTTGATTAGCCATCTCACACATTGACATCTTCACAAATATGAGAGTCCATTACACACCAAATCTGTGTACATGCCCACAAATATCATATGTGACATGTGAGGAAGTAGATGCCAATTCATGTAATCATGTGCACTGACATGGCATGTGTAGTCATCAGTGAGTTCAATGTCACACTAGCATTGAATTTAGCAATCAGGTGGCATCATACATTGTAAGTGTCTAGTGTTTCATGATGAGATGTGCCCATTGCCAGAGCATGATGTGCCCATAGGTGTGGTATGTGTGCTCCGCCACCGCAATCACGGTCGTTGGCCACAATTGAAAAATGCCAACTTTCGGTAGCGACCGTCTGGCCCCCGCGGTGTGCCACCGCCAATGCCCATGCCATTGCAGCCAATGGGAACCGCAGTCGAGCTAGTGGATTACACATTTGAAACCCGCGGTAGGCGTGCTCTGCTACCGCAGGCCCGGGCATTGGTTACATTTGAAAGATGCACGATTGCGGTAGCGACTGCCTGGCCCCCGCGGTGTGCCACCGCCAATGCCCCTGCCATTGCAGCCAATGGGAACCGCGGTCGTGCTAGTGGATTACACATTTGAAACCCGTGGTAGGCGTGCTCCGCTACCGCGGGCTCGGGCATTGGTTACATAGGAAAGATGCACGATTGCAGTTGCAACCGCCTGGCCCCCGCGGTGTGCCAATGCCCCTGCCATTGCAGCCAATGGGAACCGCGGTAGTGAAATACAATTTTTAAACTAGCAGTAGGCGTGCTCCGCTACCGCGGGCCCGGGCATTGGATGGATTTGAAAGATGCACGATTGCGGTAGTGACCACCTGGCCCCTGCGGTGTGCCACCGCCAATGCCCCTGCCATTGCAGCCAATGGGAACCGCGGTCGTGGTAGTGAAATACAATTTTGAAACTCGCGGTAGGCGTGCTCCGCTACCGCGGGTCCGGTCATTGGATGGATTTGAAAGAGGCAAACCAGGCAGACCAATTGCAGCAGCAGAGTACCTCTGAAACATCCCCAGGGGCCAATAAATCTCTGTGAGAGAGCCACACATTTCAATTGCATTCAGACACTGCTGCCTGCCATTCTTCACCACCAACTGCGGCTGTTCCTGTCTGCTGGACCCAGTGATGGCGAGAACTGAGAACATCAGGGCCCGTCCCTTCACCACAGAGGAGCTGGAGGTCCTGGTGGACGAGGTCCTTTCACAGTATGGGAGGCTATATGGTGCGCCAGATGTTCTGGTAAGTGTTTCAGAGTGAAAGTCTGAGAGTGCTCAGAGTGCTCACATGATGTTGCTCTGCAGTAGTATGTGCCTGTGAGTGCAAGTTGATGTGCATGCATCATAATTTTTCATCTACCATGCTCCCTACATGGCCCAGTAAGAATTGCACTTGAGTATTTGGGAAAGATGGCAACATGGACATTTCTACAGCTCTTCTTCAGCAATGAAAATATGAACGTTGGTCTGAGACTGGGGAATGTAAATGTGTGATACACTGCCTAGCATGCTGACTTCATGTCAATGGGGTGTGTAGCCTTGTTTCCACAGATCCATGGCTGCATTGTAGGATGGAAGGGACATGCAGTGTTTTTGCAGCCATACAGTAACACTGCTGGTTTTGACAGTCGAAGTCTGAACAAACATTGCCTGTGCTATGTGATGTCATAGTCCAAGAGGTTTGCACATGCTCATTTGTGACATTACAAATGTATTTCGTCCAGAGGGTACAGAAGATTGTGTGTACAGTTTTCATATTGCACCCATGGATATGTGTACATTATGCAAAAGAGTAAAATGCCTGAGTCTAACACTCCTGGTGGTGATTCACCTATGACACATCAGATAAATGTAATTTGAAGATATCATCCTTCCATTGTTATCATAATGTGTTCCGTCTCGCATGTGTAGGCACTGTTTGCTCTCTCATATTGTACATGCATGTGAAATTTCAGATGGCCCACGTTTAACCTCAGCGTGAGTTCCCCTGGCCTGCACAGTAACTGCACAATTTTAAAGGGACCCATCAGTAAATGGACTGAGTGAAACATATGTGTTTTCCGCCACCCTATTTCTAAAATGAGCTATCTTAGGCCTGAGGATTGCACAAGACAGGCCTCCACCTTGTGAGAAGAGTGTGGGAATGTCAGATCATGGCCCTAAATGTGACCCCCATGACACAGGTAGCCATTCACTGGCCAAGGACATTGAGGGGTGTGTAGTGTTGGACACAGTGAGTCTGCCCGACACATCATTTCAAATGAATTGTGTGTATTGCTCAATCACATACTGCATCACAGATGAGGGTCTTCTTCACATTGGTTTCTCTGCTGGCACTCTGCATGTGTATGAGATGGCCAGGTACTGTGTCCATCATCATACATGTATACATTTCTAAGCAATTTTTTGATGCAAGTGTACTACGTGTCATGCTGTATGGAATCTGCTCAACATTTATGTATTAGTGTGCTATGTTTTTTTCGTGCTCCTGTACTGACACACAGTGGTACATAACACAGAGTCACTGAAACTTCCTCTTCTTGTCTCCCATGCCTGCAGCTCAAGGTCCACCAGCGTAAGGCCATATGGAGGGCCATTGCACGCAAGGTGCGGGCTCTGGGTGTCTCCAACCGACGGCACACACACTGTCACAAAAGGTGGGATGACATCTGCCGGCTGAGCAAAAACGTGGCAGAAATGACGCTGGGGTGCTCCCTCGGAGTGGCAGGTTGGCACGCAGGACCATGACACCACAAATGGCCCGCATCTTGGCAGTGACACAGCCAGAGCTGGATGCCCGCTTCAGGGCCCATCAGCAGCAAGTTGGGGGTGAGTATTCTTTGAAGTGTGACTTGGGGTGTGAGTGACTGCATGGATCCCAACCCTGAGCCAATGTGGAGCTCTGTGATGTCTCCAGTGTGATGCAAAGGCTACTAAGTGGCCTCAGTGTTGAGTGCAGCTGATATGCATTGCTACAACATGTGGTTTCTCACGTGTTTCATACAATGACCCTTGACATTGAGAGATGAGATGTGGCCTTTTGACATATGCTGCAGTATGAGTGTCACAGACATCACCTGGCAGCGAGCTGCAGTGAGCATCATGTTAGTGTGCATATATAGATGTGTGCTGTGCAAAACTTAAAATTTGTGACAACTACACAGCTGACACCAATGCACAACTGTAGTTGTGCTTCAAAGCACAACATGGTGGATAGCAGGAGCTTGTGGCCATTGCAAAAGGACATTTGGGAGTCTGTATCTGTGGTGTTCCCTTGAAGTTACTCCATATGTGACAGAGACAACATGTTTAGATGTATACCTATCTCACCTACAAACACGTAGGTGTGCTTACAGAGAATAGCATGTAAGGTTAAAAGGAGGCACAGACCATCTATTTGGCTGTATCAACGTCACATGGGCCATTAATGTTAACTATGCATGTTTCCATGCATCTTCTGATGATTGCATGAGGGTTGCACATGCTGACTGCACATGGAGGAGGGCAACATGGGAGTATAATTTTCAAGTGTTGTGCGTTGCTTGCATATGATGTTTGTGAGTATGTCACTATACTGAACCTATGTCTCTGTCTCTTGCAGCATCTACCGAGGGCACGGAAGGACAGGGGACCGACACCAGTGGTGAAGCTTCTGGCACGACTGCTACACATGAGCTCACTGACACTGAAGTGACCAGCGCATCGGAGGGGGACAGGAGTGCCCTGGAAGAATCACGCCCGGAAACACCAACCTCAACATCATCAGACTCCAGCGGAGACTCTTCGATGTTGGCGAGCACAGGAACGTCGGAATCTGCCTCTTCTTCCACCACACATCATCCAGTGCCCACCCTCCCAGTTGCAACCACAAGTGCTGTCCATGCCCGCAGCCCTAGGAAGGGTAGAATCTCCTTCCCCCCCAGGCACCGCTGCCCCTGCCCCTGTCTCCCCTGCTGCTCTCAGTGTGGAGGGGTGGACCTTTTGCGCCAGCTGTGTGTGGGTCAGACTGCTCTCCTGAATGCCTTCCAGGCTCATGACAAGAAGTTGGCACAGGTAGTTGCCTTCATGGAGGGGATTCATTCTGACGTGGGTGGCCTACACCGAACTGTCCAGTCTTTGTCCTCCACAGTGACGGCAGCCATTCAGCAGTCACAGGCTCCCAGTCCAGCTCCTGTCCCTTCATCACCCAGCCTGCCAGTGGCACCACCTGACGAGAGTGCCCACACGCCACAGCCCTCAGGCACCAAGTCCTCCACACGCAGCACACAACAGCAGCACTCCAATCGGACCAGACCACAGACACCATCCCCACAACACAAAACAGGCACACAGGAGCGCAAAAGCCCATCACCTGACACTCATGGGCATCAGGCCAAGAAGCAGGCATCAACATCACAATCATCGAAATCACACCCATCCAAGGGCACTCCCATCCCCACACCTGCTCCCAAAGACAAACAGACAGTTGCCCTGTCTGCTGTGAACCTGGTGCCTGCAACGACTGAGCACAAACACTTCTCTAAGGCAGATTCACCCACAACGTCAATTCCCACCCACACCCCTGTGAAGCTGGGACAGGAGAGAAAAGTGGGGGGTTTACCTGGACAACAGGGGATGCAGGGGAAAAGGCAAGGCCACCCCAAGCGTACCACCAGATCCAGCAAATCCCCACAGGGAGAGCCACCTGCACCTGATACACCTTTGGTGGAGAGTGAGGCTGTTGTGCCCACCTCACTTCCCACTCCGGCCAAGACACTTGTGGGCTACCGAATCCCCAAGATGTTGAGACCCAGCCCTCAACATTCACCCTCACACACGGTGTCTCATGGCAGCATGTCTCCACCTCCCCGTGCCACCACACCACCTGGTCCAAGCAGCCCTGAGGCTCCCACAGCCACTGATGCCTCTACCTCAGCCGGTCCTCTCTCTCCCAGGTCCGGTCCTCCAACTGGCCCCGACAATCAGCCACCTCCCAGTTCAACTGAAAGCAAAAGTTGAGGCAAAGTCCCCCTCCCCACACCATTTCTCCCACAGCGGTGCCTGGACTGCCCATTTGTATCCCCTGAGCTGGGGTGATTCCCATGGCAGTGGACGGTGTTACCCATTCCCTGTGCTGTTTCTCATGCACACATGTGCATACTTTGAATTTGTACTGGCCAATGGCCTTGCTGTTTGTTACTTTGGATGCCCATTCCCTGTACAGTTTCTCATGCACACATGTGCAGACTGGAACTAATGACTGGCCGATGGCCTTACTGTCTGTTATTTTGGATGCCCATTCCCTGTGCAGTTTCTCATGCACACATGTGCATACTTTGAATTTGTACTGGCCAATGGCCTTGCTGTTTGTTACTTTGGATGCCCATTCCCTGTGCAGTTTCTCATGCACACATGTGCGGACTGGAACTATGGACTGGCCAATGGCCTTGCTGTCTGTTACTTTGGATGCCCATTCCCTGTGCAGTTTCTCATGCACACATGTGCATACTTTGAATTTGTACTGGCCAATGGCCTTGCTGTTTGTTACTTTGGATGCCCATTCCCTGTGCAGTTTCTCATGCACACATGTGTGGACTGGAACTATGGACTGGCCAATGGCCTTGCTGTCTGTTACTTTGGATGCCCATTCCCTGTGCAGTTTCTCATGCACACATGTGCATACTTTGAATTTGTACTGGCCAATGGCCTTGCTGTTTGTTACTTTGGATGCCCATTCCCTGTGCAGTTTCTCATGCACACATGTGCGGACTGGAACTATGGACTGGCCAATGGCCTTGCTGTCTGTTACTTTGGATGCCCATTCCCTGTGCAGTTTCTCTTGCACACATGTGTATACTTTGAATTTGTACTGGCCAATGGCCTTGCTGTTTGTTACTTTGGATGCCCATTCCCTGTGCAGTTTCTCATGCACACATGTGCGGACTGGAACTATGGACTGGCCAATGGCCTTGCTGTCTGTTACTTTGGATGCCCATTCCCTGTGCAGTTTCTCATGCACACATGTGCATACTTTGAATTTGCACTGGCCAATGGCCTTGCTGTTTTGTACTTTTGATGCCTATCTGGGTATTATGTAATAAAGGCTGGTACTCCTGTTGTCTGCTTTGTCAATGTCCTTGCTAAATAAAGGTTTTTATGTATGGGTATCGGTTCATGTGACACATGCTCTGTATGCCACTTTAACATTGCCAATTGCTTGTTTTACTTTTTCTGAGCTTTCCAGAGGTAACAACCACTTTTGTGCTTCTTGAGTCTGAGGCTTGAGGGTGCAATGATGGTTGTTTGTGATGATCTACTCTTCTCCTAATCATTCTGTGCTCAGGTTTGCTAACTTGTACACATGTCATGTTAGTATGCAATACCACAACAGAGGTGAATGCTATCCACATGATTACTTGCCGGGTGGCCAGGTTCCGGCATTTCTGTGTGCTCTTTCTTGATGTGTGCACAGCAGTGTTGGTGTGTAGTCATCTTGTGTGGGCCTGTCTTCATTGTCACATGGGTACATTAGGATGTGTGCACTTGAGTAGTCATACAGTGTGATTGGCCTGTCACTGTCAGTAGTGTTGATGTGTATGTGCCCCTGCACATGTCAACTACACACATGTATGATCCAGGAAATGAGTGCATGTTTGTTTACATTGTCAAACATGTGCTTCAGATTGTGTGCACATGTAGGAGTTGTAGGTTGTGCACTGTGCAGTGTGTCGGTGTATACTTGCACTCCTGGGGGACACCTACTTGTTGTCGCTGTCAGTTGTGAGTATGCAGAGTGTGTGACTGCAGAGTCTGTGTTGTGTTTAGTTGATCAGCCATGTGTGTTGTTTATGTTTGTGCTCACTGTGCTGACCTGCTCTGCCACACTGACATTATTTGTGAGTTTCCTCATGCATTGCTGTCACTTGACACATTTTTGGCTCCAGTATGGTATGTGGTATGAGGAGTCTTACCATCCCCTATGGGTGCTTCTGATACCTACACATTGTGAGTTACTCCTCTATGTGTTTGTGGACTGTACACTCCTTACCTGTCCACTACTGATGTACACACCACTTCAATCTCATGTCTTCCACCCCATGGCTTGCCAGTGTGTGAGCCTCCCCACCACTTCATAGTGTGACACTATACTGTGTGAGGATGATCTGTGTACAGGACCAATGTGCCACGCTGGACAGTTTCACAATTAGTTATCTGGTATTTTCTTCAGATGGTTTGCAGTCATGGTTGCTCTTGTGCAGTGCATATGTTTGATCAGCACAGTCCTCTAGTTATGTTGTTTGCATCTGGGTTTCCCTGAGTTGTGCATCTGTGGGTGATGGCTAAGCTGTATGTGTGTTTGCTGAGGTACTGCTCCCCTTCCTGAGTGTGATGTTTTCTGTGTGCTGTGATGATTTGTGTTGTGGAATTTCATGGTGGGGCACTCAGATATGTGTGCTACTGGTTTGGTTGGTGTGCACACACTGCTTGGTGTGCATGCAGTGCTGTCAGTGTATGTTGCCTTGTACTTGCCTGGTGTGCATCCCCCTGATGTCCAGCTGAGTTTGCTATGTGATGGTTTGGTCTGTGCATCTGTTGTGTTTTTTTTGTGGATGGATGCAGTGTTTGGCCTGTGTTGAGTCTTTCTACTGACAGGTGCAATGTGCGTGTGATGTTCTATTTGCATTACATTGTGTGTGAGTAGTTTGTGCATTGTAATACATTCTGATGTGTTTTGCATGTGTAGTGTGCATTTCTTGTGTGAATGTCACATGCAGCAATGTGGAGTCTTGTTCATGAGCTTTTTTGAGTGCACAATAGTGGTTTGTCCTCCTATTTTTGACCTGTCACTTGTCAGAATTGTGCATGTGCATGCTTGTGGTACACTCTGACTCCATGTTCACTTGATGACTGGTGTGTTGTCTAGGTCTGTGTTAGCTGATTTGTCCCCTTGATCCCAGTTGGTGTTCATGATTGGCTTTTGGTGATGCAATTCTTGTTTGTGTTGGGGTATGGTGTCTGTGCATTTGTCCACAGTGACAATGTTGTGTATTCCTGGTCTGTCTAGGGTCACATTGCCTTGCCACTGTTTGGTTGCACATGGCTGGGCTTGTTGGACTTCTGTGGATGTTGTTTGTGAGATTAGTGTTTGGCTATTGTTTTTGGGTCAGCATTGGTTCAGACATCCCTGAGTGTGGGTCTGACATTTGTAGATGCACCCCAGGGTGTGTGATTGGTTGTCAGTAAACTCACAGGACCTTATTTGCACCTTTATGTGTGTTTCTCACAGGTGTTGAGTGTTGTAGGTGTGAGATGGGTAGATGAGGGGTATGTGTGAAGGTCCTACTTGGGTTTGACAGTCAGGGAGTGTGACAATGAGCCATGTGTGTTGTGCTGGTGGCATGCACATGTCACGTAAGTTGACACAGATGTGTGGCTGATCACTGTATGACTTCTGGCACTTCCTATCATTCCTGAGCCTATGCATAGCTTGCATTGATGTATCCCTGAGTTGTTGCACAGAGGTCACTGTGGTTTAATTTCACTCACTGTGCCTCCCATGTCTGATTTGATGGCCTAAGGGTAGTGTGATATGTTCCTCCTCTTGCATGTGATGTGCACATGCTATGTGGCTTGCTTCATGGTTTTCCAACACTGTGCACTTCACTTTGGGCTTGCCCATTTATTTTCATACATTGCTGCTGACCTATGGTATGTGTATGTGGCAGAGTGTCAGTGTGGGATCTTTCTGAGGGACTTGACAAGCAGTGTGCACAGTTCAGTGGTTGTTCATATGGAGTGTGAGTCTTCATTTCTTAATTGTACTCTGTTTGATTCACATTAGTGGAAGGTAGGTGTGAGGAGGAGGGTTGTCCAGCCCCTGACCTTCTGTGCAGGGTGTTCATCTCTACCCCCACATTCCCAATCAATCTACCTTGCCTTTTGATGTGTGAGGTGCGAGGTCTAGCCACACCTGGGTGATACCTTGTGCAGGGGGGGGCGGGCACAGGAGGGGCACACAGCATGTGCCCAAATTGGTGTGAGAAGCGTCCTGTAGGGTGTAGGTGGAGCCCTGGGAAGCTGCCCAGAATGCCCATGCCTGGTGCCGGCCCTGCCTACTACATTGTGCGCAGGTTTTCCCGCGTCTTCACCGCTGCGGTGAAGTGACCGGGACATTGCAGTGATTTTGCCGTTGATGGGTGACCCGGATGCGGAGGTGTAGATTTCTAGCAGGCAGGACATGTGTGAGTACACTGGGGGATATGTTCCTGTCCCCACCAGAGTGTCTGGTGTGGACAGGAACCGTATTTCAGCACAGGAGTTGTATGTTGTGGTTGTGTGCGGAGCTGTGTATTTACGTACCTGCAGTGTTGACGGCGGCGGCGTCTTATCTGCTGGTAGCGGATGAGGTACAGCAGCGGAAGGGCTTGCAGAGCTGGATCCATAGCGGTCAGGACCGCGTGGAGGTGACCGGGATTCTAGTTTCGCTCTCCGCAGTAGTGCTTCCGCCGTCTACGGGTGGCTGGTTTCTCCGCTGCGTTGTGATGCGCTGTTTGAGGCATCGTGATTTGTACGGCGGTCATAACGTCATTCCGCACGGCGGTCTTTCTCTATTGGCTCCCTCCTCCACCGTTGCGGAAGGAAAACACTGGTGGATCCCGTAACACCGCAGCGGATGGAAAATGGGCTATCGTCACCCATCGTAATACGGGAGACGCGAGGACCGCCGCTGGAGTGCGGAAAAGGACGTTTTCCGCCAGCACCGCGGATGTGCCAAAGTCCTCCATCGTAATCGGGCCCATAGTTTTTAAAGTACATTGATGTAACATAAATATTTAATTACATATACAAGAATTAAAATAATGTAAAATGAATACAGAAACATGTTCATATTTTATTTATGTTTTTATTTAGATTCAAACATTGAAGAAGAAAAAGAAAAAGCATTTTATTACCTATATTTAACATATATTGTTCAACACAGGAAAAAAATACATTTTTATTTTTGACATATTATATTTTGTAGGTATTTATACATCTATATATAATATTTTTGTAAACCCAGGATTAAACATTTTTGTGCTTTATATTATAGTTATGTACATTTTTTGAAAAAAAGATGTAGTTATACATTCCTTTTTATACAATTTTTTAAACAAATTATGTTTTTGATAACAGTGATACATTATTTATTTATATTGTAAATATTCAGTACATTATTACATATAGTGTACATTAATAATAACATATAGGTTTTAACAATTTTTTATTGTAAACATTTTTACAATTATTATAGAACATATAATGTTATATTTTAGGTAATATTATTTATATTTCAAATATAAATAATATTAACTAATACATAAGTCATTTTGCAAACACAAACATTTTTCATAACATTCATACGTGTTTTCACTTTATTTAAAAACAGTACAGATTTTTAATATACATTGGCCATTAAATGTATATTTATAGAATTATAATAATAAATATTAATTGTTTAATAATATTTATAATTATAATTTAACATTTGAAAAAATATGTCAAACAATTTTTTATACATGAGTATTCTTTTGTAGTATTTTTTCAAAAATGTATAGTAATGCATTTCTAATGTACAATCAGTTTAATAAAGAGAAATATACATCTTTATTGTTTTATTCTTAAGCTATATTTTGTACGCTAGTTTTGTTTTAGGTCATTTCTGAGGGGAGAAGTTCACGGTTGGAAGTTGCGTCGCATCGGGTAAGGTAAGTTTAATTTTCTTTATTTAAACTTTAATTTTGGGTTAATTTGAAGGTAGTTAATTAGTATATAGTGTATGTAGTGTTATTTTTTCTATTTTTGGTAAGTTGTATGTTTTACTTATGCGTTTGCGAAATGCGGTTAGTTTGTTAATCGGTCGGTGTTAGAGTTTGATAGATGTGTGTAATTATGTTTATAGTATGGTGTTAGTGTTATATTTATTTGTATTATGGTATAAAGTATATGTATATTTGTGCGGGAGGGATTGTTTTTTTTCCTAACAGGTTTTTGTCGATTGGAAGTTGCCTTTGGGAGAAGAATGCGTTTTTATTTTTAAGGAAGTGTGTATTAGTTTTAGTAAACTAATAATTATTTTACACTTCCTTAATTTTTCGAGTTTTCCTGGAGCGGTTCTTTTTTAAATACTTTTTCGGGATTTTTATGGTTTATCGTTTATGGAACTATTGCCGGTGGATTGCTTTTCATACAGTTGGATTTTTCAATTTTTGGGGGGATTTTTCTTTACTTATTGGGATTATCATACATGTGGATTTATTCATGGCAGTTTGGATTACATTTCTTCAGCTACGAAAACAGTAAGTAATTTCAAATTATTTATACTGGGAGGGAAATGTTAATATTGTAATTGTTATTGGTATTTATGTTATATAAAATATAATAATTATGTCAATTTATTTTTTATATATTAATCAAATTATTGACAAAATAATTACATCTTTGGAGTTAATTTTTTAAATTTATTTGACTGCTTGTTTTTATATTACGAGTTTTGGGGATTTTGATGGAATATTTATTTAAAGTAGGCTTTTAGCTATTGTTTCAAGATATTCTAGTCCTTTAGTTGTTGGGTAGAGTCTTACTTTGTATTGTAAGTACTCAAACATTTGTTTAGTTTGCTTGGTTAGTTTTGGGCCTAGTTGTGTTATAGACTGTTCCATTCTTAGTTGTCGGTAGCTTTGTTCTTTTTGGATAGATTGTAATAGTTTATGTAGAGTAGGTTGGGTTCTGCCTGTTGTGGCTTGGAAGGCGTTGTGCCATCCTTCAACAGCATTATTAGTTTTAGCTTCTTTGTTTAGGGTCCTGTTATATACATTCCACTATGCAATATGGTATTTAGGCTGTCTTCTGTGTCCAGATCTGTGTAGCCGTCCCACCCAGGTATCCTCAAAACAGTCAAGTAGGGGAGTTAGTTTTTGCTCATTTTGTTGGTAGTAGGCACTTTCAATTAATAAATTGTAGTGTTCGGCTATGTCAGTAATTGGGACGTATGCTAGTGCTATGAGTTTTTTAATTTGATATGCAAAGGTGCTATTTGTTGCATATTCTACACTTAGGAGCTCATTATGATGGCGGAAGGACCGCGACCGCCAGCCGTGCGATGGCGAGCCCTCCGCCATCAAACGTGGATTCACCACCCGCCAGATTACGATGGCGGGCGGATCCAGACCGCGACCGTGGCGGGCACAAAGACCGCCCGCCACGGAACCGCCACAGGCAATCGTTCCGATTGCCTGGCGGAGCGGTCTGCATCCGTAAAATGGTGGAAGTGCCTAGCAGGCACCGTCCGCCAAATTAGGATGCTGGCTTCAGCCAGCCTTTCCAAGGCGGCAAAACCGCCATGGAAAGGCTGGCGAGGATTGGTTTCGGGGGCCCATTGCGGGACCCCCTGTGTTGGGGGAGGTGTTGGTGCACTGGGGGTACCCATGGTACCCCCTACATTTCACTGCACTAAGTGGCAGACACCGTGTGGTGCCTGCCACGTAGTGCAGTGAAATGCACCACATGCATTTTTAACATCGCGGCGGGTGCTGCAGTTAGCAGCGCCTGCCGCAATGTTAAATTGCAAGATGCGACCGCCATGGTGGCGGTCGCATCCTAATTTGGTGTGCAGGACCGCCGCATGCATGGCGGGCGGTCCCACTTCCCGACACGATGGCGGACGGACTTCAGTCCGTCCGCCATCATGATCGGCTCCTTAGTGTAGATTTTTGGAGGGGTCTCCAAATGCATTGGTTAAAGTGATAATAGCAACCTTGAATTGCTGTGTGAGGGTAGTTTTTAGTATGGCTTGTATCATTGACTGTTCAATGTCAATGATCATTTTTGGGGAAAGTAATTATTGGTTTCTTGTTTTACTTTGGTTAAAAGTTCAACATAGGTGGTTGTTTGCTTGTTTGGTAATAGAGCATATATAAAGGGGATGTTTGTATTTTGATAAAGTCCATGTATTATATATAACTGGTAAAATGGTTTGGAACATATTTTAAAAGTCCCATCCATCATCCAAGTTTCACAGTTTTGCAGTTTCAGTAAATTTGTGGGAGTTCCAAATATTATTATTCTTTTGTTAGCTGCTTTATTGTCATAAAGAAGAAATTGTTCTTCATTATGAGTAACTGTGAGTTCAGGTGCTATTTCTACTTCAGCAAACGTTTTGGGGATAGGTGTGGTGGTAGCAGTAGCTTTTTAGTTCTAGCTATTGTTCTTTTTTAGTGATGCTATTGAGGGCATTTGGCCAGTTGCATGTTGTGGTACTGTGGGGAGCATGTTCTTAAGTATTTCAGTTATAGCCTTTTCAGATCTAGTGCTAGCTTCTTTTATATTTTCTAAAGCATTTCGAAGTTCAATTTCAGCTACGTTAGGGGGGTGGTTATGCTCTCTAACATATAGTACAGTTGTTTCCTTTGTTGCAGCCCTCCCATAACATTTGTTAGAATAATATTTACTACATTTCCATTTTTCTTTGTCGCCTGTTTTCTTTTTTTGGGTGTACACATACCCCATATAACATATTAAGAATTTGCTTTTCTGGGAAGTAATGAATTGGGCCCCTTCAGTCATGGTGATGCTTCAAATGCTAAGAGAAATGTATATAAAAATTATTCAAAATAATACTGTGCTGTGTTATCATCTAAAACATGTACATTGTCAATTTAATACTTACAATGTTGTATTTGAAGATTTTTTTCAATGCTGATGCTTTTTCTTTGCTGTTTGCCTTTAGTATTTTCTTTAGAAATTCCTGTTGAAAAAAAGAGTAATTTTAATAAATTTGTTTAACTGTGTTTTTAGTGGGGCGGGGGGAGTTGTGCTTAGCTTGCACTTCTGTTCGGCATTTTAGAAAACCTGTCTTAATTTATATGTGTTTAATACTTACTTTATTTGAAAGTTGATATTTCACACTGTTCTGTAGTTTTTTGAGTGTCTTCAGAATTATCTGTAGAGGAGATATAATTTTAAAAATATATATTAATTATTTTTTTCCTATAAAAAGTTCATTGAGAACATTTTCGGTAGCAGTACTTTTAAAATGCTAATTTACTTACTTTGTGGAGCTGGAATAAGATTTTTCTATGATGCATTCCAATGTTGTGGCAGCAATCCGGTAGAGTTTCTCCTTATTCTTGCGTTTTTGGTTGCTGTGTAAAATAGTGTTTAATTTTCGTGTGTTTATATAGTGTTTCATTAATTGTTGTTTTAATCTTATTGGATTATTTCAATTGTATGTGTATATCATTGGTTGTTATTTATTGGTTTAATTAATTTTGCAGTTGTTTTCCATATATGGAAAATGCTAATTAAGGGGGTCATTACGATGGAGAGCGGATCGCCACCGCCCGCATGGCGGTGGCGATCCGCCCTCTATTTCCCTCCGCCCGCCACCCATTTACCCCCTGCCATATTAGCATGGCTGGGGGGTCAGCGGCGGATGGAAATACCGCCCGCCGCGTTTCCGCTTGTTGAATTGTCGACCGTGCGGTAAACGGCCTTAATATGGTGGCGGTGTCTGTGAGACACCGCCATCCATATTAGGATGTAGGCGGAGAGGTGCCTTTTCATGGCGGCATTACCGCCATGAAAAGGCAGGCGGTGTCGCATTTGGGGGCCCGTTGCGGGCCCCAGGATGTTGGGGGGTGGGGGTGCACATGGGGGTACCTATGGTACCCCCTGCATTTGCATGCACAAGGTGGCAGGCACCGCGCAGTGCCTGTCACGTTGTGCATGCAAGGGCACAACATGCATTTTGTACCTTGCAGCGGGTGCTGCTGACAGCACCGCCCGCCGCAATGTATAATATGCGGGATGCGCCCGCCAGTGTGGCGGGCGCATCATAATGTGCCTGGCGGGACCGCCGCGACGTCAGCGGGCAGTCCCTGGCTCCGTTGTGGTGGCGGGCGGACAAAGTCTGCCCGCCATCGTAATGGGCCCCTAAGTTTCAGTTACTCTGTTTTTTTTAAAGTGGTATAGTATATTATATGTAATTTATATTCTTTTAAATCTTAAATAATATTTGTTTAGTTTTTATATAATGTCTGAAGTTGTAAATAATGTTGTGTATGTAATAATTTTCATGATATCATTTTTAAATGTTATTAAAATATGTTAATCGATTAATTTTGTGTGCTGTGTGTGTTAATTAATATTTTTATATTTTTGGGGGTATGTATTGTGTTATTATAAATAATTTTAACATGTCGATATATTTTTTTAAATGATAATATTGTTGTATATATTTTTGTCATCGATATTATTGTAACCTTGTATGTTTTCTTAATAAGTTCGATATTAGTTATCACGATATTTTTTGGTTCGATAATACTGATATCGATGTAAATGTTTAACGATATGTTGGTGTCGATATTTGTGTATTTTTTAAGTAAGTATAGTATGTCGATATTAGTGTAATCAATATTTTTGTCCCGATATTTTGGTAGGTCGATATTATGTCTGTAGATATTATGTCAGTGAACCGATGGCTTCACCACGAATAAAGGCTTTCAAGACACCCCATACAGCAAAGGAGGAGACAGTACCCATATTCCTTTCCAAGAACTCATCTAGTGCATTACGCATATAGGCAACCCATGCCTGGTTTGATAGCTGGGATTTCTCAAAAGACCACCTTGGGTTGTCTTGGTTAGAATCTTCTGTTAACAGCTCAATGGTAGGAGCAGAATGATCAGAAAAAGCACTAGCTCATATCTCCGCCTTGCCTTTGAATTACGAGTGTGATATAAATCAAATTATATGCGAGAAGCAGGTATATGATGTATCCCGAGGATGCTGGCCTACCACAGATCAATTAGGACAAGGTTGCGTCTCATCCTTACCAAGAAACAAACGGATTTGGCCATATTTTATTGTTTGTTGATTCAAGAGCAGTCAAGTTTCACATTCTGAATAACGTTGAAATCCCCCCAAGTACAATCGGGCCCCTAGATACTGTAGCAAGGTCGTATATTTCTTCTAAAGCACTAATAATATCTTCTATAAAGCCATAATAGCTTATAAAATTAACAAGTTGCTGTTGAATTGATATTTGAACCCAAATCCACCTTGCCCTGAATCCCTTCATACCTAGAGCACTTCAAACTGAAGCTCCTTTGAAATAAATATTGCCACCCCTCTAGCTCAATCAAAACAGTTACATCGCATCCTAAGCTGCCATATGCCAAATAGCCTAAAGAGGTTCCAATACATAGATACACATATACAACATCATAGAATAGCCACAGACAAATTCATAACAGCTCATCCCAAAAAAGCAACACATAAATATAACATTCATAGGGGATTTTAAAAGTTTTCATAATCCCTTCTGCATGGTAATACAATAATCAACGGATGCTGCTACCAATCCTCAGTTCTTAGGGGAATTGAGAGTTTCCAAGAATTCTACAGCTGACAAGACCAAAGACAATATGTGAAACCGTCCATTATGAATAACCTTGAGTTTGGCCTGTTGGACTAGACCTGCCTGTGCTCCAACTTTCTTGAATGACTCGATCATGGACTTGAATTACTTACGCCGATGAGCAGTGGATAAAGACATATCTGAAAAAAATCTGAAATGACTAGCTGTCCGCAGTTTGAAAGATTTTGGTCTGCAATGCTTTAGTGAATATTTGCTTTAATATGATAGTCTCAGAAATTTACAAGAATTGTCCTTGGCTAGCTTCAATTGGAAGGCAAATGGCCAGAAACTCTACGGGCACGCATGATTGTGAAGTCCTGAATTGTGGCTGAAGGTTCAAGATTTACATGTGCCTTGACCAAATCCGTTATTAGCATTCTAGCATTTTGAATCTTCTCCTGGCCCTACTATGCCCATGAATCGCAGGTTGGGCCGCGAGCTCTATCTTCCACTTCTTCAAATTTGGCCTTTAGGTCACCTATCTCATCCTTGGATCTTGCTGCCAGGCTATCCAATTGTAAGCAATGAGTAAGTTTCTACTGAAAACATAGTTGTTGGTTCAGGTTTTGAAGTCCTTTTGCAAAACACACAAGATGATGGTTGGAATGCTGCACATTGGCAAACACTCACCCCCAGTCACAGATCTGGGTTTAATCCATCGTTATTTTGCTTCACCACGCCACCCCAGTTCAGACATAGCCATATGCAAATCAGTCTTGACCCTGTGCCTCATGGGAACAGTCCAGACCGAACTGCCAAGCCATGTCTTCCCTGGACCGGAATCAAGCATCCTAGGACCGGTTTCAGGTTATCAGCCTTCATCAGCCAGGATAGCTTGACTCCAGTGGCGTAGTGAGCACGGGACCCACGTCTGGGCATACCCTTCCCACTTAGGGTGAAATGCAAAACACACAAGATGATGGACGGAATGCTGCACATTGGCAAACACTCACCCCCAGTCACAGATCTGGGTTTAATCCATTGTTATTTTGCTTCACCACGCCACCCCAGTTCAGACATAGCCATATGCAAATCAGTCTTGACCCTGTGCCTCATGGGAACAGTCCAGACCGAACTGCCAAGCCATGTCTTCCCTGGACCGGAATCAAGCATCCTAGGATCGGTTTCAGGCTATCAGCCTTCATCAGCCAGGATAGCTTGACTCCAGTGGCGTAGTGAGCACGGTAACCACGTCTGGGCATACCCTTCCCACTTAGGGCAAAATGCAAAACACACAAGATGATGGACGGAATGCTGCACATTGGCAAACACTCACCCCCAGTCACAGATCTGGGTTTAATCCATCGATATTTTGCTTCACCACGCCACCCCAGTTCAGACATAGCCATATGCAAATCAGTCTTGACCCTGTGCCTCATGGGAACAGTCCAGACCGAACTGCCAAGCCATGTCTTCCCTGGACCGGAATCAAGCATCCTAGGACCGGTTTCAGGCTATCAGCCTTCATCAGCCAAGATAGCTTGACTCCAGTGGCGTAGTGAGCATGTGACCCACGTCTGGGCATACCCTTCCCACTTAGGGCGAAATGCAAAACACACAAGATGATGAAGTCCTTTTGCCTGATCTTACAGTTGCTGGGCGATTTGGGGCTGGTGCGTCACGAAGAGAATAGAACTCTATTCAGTGCTCAAGTAGGATGTTGCAATATACACCCCTGCAACAATTCTAGGGAGCGCATAGGGAACTTTGCAAAGCTGCAAGCTGCACCCACCACTAATTGGGCCACTTCCACAGCACCCCCGAGGAAACCAGTGCCCTAAGAAGCGGTGCCTACTAAACCACTCAAAGGGGCTCTACGTCCTGCTGGTTATACCAGCTTTGTTTACTTTTGCCTTACACAAAGTCCTACACCAGCAGTGTGTATTGTGCTGTCATACTATTATGCTGAGAGGAAGGTAGTTGATTGTTGCATTTGCATGGGTAAGGTCATCAACCATAAAGAAATGATAACTGACATCTTACGCCGGTTTGATCCTACTGTTACATATACGGAGCGGCTACCTTCTGCCTCAGCATCTCTCCTCTCAGCAGCTCGCTGCTGGCTGCCACCTTTCTGCCTGAAGAAATGTGAGGGGAGTGACTTCGGAAGTCTTTGTGCCTCTTTTTGGGCTCCTCTCACCTTTCAATCGTCACCGCCACAGGCATTGCAAAGCTAGACGACTGCTTAATTAATAGCCAGCTTCACCTCCGCACACTTCAAACCGCCACGCTCAGTGGCTCACATCACCACTGCCGGCCAGAATGCCATTACTCGGAAGCAATCAGCTGCGGAGCATGATGGGAGCTCCACAGGGCCTCCACCATTGCTTTCAAAGTACTCTCATTTCCTTTTCGCAAAGTTCTTGTGCACATGCTGATTCACTTCAATGGCAATCTTATTGTGACATAACTTAGACAACATTACAGGTAGCATGCCTTTGCCTAAAACTAAAACACATGGAGACTTGTAGACTAAAAATGAAAAACAAGCATGAGCATAATGCAACTAAGTTAGACATAGTAAACAGATAGCTAGGTTGTTGGAGAGAATGAGTTAACACGCATATATTTTTCGGCTGGTAGAGGCCTGAAATCTCCATGACCCACTTTGAATCACCTTTGCAAACAGTACATAGGTACAGACTCAACATTACAAGAAGTTCGCTCTTATTTCAGAGGTAATGTGAGGCCGTATGCTTATGCCTCTGCTTGTCTTATCATTGTTTCACAGGGCATTTGTACTGTTGTGTGCTGTTCCATTCAGGATAATGACAGAGAGCCTCAGATCTACACTGTAATGACAGAAGGAGTAGGGATGGGAGTCATCAATTTACTGTATGAGCCAGAGACTTCCCAAATCCATCTCTCTCAACCCGTCCTCCCACTGGGGAACACAATGGTCTTCGCGTTTCACTGTCACGAGGTTTGTAGTGAACCATAGTAGGATTTGGGTTCTAGCATTGATCCTGCCGGATGAAGTTGCACATCCCAGAAGGTTAGTGACTTGGGTCTTGACAAGTTCTCAGTTCTTCTCCAGATGTTAAAATGGTCAAATATGGAACCTCACCATGCTAAAGACAAAATCAGTCCTCTCAGTTTTCCATCCTCAAGCTTGATGGACTGACTCCTGATTTTCTGCTGAACTGGGAACTAGGTTTGTTGCAGGACTATACTTGCATCTTAAAAGAGATGAAATGTGTGTCCCCCAGGACTCTATAGGTTTGCAAGTGCAAGAGATTCTACACCAGGTACTTTGAAAGAAACAGCAATCCTGTAAAGGGTCTTCGCTTGGCAGAATATGTCATGCCCTTGAAGTATAAACAAGATTACTTTGTATAAACGAGAAACTATTGTCCCAATATCAAAGGAGAGTGTTCCAGCGATTGTGCGTTCTTGGAGCGCCGATACGGGAACCGTGGTACTCCACGCATGATCGCACGATCATTGGAGTACTCTCCTTCAATATTAGACCAATAGTTTTTAAAGATTTTGGAGCATTGCGTACATACCACAGATTGGATATTAGACAGTTGATGGCCATAAATTCGGAGACCTTGAGATTATAGGCGTATATTGGTGATGATAGCGCTGATGAAGTCTGCTGGTGTACCTACAGCATAGAGGAAACACGTGTTAGCAAAGAGTTCTGAAAAGCTACATGGAAATGAAGGCTGTTGGTGGAATACTTACAAAGAAACCCTGTTTTGTATTATTTCAGGAGTGCTTGAAATCTCATTTATGTTTGACTTGTTCCCACAGAAAAAGAAGTGGTGGCTCTTCTCCCTTTTGATCGCCCATCACCAATTGCATCTAACTGATTGTGTTTCTAGGGCCCGATTCACAGAACTAACTTAAGACAAAATCCTAAACTTACTACCATTTTGGTATTCACAGAAGGCACTTACTCATTTTGGTATTCACAGAAGGCACTTACTTACTCATTTTGAGTAACTTACTCATTTGTGTAACTTACTCATTTTGGTATTCACAGAAGACACTTACTCATTGATGAGTAAGTGCCTTCTGTGAATACCAAAATGAGTAAGTTACACAAATGAGTAAGTTACTCAAAATGAGTAAGTTACTCATTTGGTATTCACAGAAGGCACTTACTCATTGATGAGTAAGTGCCTTCTGTGAATACCAAATGAGTAAGTTACACAAAATGAGTAAGTTACACAAAATGAGTAAGTTACTCAAAATGAGTAAGTAAGTGCCTTCTGTGAATACCAAAATGAGTAAGTGCCTTCTGTGAATACCAAAATGGTAGTAAGTTTAGGATTCTGTCTTAAGTTAGTTCTGTGAATCGGGCCCCAAGTGTATATGTGTCTATTAAGTGTCTATTATCTCCGAACCCCATTTTTTGTCTAAAGCCTTAGATGTAATTGGGGTTCACATAATGTCACTTCCACTACCCCTACTATGATGCTCAATCACTATCCATGTTCTGAAGTCTTCTTCAAAACTCCTAAACTAATCTCTCCCCAATGCCCTTGACTAGCGAGACCTCGGCACATGGGTTGCTGGACCCCGCAGATGGCAAACGCAGAAAATTCTGTTTTACTAAAGCTTATTATGTACCCACCACTGCAAGAAAGTAGAAGGAAGGGTTTTGGAGCAGTGAAAGAAGAATTTGGGTACATAGATGGCAAGGATAAAGACTGGAATTGCTGAACTAATTAGGGTGAAGCGAGGGCGGGGGGGGGCAGATGCATTGCCTGGAGAAATAATGTGTTAAAAAGTCAAAACTTTTATTATTTGCATTGTGTTCCAATATTTTGGGAGTTAGATAGCCATATTGCACTGACATATCCACAGATATGATTTATTGTCTTTAAAAAAGCTGCATCGCTATTTCATCAGTACCTAGGCTGTCCATGTCTGGCAGAAAAGACAGGAAACCCTGTACCTTCATAAATTCTGTCAACACTGATGCTTAGCAGTGTTTTGCTGATGTCCCAGAGGTTGTGGTAAGAGCCTTTACCATGCCATCATTTGTCATACCCCGTTCCACCATCTAGGCCCTAATAGCCCACTTGATGGCTGGCTTTAGTGTTAATATTTGTGTTTGGGTTTATTTCAAATTTCACAACATTGCAACCAGAATTTCTGTTCAATAGAAATATAAGCGTTCAAAGATCAGGAGTGAGTAATGCATGCATGAACCAAGCGGAAGCATGACAGCAGCTGGGGTGAAGAAACAAGAACCAAGATAGAGACCATAACTGTCCCGAGGTTTAAGTTCCATAGGATTCGATCTTAGTTGAGTAGGAATGTCCCCAGAATCCGGAATTCCCTCCTTCATATCTAGAATGCTTCCACTGGAACATGTTTAATTGATTCTTAAAATAAATATACACCTTGAGAATCATCTACATTTGGATTTCTACTCAAACAACTTCTGCACAACTGGTCAATGCAACGCTTTGCTCTCTGTGTTCTCAAGTTGTACTTGCCTCTCTACCTATAAATGATTATCTCACTCTATATTATTTCACACTTTGTAAAGTTGCAATGCATATTTCCTATACATTGATGACCTGATCCACAAAGGTGACTTACACATTTGAGTAATTTGCACTTTAGAGTAAGTTTACTACTTTTTGGTATTCACAAACTCAGAGTGTAAATTTATTACAAAACTTTAAGTTACATCTCTCCACCCTCAGAGTAAAGCAATTGGCTTAGGGCCTGATTACCAGTTTGGTGGTCCATTGGACCGCCGAACCCGTGGTGGCAGTCCCTGGACCGCCAGACTGGTGGTCCAGCCGCTGTATTATGAATAAGCCGGTGGGTCTGCCACGGGCCCACCGCAACCGCTGAGGACCATGGATCCCGTGGGGCGGCAATGAGAGGCTCTAATATGCTGGTGGTGCTGATGCAGTGGGGCCGCCATGAAAACTGTGGTGGTGAGGAAACAAAGGGGGCCCTACAGGGTCATGGTTGCCTACAGGGGTGATCAACAATAGAGGGTTCTGGCCCATAATCAGTAAGGCTAGGCCAATAATAATAAGCTAACAACAACACACATGCCAGTACTTATACTTGATCAACATATTACTCAATCAGATCACACGTGACACTCATTGTGACCTAAAAAACAATTCTTTTTTTATTCTTGGTTTAAAAAAAGAATTTCAAATTCAATTTTTTAAGAAAATCTCATTGGTTGACACAATAGTCCATTGATCAATTTTTTCATAGACCACACATATTACATCTCATACATTACATATATTACATATAGTATTCATCACATATAGTAGACGACACTAGACATAACGTAGGCAACAAATTCAAACTTTTCAAAGAAAGTCTTGGGAACACAGTTAGCAGCCTTGCATTACAATCGGCCAATTTTACTATTTTAGATGACTTGAATTTACATTTGGAATCTGACAGTGACCCGGAAATATCCAACTTTCTTAATGACTTGGCAGACTGTCAATTAAACTTGCTGGTCTCTGGGCCTACGCATAAGCAGGGCACCTGCTTGATCCAGTACTATCTAACATCCTGCTTGCAGAGGCCCCAGTATCATCACCCATGACATGGACCGATCACTACTTAATATGTTTCCCGCTGCACTTAACAGGCCCCAAATCTCAGGGACGTCGTAACGTTATCTATAAACGCCCCTGGCAGAAATTAGATCACCACACCTTCCGAGACATTCTGGTCTCCACTCAACCTATACCTGCCTCAGACATGTAGGGCGCTAGCAATAGCTTCGGTAAATGGATCATTCAGGCACTGGATAAGTGCATCCCAGCCAAATGGATCCACCCCAAGAAAGTCTTGTCCCATGAGTGGTTTGATGAGTCACTTGTAACGGCTAGGAAAAAGTGCAAAACTCTCGAGCGCTGCTGGAGGCGCTCCTACTGCCCTACGGCTAAATCAGAATATAAGATCACTAGAAAACTCAACCATAAACAGATCCGGAAAACCCGAGCCGCCTTCTTTACCAACAAGATTACCACCAGCAATAACCCCTCTAAAACCATCTTTTCCCTATTACAGGAAATGATGAAATCACCGACGCCCAATGAAAGCTCTATCACTTCTAATGATCAATGTGAGGTGCTGGCCACATACTTCATCAATAAAGTGGCAGGCATCTATGACAGTTTTCACGTGGCACGTGAAGCCGCAGATGCACCGAGGGAGACCTCACAGGGAACGGGGCTCACTCCCTGTCCTCTTTGCCCCCAATCACTATAGATGGCCTTAAGGCGCTGATCACCAAGATAAAATCAGGGTCCCTGATGACCCTCTTAAACCTGTAATATTTGTCAAACACCAGGATTGCCTGCTTCCCAGTTGTTTGGATCTTATCAACCTCTGCCTCTCCAATGCTGAGATCCCTCAAGCCTGGAAACACGCCAAGGTCATTCCCCTATTGAAGAAGCTGTCTCTTGACGCTTCCAGACCGGAGAACTATCGCCCGATCTCTCTGCTACCATTCCTGGCGAAAGTTACCGAATCCTTTGTAAACAGCCTTCTGAAGCAGTATCTGGAGTCCAACTCCTTACTGGATCCGGCCCAAAACGGCTTCCATCCTAGGCATAGCACAGAGTCAGCCCTATTAGCTGTAACGGAACAACTAAGATCGTCCATGGATGAAGGCAATATGACGGCACTCATCCTAAGGGACCTCAGCGCCGCCTTTGATACGGTCTCACACAATATCCTGATCAGTCGGTTGCAGGAGATAGGTATCAAGGGTAGGTAGGTTATCTCTCCTCCCTTCCACTCCCAGAGTCACCCTCTGTGCTGCAGGGTCCCTCAGGGGTCAGCATTGAGCCCAACCCTGTTCAATATTTATGTTCGACCATTGGCCCTGCTGGCCAAAACCCGTAATATATCTCTGGTATCATATGCAGATGATACGCAGCTAGTCTTTTCTTGCACTAAGGACCCCAGCCAGGATACGGGCAATTTCCAGGAGGACCTGTCCGCTATAGCAGGCTGGATGGAGGCTAATTGTCTCCAGCTTAACGTGTCTAAAACGGAGATCCTCCTGTTAGGCAGAGACTCCCATTTATGGGGTAACAGGTGGTGGCCTCAGGAGTGGGGCCCCCTCCTGTGCCAAAAACCATTGTAAAGAACCTCGGCATCAGGATGGACAGTGCTCTATCTTTTGAGGAGCATGCCAAGACTGTGGCAGGAACCTGTTTCGGCATTCTGCGTGGCCTCAAACCTATTTTGGGATTGTTCGACCCCCACACCCGCCAGTTGGTAGTTCAAGCCACGATTTTGGCCAGGCTGGACTATTGCAATAGTCTCTTGCTTGGCGCTAATAAGTCAGTGACCAATAGGCTCCAGCACACCATGAATGCTGCAGCCCGTACTCTACTCGCTATACCGAAGCACAGCTCTGCCTCTGGTGCGCTGCGCCACCTCCATTGGCTGCCTATTGAGCAGAGAATCCGGTTCAAAGCACTCTGCGTCACGCATAGAATTTTGGCAGACGTCGGTCCAAAGATTCTCAATAATCTATGTCTTCCATACATTCCCACCCACGCTCTGCGGGCCACCATCTGCTGCAGGTGCCACGTTTCCGTAAAGCGAGAACGTCCCGGAAGCGGCTGCATTAAGTGCGAGAAGACGCTGGAAGTGTACCACGAGGAAACAAAGCACGCAAATCTAAGAGGCTTCATCCCTCTCTTCGTCCGACTCAGGATCAAACGCAATTTAATCTTGTGCCCGCGCACAAGAAACGGCTGCAAAATACAAGCCTTCAAAATTACAGCGTCTTCTTCCAAACGCCATTTACCGAATTTAAATCACCAAGGACAACCTCCATACCACACAACACTGTCGCGTATACCTGAACTCTGAAACTAAATTCATAGGACAATAATAAGATCTACTTTTTGCCAGACATTGGTGAATCTCAAACCAAGCTCCTTAGAGTTCCAGGTCCTGAGGAGAACCCCACCAAACTGTTTTTTGGGGTTCGAAACGCGTTGACCACAATTAGGACCAAACAAGTGAACAAACATTCACTATCAGGCTAACCCTCTTTTGCACTTGGGATTGACATTTGAAATAAGACTGATGAAACTGCTTGGGTTTCCTGAATGGTACACTGTTTGGTCACTGCACAGACCAGGATTGCTTTGTTGAAAAAACACTGTATTTCCAAATAATTTTCAACCTATTTGGGTTTTTTTTCCCTCCCCTTTTTTTCCCCTGTTCATTTTTGTTATTTTTTATGTCTTGTAAATTTTGGAACATGAGCTTGTTTATTCGTTTTTTCAATTGTATGAATTTGTTGTCTACGTTATGTTTAGTGTCGTCTAATATATGTGATGAATACTATATGTAATATATGTAATGTATGTGATGTAATATGTGTGGTCTATGAAAAAATTGATCAATGGACTATTGTGTCAACCAACGAGATTTTCTTAAAAAATTGAATTTGAAATTCTTTTTTGAAACCAAAGAATAAAAAAAGAATTGTTTTTTCGGTCACAATGAGTGTCACGTGTGATCTGATTGAGTAATATGTTGATCAAGTATCAGTACTGGCATGTGTGTTGTTGTTAGCGAGCTGCATGTGTTGGGACACGCACAACCAGGATGAACAGGTTGTTGAAATTGTTGTGTGCCTCTGGGGTTTCACTCTCTGGTCAAAGAGTGTAAATTAAATAAGCAACAAGTAGAGTCTCCTAGTTAAGGGACGTCCCCCTGAGCACAGCGTTGAACCCACAATTTGGGTATTTAAATAGTTAGAAGAAACAAGTAAACAATAACTTTGATCCTTGATAGAACGATGGATAAATGTTGCATTTATTCAATGTTTGATATTGTTATCTTCATATCAAAGCATCAAAAGCAACTTTGACAGCGTCAATAAAAACGTTTTTACATATTTCTCCCTTCTCCCGATGCATTTCGGGCTCTTACAGCCCTTAGTGTTGTTAGCGTGCCTACAGGGGGGCACATGTTTTGCCCCCTGTGTGCAGTCACCCCCTTTCCTGCACAGCATGGACTAAAGTCTATGCCGTGCTGGAACGGCCTTTTGCGTTCCCATTGCGGTGCCTTTTTAATAAGCGCTGCAATGGGAACGCCAAAGGACTGCCCACCAGACCACGCGATTAGTTGTAATCTGGCAGGTGGCCGGCAGTCGAGTTTTGCAGTCCTGGAGCAGGGCACTGGACCCTCGTTAACCCCATCCCCTTTTGTTGTAAGTCTGCCCCTTTTTCCACCACCTCTCCTCTGTCTCTCCCACATTTACTACTAAACCATGTGCAGAGACTCTGTAGTAGGAGTGGAGAACTCGGCACATAAGTATGGGTAATGCCGAGGTGTAAACTCTGTGAATAGCATTTTGTAGTACATTTTGTAATAATACGAAAAGTATTACAACGTGCAGTTTGTGAACCAGGCGCGGAGTGTCAAGCCACACACAGTGCCTCCCTTTTGAGGTCCCATCACTTGTTCTTCTTACCATTGTCTCACTACTCTTTCCTTCCTCGCGCTAGTTCACTCTCCTTATCCTTTGCAGCTCAGTTGTTAGATCTTTATTTGCCAATGCCAACCTATGCATGTTCTAATTATTTAGTGAATTGGAGCTTTCTGGATGCAAAATGATGATGTCAGACCAGAAAATTAACAAATATAGGGTGTGGCCACAACCCAGAGGCTTAGGAAGGTACTGGAAGTAAGGAGTGCTCCTGCATCAGTACTGCCAGTGTATCACACCATTCCTGGAGAAGATCATGGCTACAAAAGATGGCAGCAAGGACTCAGGGAGCAGGAAGGGGAACATAAAATTCTCTGAGAAGGAGCTGGAGCTCCTGACCGAAAAATGTGTCTCCCGTTTGGACCAACTGTTTGGGAAGACCTTCTTCACAGTACCGGAGAGCCAAAAAACAAGGATCTGGACCAGCATCCTGGAAAAGGTTAACTCCCTAGGAGTCACCCAGAGAACCATCCCAGAGATCTGCAAATGGTGGTACGGCCTGAGGTCTCGCACAAAGGAGAAGGTGACCAGCAAGCTGGCTGGGGTACGTGGAACAGGTGGAGAACCCTCAAAACACCCCCCTCTGACTACCATGGAGACACTCATAGAGGGGGTATACACACAGTATCCCTAGTGTTCACTAGGGGAGGGAACAAGAGGCTACGGGGTAGTCAGGGTAAGCTGGCCTCCAAGTAACATAGGTACACACAACAAGAAGCTACCCTGAAGGAGTGTGTGATTCTTAAGGAAAACAAAGGCGCACTATGCCTTTTTCTGTGTGGTGTTGGGCATCTCAAAAAAATGTATGGACTGTCCTCACACACCACCAGGTGTCATGCTTCATCATCGGCAGTCCTCGCTCTCTAAAAACCACGTCTGATAGAGAGCGGGCCTTCACCTGGAGACAGGGAGGCACTTCTAAAACTAAGAGGGGGCCCGTGCAGGAAGGTAAGTGAGTGATTTAAAAATTAATGCAAAATCCACATGAGACTTTATTTACGTGGGATTTGCTTAACCCCTTCGGTGCTTATGACGAGCTGGACTCGTCATGGCACACAGTGCTCGTGTGCTCATGACGAGTCCAGCTCGTCATAAGACCAACCACGGGGGAAGCGCTGGCGCTCCCCCGTGGGAATCCGATCGTCGGGTTTTTTGGGGGAAGGCAGGGGAAGGACTTCCCCTGCCTCCCCCTGCCCCCCATCAATGACGTCAGCGCGCGAGCGCGCTGCGTCGTGAGGTTTCCCTTTCTTCCCCGACGCGCTGGAAGCCATTTGCTTCCAGCGCGTCGCGAAATAAGGTGAGTTTTGGCTCGGGGAGGGGGGTTTGATTGGAAAAGAGACATCGAGGGAAAGGAAAGGGTTTTCCTTTCCCCCGATGCCTCTTTTGTGCATTCCTGCTGCACGATCATGTGATCGTGCAGCAGGAATGCCCATGAGGGTGTTTTACGCAGCTGTAGTGTAGGAAAGGCACTATACAATTCCCCAACGAGGTAGCATTTACTGATTAGCCGGTAGAAAGTACTCCAGTTGAGTAGAGGTATTGCACAAAACGGTGGCATCTTCGTGGATAAATATGCAGGGCAGGTGTCTGCCTTCTTCCCATTTCCAGCCTGAAAAGTGAGCTGTAATCCTCGATAGAGGTCTCTGCATCCTTGATTTTCTCGAGCGCAATCATCATGTAGAATTCGTGAGCGTGGTTAAGCAGATGTGCCTTCTCTCCATTTCCACCCTGAAAAGTGAGCTGTAATCCTCGATGGAGGTCTCTGCATCCTTGATTTTCTCGAGTGCAATCCTCGTGTAGTTCCTGTGACCAGGAGGTTCCCTCTCCTCGTCTGCCGGTGAGATCCTGCTCTGACCCTTTATAAACAAGAGGCATGTGAACGGGCCTAGAAGCCCCGCTCGTTTGGCCCTGCCACACATTCGTGAGCGTGGTTAAGCAGATGTGCCTTCTCTCCATTTCCACCCTGAAAAGTGAGCTGTAATCCTCGATGGAGGTCTCTGCATCCTTGATTTTCTCGAGTGCAATCCTCGTGTAGTTCCTGTGACCAGGAGGTTCCCTCTCCTCGTCTGCCGGTGAGATCCTGCTCTGACCCTTTATAAACAAGAGGCATGTGAACGGGCCTAGAAGCCCCGCTCGTTTGGCCCCGCCACACATTCGTGAGCGTGGTTAAGCAGATGTGCCTTCTCTCCATTTCCACCCTGAAAAGTGAGCTGTAATCCTCGATGGAGGTCTCTGCATCCTTGATTTTCTCGAGTGCAATCCTCGTGTAGTTCCTGTGACCAGGAGGTTCCCTCTCCTCGTCTGCCGGTGAGATCCTGCTCTGACCCTTTATAAACAAGAGGCATGTGAACGGGCCTAGAAGCCCCGCTCGTTTGGCCCCGCCACACATTCGTGAGCGTGGTTAAGCAGATGTGCCTTCTCTCCATTTCCACCCTGAAAAGTGAGCTGTAATCCTCGATGGAGGTCTCTGCATCCTTGATTTTCTCGAGTGCAATCCTCGTGTAGTTCCTGTGACCAGGAGGTTCCCTCTCCTCGTCTGCCGGTGAGATCCTGCTCTGACCCTTTATAAACAAGAGGCATGTGAACGGGCCTAGAAGCCCCGCTCGTTTGGCCCCGCCACACATTCGTGAGCGTGGTTAAGCAGATGTGCCTTCTCTCCATTTCCACCCTGAAAAGTGAGCTGTAATCCTCGATGGAGGTCTCTGCATCCTTGATTTTCTCGAGTGCAATCCTCGTGTAGTTCCTGTGACCAGGAGGTTCCCTCTCCTCGTCTGCCGGTGAGATCCTGCTCTGACCCTTTATAAACAAGAGGCATGTGAACGGGCCTAGAAGCCCCGCTCGTTTGGCCCCGCCACACATACTCTCGGTATGCTACGTCTTCCCGCCCTTTCCCCACTATGATGGACAGCTTACTCAAAGGACCCCGGCGCTTTCGGCGCGGTGGCAAAGTTACAGACACACAGGTCACTGGAGACAATTCTTCTGGTCCTTTACGCAGCTGTAGTGTAGGAAAGGCACTATACATTTACCCAACGAGGTAGCACTTACTGATTAGCCAGTAGAAAGTACTCCAGTTGAGTAGAGGTATTGCACAAAACGGTGGCATCTTCGTGGATAAATATGCAGGGCAGATGTGGCTTCTCTCCATTTACACCCTGAAAAGGTAGCTGTAATCCTTGATGGAGGTCTTTGCATCCTTGATTTTCTCGAGCGCAATGCTCGTGTAGTTCCTGTGACCAGGAGGTTCCTTCTCCTCGTCTGCCGCTGAGATCGTGCTCTGACCCTTTATAAACAAGAGGCATGTGAACGGGCCTAGAAGCCCCGCTCGTTTGGCCCCGCCACACATACACTAGCGGTATGCAACGTCTGCCCGCCCTTTCCCCACTATGATGGACAGCTTACTCAAAGGACCCCGGCGCTTTCGGCGCGGTGGCAAAGTTACAGACACACAGGTCACTGGAGACAATTCTTCTGGTCCTTTACGCAGCTGTAGTGTAGGAAAGGCACTATACATTTACCCAACGAGGTAACACTTACTGATTAGCCAGTAGACAGTACTCCAGTTGAGTAGAGGTATTGCACAAAACGGTGGCATCTTCTTGGATAAATATGCAGGGCAGGTGTGCAGAATTCGTGAGCGTGGTTAAGCAGATGTGCCTTCTCTCCATTTCCAACGTGAAAAGTTAGCTGTAATCCTTGATGGAGGTCTTTGCATCCTTCATTTTCTCGAGCGCAATTCTCGTGTAGAATTCGTGAGCGTGGTTAAGCAGATGTGGCTTCTCTCCATTTACACCCTGAAAAGTTAGCTGTAATCCTTGATGGAGGTCTTTGCATCCTTGAATTTCTCGAGCGCAATGCTCGTGTAGTTCCTGTGACCAGGAGGTTCCTTCTCCTCGTCTGCCGCTGAGATCCTGCTCTGACCCTTTATCCCCTTCGGTGCTTATGACGAGCTGGACTCGTCATGGCACACAGTGCTCGTGTGCTCATGACGAGTCCAGCTCGTCATAAGACCACCCACGGGGAAGCGCTGGCGCTCCCCCGTGGGAATCCGATCGTTAGGTTTTTTTTTTGGGGAGGCAGGGGAAGGGCTTCCCCTGCCTCCCCCGCCCCATCAATGACGTCAGCGCGCTGACATCATTGAGGGTTTCCCTTTCTTCCCCGACGCGCTGGAAGCCATTTGCTTCCAGCGCGTCGAGAAATCAGGTGAGGTTTGGCTCGGGGAGGGGGGGGTGTTTGTATCAAAAGAGGCATCGAGGGAAAGGAAAGGGTTTTCCTTTCCCCCGATGCCTCTTTTGTGCATTCCTGCTGCACGATCATGTGATCGTGCAGCAGGAATGCCCACTAGGCACCAGGGTTTTTTTTAATTTTTGTGTTGGGGAGTGGCCAAAAGGGCAAGGGTTGCTCCCCTTTTACGGGGGTGAATATTTTATTTATACTGTTAGGCCCACCTACCCCTTAGCTTGGCTGGTGGATTGTGTGTGGACTGGTGCATTATTTGCATATGTGATTGTAATGTTTTTTTTTCTCCTTTTTATTCTAGTGTAAAGCTTTTGATTCCTGTTTGCGGTTTCGGCAGTGGTGGTTCTGCAGTTTTGCGTAATTGCATTTATTTGGTAAGAAAAATATTTTTGTTGTGTGTACTCCAAATGAGTATTATTGTCATGCATGAATGAATTTTTTTGTAAGTGGTGCCATAATGGCAGCATATTTGTTAGTGTTCAGAGCATGAAATTCTTTGCGATGTTTTGCATTGTCTTATGTGTAATTTTTTTCTTCTTCTTTTTTAGTGGGATATTGTTGATCCTTACTGTGTCTGTGCAGAGTAGGTGGTGGTGAGTCTAGCTGCTTCTGTCACGTGAGTGGTATAGTGTTGGAGTATATAGGTCTTTGTGATAAAGCTACATTTTGTTTATTTCTTTTTTTTTACAAAGGGTTTGTTGTTGTTGACTTGTTTGACAAGTAACCTTTATTAGTAAGCATTATGGCTAGCCGTAGAATTACTGCTCAGCAGGTGGTTGGTTTGCTTCTTGAATCTTCCTCTGAGCAGGATTATGAGACTGACAGTGCGTCTGAGGGAGAGGAGGGAGGGGAAGATTCAGGCAGTGAGTTTTCTCTCCACATGGAATCATCGGATGATGAAGGTACTCTCAGTGCAGATGAAGTGCCTGATTTAGAGGAGGATACTACTGTGCCGATGGTGCAAGAGGCATCTGGATTGCAGCCTGGGGCTGCTAGGCTTCCTACTGGAAGTGCTGGACTCTGGGTTGATCCAAACATGGTGCAGCCGGTGTTGCCTGCCTTTAGTGGTTATGCAGGGTGTAGAGTGGATTGTGAACATTATTTGCCTATACAGTATTTTCAGTTGTTTATGGATGATGTATTTTTGGGTGAGATTGTTGAGCAGACTAATTTGTATGCTGAACAGTTTTTGAGGGACAACAGTGCCAGACTTAGGCCCCATTCTAGAGCTACCCGGTGGAGTCCCACAAATCTGGAAGAGATGAAGAAGTTTTTGGGCTTGACTTTTTTGATGGGTTTGATAAGGAAGCCGTCCATGGGTTCATATTGGTCTACCAGTCCCTTGATGGCAACGGCCATATTTCCTGCAGTTATGACTCGTGATCGGTATTTACTTTTGCTTCGGATGCTGCATTTTGTTGATAATGGTTTGGCGTTGCCACGAGATCACCCTGAATGTGACCGTCTTTTTAAGATTCGGCCTGTTCTTGATCACTTTGTAGATCGATTTTCAGAGATCTATACTCCAGGGAAAGAAATATCTATTGATGAGTCTTTGGTGCTGTTCAAGGGCCGTTTGGTTTTTAGGCAGTACATTCCTAGCAAGAGGGCACGCTATGGAATTAAGCTGTATATGTTGTCTGAGAGTAGGACAGGATATGTTTTTAATTTGCGTGTCGTACACTGGTAGGGATTCCACTATTGACCCCCCTGGTTGTCCGTCCACTTTAGTAGGAGTTTCAGAGAAAATTGTGTGGGAACTTGCTAGAGGACTGTTTAACAGAGGCCACCATTTGTACCTTGATAACTTCTACACTGCTGTGCAATTGTTTAAGGAATTGTTCAAAGTGGACACTTTTGCTTGTGGCACAATCCGCTCTAACCGTAAAGGTTATCCAAAAGAGCTTGTTTGCAAAAAACTTCAGAGGGGACAGTGCAGTGCCTTGCGTAGTGAGGAACTGCTAGCTGTGAAATTTGTGGACAGGAGGGATGTGTACATGCTGACTACCATCCATGATGAGAGTACTTCACCTGTGGCTGTTTGGGGTCAGATTGCTGAAGTGCGCAAACCTGTGTGCATTTTAGACTACAATAAGCACATGGGTGGTGTTGATAGAGTAGATCAGAGGTTGGAACCTTACACTGCTATTCGTAAGTCTTACATTTGGTATAAGAAGTTGGCCATCCATCTCTTCAATTTAGCAACTTTCAATGCTTTTGTTGTGTTCAAGGAGTGTTCTCCTGCGTCAAAGTTGACTTTTGTTCAGTTTCAGGAGTCTGTCATAGGCAGCCTTGTTGTTGTGGAACAGGCAAGTGTTCCTAGAGTTGGAGTGGTGGAGGATGTGGCTCGATTGAAAGAGCGCCACTTTCCTGATCACATTCCTCCTACACTCTCAAAAGACTTTCCCACTAGGAGATGTAGAGTCTGTTGGCGAAGAGGTACGCGGAAGGAGACTCGTATGTACTGCCCTGAGTGTCCTTCTAACCCTGGGCTGTGTGTGCCTGCTTGTTATAGAGCGTACCACAAGCAAAAGAATTATTGGGAGCAACCATGAGTGGTAAAGTGAACTGCCTGGTCTGTAATGTTTAAGAATTGTTGTTCTGTTTCAAGGTTGGCATTAGTGCAATGTTTCTGATTTTGTGTTAGTAGATTTGTATCTATTTGCAATTTGTTTGTGTTTTCTTTTTTGTATAAAAAAATCCTAAATGTGATGGTGGTGTGTGTAGGCTGGTGCTTGGCTGGCGGTGTGCGTGGAGTGGCGCTTGGCTGGCGGTGTGCGGGAGTGGCTCTTGGCTGGCGGTGTGCGTGGAGTGGCGCTAGGCTGGCGGTGTGCGTGGAGTGGCGCTAGGCTGGCGGTGTGCGTGGAGTGGCGCTAGGCTGGCGGTGTGCGTGGGTGGCGCTTGGCTGGTGGTGTGCGTGGAGTGGCGCTTGGCTGGCGGTGTGCGTGGACTGGCGCTCGGCTGGCAGTGTGTGAGTAGTGACTTGCTGCTGGTCACTACACACACTGCTAGCCGAGCGACACTCCACGCAATCCATCAGCTTGTGTGGTTGCTGTGTTAGGAATGTGGGCGTGTGAAAGTGATGGGCCCTTGAATGGCGCTGTCTGCTGGTGTGAGTGTTGTAATGTGATGGGCCCGCGGCTGGTGGTGTGAATGGTTTTGTATTTGTCACACGTATGAAAGGTGTATGAATGGCCTGTAAAGAGGTTGGTGCCTTGTCGTGGCTTTACAGCTCACGAGCTGTGAGTCAATGGTTCAGTTTCTCGTCCTTTCAATTATTAACAGTGCATTTCATTTTTGTGAAATCACTTGTTAATACAATTGTATATACTGAACCATCACTCACCCTCGTGCCAAATCCAACCAGTATGTGTGTGTGTGCTTGAGGATTAGATGGCTGTGCAGTAATATTTTTTTTTGTCTTTCTCAAGCAGGGTGTACCTTGTCCCTTTTTGTGAATGTTGTAATGTGTTTGTTTCGTGCCTGGGGGTGTGAATGGTCTTGTGTGTATCACGTATGAAAGGTGTGTGAATGGCCTGTAAAGCGGTTGGGGCCTTGACGTGGCTTTACAGCTCACGAGCTGCGAGTCACTGGTTCCGTTTTTTGTCCTTTCAATTATTGACAGTGCATTTCATTTTTGTGAAATCTCTTGTTAATAAAATTGTATATACTGAACCATCACTTGCCCTCGTGCCAAATCCAACCAGTATGTGTGTGTGCTTGAGGAATAGATGGCTGTGCAGTAATCTTTGTCTTTTTAGTCTGTCTGCCAAGGTGTACATTCCGTCTAAGAATAACCTACCAACTGTAGATATTGTCGTAAACGAAACACCCATGGGAGTACATGGTGATATCTCTCTTGTGGATCCCAACAAGTTATGGTACCCACAATGTCCTGCAAACCTCAAAATGTCTGTCACATTTTCCTTGCAATATTGTGCCAAAATTTTCACGCTGCAGAAATAAACAACACATTATCTCATTATGACCTGGTTTTGCAAGGGGGGTCACCTGGGTTTTGGCCCGGGGCTCGGCGGCCACATAGGGAAACCTACCAAACCCACACATTTCTGAAAAGTAGACACCTGGGGGCTTCCAGGGAGGTATGGCTTGCGTGGATCCCCCAACGTTTCCTTACCCAGAATCCCCTGCAAACCTCACTTTTAGCTGAAAAAATCACTTTTTTCACACATTTTTGTGTGGGAAAGTGTGGCATCACTGGCCTCACACAAATTTCCTACCACCCAGCGTTCCCCCAGGTCTCCCGATAAAAATGGTGCCTCACTTGTGTGGGAGGCCCAAGTACCCGCGACAGGCAAGGGCCCACAACGTAGTGAGGCGACCTCAAAATGGCCTTTCACAAAACCACCTGGTTTTGCAAGGCGGGTCACCTGGGTTTTTGGCCCTGTGCTCGGCGGCCATCTAGGAAACCTACCAAACCCACACATTTCTGAAAAGTAGACACCCGGGGGCTTCCAGGGAGGTATGGCTTGCGTGGATCCCCCAACGTTTCCTTACCCAGAATCCCCTGCAAACCTCACTTTTAGCTGAAAAAATCACTTTTTTCACACATTTTTGTGTGGGAAAGTGTGGCATCACTGGCCTCACACAAATTTCCTACCACCCAGCGTTCCCCAGGTCTCCCGATAAAAATGGTGCCTCACTTGTGTGGGAGGCCCAAGTACCAGCGACAGGCAAGGGCCCAAAACATTTTTGATAGGCAATGTTGATGTTGCCTCAAAACGTTTTGTGTCCTTGCCTGTCGCGGTACTTGGGCCTCCCACATAAGTGAGGCACCATTTCTATCGGGAGACCTGGGGAACGCTGGGTGGTAGGAAATTTGTGTGAGGCCAGTGATGCCACACTTTCCACACAAAAATGTGTGAAAAAAGTGATTTTTCAGCTAAAATTGAGGTTTGCAAGGGATTCTGGAAGTGAAACGTTGGGGGATCCACGCAAGCCATACCTCCTGGAAGCCTCCGAGTGTCTACTTTTCAGAAATGTGGGTTTGGTAGGTTTACCTAGATGGCCGCCGAGCACGGGGCCAAAACCCAGGTGACTCCCTTGCAAAACCAGGTGGTTTTGAGATAGGCAATTTTGAGGTCGCCTCACTACGTTGTGGGCCTTGCCTGTCGGTACTTGGGCCTCCCACACAAGTGAGGCACCATTTTTATCGGGAGACCTGGGGAACGCTGGGTGGTAGGAAATTTGTGTGAGGCCAGTGATGCCACACTTTCCACACACAAATGTGTGAAAAGTGATTTTTCAGCTAAAATTGAGGTTTGCAAGGGATTCTGGGTAAGGAAACGTTGGGGGATCCACGCAAGCCATACCTCCTGGAAGCCCTCAGGTGTCTACTTTTCAGAAATGTGTGGGTTTGGTAGGTTTCCTAGATGGCCGCCGAGCACAGGGCCAAAACCCAGGTGACTTCCTTGCAAAACCAGGTGGTTTTGTGAAAGGCCATTTTGAGGTCGCCTCACTACGTTGTGGGCCCTTGCCTGTCGCGGGTACTTGGGCCTCCCACACAAGTGAGGCACCATTTTTATCGGGAGACCTGGGGGAACGCTGGGTGGTAGGAAATTTGTGTGAGGCCAGTGATGCCACACTTTCCCACACACAAATGTGTGAAAAAAGTGATTTTTTCAGCTAAAATTGAGGTTTGCAAGGGATTCTGGGTAAGGAAACGTTGGGGGATCCATGCAAGCCATACCTCCCTGGAAGCCCCCGGGTGTCTACTTTTCAGAAATGTGTGGGTTTGGTAGGTTTCCCTAGATGGCCGCCGAGCACGGGGCCAAAAGCCCAGGTGACCCCCCTTGCAAAACCAGGTGGTTTTGAGATAGGCAATTTTGAGGTCGCCTCACTACGTTGTGGGCCCTTGCCTGTCGCGGGTACTTGGGCCTCCCACACAAGTGAGGCACCATTTTTATCGGGAGACCTGGGGGAACGCTGGGTGGTAGGAAATTTGTGTGAGGCCAGTGATGCTACACTTTCCCACACACAAATGTGTGAAAAAAGTGATTTTTTCAGCTAAAATTGAGGTTTGCAAGGGATTCTGGGTAAGGAAACGTTGGGGGATCCACGCAAGCCATACCTCCCTGGAAGCCCCCGGGTGTCTACTTTTCAGAAATGTGTGGGTTTGGTAGGTTTCCCTAGATGGCCGCCGAGCACGGGGCCAAAACCCAGGTGACCCCCCTTGCAAAACCAGGTGGTTTTGAGATAGGCAATTTTGAGGTCGCCTCACTACGTTGTGGGCCCTTGCCTGTCGCGGGTACTTGGGCCTCCCACACAAGTGAGGCACCATTTTTATCGGGAGACCTGGGGGAACGCTGGGTGGTAGGAAATTTGTGTGAGGCCAGTGATGCCACACTTTCCCACACACAAATGTGTGAAAAAAGTGATTTTTTCAGCTAAAATTGAGGTTTGCAGGGGATTCTGGGTAAGGAAACGTTGGGGGATCCACGCAAGCCATACCTCCCTGGAAGCCCCCGGGTGTCTACTTTTCAGAAATGTGTGTGTTTGCTAGGTTTCCCTAGGTGCCGGCAGAGGTAGGGTTCAAAAACTACAGCTAGGCACTTTGCCAAAAAAGGGTCATTTTTCACTGCGAAATTGAGGTGTGACCGCGTTGCGTTTTGCGCCGTTTCCTGTCGCAGGCACTAGGCCGACCCACACAAGTGAGGTACCATTTTTCTCGTAAGACTTTGGGGAACGCGGGGTGCGTGGAAATTTGTGGATCCACACAGATTCCAGAACTTTCCACCACAGAAATGTGGGGAAAATGTGATTTTTTTGACAATTTTTTATGTTTGCAAGAGATTCTGGGTAACAGAACCTGGTGGGAGGCAGTCAAGTCACCCCATCCTGGATTCCCCTGGGTGTCTAGTTTTCAAAAATGTATAGGTTTGCTAGGTTTCCCTAGGTGCCGGCAGAGGTAGGGTTAAAAACTACAGCTAGGCACTTTGCCAAAAAAGGGTCATTTTTCACTGCGAAATTGAGGTGTGACCGCGTTGCGTTTTGCGCCGTTTCCTGTCGCAGGCACTAGGCCGACCCACACAAGTGAGGTACCATTTTTCTCGTAAGACTTTGGGGAACGCGGGGTGGGTGGAAATTTGTGGATCCACGCAGATTCCAGAACTTTCCACCACAGAAATATGGAGAAAATGTGTTTTTTGGACAATTTTTTATGTTTGCAAGGGATTCTGGGTAACAGAACCTGGTGGGAGGCAGTCAAGTCACCCCATCCTGGATTCCCCTGGGTGTCTAGTTTTCAAAAATGTATAGGTTTGCTAGGTTTCCCTAGGTGCCGGCAGAGGTAGGGTTCAAAAACTACAGCTAGGCACTTTGCCAAAAAAGGGTCATTTTTCACTGCGAAATTGAGGTGTGACCGCGTTGCGTTTTGCGCCGTTTCCTGTCGCAGGCACTAGGCCGACCCACACAAGTGAGGTACCATTTTTCTCGTAAGACTTTGGGGAACGCGGGGTGGGTGGAAATTTGTGGATCCACGCAGATTCCAGAACTTTCCACCACAGAAATGTGGGGAAAATGTGTTTTTTGACAATTCTTTAGGTTTGCAAGGGATTCTGGGTAACAGAACCTGGTGGGAGGCAGTCAAGTCACCCCATCCTGGATTCCCCTGGGTGTCTAGTTTTCAAAAATGTATAGGTTTGCTAGGTTTCCCTAGGTGCCGGCAGAGCTAGGGTTCAAAAACTACAGCTAGGCACTTTGCCAAAAAAGGGTCATTTTTCACTGCGAAATTGAGGTGTGACCGCGTTGCGTTTTGCGCCGTTTCCTGTCGCAGGCACTAGGCCGACCCACACAAGTGAGGTACCATTTTTCTCGTAAGACTTTGGGGAACGCGGGGTGGGTGGAAATTTGTGGATCCACACAGATTCCAGAACTTTCCACCACAGAAATGTGGGGAAAATGTGGTTTTTTTGACAATTTTTTATGTTTGCAAGGGATTCTGGGTAACAGAACCTGGTGGGAGGCAGTCAAGTCACCCCATCCTGGATTCCCCTGGGTGTCTAGTTTTCAAAAATGTATAGGTTTGCTAGGTTTCCCTAGGTGCCGGCAGAGCTAGGGTTCAAAAACTACAGCTAGGCACTTTGCCAAAAAGGGTCATTTTTCACTGCGAAATTGAGGTGTGACCACGTTGCGTTTTGCGCCGTTTCCTGTCGCAGGCACTAGGCCGACCCACACAAGTGAGGTACCATTTTTCTCGTAAGACTTTGGGGAACGCGGGGTGGGTGGAAATTTGTGGATCCACGCAGATTCCAGAACTTTCCACCACAGAAATGTGGGGAAAATGTGGTTTTTTTGACAATTTTTTATGTTTGCAAGGGATTCTGGGTAACAGAACCTGGTGGGAGGCAGTCAAGTCACCCCATCCTGGATTCCCCTGGGTGTCTAGTTTTCAAAAATGTATAGGTTTGCTAGGTTTCCCTAGGTGCCGGCAGAGCTAGGGTTCAAAAACTACAGCTAGGCACTTTGCCAAAAAGGGTCATTTTTCACTGCGAAATTGAGGTGTGACCACGTTGCGTTTTGCGCCGTTTCCTGTCGCAGGCACTAGGCCGACCCACACAAGTGAGGTACCATTTTTCTCGTAAGACTTTGGGGAACGCGGGGTGGGTGGAAATTTGTGGATCCACGCAGATTCCAGAACTTTCCACCACAGAAATGTGGGGAAAATGTGTTTTTTTTGACAATGTTTTATGTTTGCAAGGGATTCTGGGTAACAGAACCTGGTGGGAGGCAGTCAAGTCACCCCATCCTGGATTCCCCTGGGTGTCTAGTTTTCAAAAATGTATAGGTTTGCTAGGTTTCCCTCGGTGCCGGCAGAGGTAGGGTTCAAAAACTACAGCTAGGCACTTTGCCAAAAAAGGGTCATTTTTCACTGCGAAATTGAGGTGTGACCGCGTTGCGTTTTGCGCCGTTTCCTGTCGCAGGCACTAGGCCGACCCACACAAGTGAGGTACCATTTTTCTCGTAAGACTTTGGGGAACGCGGGGTGGGTGGAAATTTGTGGATCCACGCAGATTCCAGAACTTTCCACCACAGAAATATGGAGAAAATGTGTTTTTTGGACAATTTTTTATGTTTGCAAGGGATTCTGGGTAACAGAACCTGGTGGGAGGCAGTCAAGTCACCCCATCCTGGATTCCCCTGGGTGTCTAGTTTTCAAAAATGTATAGGTTTGCTAGGTTTCCCTAGGTGCCGGCAGAGGTAGGGTTCAAAAACTACAGCTAGGCACTTTGCCAAAAAAGGGTCATTTTTCACTGCGAAATTGAGGTGTGACCGCGTTGCGTTTTGCGCCGTTTCCTGTCGCAGGCACTAGGCCGACCCACACAAGTGAGGTACCATTTTTCTCGTAAGACTTTGGGGAACGCGGGGTGGGTGGAAATTTGTGGATCCACGCAGATTCCAGAACTTTCCACCACAGAAATGTGGGGAAAATGTGTTTTTTTGACAATTCTTTAGGTTTGCAAGGGATTCTGGGTAACAGAACCTGGTGGGAGGCAGTCAAGTCACCCCATCCTGGATTCCCCTGGGTGTCTAGTTTTCAAAAATGTATAGGTTTGCTAGGTTTCCCTAGGTGCCGGCAGAGCTAGGGTTCAAAAACTACAGCTAGGCACTTTGCCAAAAAAGGGTCATTTTTCACTGCGAAATTGAGGTGTGACCGCGTTGCGTTTTGCGCCGTTTCCTGTCGCAGGCACTAGGCCGACCCACACAAGTGAGGTACCATTTTTCTCGTAAGACTTTGGGGAACGCGGGGTGGGTGGAAATTTGTGGATCCACGCAGATTCCAGAACTTTCCACCACAGAAATGTGGGGAAAATGTGGTTTTTTTGACAATTTTTTATGTTTGCAAGGGATTCTGGGTAACAGAACCTGGTGGGAGGCAGTCAAGTCACCCCATCCTGGATTCCCCTGGGTGTCTAGTTTTCAAAAATGTATAGGTTTGCTAGGTTTCCCTAGGTGCCGGCAGAGCTAGGGTTCAAAAACTACAGCTAGGCACTTTGCCAAAAAAGGGTCATTTTTCACTGCGAAATTGAGGTGTGACCACGTTGCGTTTTGCGCCGTTTCCTGTCGCAGGCACTAGGCCGACCCACACAAGTGAGGTACCATTTTCTCGTAAGACTTTGGGGAACGCGGGGTGGGTGGAAATTTGTGGATCCACGCAGATTCCAGAACTTTCCACCACAGAAATGTGGGGAAAATGTGTTTTTTTTGACAATGTTTTATGTTTGCAAGGGATTCTGGGTAACAGAACCTGGTGGGAGGCAGTCAAGTCACCCCATCCTGGATTCCCCTGGGTGTCTAGTTTTCAAAAATGTATAGGTTTGCTAGGTTTCCCTCGGTGCCGGCAGAGGTAGGGTTCAAAAACTACAGCTAGGCACTTTGCCAAAAAGGGTCATTTTTCACTGCGAAATTGAGGTGTGACCGCGTTGCGTTTTGCGCCGTTTCCTGTCGCAGGCACTAGGCCGACCCACACAAGTGAGGTACCATTTTTCTCGTAAGACTTTGGGGAACGCGGGGTGGGTGGAAATTTGTGGATCCACGCAGATTCCAGAACTTTCCACCACAGAAATGTGGGGAAAATGTGTTTTTTTGACAATTTTTTATGTTTGCAAGGGATTCTGGGTAACAGAACCTGGTGGGAGGCAGTCAAGTCACCCCATCCTGGATTCCCCTGGGTGTCTAGTTTTCAAAAATGTATAGGTTTGCTAAGTTTCCCTAGGTGCCGGCAGAGCTAGGGTTCAAAAACTACAGCTAGGCACTTTGCCAAAAAGGGTCATTTTTCACTGCGAAATTAAGGTGTGACCGTGTTGCGTTTTGCGCCGTTTCCTGTCGCAGGCACTAGGCCGACCCACACAAGTGAGGTACCATTTTTCTCGTAAGACTTTGGGGAACGCGGGGTGGGTGGAAATTTGTGGATCCACGCAGATTCCAGAACTTTCCACCACAGAAATGTGGGGAAAATGTGTTTTTTTTGACAATTTTTTAGGTTTGCAAGGGATTCTGGGTAACAGAACCTGGTGGGAGGCAGTCAAGTCACCCCATCCTGGATTCCCCTGGGTGTCTAGTTTTCAAAAATGTATAGGTTTGCTAGGTTTCCCTAGGTGCCGGCAGAGCTAGGGTTCAAAAACTACAGCTAGGCACTTTGCCAAAAAGGGTCATTTTTCACTGCGAAATTGAGGTGTGACCACGTTGCGTTTTGCGCCGTTTCCTGTCGCAGGCACTAGGCCGACCCACACAAGTGAGGTACCATTTTTCTCGTAAGACTTTGGGGAACGCGGGGTGGGTGGAAATTTGTGGATCCACGCAGATTCCAGAACTTTCCACCACAGAAATGTGGGGAAAATGTGGTTTTTTTGACAATTTTTTATGTTTGCAAGGGATTCTGGGTAACAGAACCTGGTGGGAGGCAGTCAAGTCACCCCATCCTGGATTCCCCTGGATGTCTAGTTTTCAAAAATGTATAGGTTTGATAGGTTTCCCTAGGTGCCGGCAGAGCTAGGGTTCAAAAACTACACCTAGGCACTTTGCAAAAAAAGGGTAATTTTTCATTGTGAAAATGTGGTACGTCCACGTTGCATTTTGAGCCATTTCCTGTTGTGGGCACAAGGGCTACCCACACAAGTGAGGTATCATTTTTATCGGGAGACTTAGGGTAACACAGAATTGTAGAGCAACTGTTATTACCTATTGACTTTCGATGCATTTCTGCCTTCCAAATGAAAGACAATGTGTAAAAAATAAGTCATTTTGAAAAATGACCTATAATTCTCATGCTAGTATGGGTACTCCCAATTTCGGAAATGTGCAAATATCTACTGTTTCTAAAATCTACATTTTGTTCCCATTTCAGAAATACATAGGTGTCTTTCATAACAATTTTTCCATGTATACATTTTCCCAAAATAATTGCTATATACCCGGTACTTAAAAAAAAATCATTGCAAGATGTTGCTCAATTATTGGCTCTGGGTTCGTCGGGTTCTTGGTGAACCTACAAGTCCTATATATCCCCACAACCAGAAAGGTCCAGCGGATATAATGGTATATTGCCTTCAAATAGCTGTCATAATTAGAAGAAGTTACAGGTGAAAACGTCGACACAAATGGCTGTTTTTTTCAACTAATTTTCAATTTTTCCTTTATTTAACTGTTAGTTTCTATAAGGAAAACTTTAAGGATCTACACAAATGACCCCTTGCTGAATTCAGAATTTTGTCTGCTTTTCATAAATGTATGGCTTTCCAGGATCCATTATTGGTTTCATACCCATTTCTACCATTAACTGGAAGGAGGTTGAAAGCACAAAAAATAGCAAAAATAGGCTATGTCCCAGAAAAATGCCAAAACTGTGTAAAGAAAGTTGGTTTTCTGACAAAAGTCTGCTTGTCCCTGAAAGCTGGGAAGATGGTGATTTCATCCCCACAACCCCTTTTTGATGCCATTTGCAGGGAAAAATCAAGACGCTTTCATCTGTAGCCCTTTTTTTGCCTTTTTCCAAAAAAAACCAAAATTTAGCTGTATTTTGACTAATTTCTGGGTCCCCTCCAGGGGAATCCACAAACCCTGGGTACCTTTACAATCCCCATGATGTTAGAAAAAAAGGACGCAAATTTGGCATGGATACCTTATGTGGTCAAAAAGTTACAGGGGCCTAAGTGCGCACTACCCCAAATAGCCAAAAAAAGGCTTAGCACAGGAGGGGAAAAGGCCTAGCAGCGAAGGGGTTAATATTAAAACTTAGGGTGGGGACACGGGGTTTAGTACCCCATCCCCATCAGTGTTGTCAACATGTTTCTGCCGTCGTGGCCAGGAGGGTCCATGGCATTCATCAGGACGTGGAAAGGAGGGCTCCTATCCAGTCTCTAACAGACTAAGATAAATCCACCCTGGTAGGTTGAGCTTTGTCAAACTCTACTACGCGACTTCGTAACCCCAAGTTAGGGGTTTGGATGTCCCATGGGAGGGGAGGAGTAGAGGGACCCCTGTAGTCACACTTGCCTCAAGGTCCATCCCTCGTGGTGCTCCTACGATCTGTCCTCGCCTCTTCCCCGCTGGCGCCTTTGTTTTCCTTAAGAATCAGACACTTCTTCAGGGTAGCTTCTTGTTGTGTGTACTCATAGATGGGGCCCTGGAACAAGAGAGTGTGGTGGGAGTAGCTGACATCAACACCTCCAATCCAGCAGGCACCATCCAGGGTAAGTCCTCTTCCCTTTACTTACATAACAAAACATAATGTTAGCAAATCCATATATCATCCTTCACAGCACGAATAACTCCATTGAGATGTTTGGCCCACCCTGGCAATGTTGTAGTACACATCAGTTGCTTGAGGTACAGTGCGCTGCTGACTACACCAAACATATCCATACAACATACACATGAAGCAGCGTCACAACAATATTGTGGGCAAATATTAACCATTTATTTACACTAACTATTTCCACAGATCACAGCCTGGACGTGTCAGGAACCATTGCAGCCGAAGGGGCTACTGACACTGATGTGGTCATGGAGGACACAACACCACCATCCCCTCAACCCATCAGCCCAACTCCAGCTGCCAGGAGAGCCACCATCTCACCACCGCAAAAGTTTGTGGACATTGATGAGGGACAATCACAGCGCAGGGACCCCACAACATCGGAGGGCAGGACATACAGACAGCGCAGAGGCCAAACATCAGCAGTCCGTACTGATGTCAGACGACATGTCGGAGAGTTCTCCTGTGTATGGTGGTTTGGAGAGGTCCATCATCTCCGTCCAGTTCCCGCAGACAAAACAAATACGGACTGTCAGCAGGCATCTGCTATGAATGTCTAGGTCAATGCAGAAATTGGAGAAAGGGCAGGACCAGTGGCTAGCAGCAATGGAGAAGGAGCACCGTGTGCAGGGACAGACTGACTACTGGGCAGAAGAAGCCCAGTGAGGAGGGTGGGAAAGGCTTAGCAAAGTCTGGTAGGGACAAGGAATGAGCTTAGAAGAGTTATAAACAGAGGTGATGTGTCCCAGTGAACACTTCTAAGCAGAAGGACAATGCTTTGAAACAGTGATATAAGAACAATGCAGTGGAGACAGTGCTGTGAAGTCAGTGCTGTGGAGACAGTAGAAAGAGACAGGAAATCTCCTTTACAGTAAACAGAACTCTGAAATGACCCATGGAGCTTCAAGCAGTAATACACTCAACAGTGACGGTGACATAAGGAGCAGCGTGGTGAAACTCAGTATGATTATTCAATTAAGTTGACTGTAGTGCAGGCTAATCTATGCCTTTGGAAGGTCCTGTGTGCATTCTAGATATTTTATGGTGATCAACATGGAGTGACCAGAGGAGACTGCATCGCTCCTCCTAGCGCTAAAGTCAAGGCGCTGGACCACGGTGTTGTGACAATGCACAGAACCAGAAAATGGAATACTTGCCTCTCTGACATGAGTCAATTGGCAGTAGAAGAAGAGAGACTTTGGGGGCATAGCAGTGCAACTTGTTTGTAGGAGATCTTCACTAATGTCTCATATTCCAGACCTGGGTGTCAGAGTGGAGGTGCTGGCTATGTAGACTTTGACATATTAAAGGTGAGTAGTCAGCTGACTTTTGATTGTGACAAGTCTGGAGACATTGAAGAAAGACTACCCAAGGCCTCCTGGTTAATTTAGAAAGAAATGTTAATTTAATAGACTGTGTCCTTCAAGGGTATACTGTGTCCTGAAGTCTTGCGAAGTCAAACATCACCTGCTTGGCATTTGTCCAATTGTGATGTCAAAATAAAATATTAATTTAATTAATCAGTAGGGTTAATTGGTATAAATGGAGATATATTTACCAGTGTGCATCTGTTTCCCACGAAGTGTGAGGTTCATTAGGTTGGGACGCATGTTACTTTGTAATTCTTGAGTTTAGACATATTCCATACATGTTTTGTGTTTTAATTCATGTGTTGGATGTAGTAAGATTCCGTGAGAGTTAACGCTCTGTTGTTCGGCAATTTTTATTTTTGATGACACTTGTCTGTGTTGATTACCTTGTGCTGCAAGACAGGAATTTTAATTATCCACATGTAGGTTTATTTGGGAGTATAATGTAAGCCATATCTTTTGCTATCTAGACTCTGGTTAGCAGTTTGGGAAGGAGGCTGCAGTACCTATTTGCATGTTGCTGTACAGATACATTCTGGTTGTGTGTGTTACTCAGGTGTTTTTCCACTTACTTCCCCACGTAATGTGGATAGAAAGGTGGAGGTGAGGACTAGGCCTTGGAAACAATGTGTGGGTATGATAGGAGAGGGTGCTTGTTCAGTCTGTGTGTCCTCTAGCTCACCGATTCTGGAAAGGGCATCAGATTCAGCATTCTCTTTTCCAGGGCGATACATGATCATGAAGTCATAATAGTTGAAAAACAGGGTCTATTTTAACCGTCTTGCTATCAGGACTCTTACAGAATGGAGGAACTGTAGGTTTCTGTGATCTGTATAGATCGTTACTGGGTGCCTAGCATCCATTAATTAATGGCACCATTCCTCAAAGGCGGCTTTCATGGCTAGAAGTTCATGGTCAGCTATGGTATAGTTGCATTCTGCTGAGTTTTTGAGAATAAAAGGCTACAGGATGTAACTGTCATTTGTGGATGTTTCTTTGCAACAGCATGCCACCTAGTGCATTCTGGGAAGCTGCAGCCTCTACCACGTATGGTTGTTCTGGGTTGGGGTGTGCCAATATCGGGCGGATGCAAATTTATTTTTCAGGGTTAGGAATGTGTGTTCGGCCTCAGCCCCCCAGCTAAACTTGATGCCCTTGCGTAACAATCGGGTGATGGGTGTTATGGTTTTTGAGAAGTTGGCAAAGAAGTACCTGTAAAAATTGGCAAGCCCCCAAAAACTATGGACCAGCTTTACGGAGGTAGGGGAAGGCCATTGAAGTATGGAATCAAATTGTTTTGTGTCCATTCGAATCCCTTTGGAACTTAGGAGGTGGCCCAGAAATTCCACCTCGGTGGTATGAAACATACTCTTTTTCAACTTTGCATATAGGCTATGATTTTGCAATTGCTGCAAAATGGATGTCACGGACTTGTTAGATGTGTTCTCTTATGTTCTTGAAGAAGACCAAAATATCGTCTATATAGACAATATAGCGATGTAAATGTAAAAAAATGTAAATCCGTATTTGTAAAGCGTGAACTACTCACCCTTAGGGGTCTCAAGGCGCTGGGGGCCGTCGTGGAAATTAAGTGAGCTATTGCCCAGAGTCACAAGGTGCTGAGCTGAGCTGCCGCCGGAGCCAGGGATCGAACCGTGAACCCTGTGCTCCGAAGTCAGCTGCCCTGGCCGCTGCACCACACCTCTCTCAATGTGATCCTTTAAAACTTCATCTATAAACAACTGGAAGGCAGCGGGGGTGTTATAGAGTCCAAACGGCATGACCTGATACTCGTACAGTCCATATTTGGTTTGAAATTCTGTCTTCCATTCGTCATCCTCTCAGACTCTGACCAGATGGGATGCCCCGTGTAAGTCCAGTTTAGTGTATATGGTTGCGTGTTTAACCTGATCCAATGGACTGGTGATCAAGGGTAGTGGGTAACAATTCTTTACTTTTATGTCATTCACTGCACGGTAATCTATACAAGCACGTAGATCACCCTCCTTTTTGGATACAAAAAAGATGGGAGAAGAAACAGGAGATTTTGAATGACAAATAAAACCATTCTCAAGGAACTCTTCTAGATAGGAACGGACATGGTCGTTCTCCTTTTCAGTGAGGGAATAGATCCACCTGCAAGGCAGGTTAGTGCCAGGAATCAAATCTATCCAACAGTCAAAACTATGACAGGGTGGCAGGGTATTGACTCCTTTTTAATCAAAAACAGCTGTCATGTCTGCATATTACTTGGGTATTAGATCTTGGGAAGTGGTGCCTGATGCTGCCACAGGAAATGCATGGGCCTGGATAGACCTGCTCTGGTTTTTGCTTTGTGTGTGGTAACAAGAAGATACACAGTATCTGTAATCCAAGGTGATTAACCTGGTTACCCAGTCAATATGAGGGTTGTGTGTAGCCAGCCACGGAAGACCCAAGATGAGTCTAAATTGCATGGCATCGAACAAATCGAATGGGATGCGTTCATGATGGCCATTTGTACAAGACATATCTACAGGTTCGGTCTGGTAACGAATGAGCTCTGAGGTCAGATCTGTTCGGTCAACCGCCTTCACAGCTTCTGTCTTCTCTTTCGCTACTGTAGCTATACCAAGGGGTAATAGGCACTACCTGGCACATGCATCAAGGTAGGCTTTTGCCATTCCTTAATTGCGATTATTAAGGAATCGCAATTAAGGAATCGCAAAAGCCTATGCATGTAGGAATCGCTATAAAAATAGCGATTCCTAAACATTCCTTAATTGCGACTCGCAAATTAGTGAGTCGCAATTAAGAATGCCTTCCCATTCATTCCCATGGGCCTACAGGCCCATAGGAATGAATGGGAGATTGCATGCGCAATTTGCAAGTAGCAATAGGTACTCGCAAATTAGCATGCCATTCAAGGTGCAAGGGTGTCAAAGGACACCCTGTTGCACCCTGAAATTGAACTGTGTACCCATGTTGCGCACACACATGCCCCAAGGGCATGTGTGTGTGTAACCTAAAACTTAAAAAATGCATTTAAGTGCATTTTTGAAAAGTTTTGCAAATTACAGACAAGTTTGATTTGTCTGTAATTTGCAGTCCCAAATAGCGAAATCGCTATTTGAAAGTGCTTCTAGCATTGCATTTAAGGAATCGCAAATTGCGATTCCTTAAATGCAATCATAATTAGGAATTCGCAAATAATTGCGAATTCTTAATTTGCGCATAGGAAACACTTTCATGCATCTCCAAAGGCCAATTTGCGATCGCAAACGGCCGATTTTTGCGAATTGCACCGTTTGCGATCGCAAAAACCTTTGATGCATGTGCCCCTGAGTGTTTATGAAGTTCCCTGTTGCTCTGGAGTCGAACAGTGCATCAATTTGCCAAGTCTGCCCTGTCACAGCGACTAGGTACCAGCCATACTGACATGGTAGTGGAATAAACAGGGTAGTCTGTTTAGATGATAGGCCAACCTCAACACCTACTGCGCTTGGTTGTTTCCCACATTAACTACAGGAAGAGCAAATGGTCCGTTCTGTCTGGGTCTGGTAGGCTCGACTGGACACTCTTTTACAAGGTGTCCGTTCCTCCCACAATACACACATAGGTTCTGTTTCCGTCTTTTGTCCTTCTCGTCTTTAGATAAGGGGCCACAAACTCCTCCTATTTGCATTGGTTCATTAGGGTCTGAACTACTATAGTTTTTGTTTCTGGGTTTGTCTCGAACCATAAGAAGCTTGTATTCCCCACCCCATCCTTTCTCAGATTTCCATTCCATCAATCTGTAAATCAATTTTACCATAGGTCAATGAAAGCCTCAATATCATCTGGTGGGTCTACCATCGGTGCTATTAGGTCCTTTAGATCCGCGCGTAACCAGCAATAAAATACAGAGATCTTCTTGGTGTCTGACCATTTCACCTTGATCACTAATCGATTGAAGGTGGTTACGTAATGGAGTAGATCTGTAATTCCCTGTTTTGGGTTGAGGAGCTCATTGTCAGAAGCTTGTACAAAGGTATGAAGGGCAAACATCGTTTGCATAGTGTCCTTAAAGGCGATGAAATCAGACAGGATGGGATCGTCATATTCCACAAGGGGAATAGACCATTGGGCAGCATACCCTCCCAAGTATGAGAGGATAAAGGCAACTTTAGATGTCTGGAAAAGCCACCACTCATCTCATAAAGTGCAAGTGGCACTGACTGAAGAAGATACCGAACTTACTACTATCACCATAGAATCTTTCAGGAGTGGCCAAGGGAATGAAATGGGGTATCTGAGTTGGAGTACTTTGGACCTGGGAAGCAGCTCCACCAAATGAGGAAGTCGTGCTACTAGGATTGAGCAATGGTGCCTTTAATACATCTTTATGTTTGGGTTTAACAGCTGGATCTGGACCCGAAGCACCCATAAGCCTAGTTGTTACCTGGGTTTGTGATGCCGTTACATCTTGTCTTAAGCTTTGGTTTTCTGCCTGGATGCACACCAACATGGCTGTGATATCCTGCAGGGTGATGTCTGGGTTGCTAATATCGTCCAGGCAAGGTAAACACCTTGGGCTTCGTGTCTGTCAGACCACCACGACCCTTACTTTGATCCTGAGGTATGACCTAGCACTGTCCCTTTCCACATACTTGTAGTGTGTCTCAACTGGACAAGGGGTATTCGGACAAAATATCGAGTTAAAAATATCAAGTTGCAGAAATATCAAGTTTTTAATATCATGGCACAGAAATATTGTGCACAAAAATATCATTGACAAAAATATTGATTTTTTTAAGGTAAGAAATATTGTTTTTTAAAGTTTCTATATGTGTTAAAATAATATTTTCATTGTATATGTTTTACATTGTTTGTGTAATTGTTGTTAATGTTTTTAAATAGAGTTTGTAATTTTAAGTTATTTATATTTATAATTTAATTGTAAAATAGTAATTTATAGTGTTGTAGTGGGTTGTGAGGTTTGTAGGGGTACAAGGTGGGAAGTTAATCGAGTATAATAATTAATTAATAATTACTTTTTCATTAATATCAATTATTTATTTAATAATTAAGTATGTAAATTGTGTAAATAATATTTTTAAGTTATATTTTTGATGCGGGTTGTTGAGTTTATAGGGGTATAGATTGGGATGTTAATTAAATAATAATTGATTAATTATTCATCATTGAGAAATTATGAATTAATAAGTTGGTAGCTAATTATGTAAATTGTGTAATTAATATTTTTTAATTCACATTTTAGGTGTGGGTTGTAGGGGTATAGGGTTGGAAGTTAATTAAATAATAATTGATTAATTATAAATTATTTATTTACTATTAATTAATTAATTGTTAATTAATTATGTAAATTGTATACTTATTATAATTGCTTTATTTAGTTACATGTTAAATGTGCATTGCTAGGTATGAGGGACTATAGTGTGGGAATTTAATGAAATAAGTATTAAATAAAGAAAATCTTATATTAATCATTTAAAAAATGTATAATTATATACATTGTTTTTTAATGTAGATATTTAATTTTATGTTAATAGTTTGATAATTTTATGAAATTAATACTTGTATTAAATTAAGGTATGTGTTTGAAGTGAAGTCCTTTCCCTACTGTTGCACTGACTGGAGTGGGAATAGTAAATGTTACCCCTCCTGAGTTCAACTCTTTCCTTACTGTTGCACAGACTGGAGTGGGAATAGTATATTTTACCTCTCCTGAGTCCAACGCTTTCCCTACTGTTGCACCGACTGGAGTGGGAATAGTAAATTTGATCCCTCTTGAGGTCAACCTTTTCCCTACTGTTGCACCAACTGGAGTGGGAATAGTAGATTTCCTGGTATCCGGAACGCGAGACGAAGCAGCGTCGGGTTCTCTAACCTGGGTCTAAATACCACATGACCCAGAAGTCTAACCCAACCTGCTGTGTGCTGGAGTAAATCTGGAAGTGAGAAAGGCTGGACTGCTCGCTGTGCAGCGAGTTGGCACGCTTCCTCCCTGAGAACGGCCGACAGGTATGAATCAACTGTGAATGAATGTCAAACCCGCACTCCCAATCTCACCTCATTCAAACTTCTGCTTTATCAGGAACGAGGTGGGACAGTGCAATAACGGGCCCAAAGCCCAGACCCATGACAGTGTGATGCATTTCATTCACTTTAAATATAATCAAGTCGGTCAGTGTTGTGTTTGAATGATAGTGTTTAATGTAGCTCTAGTATGCTGTAGTGGAGTACTTCTTTTTTTTTTTTTAAACAAACTTTATTGCCTTTTACATATATCTCCTTCACCGCTGTGTCATCTTTACAGGTGGACACTTTGCAATCTCAGTTTATTCCATTATATACATCTCAAATGCCTGTCAATTACATTTGCATTAGTATTATTTCTACTTCCGTCATGTTAACTCGTCATCATATTTATGGGGAAACCTATTCAATGCCTAGGCTCCCCCTCCCCAGCCCCCCAACAAAACTGGGACCCAACTAACCCCCACCCTCCCCTGCAGTGCTGTCTCCTATGGTCACAGGATGAGCTCTATCGATCACTTGCTCTGCTCCCTGTTGTGTGATTCTGCGCCACTCTGTCGCCTCCTTTCCGGGTCTATCCCCTCATAGTTCGGAGGTTTCTATGGGTCCTCACCCCCTGGTACCTACTCTACTTCCCCCTCCTGATTCTGCCTCCGGGGGCTCCCCTGTCGTGATGGTCTCTCAGGAGTGGTGGCTTCAGACCCAGGGTCATCACGCCTCATTTCTTCCATCAACACCTCCCATGCCTGAGCCCTCTCCAACCTGCCCACGCCCCTTCTCGCATTTCTGAGCAAGATTCTGCCCTCGCACCCCGCCCATTTCACTAACTCTCGCTTCCACCTATGTATGCTGGGACCGTTCGGCGCCTTCCATCTACTAGTGATTTCCCGCTTTGCCAGTATAAAGGCGAGGTCTTGAAACTTATCAGTGACCTTAGTCTTGGCTGTGTGCGGGAACAGGTTGAGCAGGACGTGTGCTGGTGTACATGGGACTACTTGCTCTGTTATCCTAGCCGTCTCCCTTGTTACTTCCTGCCAATATTGCGTCAGAGACTGGCAGTTCCATATCATATGGATAAAATTCGCCCCCGTTCTTTACACCGCGGGCATTCAGCATCCTCTCTGTGAAAGAACCGGTTAATATGTTCCGGTGTTATGTACGCTCGGTGCAGCATGTAGAAGCTAATTAGACTAAAGCATGCGTTTCTAGACACCTTATTTGTCCGTAACAGTATGCTCTCCCAGTCCTTATCTTCCAGTGGTCTGCCTATGTCCTCCACCCACTGATGTCTCAACCAGTCTAGTGGCTGAACAGAGTCCCGCCCTATGGCCCTGTATAGGCATGTGACGGCTTTTATGGTCCCCCCTGCCAGGCCTATGTATTCACAGGTAGCATGTCGTGGAGGCTCAGTCGTGCCCGTGCCCCAGTGTCGCCGTATTGCCCCCGTGACTGCCCCGTAGAGTAGAAAATGCCCCTGTGGGAAGTCCCAATCTGTACTGAACTCTTCAAATGGGAGTAGCTCCCCGTCCCGGTATAGGTCTCCCATTTTCGTGGCTCCAGCCTGTTCCCAATCGTCTATCCCTCTCCATTGTCCCCCGTGTGGAAGTGCCCCCAGAAGTGTCAATGGCAATTCCGGTGAGTATGGACGTCGTGTCCTAGTCTTCTGTAGGCACCTGCCCAAGCATCGGCGTATCACTTTGTGTTCATTGCTTTGAACATGCTGTGGCTTCACAGTCCCCAGCAGGGTGCGGAGCACATTCAGCCTATCCGGGGTGAAGGGAGGAGTTCCCCTGTCCGGTGTCAGGCTCCCTGCCTCCCACTGCGTGAATCTCTGCAATTGCCCTGCCAAGTAATATGCCTCCATGACAGGCATGGCGAGGCCCCCTTCTGTCTGTGTCCTTTTCAGCGTGGTTAGGGCTACCCTCCTTCTGCCCGTCCCCCATATAAACGCGGAGATGCATGAGTCCAGCTCTCTGAACCATGCCCCTGGTATCCACACCGGCAGCGTGGTGAAAAAGTATAATAACCTGGGGAGAGCCACCATTTTTAGTAGGGAAATACGGCCGCCACCGAGAGGGGGAGTTTTCCCCAGAATGTTATGTTGTCCTTGAGCGACCGCAAGGCACCCCCTACCTTCCCTTCTTGCACATCCGCCATGGAGTGGAACACCTTCACTCCCAGGTACCGAAAGCATCGGTGTTCCCAGCACAGTTCACCCAGGCACTATGGTGGTGGCGTGTCCTCCTCTATGGGGAACAGCCGGGACTTTTGCCAATCAACCCGCAGTCCCGACAATGTTCCAAACTCTTCCATCATATTCTTCGCCCCCCGTGTGGAGTACTTCTTTAACTGCTTACGTAGTCTGGTTTCAGCGGTTGTATTGCTGGACTTCTGTAGTGTTTGACAGTTTATTGTGTCAATAATTTTTCAATGTGCGTCTACTGGAGTCTGTCATCGTTATGTTCAGAAGACATCCCAATTTTTTCTAGTGTAGTTTCCAAAGGGCATGGGACAGGATGCAGATTAAGTGCTTTCTTCGACCAGGCACTTGGTCATATTGGTTTGGCCAGCTAGTGTGACTGGGTGTGGGACATGTTGCAGTACTGGGCTGCACTTTTGTTCGTGAGTGTGCAGCAGTGTGTTGTCCTTCTGGGGTTGTGTATGTTGATTGTGGAAGATGGAGAAAGTGTAACAGTTGTGCCTGCATCATCTGCATGGTTTACTAATGTGAGGTGGATGTCTGAGGACATGGGGTATGAGTGTAGTAGCAATGACAGGTTTTGTGTTAGAATCTGGTCAAGGGTTTTTGAGTTAAAGTGATGTATGGTTATCGTTTCTGTTTCCATTTCATGTGTGCCTTAAATGTGTAGACTAAGGGAATACAGGAAACCCTTTGTCAAAGAAAGTCAGTGGATTCTGTGCCCTGGCTGTTGAGTGACTGAGCGTCCGTGACTACAGAGCATGCATGCATAAATGTTGTATGGTGTCAGTGTGAGTTTGCAGACATATGAAGGTAGGGCTTCAAGGAGACAATGAACAAGGAAAGGAGAAACCCGTTAACCCAGTTGAGACCTGGGTGAATATGTTTTACACAATAACAAAAATTGTGGGTGCTATTGTGATGTCCTTAAACCGCTTAAATCTTTCTTGATATTTACCTTCTGACTGTTTTCGTGACAATCCATTGAAAGTGTGTTTTTTCGCTCCTTCTCGCTGTTATCTCACTTGTTTATTACGTGTCCCTTGCGCCGTTCACTTTTTTCACGAGCACCTTTGTGCACATTCTTTATTAGGTTACTTTTGCATTCAATGTAATGTAGTGCTGATACAACTACCTTCATTTAAAAATAGACCCTGTTCTTCTCTCCTTACCTTGTGGTCTCCCTTATTTCCTTCTCCTCCACATTTGATTGTTCCTTTTTTATTTGTCTTACTTCAATGATTCCCGGCTGAGACATTGTTATTGTGTAAAATCATGTCCAAGGAGGGCATAAGATGTGCACGTCTTCAACCATTGTGCAATGATAATCACAACCTACTTGTCTTGTTTCTTTGTTTGACATTATATTTGTGAGAAAATCTCAAATCTTGACCCCTCACAGAGTTTCTGTGTCTGCTGTTTATTGTCTTTGTGTGTTTGTATGGGTATTGAAGAGTTTAAACATTATTGTTGGTTGAATATGTGTGCTAGACATGTTGGAGATTGAGCAATTATAATAATTTTCACTGTCTTTATACACAAGGGATTGGCTATTATTTGTTTTGTTGTTTGTAAGAAAGGGAGGTGTGTAATTTACTACGTGTCCACATTTTCTGTATCTCTGAGCTGGAGTTTGGAATGCTGAGAGTGAATGACGTAATAGAATGTTGGTGTGTGGTATGGAGTGGAAGCTAAGTGAAAGGGACAGTTAGAGGGAGAATGTAGCCCTGACAAGACCAACCTGTTGATGCTGTACCCAAAGGGCATTAAATAAAGAACTTACCACCTATCTGAGTGGCTCCAGGATCTTGTATGAAGGCCCTGCCCTTTGACTAGAACACTCTTGACACCAGCAATAAAGAAATGAGGTAGCTGCTCATTTGTAATGAGCCATTGCATGTGAGCCCTGGCATCACAATGCCTGCTTCCAGAGCCAACATCAAGGGTGAAAGGCAGGCTACAGAACATAACGACAGCTGCAGTTTAAACAAGGAAAACGGGAACTGGCTTTTCCTTCTTATTATATGTTTTTCTAAAACAAAAGCATGAGCAGCAGAGATGTTTATGTTAATATGTTTATTCTTTTCTCCTGTTATAGGTAATTACAGGAAAGATAGAATTTCTGCATGATTCTACACAATCTGAGCCTCAGTATTATTTTATTTCTCGTACATTAAACTGATTCTAATATTTTTTTTGCAAAAATTACTAACTGCTGTTTGATGTGCACAGTTTCACAGCACAAATTTTGCTTTTATTCTTGTTTGTATGAACATGAAATAGCAAGACACCAGATTTGTGGGATGGGTGGTGGTATGACAATGGATGAGGAATAAAATGCCCTCTGTTGTAAAGTAAAAGGATATTTGGCCCGTCTGACCTGTCCAATAAAGCTTCTGCTCAAGACTACATGCTGTGGACCCCGTCTTTTCAATATTGCAAGTAACCTCAGAGTTCCATGACCTTATTAAGGAACTCACCCTTTGGCCTTATTCCTCTGTATCGTCACAGAATTCTTCGGTGACTTACAATATCCTCATAAATTACGGCAGGCGATACCTTCTCCCATATAGTACATAACAGTTGTCAGAAATCATGCTCGTTGGTGGGGTCCGGAATCTGCTAGCCCTTTCTCATAATATCTGCCTATGAATGGAGCATTCTGACACCAACTCTGCATGAACTGGACAGCCTGATACGTTACTACAGATCTAACTCCGAAATCTGGCACCATTTCCTTTTGAACTAGTCTTGGTTGGGTGGCACCTGAAGCATCTATCTGCCTTGCAACAAATGAAGGGATTTATGACTTGACTTGGGGTTACAGAGACTGGCCCGTAAGCCACTTCATACTTCAGTTTCAAAAATTATATTCCTCCTTGTGCTCGTTAGTTCTTTGATGTCACAGGAAGTCTTGTCAGTAGACTCAGGAACTACAATTCTGTACAGCCATGATTTTTATTCATTACGGTATTTATATGGTGTCAATCAAGTCACAAAGGCAAGAAAGAGTAGATCAGAATGATTAGATTTTTAGGGACATTCTGAACAAGCAGGGGCATAGCCAGCAGGGCTTGCATTTTTAACCTATTGGCTTTGCCAATGTTTTTTGCTGATGCTCTACAAGGTAGGGGATGTGTTGGGGTCAGATTATTCTGTGCCTTCCACAGTGGCGTAGCTAGACGTACTGCCACCAGGGGCAGCCCCTAAGTTTGCCAGCAGGGTGCAGGTAAGTGTGGCGGCCTACGGCCAACTTATTCCGGGGTCGGGGTGGTGGCCGATGGATTGCTTGTAGTCGAATGACACAACTCCCGCTGCCCCCAAAAACACCCCCCCCCCAGCTACGCCACTGGCCTTCCACGATCTTCTGTTGTCCAACCTGGAATGTTAGTTCTATGTGGCATATTATGGATGTCATCCTGCGTATGTGTGAATGTGAAGATCAGATCATTTGGAGGAGAAGGCTGAGCAGGAAGCTATACAGCTTCTAGTGCAGCACCAAAACAGGTAATCATCAGCTGTAATTTAGTGCTAATAAAGGAGCTACTGACATGAACAAAGGAGTCGAGCAAGCTTGTACATCTTGACAGTCCTCAAGAGGTCTTTTGCAAACAGACAGCTAAAAATTGTCTGGTAGGCAAGACCTACAGGAGGTGAAGATTTGAGGTCCTTTTAAAGAGTCAATTGACTTGCGTTGAGTCTCAGGTGATCCAGTATAGGACTCCATAACCCTGGTGCTCCTCATAAGGATCTCAGTTTCATTATCTTCTTCTTTTTGGTTTTTGTGATCTCCAGTGGGTGGCTACTTATGTCCCTAGTGTCTCTTTTTCCGAATTTAGTGAGTAATTTGTTTTTCAGGTAGCTACAAAGGCTGAGATAAATCACTTACAGAGCCAGGGCTGGTATGAACCTCTGCTCATACCATCAGAAAGAGATGCTCAGAGCTCCATGTAATGGTGCAGGGATTCCTTCGCATTGCATGTGAGAATGTTCGTCAGGGAGAGTGACAATGCCTGGGCTATTTTATTAGTACTGTGTTTGATAGTCACTCTTACCCTTATCTGATGATGGGTTTCTGATGGACCTCAAGGTGGTCTGGGGCTGATCCTCTGGTTTCCTTGGGTTGACTGGATGTTCTTGTCCGGCAGCCCTTCCATTTAGCAGATGAGGAGACATCAGCGGGGTCATGGGAAGAACTTCAAGCTTTGTCCCAATTTTTAGGAGACAGGCAGCACACAGCTCTGTTCTATGAAGCACCCACAGTTCATATAGGTCTAGTTCAGGGTGTCTCACTGAAATGTTGAATTGGACCTCACACATATATCGCCACTTGGTGGAAGTTTGTCCAGCTGCCCACTCCCAATGAAGTTTGATGCATAGTAAAAACATTCAGTGCATCCAGACCGCCTGGCCACCTCTTTGCATACTTTCTACTGCCCTCAAGAGCCAGATGTGTATTTTAGATTCACAGGGCTGTTTTGGGGAAGAGGTCTCTGAAACTGGGCAAAACAAGACTTGCTCTTCTCCCTGCATACCTACTGTAGGCACTGACACTACTACTTGCTGGTATGCCGATATCTTAACCGAAGCTTCCTGGGAGGGACAATCAGTACATTACCCTCAAACACAAAGGAAGAAGAAAGGAGTTTGGACTGACCAGATTGCTGTGCTGAAAGACACATACCCACCATTAAAACACATGCAGTCCTTTTTGTCAACACACTTGGCAATCAAGTTCCCTTAAACCCCAGACATTCAGGTGCAAGAATTGGGTCCCCTTTACAGCGGCTTCTAAACATTACCCGAGGCATGTCAGTAGGCCTTGCATTTAAATGAATAAAAGCTGCAACCAACCTGCAGCCTCTAAGTAAAATGAAGAAGGATTCCCCCGCATAAAAACATTAAAGGGGACCCAAACGAGGTCTCCATTTCCTGATCAAAAGACTATGGCTCTGCTGAGGAGCCCTCGAATCATCTCCAGGGGTGGGGGCTTTAAAATAAGGGCCATCTGGAAATACTCCAAAATTTCTTGACATATGAAATTAGAAAAAATGGCAGAATTAGCCAATTAGTACAAACAACTGTGGTCTTCGTCCCTACATTGCTCATAAATTTCCCGTGGAGATTGAAGTTTACCAGATTATTCGTCTCTTTTGATGGTCGGGTGCTCTTTGTATGAAGTGCACTGGGTGCCCCAGGGACACTGTCATTATTCAAGCCCTTCTAGTCAGAGACATTCTAAGGCATGCGTAAAATGGGCAATTGCCAGGGGCCTCCAACGTCCAAGGGGCCCCTGGGAAACTGAACTTCCTCTATATTAAACCTCTGTCTAGCTATTAATTCCTCTAAATCACTCTCCCTCTGTGCCTATCGCTAACTCTGACTCTGTTCTCTACCCAGGGTCATCTTAAGGATTTTTGGGGTCCAGAGGAAAAAATATTTGAACTGTTTGGCACCATGCGGATGTGAATTAGAAGGAAATAGGCAATATAATTCGAATTTGGTACATACGGGGCCCTAAAATATGTCTTGTCCGGGACTCCCAAAATCCTTCAAATCACACTGTTATAGAAATGCAACTTCAAGGCAAAAAGAAGTTAAGACACTAAGGGGCATATTCACAAGGACCTACTGCCGATTTATCCCCACCTTAACGCATCCAAAGTGGAGATAGATTCAACACCCCATTCACAAGCGGTGCAAACTGCAGACATCCCCAGTATTCCTGCGACAACTGCCCCAAAATTTACCTCCACGGTGGACACCACCAACTAACCCTAATGAGATGCAGAGTAGGCGTTCCCGTGCAAAAACACACGAAAAAACCACAACACCACTTTCACAACTAACTGCCAGATCTGCGATGCGAACCAAAAACAGGCGATAAGCCGCGGTAGCACCAGGGATTTAACACCTGCCTTATGCTGGTGTTAAGCAGGACGACTACCTGCAGCATGAAAGGGAGCCCAGCCAAGAGCCACACCCGAAGACCCACAGATGCCATGGAGACAATCATCATGCAGCCCGGATACCCATGAGGGCCACAACACCCACCGCCACCACTCCCAGCCCCCCCCCCGGTTCCCTCCCCTGGACATACACATGCCGTGCACGACACAAGAGCCACAAAAAGCGCATGATGATGCACATTGTCAAAAAATAACACACATATGTGGCCAGAAGAACGAGAAACAGTCACACAGCACTGAAGTAACAACCAAAAACTTTATTGAAACACAACACAAAACACCAATGCAGAAGACTCCTGTCGGGTCCGTCCGGGACAATCACGACGTCACAGCCTGGAAAATAAAGCACAAAATCAGAACGTGTGCCATGCGCACATCAAAGGAGCGAGACACAGAGAAATAGAGAATGAAAGAAAGGCAGAGAGAGAAAGAGAGAGAAGGAAAGGAAGGGAGAGAGAGAGAGAGAGAGTGAGAGAGAGAGAGAGAGGGAAGGAAAGGAGAGAGAGAGTGAGAGAGAGAGGGAAGGAAAGGAGAGAGAGAGAGAGAGAGAGAGAGAGGGAAGGAAAGGAGAGAGAGAGTGAGAGAGAGAGGGAAGGAAGGAAAGGAGAGAGAGAGAGAGAGAGGGAAGGAAGGGAGAGAGAGAGTGAGAGAGGGAAGGAAAGGAGAGAGAGAGAGAGACACCGCCGCCCCTGCGCACCCAGGTCCCACTGTTCACCTGCTGCCACCGGTGTGTCTTCAACCACGTGCCGGGATACACTGCAAGCCACCAGGTCTGCAATCTGTAATGAAGGCCAGAGTCAATCATGGCAGAGTCCATCACACAGCACACGGCAACAACGTCTGTCCATCCCTGCGCACGCATGAAGCCGCACCCTACCCCCTCCCGCCGGCCAGCGCTGGCTGTCCGCACTTGCGCACCCCGGGCCCACTGCTCACCTGCTGCCAACGGTGTGTCCACCAGTGGGCAGACCACGTGCCCGTGCAAGCTCCAGGCCCCGGTCCCGCCACCATGGCATGGTCCACATCATGCGGACACTCCCCGCGGGCCAGCAGGTCCCACACATGACGTTGAGTCCTGAGGCATCAATGGCAGAGACCACATCAGTGCACACGTCATCATCGCAGGCTGCACACCCGCTCAGCTATTACGGTGCCACTAACCCTGTGCAACCCCAGTCAGCGCCACGTGGTGGTAGGCCCGTGACGGGCGCAAGGCCTCGGGTGCCACTAACCCTGTGCAACCCCAGTCAGCGCCACGTAGTGGTAGGCCCGTTACGGGCGCAAGGCCTCGGGTGTGACAAACCCTGTGCGCCACAACTCATGGGCCCTTTATGATTGAGAACCGTGGAGCGTCCGTCATCCAGTCACCACCGGCAGTGGGGAATGTGACGTCGTCGGCCCCTTATATTTGCGTGGTCACATGGCCTGTGACGCCTGTGCCGGATGGGTGTGGTGTGTGTGCAGACCTGCCCTCAGGGAGTGGCCGTGACATGCTGACAACTATACCAATGGCCTGCATACCACCAGCGAGTACGCCTGCGACATGTAGCTATGTGGGCCCCCCCTCGGAGCGTAAGTGGAGTGGTCTGGCCTGGCGTACGCCGTACCAGCGCAGGGCTTGCAACAATGACTCAGGGGCTCTGGGCGTGGTTCAGTCAATGTCAGGACAAGGGAGTGACTAATGCGTGTGTCCCTGTTGTAGTGTCCACGGCAAGCGGAACACAATAGGCAATGTAGCACACTGTGACTGGCATCCCACTAGATGAGCATCATTGACGTGAGGGAAATCACTGTCCCTACATTCATCCACACATTCATACATGAATGATGAAAGCCATGACACAGCAGTGCGTTTCTGGATGTTTATTGCACATCCAGTGGAGTTTTGCAGCTGGAGCGGTACAGGGCCATGCCAAGCACACCACACAATATGGGCCCGTGGAGGGCCAGCCAGAGTCCATCTGGGGATGACAAGTACTGCGGAAGAGGAAGGGTACAGTCCGCAGTCTGGTCGCTGTGTCATTGGTCATCAAACAGGATATGGCAGTCCATGTCACGGTCCAAGGTGAGTGCAGCGGAGTGTATCAGGGGTCAGTGGCAGGTCATGGGGCCATGTGCGGCACCAAGCAGAAACAGGCAAGGTGGAGGACATGAATGCTAGTGCCTCCTTCTGAACTCAAGCCCATCCACGTCCTCGTCCTCGGATGCGTGCTCTGCCCCACCTGTGGGTGTTGCAGTACCGGCTGCGGCACTGTGTGCCACTGACACATCAGGGGCCGGAGGAGGATTGTCGGCCGCACTGTGTGGCAGTGACACATCAGGTGCCGGAGTGGTTACGCCTGCCGCACTGGGAGGCACTGACACACCAGGGGGCAGAGATGTGGATGGTGTGGGGGCAGCAGCATTCATCTGCGCCACGCCTTGTGGCAGCAATGCCATGATGAGGACATGCAGGGCATGGTAGATCCCAGCTACATTTCGCTGATGTGCAGCGGTGGCTGACATCCTTTCCGCCTCCATCCGCACCATGTCCTCCATGAGCCTCCGCTTGTGTGCCAGCTCACGGCTGGGATCGCTGGAGCCACTCTGAGCGGACAGGTGTTCTTGTCTCCGAGTCAGGACTCCAGCAATGTCAGTTAGGGCTCGTTGGAGACCATGGAGCGGGCCGTGGGTGTCCGTTAGGGACTGGAGCTGGTCCCTGATGGGACCTAGACACCCATGGATGGCGTCCAGTTTGGTAGCCATGAGGTCTCCCTCTGGCCCTCCAGCACACGGCGTTGGAAGGCCATGTGTTGTTCCTGGGGTCTTGGGGGACTGCTGGGGCTGTGGGTGCCTCCTGCTGGGTGGTTTGTGGAGTGGGTGGGGTCTCCTCGATGCAGCTGGGCTGCCCTGGTCCTGGAGGTGATTGGCGGATGAGTTCAATGATGTCTTGGAGGGCTTGGGTGTCGGTGCTGGTGGTGTCCTCCTTGTCATCAGTGAAGAGTGGCTGGGACTGCTCTGCAGGAGGTGTTGACGGTGCCCCTGCAATGTGAAGGGGAGATGGTGTATTACAATATGTCCACATGTATGTGGCCGCATGGTACAGGTTCACATTCAGACAGCATGGCATTGTACATTGTGACAGTCTGTGGAACAGGGCCATGATCCAGAGTCATTGTGGGTGTGCACTGTGCTCTGCTTGATTGTGCATGTGTGCCATTGTGGCCATCTCCCCCCGTCCCCCCAGTACCTGGTGGTCACTCACCCTGTTGCAGTTGTGTTGTGTCCTGTCGAGCAGTGTCCGGTCCCCCGACTCCTGCCACGGTCTCCACACTGATGACTGTCGACACCAGCTCCTCCATGTCATCCAGCTCCTGCTGTGGCGCAGGGCTCCCACCTCCAGTCTGCATTGCTGCCTTCTGGTTGGCTGCGAGTTTCTCCTTGGTCTTGCGCTTGATGTCAATCCATTGCCTCTTGACCTCGTCCATTGACCTCTTGTGCTCTCCGACGGCATTCACCTTGTCCACGATATCCCGCCATATTCCATTTTTGGTGCCCAATGACATGTTGGAGGTGACGAACAGTTGTTGATGGTGTTCCATCACCTCCGTGACCAGGATCCTATTTTCCTGCGGACTGAACTTCGTCTTCCTCTTCTTCTTGTCCTTGCCCTTCCCTGTCCCCGAGGTCCCAGGCTGGTCGTCCGGGGTGCTTGTGGGGTTGCGCTCGTCCTCTGCGCCTGCTCCGGCTGCCTCCATGGTGCTTGGGTGATGGTCATTTTGTGTTTGTGTGTTTTTTCTACTTTTCTACTGGTTTTTCCCGCCTGCCATGTGTGTATTGCAGGCCTGGCGCTGCTTATCGCTGATTTCCTCATCGCGCTTTGGCCCATCGCATGTTTTTTCGCGTTGAGGTTTGTGTTTTTATCACAGTCGCAGTTGTTGTATCGCGGACATTGGCCGCGTTTTCGGGGAACTATCGCATGGTACCGCCGTGTTGTGAATTCCAGGTTAACACGGGGTTATTTTCCCGCGATGGGCTGCGATGTGAAAAGTTGCGTTAACATTTTTTGGAGATGTTTAGCACACGTTCTTGTGAATATACCCCTCAATGCTTGCAATTACAAGACAGCTAACTGAGTGTCAGATTAAAAGAACTCTCAAAGCATGTCCTTTACTATGTAAAGAACTGGAACACAATGTCCTGGATGGTTAGAAAAAAACAATTGAAAGTTCACCACGCTCTGTATTTCATCATGCAGGCAAAACACACTGACCTTTTAATGTAGGTTTCCAACTGCTAGTTGTCAGCAAATAAATGAAACAGAAGAAAGTCTGTCAAACTAGTGCTGGGGTTGCAAAGAATGACTGTGTGGGAAAGTTCTATGGAAACCCAGATATTGTGGGGTTTTTTTTTTTTAAATAAAGAGATGTGAGCTGTGAATGGATTCTACCCTTACAATCAAGCACGAAACAATATGACACTGTCCCAAATTGTTCTAACAATGGAGACTTAGTGGAAGTTAGGATCTGATCCAATCCCTACCGAAAATATTCAATTGCCCATCTCCAGCAGTGGTTCCATATATTTTGGGGGCTATGACTTTTAGTCAGTACAAGGATCAGTGAGGGAACCTTAATGTGCACACTGACACAGGTGATTGAAATGTTATCAATAGTTCAATTAAATTTACTGTTTCAGCTTTATAGCCACAACATAGCAAAAACAGTAAAAAGATAAAACATTTCGTTAGAAGAAATCCGATCTCAAAATGCTTATTTTACAATGTAAACAATCCATATTACAATAGTATATAATATTCTTTTGATTTCATTACTCATAATAAACCTAATTTAACATACTTACAAAATATTCAAAATAGCAATTATAGCCCCCTTACATTCCTCAGTCCCACAAAAAGTTAAAAGCCATTCAACTGTTAACTTGTTGGTTTATGCATAATAATCACATACAGAGATAACAAACATGCGTGGGACAGAGATAGACAAAAAATCATGTTTGCCTCTACTCTGTAACAGTTGTAAAGATTGGTACAGAACTCACTCTGGCTTATTTCTCAAAATAAGCCAGGCTGACCAAATATAAGAGGCCACAGAACAAGCAACATCAATATCTTCTATCCCATAGCACAATGAAAGGGCATCTTAGGAGGTTCTTATTCCTCTATTTTTAAAGAGGGGGCGGAGCCAATACTGCCTTGGTCTAAATGTTTTCGTGCAAAAGAGCAATATCGCATCTCTGACCCCCAGTGCGCATGAGAAAAATTGAGACAAATCAACATCCCATTTGGCACGATAGACTCTCGTCAGGTTAATCAGTAACCTAAACTTTATATATAAAAGGGCTTCATTCCTGCGTATAGCATATTGAGGTACGCCACTCGGCCTTTGCAATAGTGCTCGAAGTAGTTGACAATCAAAAGACTAGCACTATTTATTATAATGACGGACTTCTCTCGCCAATAGATCTACTTGGCGACTTGGGTACTCCATGCGTTAATTTGGCATAAGTCCTGCTATAGATGGCTTAGGCCTAGATTGTGAAGAGTCTTGCTTACATGCCTTATCCAACTGTAGCCTTATACACCTTTCTGGGTTAGTACTTCCATAGTTGGTATAAGATAAACTTTTGCCAGGCAATTTCTATTTAGCCAAATCCACTATAATTCTGGGTAGAGATCAGCTGTATCAGAGACAGGCCATCTGCCCAGCCCCCCATGCAAAGATATAACGTGCCTGGCCCTAGTTTTAACAAGGTGCGTAAAAAATTATTTCCAACCACTGAAAGTTTCCTGGGTTTATAATAGCCCCAGATCTCAGCACAGTAAAGTGCTGTCGCAATTGCCTTCTTCCTGTACAATTATTGGTTTGCTGCCTATTCTCTCGGCAAACCTTAGTACAGTGTTAAACCATGCTTTAACGCTGTACTAAGTTTGCTCACACCAATGAAGGTTACGGTGGAAACACAAGCCAAGGTAATTGAAATAGGCCACCTTTTCTAGTGGTTCCCCATCTATTTTAAATGATCTCTTTACAGGTAGACCCGATTTCAGAACCATGGTCTTGGTTTTTCCACATTAATAGACAGATCTTTAGACCAGAAGTACCCAGAAAAGCTCTCAATCATACAATAAATAGAGTTTGCCGTCAATGATAACAGTACTGCATTATAGGCATATAGGAGAATAGGGACCCTTGCACCACTCAGCATGGGGACATCCATGCCTGGACCCTCCATACAGGTTGTAACATAATGTTTTGTTCCGCCCGTGGAATTGGCTGAATTTTGGTCACTCCCTGTTACTCTTTAACGTGGAGTTACATCCAAATTCTGCCAATCATCGCATGGGAGAATTTTTCTCCCGAAACGCTCCAGAAAAACGAGCTAGCGAGTGAGATTTGGTGTCCCCTAGCGCAATTTCCTAACGCGGGCGGTCAAGACCAGAGGGCTGCCTCACAAGTAGATTTTCTGCCACTCAAGAAGATTTTTTACTCAAGCAGCAGCAAAATCAACCCGAACGGCCGTGCACTCTTGCGTAACGCATGGTGCCATTCACGCTGATTTTTCAGCACCGCTTGCGATACAGGCGCTAAATTGCAGCATGAGCTGCGTATTTTCCGCCTGTTGGGGGAACTCCGCGGACTCTCACAAAGCTTTCATGTAACTCGACGAGTTCCACCCAACCCTAGAAAGAACGGACTGCATTGGGCCGAAAGAAAGCCTCACCGTATTACAGGAGTGAATGCTTCTGACAGCAGACAGCACAGGGAGGTCAATGCCCTGCTCCTGCAGAGCTCTACACGGCAGGTCGAAGGCAGACCTCAGAACCATGAAGCTGAGATATGGTGAACATTACTTAGATGAAACATGTTTAGCTCTTATTAGGTGTAGGTGGAATACTTGGTCTGTAGTTCCTATCCCCTTTCTAAAGCCTGCCTGACAGTTAGCTATTATTTGATGGGCATCTACCCAGCCCTGGAAATATTTTCCCTGCCCCATCCAAAATGCATATAGGGCTATAATAAGAGGGGTTGTTCTGACTACCTTTTTATGAATGGAAATCACTATGGCAGATCGCCACATTTGCGGAAGGCTTTGAGCCTTAAGGCCAGGGCATCGTTGTAAACTTTAGTCAAACTACCTGCCCAGTATGATGGATTGGCTAAAATAGAGAGGCAGGAACCAAGTCCAGGCTAGAGGCCTTCTTAGCTTTCTTTTGTTTTATGTCCCTTTGCCTTATGGGCAAATAATATGTAAAGTTCCACAGACACCTGCATTTTGACTTATAGGCGAATGCCTACCAATCACAGTATTTTGATTGTAAAATATTTAAAATGAGACACACACACATTTGCCCCGATATGATATTCAATCATTTGGTTCCACCCATGGCAACCAAGCGAAGCCATATTCCAAAACAGCTTGGTATTTTTGATTTTTCCGGCATCCGGTAATATTTGCCAAGCCCTCGCTTGGCCTGCCTCTTTTTCCTCCAAGAGCAGTTTCTTATATTCCCTTCTCAAATACAGAAAACGCTCTTTTGAGTTAAGTGAACTTCTTTGTTTCTCCAATGCTGATGACGGAACTTTCTTATATGATTGACATTCAGCATCACACCAGCCAAATACGTTACTCCCTTTTATCATCTTGTTTTTATAGGACTCGATGATGTCCAAAATAAAGCCATTTTGTCCATCAATAAATCAAAGGACTCAAGAATTGTTATTTTCCTGCCGGCCCGCAATCAGTAATCACTTGAATACCCTTCACTTTTAAACTAATAGGAGTCGGAGGACCTTTCTCACATTTTTCATATGATCACCTTACCGACCTAGTATTGGGACTTCTTTCCAGAGACATGGGATATGTAGGCCTATCATTCCTCGGAGATGTTACCTTCGTACCTTCTAGTGATATGCGAATAAAGGTTTGTGATTACTTTCAGTTCTTGGGCTTATCTTTAAATCGACTACTCTAGACCATGCCTTAATATTAATAAACACATAGTCGATCAGACTTTCCTTATGACCTTCGCTACATGTGCAGTTTGCAGGACAGTCAGACTGTGTATGACCATTCAAAAATCGCAAACCCTCATCCAACAAACAAGTGGTGAAAATTCGTCCCCCTTTTTTTTCATTATTTCTGGGATAATCGGTTATGGAAACCCCCAGACTTTGTAATCTTCTGGGCACAGGCCTTCTAGAGATCTGATTGGGGATGTGTATTAAAATCGCCACATACTATCATCATGTCATTCATCTGGTACCACTTATTGTTGTTAACCTTTGGGATGGGGCCCTCCAGAACAAACAATGGCCCATTCTCCTTTCCCTTATCGCCAGGTGGCACATATTCATTCATGATATCTATGCTTTCTCTTTTTATTGAGCATTCTTTTAGCCGCAGGAATTGAACATTCTGATGGAGGGTATTGGAAAAGGGCTGATTTATTGTTATTTGGTCAAAACATTAATTGATAACCCACCATCAGGTGGCCACTATTAGCTTTCTTTCCCTTGATATGGAAATCTACGTAGCCATCGAGTGCCATCTCTGTTGGCACCCACGTCTCCTGGAAGCAGCACGTCTGCCCCGGCAACAAATGCTGGCCAATCTGGGTCTTCTATTTCATCATCTAGACCTGCAGTGTTCCAAGAAAGGATTCATAAATTCATCTTCTCGATATTACTGATTACAACTCTATTTCGGAGCTGCTTTGGAGATGTGGAATCTGGTTTCTTAAATGCAGTTAATGATTGCCAATGGTTTTTTCCTGTGCTTTGTACTAGTCAGGAGGACTGGTAGCCATGACAGGTTTTTCAAACTACAACTTACAGCATCATTTTCGGTGTCCGAACAATTTATTTCAACCAGTTTTATATCAATTTTTTTTGTAATAATCAACTTACTTATGAGATGCTTTCTGGAGAGCAGCTCCTCACTGTTGTACTCTCTATATTGCAGTTTTGTAGGGTCTCCACTAGACATGCAGTATTGCCCTCTATCGAGGAGAATTGTTGGGGGTATCACATCTAAGCTCATTATGTGAAAATGATCAATGTTACTGAGAATTATGTGGTAGAGTCTACTATGTGAATAAAACTCAACTCTTGTCCTTGCTGGTAGCCTGGACCTTTGGTGTGCCGGCAAGATGGGTTCTACTCTCTTGATGTTGTGTTGAGTAATCATACTCAGCAATGGTATGGATCCAACAGGATTAGCAATCTCAATCAATTCAGTGGATCAAATTTTGTACATCAGAGAATAAAGGCCATATTTGTGAATTTTGTGGCACAGGGCAGCGCAGCAAGTCACCATGCTGTGCTGTGTCACAGGAAAAGAGCAGGAATGCTCTGTATTTATCAAATATGGTTCATTCCTGTCCTTTTCCCTTGCACTGGTGCAGTTTTGGCAGCCTCGCGCCAAAAGTGACTACAGCTGACTTAAAAAACGACAAGTCTTGTAGGTTAACAAATATGGCAGGCTTTTACAAAGCCTACAATACTTCCCATCCACCCTAGAGACATACATTTCAATTATCGAAAAAAGAACCCTTCAAACACTTTGCATGGCTGTCATCACTTTGATTTCTAAACCTGGTGTCAGAATTCAGGCTGGGCAACAGGCACACATGAGCTGGAAAAGGTGGAGAACGAGTGGATGGAAGTTTAGACAGGTAGAAACACTAGACTGCTATCAGTGACTCACATGAACTCACTTCCTCTGTTGCATTAATTTCCAGGTCAAGAGGGGTAGAGCCTTATTTATACTCCATAGGGACTTACGGGTAGATTAAGTCTTTGTGGACAGGGTACTCCATCACAAATGTGATGGAGTACCCTGTCTGCCAATCCGATGGTCCGTCTGACCAATTTTGGGTGGAAAGGACCAGCAGCCCTCTGTCAATGGACCCCCAGTTGGCTCTGTTGATTGAAAGCTGCCAGAGTAGGGCCTGTCAGAGGACAGGCACTATTCCATCTGCCCTATTTAGGTTGGATGGTGTCATGTCCATTTTTCTGTCTGTCACCGCCAGGTATAATCTGGCAGTGGGGATGGAAACATAATTACCCCACAACCAAGGAAAACGCCCTGGGTGTTGTGGTCATTAGTTTTTGTTTTTCAGTAACAAATTTCCACTTTGGAAGTTTGTTTTTGAAAAACAATGGTAAAGTTTGGTGAACGACCTTCAAAACTTTTTGTACCTATCAAGGTAAATAGATCACCTCTGGGCCTGGGGTGATCTCTAAATTTGGTGGACGGTAGTGTGTGAGGGTAGCGTATGTAATGTTTTTCAGCACCCTAATGAACTGTACTCCATCTGTCAAATTTTGTCTACATTGTACCTCCAACCATGAGTAAAATGTTTCTAAACGCAATGCATTTATGCAAACTACTCACACCGGCAATAGTGAAATACAATAACATAAATAATGTCTAAGTACAATTAAGTACGTGATCAATGTTGCAGAAAGTGACTTGGATAAATACAAACAAAGGGTATATCATGGTTGTCATTTAGGGGTCAACAGGGGTCATAGCTGCGACCCCTGGTTTGCCTTCTGAAACCCTAGCACTCTCCTTGCAACCCCTGGCCTCAGAGGTGTGAGGCCAATTTTAGAAACAGAACAAATGTCATATAAGGTTCTAATGAGCCTTGTTTACTTTCTGTTCCTCTCAACTACATTGTGTGCATGAAAATGTATTAAAAAAAACCTCAACAGTAGCCAGATCTAAGCAAAGTAGTGAATTTGCAAAACAATTGCTTACGTTTGCAAGTGGAGCAGACCCCAGTAAAAGGGGAGTCTCTGTGACTCCTGCTGCTCCCAATCTTTTAAAGAGTGTTAGCAGTAAGAAATACAGATGAGAGAGAAACAGAGGGTGTAGAGGGGAAAACTATGGGGTATATTCTCAAGGACTTATCGCCAGAGTTAGCGGCACTTTATCGCAGCCAAAGTGGCGATAAAATCATCGCACCATTCACAAGCTGGTGTTAACAGCCCAGAACACCATTTTACCCTCGATAGCATCCGCAAAAAACATCGCCACAGATGACCCCCGCAACTATCGCTAATGAGATGCAGAGTAGGCGTTCCCGAGCAAAAATCGGCGACAACAGCACACCACAACATTCTCAACGACCAGCCCGATCAGCGATAAGACCCCAAAACAGGCGATGAGGCACGTTAACAGCAGGAACCTAACACCTGCTCTGACCTGGTGTAAAGCCGGACGACAACCTGCACCATCAAAGGGAGACCAGCCCACACCCACACACGAAGAACAACAGATGCCATGGAGCTACTCACCATGCATCCCGGAGCCCCGAGAGGGCAACAACAGCCTCCGCCACCCCCCTCCCCCGGGCCCCAGCACCCAACCACCACAGAGGTAGCGCAGACAAAGACAGCGGACCCTCAGGAAATGCACCAGCCCCACAGACCTAACACCAGACAATGTCAATGCCCACTACAGGCTCAAAAGGACAACCATCCACCGCATCCAGGTCACCATTGCCCACCGGCTGACTGTACCAACACAGCGGACAAACAACATCCCTCCGCAGACAAAGCTGCTGGCTGTGCTGCACAAGTTGGCCTCCCGTACCCCCCAAACAACATCCGCCAGAGTCGGAGAAGACACACAGCCAGCCCCATCCAAGTTCCCCACACCTGTCCTGGATGCCAACACCAGCCAGGTACCCCAGTACCTAAACGTCCCCCACAATGTGCAGGAACAGCTGGAGACCAAGCAAGGACTACACGCCATAGCAGGAGTCCCACACCTGTTGGGGGCAATCCACCGCACACATGTGCAACTAGTGCCCCCTGCAGAAAAAACACACAATTACCACAACAGAGGGCACACGCATCCCACCAATGTGCAGGCAATAGTGGACCAGCGGGAACCCTACACCAAGGTTGCAGCCAACTACCCAGCCAGTGTGCCTGATTCCAGCATCCCCTGACAGTCCATCATCAACCAGCGTTACCAGGATGGCACCCATGGAAATGCACTGCATGTAGGTAAGTACCAAATAAAAACAGCACACACCTCAACTCCACAATCATGTAACTCACAACACTGGCAATGCGCACGTCACAAAATCACATACAACATGCCAGACAACATGCCCACCCACCAGACACGACAGCACAAATCACTGTGGCAACCTTGCCCAGCCATGTACACGAACCATCAATGGCATGGCACCGCAGCCACACAATAGTGGAATGTGGTGAGAGGTGGGAACCAGGTATGTGCGAAGGAGGCAAGTGACCCATGAATGAGAATGTACACAATGCCAACTGTGGCGGAGATGTCCTGGACAGATAGCAGTATGCACACCACAGACATATCCATGCCCACATGCACTGCTGATGTGTGGATTGCAGTGGACAGTGGACGCAACCATGTCACCACAGCCAGTGGGGAAGAACGCGGAAATGTAGCTTGTGACGTCCCCCCCTGCAAGAGTGTGCGGAGTGGCCTGGCCCGGCGTACGCAAGGCCAGCGTAGGGGTGTGAATAAAAAGCATGTAGCCCTGGGCGTGGTCCTCTTCCGGAATGGCAAACGTGCCTGCCAGTGCGGCGCCTCCTAGCCCGCCACGAGGCCGACGCCCTCGCCGTGAGCGCTGTGGCCTGCGAACCCATGCACCTGCTGCATCACGGGCTGATGGACTCCCAACCTGTCATGCCCGCCCCTGCGAATACAGGCCTCACAGCTCACCTGCCGACACCGGCGTGTGCCAAAGAGGGCCCACCACGTGCCAGCGCAAACTCCAAGCCTGAACCCCGCATCCTTGGCAGCCTCCTCACACCATCACGGCCCCCGCGACACAGGCCCGCTTCACCCCTTTACCTTTTACGTACTGCACCGCTGCCTCCGGCCTATGCTACGCTCAAGTAGGTCACACATGTGGAACTGAGTCGTGATATATGCATGGCGGAGTCCATATCATTGTACGCAAGGAGACAAGTAAGAGGAAGACGCGGTTCAGTCCAGAGGAGAAAAGGACCATCTTCACGGAGGTGTCTGGACACTGACGACAACTGCCATGGTGTCACTAACTCTGTGCATCGCGGGCCAACGACCCATGGATGTGTGCCCCTACTGACCGCTGCCCCGGGCCTACACTGCGGTCAAGTAGGTCACACATGTGGGACTGAGTCTTGATTTGGCAATGGCCGAGTACACACGCAAATGCCGAGTTTAACTCACTATACTCCCTTCTATGTGGTGACACGAAGTATGTGCATGGCATCCCTGCCACACGTGTCTGTGGGCCCTTGGAGACTATGCCTTCGGACTACACTGCGGGCCTGCAGGCCTCACACAAATCCAATCCAGTCTGTACCAGGCAGGACACGGCATCGTCGCTGGCCAAACACCCGCTCAGCTCTGTCGCTACTGCCTCGGTCAACCACGAGTCATCACCACATGCCATTTCAACGCCGTGTGTTAGTGTTCCAGGAGGAGCTTGCTGAACAGCGGTTGGCCCGCACTGTCCGCTGCCTCCGGACCACACAGCAGTCGGGTAGGCCACACATTAGGAACTCTGTCATGAATCATTTATGGCCGAGCTGATAACATTGTACTGGCCATGTCGCAGACTGCCTCCCCTCACAGCTCCGGTGCCACTAAGTCTGTTCCCTGCCATCCATGGACACTTACTTCTTGAGATCTGTTGGATACTGAGTCCATGGTTTGGGGGTTGTCTTCATCATCGTGTTGGTGATACTGACTATGTTGCCAAGACGAGGCTGTAGCATTCCACTCCTCCATTTGCCGCTTCCGGCTGGCTACTGCCCTCTGCATCATGCCCTGGTGGGGCCCTTCCACTGTCCCCCATAAACCTCTGCGACATTCACCTTCGACATCGACGAGGACCCGCTCCCCTAGCGTGGCACTATCTCACTGCACTGCAAGTCACCGTCCCGTGGCGGTGTGGCTGTGCCCGCCGCAGTGCAACCGGGGCCACTAACTCTGTGCAGCTCAAATCATGGCCCCAACCTGAGGGCATGTCGGATGGCCTCGGTTCCGATGGCCTGGGGGGCCTCAACGCCATGTCTCTGTGGCCCTGCGCTGTCCGCTGCCTCCGGCCTCAACTGCGGTCCACCTGGGCTCATACATCAGATCAAGTCCTGGCCTGCCCGGACGTCGCATCACCGCAGGATGCACACACCACCACCGCCAGGACCAACTCCAAACGACAGGTGCCAGAGTCGTAAGTGTCTAACTGCCAGACTGTCAGAGTTGCTCACACCTGTCGTGGGTGCCATCCTCAGCTTGATACCCTGCTCAGCCCTACAGGTGCCACTTACTCAGTGCACAATGAATCAAGGACCATTCTGCTTGCATGTTGTGTGAACACTGTACTCTCTCCGGCTACCGTCATGATGCTTCACAGTTGTTTCTGTTATGCTGGTGTATTATGTTTCTGCTTCAATTGTGATCACTGTTCCAGTTGTTGCCAGCACCAACGACTCCCTGAGGGCTGGCTGACACTCACCCCACACACATCCAGCACATGCATCACTGTGCATGTGACCATGCCAATAAAGCTGTCGGGCGCACGTGCCCATGGCCAGTTCAAGAGCTCTATGATTGTGTACGTGTGCTCATGATGTATGCATTCGGGCCACGGCCCCACAAATCACATTGTGCAGAGGACGCAGCCATGTCACCGCAGCCAGAGTGAGGGACATTGCACATGTAGCTTTGTCGTCCCCCACTCAATATGTAAGAGGAGTGGACTGGGCCGGCATGCGCCAGTCCAGCGTGGGGGTGTGGATGATTATCCCGTGGCTCAGGGTGTGGTCAGTCATGGAAATGTGCAGATGCGGGTGTCTCTGTCGCAGTGTGGGTCTCCTTTGGGGAGTGTAGGTGGTCCATGATGGGACTTAGACACCCAGGTATGTGATCTAGTTCGGCTTCCATTAGGTGGGACCCCACCCGCACCTGTTCGGACACCCCCTTCTGGCAGTCTGACACCTGGCCATGGAATGCGATGTGTGCTTGGGTGCGCTGCTGGGAGCCAGCCGTGGTGGTGCGTGCGTCCAGCTGTGTTGTCTGTGCATGGGGTGGGGTATCCTCGATGCAGCTGGGCTGCCCTGCTCCTGGGGGTCGATTGCCCGTAGATGTCCATGTACTGTTGTAGGGCATCGGTGTAGGAAGTGTGGAGGTCCTCTTCAGAATCACTGTGGAGTTGTCTGGTCTGATCTGCTGGAGGTGTTGTTTGTCCCTCTGCAATGTGAAGGGGAGATGATGTTGACATTGTGTTGGCATGTATGTTCACGCATTATTCAGGTTTACATACAGACTGCATGTCAATGTACATTGTGACTGTTTGGAAGGGGCGGACTGTCTGATGCGGGACAGTGGACATTTGGACTACATGACGTAGGTGTGGTTGTACACGTCCATTTGCATCTCACAGTTCCCTTCTAGGTCAGATGTGATTGGCCATTTCCTACGCACAGGCGGACCCAGTTGTGTCCTCTGTTCTGCAGTGTAAGTGTTGCACTGTGTACCACATTGTCGTCCATGTGGGTGTGCTGGCATTGCTATGTGTGTATGCTGCATTTTGGGAGGGTCGCACCTGCAGCTGTGATTTTGCTGCCCCTTATCTCTTGGAGGCGGTGTGCCTTTGACTTTTGGGCTTTTAAGGAGCTGTGATGTTGGCGACTTGGGTCATTTGTGCTCTTGGACCGTTTTTTGTACTCTTGTGCATTGTTTGTCTGCAGATGTCTTGTTGCCGTCAGTGGTTGTTTGTGCAGATGGATGTGTCAGAGTGTGACCTGCTCCTTTCCGGATGTGGTCCACACTCAGCCACCTCAGTCTCGTGGCGTGCACAATGTCATGGTGATTGTACTCCGGCCATGCTGCTCGTCATGTGGTGTCACTTGCATTGTCAGTGTGGCTCTCACATACGCATCTTGGCTGTCTTTCGCACGGGTGCATGTGTGTGTCGTGGACTTGGTGATGTGTGGGGTGTGACCCCTTTGGGCACATGGTGTACGGGGGCCTACTTGATGTTTGTATGTGTGCTGCAGTGTGCCACAGGGATCAGGGACATGACCCAGGGTCGTTGTGGGTGTGCGGTGTGCTACACGTCGTTGTGCATGTGTGCCATTGTGCCCGTCCCCCCAGTCCCTGTTCGTTACTCACCCTGTTAATGTTGTGTCCGGTCATGTCGTGCTGTATCAGGACTCCAGACCCCTTGCACCATCTCCGCACTGATGACTGTGGCCGACATTTGCTCCAGCTCCTCCTGTGGCGCTGGGCTCCCACCTCCATTCACCGTTGCTGCCTTCCTGTTGGCAGCGGGTTTCTGCTTGGTTTGGCGTTTCACATCGTGCCAGCGCATCTTGGCCTCATCGACGCTCTGACTGCATTCACGATGGAATGCCATTTGTCCGTCTGTGTTGCCAATGACACAGTGGAGGTGACGGACAGTTGTTGTTCGTACTCTGTCACCTCCGTGGGACGGTCAGGTTGTCATGCGGACTGTGCCCCGTATTCCTCTTCCTCTTCTCCTTGGCCTTTCCCGACCCCGAGGTTCCTTGCTGGTGGTCTGTGGGGCTTGTGGGGTTCGCGTTAACCTGGGCACTGGTTCCGGGTGCATCCATGTTGCTACGCAGTTTATTTTGTTTTTGTTGTTTTTTTTTGTTGTTCTGCTTTTATTGTGCATCTTCCCTCATGACGCGTGGGCATTGCAGCCCTGTCGCTGGTTATCGCTGATTTTTTTATCGCGGTTGGCCTCATCGCGACTTTATTTGCGTTAGTGTTTCGCATTTTTGCGGCGTCGCGTTGATTTTAACGCGGACATTTGACGCGTTATTGTAAGACTATCGCATGGTGCTGCCAGGTTGAGAATGCTACGTTAACACGGCGTTGTTTTCCCGCGATGGACTGCGATATGCAAAGTTGCGTTAAGCTAAATTTGCAATGGTTATCACACGTTCTTGAGAATATGCCCCTATGAAGGGAAAAATAATGAAAGAAAGACCATGAAGAGATACTACAGAGAGACAGGTGAGAGATTGAAAGAGAGAGAGAGAGAGAGAAAGAGAGTGTGTCTGTGTGTGTCTGTGTGTGTGTGTGTGTGTGTGTACGTGCGGGGTGAAGGGTGATTGCAGACTGGTTGGTAAGTCGCATGGGTCTGGTGAGAGCAAGGTGTGGGATCAGTGACAGGTGAAAGAAGGGGAAGAGGTGTTAAGTGAGTTGGAGTGTAGGATGAGTGGACTCAGGGGATAGATATAGGCGGAGTGCAAGGGTAGGTAGGTGGGTGGGATACCAGGGACGAAGAAGGGGGGGTCATAGAGGGAGGTAGGTGGGTGGGATACCAGGGACGAAGGAGGAGAAGCCTGGGACAGAGAAGAGATGTCAGAGCAGACTGGTGCCAGATGTGGTCACTCATGCAGTGGTTCCCTAGCCCACATTAGGGGTGTTTAAATAGGGTGGGGAACCCTAATTTGTTTTTTTACTGCACCCCCACTACACTATCTGATTTGGGGGGTGGCAGTCGAATTTGGAGGGAGCAGTATTAAAAGGGGTTTGGAGGTACATTATGAAGGGTGATGGGGACACAGAATGACATGCCTTCTGGGTAATTTTGGGGTACCTTCCAAACATACCCCCTACTCCACAAATACAGGCCAGCCATTCCTCATTACTCATTCACTCAGTCATTTCAGTCCTCTACTCCATATGCCCTGCAAGACCAACATGAACAAGAGGTATGTCAGCAAGCAGAAGAAAAGCCTCAGTGTGCTCTTATGTTCATACTGCTGCCCTCTAGTAACACTACACGGCAATTGCAGCACAATAATTGGACTTAGAAGAGGGCTGTCCTATGCAAATAATGTCCTCCCATGCTTACTTTCTTCTGAGATGGTGGACCGCTTGCGCTTTGATACATCCTACAACATATGCTCTTCAGCCGATTTCAAAAGCAGCCAATCTTAGGCAAAGGATTTTGACACTCGAAGGTTGCACATGGGGACATCACCCTCATTTAGCAGGGTCCCAAATTGCCTGCAGTCATCCTTTATACAGAACAAGGGTGTTCGAGGGTGTCCTTCAAAGGATGGAAGGGGGTGTTTAAAGCCCCAGCCAAGCCCAGCCCAGCCCAGCCCAGCCCAGCCCCGCCCCATGTTGTACTGTGATGCTCCATCCCTTCACCTGCTGCAGTAGGCATGATTCAGACCTGCTGAAGCAAAGGCCTGACTCTGCCCTTTTCTGCCTCTTGAAGAAAACAACCTTTCTAGCTTCTTATTGCACCTAATAAAGGGAGTTTCACTTGCCTCAAACTTTACCCATCATTTCATTAGCCATAGCTCATACTTCAGCTTTATTCATAGACAACCTAACAGGCACCAAAGCCCTGATTTCAGAGATCGGCTCACACCAAAATGAAAAATCACCACCATCCAACCCAATTTACTATCAGCTTAACACCTTCCTCGCATTCTTGTGCTCAGTTATAAGCCCCGAGGCTTCATTTGCGCGCTACAATACACCGCATTTCAAGGGCAAAGAATGAATACATTGATAAAGGAAGATAAGGCTTTGTCTCTATTGCACCTCCTTGAGAAAAAGGGGGGTTGGTAGGAGGTCATGAGGGAAAAGATTTGTCATTTTGGGGCGCATGTGCCAAAAAGAGGGGCCACTTTTCTCCTCTGTTTTTCCAAGTGGAAATAAACTTAGCAAATGAAAATAAAAGCACTGTATAAACATTTACCACCTTGGGATACTTTGAAATCATTGGCAGGTTTCGAACCCTTGTCCTGTGTAAGCCTGTGTCATCAGAGGCACAAGACTTACCATTGAGCTGTTGCTCCTTGGTGTTTTAGATACTTGCAGTATTAACTATAAGCAACATACAGGCCCTGGTGTCATTGCCTGTGGATTCCATTACACATGAAAAGGATGACCATGATATAGGGACGATTTGATAAGCTACTAAAAGGGAAGCCAGCGTGGTCCAGTGGGTAAGTTCCTGACTTCCACCCAGACAACCAGGGTTCAAATCCTGGGATCGGCACCAGGTGACAGATGATGGTGCAGCAGAGGTAAGTTGGAGGTGGGCCTACCTGGTAAGAAAAATGTGTATGTGTGGGGCGAATGGTGATTGCAGAGTGGTTGGTAAGTAGCATGGGGTTGGTGAGAGCAAGGTGTGGGATCAGTGACAGGGCAAGAGGTGTTAAGTGAGTTGGAGGGTAGGATGGGTAGACTCAGGGGATAGGTATAGGGAGAGTGCAAGGGTAGGTAGGTGGGTGGGATACCTGGGACGAAGAAGGGGGGGTTATAGAGGGAGGAGGAGCCTGGGACAGAGAAGAAATGTCAGGGCCAGATGTGGTCACTCATGCAGTGGTTCCCTAGCCCACATTAGGGGTGTTTAAATAGGGTGGGGAACCCTCATTTTTTTTACTGCACCCCCGCTACACTATCTGATTGGGGGGGGGGTGGCAGTTGAATTTGGAGGGAGCAGTCTTAAAAGGGGTTTGGGGGTGCATTATGAAGGGTGATGGGGGACACAGAATGACATGCCTTCTGGGTAATTTTGGGGTACCTTCCAAACATACCCCCTACTCCACAAATACAGGCCAGCCATTCCTCATTACTCATTCACTCAGTCATTTCAGTCCTCTACTCCATATGCCCTGCAAGACCAACATGAACAAGAGGTATGTCAGCAAGCAGAAGAAAAGCCTCAGTGTGCTCTTATGTTCATACTGCTGCCCTCTAGTAACACTACACAGCAATTGCAGCATAATAATTGGACTGAGAAGAGGGCTGTCCTATGCAAATAATGTCCTCTTATGCTTACTTTCTTCTGAGACGGTGGACGGCTTGCGCTGTGATACATCCTACAACATATGCTCTTCAGCCGATTTCAAAAGCAGCCTATCTTAGGCTAAGGATTTTGCCACTCGAAGTTTGCACATGGGGACATCACCCTCATTTAGCAGGGTCCCAAATTGCCTGCAGTCATCCTTTATACAGAACAAGGGCGTTCGAGGGCGTTTGAGGGTGTCCTTCAAAGGATGGAAGGGGGTGTTTAAAGCCCCAGCCCAGCCCAGCCCCATGCTGTACTGTGATGCTCCATCCCTTCACCTGCTGCAGCAGGCATGATTCAGACCTGCTGAAGCAAAGGCCTGACTCTGCCCTTTTCTGCCTCTTGAAGAAAACAACCTTTCTAGCTTCTTATTGCACCTAATAACGCGAGTTTCACTTGCCTCAAACTCTACCCATCATTTCATTAGCCATAGCTCATACTTCAGCTTTATTCATAGCCAACCTCACAGGCACCAAACCCCTGATTTCAGAGATCGGCTCACACAAAAATGAAAAATCATCACCATCCAACCTAATTTACTATCAGTTTAACACCTTCCTCGTATTCTTGTGCTCAGTTATAAGCCCCGAGGCCTCATTTGCGGGCTACAATACACCGAATTTCAAGGGCAAAGAATGAATACATTGATAAAGGAAGATAAGGCTTTGTCTCTATTGCACCTACTTGAGAAAAAGGGAGGTTGGTAGGAGGTCATGAGGGAAAAGATTTGTCATTTTGGGGCGCACGTGCCAAAAAGAGGGGCCACTTTTCTCCTCTGTTTTTTCAAGTGGAAATAAACTTAGCAAATGAAAATAAAAGCACTGTATAAACATTTACCACCGTGGGATACTTTGAAATCATTGGCAGGATTCGAACCCTTGTCCTGTGTAAGCCTGTGCCATCAGAGGCACAAGACTTACCATTGAGCTATAGCTCCTTGGTGTTCTAGACTCTTGCAGTATTAACTATAAGCAACATACAGGCCCTGGTGTCATTGCCTGTGGATTCCATTACAGATGAAAAGGATGACCATGATATAGGGACGATTTGATAAGATACTAAAAGGGAAGCCAGTGTGGTCCAGTGGGTAAGTTCCTGACTTCCACCCAGACAACCAGGGTTCAAATCCCAGGATCGGCACCAGGTGACGGATGATGGCGCAGCAGAGGTAAGTTAGAGGTGGGCCTGCCTGGTAAGAGAAATGTGTGTATGTGTTGGGCGAATGGTGATTGCAGAGTGGTTGGTAAGTAGCATGGGTCTGGTGAGAGCAAGGTGTGGGATCAGTGACAGGGGAAGAGGTGTTAAGTGAGTTGGAGTGTAGGATGGGTTGACTCAGGGGATAGGTATAGGGGCAGTGCAAGGGTAGGTAGGTGGGTGGGATACCTGGGACGAAGAAGGGGGGGTTATAGAGGGAGGAGGAGCCTGGGATAGAGAGGAGATGTCAGAGCAGATTGGGGCCAAATGTGGTCACTCATGCAGTGGTTCCCTAGCCCACATTAGGGGTGGTTAAATAGGGTGGGGAACCCTAATTTTTTTTTTTACTGCACCCCCGCTACACTATCTGATTTGGGGGGGTGGCAGTTGAATTTGGAGGGAGCAGTATTAAAAGGGGTTTGGGGGTGCATTATGAAGTGTGATGGGGGACACAGAATGACATGCCTTCTGGGTAATTTTGGGGTACCTTTCAAACATACCCCCTACTCCACAAATACAGGCCAGCCATTCCTCATTACTCATTCACTCAGTGTATTCCATTACACATGAAAAGGATGACCATGATATAGGGACGATTTGATAAGATACTAAAAGGGAAGCCAGCGTGGTCCAGTGGGTAAGTTCCTGACTTCCACCAAGACACCCAGGGTACAAATCCCAGGATCGGCACCAGGTGATGGATGATGGCGCAGCAAAGGTAAGTTGGAGGTGGGCCTGCCTGGTAAGAAAAATGTGTGTGTGAGAGAGAGATTACAGAGAGAGGTGACAGGTGTGAGAGAGATGCAGTGAGGTGTGAAAGAGAGTGAGGCAGGTCAGAGTGACATGTGTAAACACACATACAGGTGACAAAGTTGCAGCCAAGAATCAGCAAGAGTAGAAGACCATTGAAACTTTATGACAGAATGAGAGATGTGCTACTGAAAGAGACAGATGATAAAAGGCTGACAAAGAATGACAAAAAGAGAGGGATAGACAGGTGTAAGAAAGAGGTGCGATAAAGAGACACCTGAGGGAAGTGGATAGGTAGACAGATGAGAAAGTGACAGATGGAAGACAATTGAGAGAGTGATGACAGGGTGAGCTGAATGGGAGAGCGTATCTAGTTTAGAGAGAGAAAGACAAAATGTTGATAAGAAGACAGATACAGATTAGGAAAAATGGCTGTGGGAGAAGGAAGTAATGTGAGATGTGATCGTGAGGCAGGTGTGAAAGAGACGGATAATGGATTATAAGAGAGATGGAATACAGGTGAAAGAGAGGTGAAGTAGAGACAGAACAAGTAAAGCAAGTCAGGTGAGGAAGACGTGAGATAATATATGATCAGTGAGAAAGGCACAGTTGAGATAGAGGAGGAGATAAGAGTAGAGTGCTGAGAAAGACGGCAACAGGCGAGAGAAGATAATGAAAAAGGCAGTTGGGAAACAACTTAGAAGAGTGTGACGCCTGGTCAAAGGGCATATGGCATCACTTCCTGTAATGTCATTGAGGGTCAAATCACATGTGATGTCATATCCGCTACCCCATGCATTTTGGTTGTTTTTAGACAGAATATCAGAAACACAAATATTGTGGGACAAAATATTGTGTCAAAAATATTGAGGACAAAAATACAATGAAGGTAAGATTCTATAGGTAAGTAAAGTTTTACTATATAAATAACTGCATATATGTACTGTGACGATATATATATATCTTCAAGGTCTGTAGATATGGAGTTAAGAATAGTAAATCTATACTTACATATTTGCATTTACCTTCTCGATATTTTGGTCTCCCATAATTTTGACACGATATTCTGTCCAAACAATATTTGTGTTTCCGATATTCTGTCAGTGATCCGTTTTGGGGAATCGACTTCCATTGGATAGATATGAGTACACACATTGAGCCGAGCCAGTGGGGATATGTAAGCAGTCATTAAGTCATGACAGAATATGAGTAGGATATTAATATGAGCATTAAACAGGAATATTCACTCAACCAACATTACTACTAATTAGGATGTTTACATAGTTGCTAAAAAACATGACAATGTACAGCAATCTAAAAAACTAAGACTCAGCCAACTACAAAATATGACAGTGTACAGCAAATTAAAATACTAAAACTCAGCCAGCTACAAATCCCTACTCATTCAATATCAATTCATTAGGAAGTGACACCAAAGAAGCCCAAGACTCCAAAACAGATATTCATTTTTAGGTCGAGCCTAGCGCAGCACGCATGCGCTGCTCTATGGGAGACTTCTTGTGAGCACTCCAAACTTCTCTGTGTGGGTCTGACTCCTCCCACACATTGGATTGGCCTTTGCGTATGTCTTTCAATAATGAAAGCACGCAAATGGCCAAAGGCGGGTGCATGTCCCACCTCCTTTCCAATGTGTCACTCCCATGTCGTTTGGCTCTCGGGAGCGAGCAGCGGCGCGCAGGGTGGCAGCTGCATTCTTTCCCGAAGAGATTGGCGCCGCCCTTTTCACCCACGACACACCCCCTCCCCAGCAGCTCACCTCATTGGCACTTTGTTTTAATCCCCAAAATCAGTGATCTTTCAAGGCATTCCGCTCCGAAGTCTCTGCGCCAATTTGCAGAGGTTCCTGTTTGCAAACAATGAACAATTTCGTGCGAATGGTGGGTGCTCCTTGGCCCTGTTGAGCTTGCCAAGAACATTATTTTCATTCGCCCATTGCAGGCTGCCTGCAGAGCAACGGTTACATTTCATTAAATACCCCCCCCACCCCCTCCCCTGCCGTTAGCAGCCAGGCAGAAAAGTTTATTCGTGCTCTCATAAACCAGGGCTGCTTGTGTTCGTTGGTACATGTTAAATTATGGCGCAGATTATTATTACAACAGTTCTCGCTCCTTCGCGCGCGCGCTCTCTCTCTCTCTCTCTCTCTCTCTGATCTGGCTGTGGAGCGAGGCAGGGTGCACAGTGCTTTTCCTCAATTTGTATCTGTGTAAATCACTGTCAATTCTAGCGTAAAGTGAGGTGAGGGGCTCGAAAACACATGTATTATCCTCAATTTGTATCTGCGTAAATCACTGTCAATTCTAGCATAAAGTGAGGTGAGGGGCTCGAAAACACATGTATTATACACCCTGCTATTCTTAGGCCGTGCCAGTACAGAATTGCCTAACAGCAGGGGTGAACCCGCTCTGCAGCACGCCTGCCGTCCACCTTGCAATTGTATCCAAAGCTTTCTATATTTTTACACCATCCGACCACGGGAAAGCTCAGGCTCCCCCTGCATGTCTCCTCCCCTCTCCCAGTGCTCCCCAGCCCGCACATTGTGCTACAAAGCCTCCCCCCCACCCCTTCCGCGCCTCGTGCCCAGTTAGCAGCGGGGTTGACAGATTGGGCTACATCTCCCACAATTCGGCGATATTTTCCTTAACTTAATTATGCAAAAGAAAATGAAGTTGGGCCTGCAGCCATATTTTGTACTACACTGACAATCCACGCAGTGTACGTTCGAGTCACAGAATTGTGCCTTGCAGCCATATTGCAGCCCGGGGGTTGCTTCGCCACGCCCCTCTTCCAGTGTTTGCCTCCCCAGAGTAACACCACAGTCATACATCCTTTGATCCACGGCCTATGAGGGTGTTGCTGTTCCTGGATTGACCTTTAGCCTGCCCCCATAAACCTGCAGACCTGCCCCTTCGTTCCTTTGACCCAATTGTGCTCAGATGCATACTTCACTGCTTAGGCGTGCCAGCACTTGTAAAGCCCTGCCCTAAACCTTTTTGCCCTTTATTGTTTCAAGCTCAACCCCCTACTTCCATCTTTTTACCTGCCTGCAACTTCTGCGACCACCACTGACCACTAATTAACAAAGGAGGCCTCCCACTGCCTGACGCCACGTGTGCTCTTGGTGCTCAGATCTTCCCCCCCAGTAGTCAGCTGTTCATCGCTGACCCAGCCCTTTCGCATTCACAGACATTTGTTTGCCTCGGGGCCCCGGAGCTCTGCGCCACCCTCAGCTAATTCAAAGGTAATTAAGTTAAAGGGAGAGTGCCTTTCTGGTGTTTAACTTTCAGCACCACGGCAGCAGCAGCGTGTGTAACAGGAGCTGCTAAAAGGTGCGAGAAAGCTACAACTTCCCCTAGTAATGCTCAATAAGGTTTCTGCTAAGAAATATTTACAAAGCCTATATTACTTAGTGATACAATGCTGCTAATTACAATAAATACATGCAGTGCTCTGATGTGGTGTGAGGCCATTCCACCCACGTTTTAGGAATGGCGTACGAGAGGGCTCCATCTCTGTTTCTGTAATTTTCTGGAATGTGTGAGTAGGAGTTTGGCTGAGCGGTGGGACACATTCAGTGAGGCCGGGGACACTGTAAGTAAAACCAGCACTGTGTCCTTGAGTAAATGTATAACTGCTGCTCATACATAGCGCTCCAATACCCTTCGGTCAACTTCCCACTATATACATATGTAAATATACTCTCTCTCGTGCAGGCTGAACCAAACACACAACCAAAACATTCACCAATATACCAAACACAATGTCCTTGGAATCCCCAACAATTGCCCCCATCTACCAAGCAACTCCACCGCCTCTACAAACAGCATGCGCACAACAAAAATTCTCACCATCATCTATAAACCATAGGTGTGGTTAGTACTCCTGAACAATTTTCTCATTTATTTCATATAATAGAACATTCTCCTTTTTACAGTTGGCAGCCTAACCTGAATAAATAAGCACCGATCATATGACTAGCATACATTTGTTGATCTCCTTCCCTCAAACTCACCCTAACCTCCTACCTTCTTTAACTCTCTCTTTCAAGATTTCTTCCACCCATTCTCCCTATATAATTCGTTCAGTCCCACCCTTCCTTTTTCTCTCTCCTCCTTATTCCCTCGTTCCTCCCTTCCTTATTGGCCTCCTTAATCCCTCTAACATCTTTCCTTCCTTCCTACCTTCCTTTGTTCCTAACCATCCCTCCTTTTCCCACTCTTCATTACTTCAACCATCTCTTCCCCCCTCGATTCCTCCTTCCCTCAAACCCTTCCTTCCTATTTACTTGCACTGTCCCATCTGCCTATCTTACTCTCTACCTCCCTATATTTCTTCATCACCTCCTTTCCTCCGTCTTCCTTCTTGCCCTTCTTAATCCCTCTCTTCACTCCTTAATCCTATACCCCCACCTTATTTCCTAAACCCTAATTTCAACTTCACTTATTTCAGTCACTCATATCTTGCCTTTCCGCCTTTCACTAAGTCCTTTCATTGTTCTTCTTGCTTTCTCTCCTATCCATTTTCCTCTTTCTCTACCTCACTCACTCCGTCCCTCCCTCCCTTCCTCACATCCTCTCATCTTTCCTCCCATCCTTCTCTTAATTCCTAACCCCTTTCTTCCCTTACTTCCCTTATCTCTCTATCACATTGCTCTTTCACTCAACGTCACACAGTTCCACGCCACACAATTCAACTCTACACATTTCCATTCCACACCACTTAATTTACCAACAAACCCCATAATTCAACTCAACAACACAATTACATACCACATATATCAGACCCAAACCACATAATTGCCCATCATGCTACAAAATTCAACAGCACACCACATATTTAAACTTCACTACATACCACTCCACACCACAAAATACCATTCCACATAACTACACTCCATCACACCCAGTCCCACTACACATAATTCCACTACACCAATCCACTCCACACAACATAATTCCATGCCACACAATTCCTTAACTAACAAAACCAATCCAACTCACATAATTCCACTACATACCACATACATACACTCCATAACATATAGGTAAAACACATTATCATTTAAAATGCCAATAGCTCTAACTCAAGCAAATGCGAGAGCTATTGCATTCCTTTTTGGATCACAAAAGCAAAAAAAGGAGCGTGCGTCATTCCACATGGTAATGCATGCACGTGCATACAAAATAATGTGGCCAGTCTTCTTTATTATAATTTTTTAACATGCTACACAGCAGCCACACTGCTCCAGAACATAGCTTAAAAACAAAGGCAAAGCCAAAACCTCCGGCTAACCACTAATAAGGTCCCAAAGGCGAGACCTATTGGCTATGCCAATGCTTGTTTAGAAAGGTACCTTTCAGCCAATATTCACATTTCACCAGAGAGACAAAAGGATACTACAAGATTTACACGCCTCAACGACACCAGAAATACCATGAGATGTTCAAATACACCTCAGGCAGTACAAACATGATCACATGGATAGTAACACGAACAGGACAAGGCATCAAGATACAGTTGCTCACAGTCAGCCTCTTCACAACCACAGGCAATCAGGAAGAAGGACAAGTATCGGACAAATGTTTATCCTTCTGTCCTAAAGTCACCTAAGATTTAGTAAAAAACAAAACAGACATTTATTCCTTCACCAGAAAATTGAAACTTCGCACCTCCTTTAATAAAGGGACAACGACCACACAATGCTTGACATTAAAGAGCTTTCCAGAAGAGATATACAATATGTACATAGTCTCACCTCCTTTACTAAAAGGAACTCGACTGGCTTCCCTACAAGGAAAGAATAAGCTCTTAAAGTAGGAAATAACTTTTTTATCCAAAAAACAAATTTCAGGCCTAAATTCACATTTTCTCCAGTTTTTCCAGCAGGCAACACTATTGCAACAGTACACAATGTCCCAAATGGCTGTCATCAAAGGTCTAGAAATGAACCATCAAACATACACCGAAAACAAAGAATTCCTACCTAAGAGCCTCACTGCGAAAGAAAACGTCGCACTAAAACAACCGAAGAACAACCAAGAGATTATAATAAAGCAGAGAAGGGAGGTAACATTGTGCAAATGCATCCAGATGGCTACAGACCGAGGCACAATGGCAACTATCAGATGCTGCCTGTTACAAAACACCTGACAAGGAACCTACAATGAATAATCGAGAGTAGAAAAAACAAAACTGAATTGTTGGGCAAAACAATGAGCGATCTCAAGTGAACATAAAGTACTTCTAAATCTAACTCCCACCCCTGCAATGACCTCGAATTGCAGGAATCAGTTCCACTTGCTCAGGCATTGCAATATACTTGAATCTCCTCCAGATATAGCGATTTGTAAGAGAGTTGACCTAATTTATCAAGACACAACGAATGTACTGACTAAATTAGATATAATACATTGGCAGGATGACTAAATGTTTGGAATTATTCACTGTCAGGACCTACCATGGGGTTTCTGAGGCCGCGATGAGGAATGGCAGGAAGGACCTATTGGGAAGTGGTTGTGAGGAGGTACTGACTCTGGGAGATTGGAGTTGGTGGAGGCCAGAACTGCAGTGGTGCCTTGTCCACAACACCGTGCAGCATGTATTCTGGAGCAGGAAAGTTCACGTGGAGACTCAGGAGAGTGTGCACCCCAGCCCTGAGTTTTCCATAGCGGGGACATTTATACATCTGTCAGTAAGATTAGATTAGATTTGATTAAAGCTTCTAGAGCGTATGGTTACTCCAACGGAGTGCCCCCGCGCTAAAGACATCTCAGTCCATGACAATATAGTCCTACCCCCCAAAAGGAACCACTGGTCCTAGCATAAGCGGTCAATTCGTAACACCAATCCCCCGGGGATGACTGAAAAAAACCAAGCTTTACGTTTTTTACGAAACATTGCTTCAGATGGATGCATCCTCAATTCCATAGGTAGGTTATTCCAGGCTTTAGCTGCGAGAAAGCTGAAGGATATACCTCCCAAACGTGCCTTTTGAACTTTTGGCACTACCAACTTAGCAGTGCCCATGGACCTAAGATTCCAGGTAGGTCTGTAAGCAGTAAGTAGTGGGCGCAGGTACCTCTGCCCTTTCTCATTGAAAATCCTGTGGCAGAAACACAGAGCTTCGAAAGTAATTCTGGCCTGTACTGGTAGCCAGTGTAGCTCCCTGAAAGCTGCTCCCACCGATGTGCGCCTGGGAATATTCAATATCACTGTGTAACACTGTGTTTCTACGGATACAGAAACTTCCGGCCATCCACTGGCTCTCAGTCTCAGGGCAGAAATATCTTCATTTCACTTGGGTGGTGGTCCATCTGCAAGGTATCTTTAAAGGGATTACTGTCCATGGACACCCTTCCCAGCATTCTCCAAAGGCCTGAAATTGCCTCCAGACACCAGATACAACCCTCCCACCCCGCTTCACATATTTCTATTTTAATATCTATATTTAAATTTTGTCAGATACGATTAGACATCAAGATCAAAAATAATTTTACAAAAAAGACAGACTGTACTAAGATAAAAAGGTGAACATGGAGCTCGTACAGAATAATGGTCACATATAGTATATCATGAATTGGAGGGGAAAGCATGAGCAAGGTAGGTGGGTTGGGGCAATTCAAATTACTTTGTCTCAGCATTGTCCTCATGGATGCTTTTAGATAAGGATAACATCCTGCCCAAGATGGAAGCGTCCCACAAAGCTGATATATATATTAAACACAGTGTCCTTGCAGTCTCTCCTAATAAAAGCTGATCTTATTCTCATCAACAGCTATCAGTTCTTCCAAATCAGTATGGGCAAGCATGTCGTGTTCTGCAATGTGAATCTTTGTACATAGGTAGTCTTTGAATCCACAAAAATATGAGGTAAGGAGAGGATGAGGCTACCCAGTGTAACAACCATCCATCTATAATGCAAAAAAGAACAAGTTACTTGTGGATATCTCTGAGGAGGTTCTCGGGGCATTACCTGTGTTATGGAACCGACCAACAATAGTTGTATGAATTATTATAAAAAATTAAGATGGACCCTCACACACCAACACACACCAACCTAGGTGTCCTGCTTCATTATAGGCTTGTTTCATCCTCCTACCAGTTTGTTTGGTGGGGCGGATAGGCTCGTCGATTATTTTCAAGAACACTTTGGTGACCATAATGAGCTCACCTATTGCAAGGTCGGGATCAGTAATAAAACTTCCTTGTAATAAAACCTATTCTTTTTCATTTAGTCTGGGACTTTTTGCTGGGGGTATTAAAAACCAAAATACCAGGGACTGTAGGGGTTATCACAGCTCCATAGTCCCTATAGTCAACATATTTCAGCCTTTATTATTTCCGCTGCCTTCCACAGGACAGAGATGCCTCCATGCAACAAATCCCACCGCAGTTCATTCACAACCATTCACTCATAATCTTTCAAATCTTGCAAATGGGTGGTGCTGGAACAAGTGGTCAATAACTCAGGGAGCCTGACCACACAGGAAGTTCTCTATATAAAAGGAACAGTGGTGGTGTACCTCCTGAGAAGTAACATTATAGGCCTTATTGATGATTATTCGTGGTTCCAGATAGGCCACTTAATCTGCAGTTCCAGGTCATAATCCACCTGGAACAATGTGACACATTGTTTAGGATTGTAACACATCACACCTCTCAATGTAACATTCACAACCAGAGGCAAACAATACTATAGAACAGCCCGTGTTTATGGCCTGCTTATAGCCAGGAGCTTGAATCGTATTTTGTCCTACCTATCTCTTATTAATATGAATTATCCAACCTAGAAATTGCTACTGTTTCTTCCAGCGTGCTTAGAAAGAGTCTATACATCTTGACGGTAGACCTGCCGATAGTGGGACCAAATTTGACAAATATAGCAGGCTTGTTATCCCTCCTTTCTACACAGAAACTCAATGTTCATATTTTTTAGGTCGAGCCTTTGAAAGTGCGTGCGCTGCATGCAAGACCTGTTGTATCGTATTCTATGGGTTTTTGAACTTCCATTGATTGTTATTGCTTGTTGTTTGTGCCATTCAGAAATGCAGGCTTCTTATTGGTGCATTTCTGTAACTGTCCCTCCCTTGTGTGCTTAGCTGTGTTTCTGGCGATTTCACTTAGTGAACATTTTGGTTGGCCATCACACTGTATAGCGTGATGGCCCCTCCTTCCTCTTCCCTTTCCCTCTACGGGGATTGTATGTTTTAATTATTTTTTTAACCGAGTGCCTTTCTTTATGTGGGGTCCCCCTATTCAACCTTAAGTTTTTGTTTTGTTAACGTGCCCCCATGCCGTGCTTTCAATTTAATAGCGGCGGCGCGCCCTCGCTGTATTTACATTAACAAAGTATTTTTTGTTTGTTGTTAAAGCCCCCCCATGTCGCACTTTAATTTTAATGGCGGCCGTCGCTTTTCTTTATAGCAGCTCGCCGTATTTGTTTTAACTCAACATTTGTTTTTGTTTTGCTAAAGCACCCCCATGCCGCGCAAAGGCGGCCGCACCCCATTCTGTATGGTACGCTCGCCGGAATCACTTTAGAAAATACACAACTCCGTAGGCTGTGGTGGCATGCAGTGTGTGGCGTCATTTCCTGGTTCCCTCGGCCTCACTGTGTTACGGTAAAATGCAGCATTTTCATTTTATTATTTATGTGCTGCACGTTTTACTCCATCACCTTTATTTCACGCCTGGCGAGGGGGGGTTCTTGCCACTCCCTCGCTGACATCAATGATGAGCACCACCTTTCGACCGTTCACAGGCTCTCTACTTTGTTTTGCTCACAGGCGGCTCAGTTTCAGGTGATAATTTGGGGTTTCTTTAGGACACCTCTGCTGCTACAGTTAAGATACTTGTGTCTGTGGCTCCGTGAGTTGCCGTATCTAACTTCTGCTTTTTCTACAATCCCTTTTTGCAAACAAGTGTCTTTCTTTAGGGTGGTTGGCATTAATACCAAGTTCCTCTACTACAGAGGTTATTTTCGTAGTCAAGGCCCCCACTGCTGAAGTCTCCAACGAAATAATAGACAAGCTCTTGTAGGTTTTATTTGTAGTGGAAGTGCAGGTAGTAGAGGTCAATTTACGCTTACCCATAGTAGGTCCTACAACTTTGCACGGCTGAAAGAGATGTGGCCCTGGCTGTAACAGGCCCTGGTTGGCCCATTCTTGGCCCGTACTTCGCCCTGGCAAACCCCGTGCAGCAGAGAGCCAAAGTGCGTTTTCTAAATCTACTGCTGCAGGTATCGATGCATGAAGGCTCCTCCTCCCTGCCCCAGTGCAGGCTGGATGTTGAAGTCCTCGAAAAACAAGAAGATGGGTGTCCCATGCAACGATGTGCTAAAGCGCGTTTTATAGCGCTACTTCTTCAGGTACAGTTGTGTGAGTGCCCCTCCACCTCCCTGCCCCAGTGCAGACTGGATGTTGCAGTCGTGAAACAACAAAACAGGCTTCTAACATAGGTTCTTTATTTGGATCTACTGCACATGTTATGTGGTAAAATACATTAACTCAAAAAGAGAATAGGCAGCAATCTTGATTATTCTTATTTAAAAAAAATAATTTTATTGAAAATTATCGACCACACAATGAACGACTTCTAAATATCACAGCTATGAGTGCTTTGAGTTTGAGGTATTTTCTCATTTTCTCTTGCATTAACATTTATTACATAATATATACATATGATATAATTATATGTCTGGTATAATAACTGTAGGTAGTTTTGCTGGATTCTTCGAAGGTTCGAGAATTTACAGCCTTTATCTAGCAGCAAACCATCTACGTTTTTTGCACATAGTAACATGTGTATTTGTAAAGCGCACGATTACCCGTAGGTGTCCTGGCGCTGAATAACAGATGTTTATTGTTACCCAACTCAATGGTACTCATTTTATCGACCTCAGATGGATGAAAGGCTGAGTGGACCCGCCGGGATTTGAACCTGTGACCATGAGGTTGAACACAGGCCCCTGCAGTGGCTGCTTTAGTCCACTGAGCCACCAGACCCAGCACGTTTTCAAAAATGTATTTAATATTCAAAGAAACTCTGTGCGTTTGACTTTTTTTCCTATATTTAAAGAACATACTCTATATTATTGGTCAGTTGATTATATGTTTTTAATTCAGTACTGTGCCCAAAGTAGCTTTTTTCCGAAGTCTAAGTCAGTTCCCATTCTCAGAGAGTTGAACACAGATGCTTGTAATCCTATTTAATTAGAGCTTTGGTGCACTGAATCCCCATGAATGAGGGCACGTGTCACATACTGTAACAACCCTACCCCTCTTACAGGTGTGTACGTTTGCAGGTATCCTTTCCATACAATGATGGAGCACGGAACTTGCTTCTCTCACTCCGTGCATTCTTAGGAGGTCTCGGACCCCCGTTTACCCTTTCAAATGCGGCGCTAGAGATCGGTGAGGCGATCACCCTTACCTCCTCCGGCAAAACGCCGGGCCCAGATGGCCTCCCACAAGAATACTACGCTCTGTACCGCGAGACCCTTCTGCCACACCTTGCCAAATTGTTTGAGGAGGAGGTTGACAAGGGTTCCTTTCCACCTGAGACAGACATGACTACCATCGTGGTTCTTCCCAAATCCCAACCACCGTCCTCGCGATTTGCGGACTACCGCCCCATCTCCCTCATTAACACGGAGCTAAAACTTTTTGCCACAATCCTTGCCCAACGGCTCCAACTGCACCTGTCCGTATTGGTTCACCCAGATCAGTGCGGGTTTATGCCCTCCCGTGGTACCCGGCATTGTCTCCGACGGCTACACCTGGCTCTGGCCCACCGACACCTGCTCACTCCATACTTGGCGGTCCTCCTGGTGGACTTTGGAAAAGCCTTCGACTCAGTGGACTGGGGGTTTCTAGATGCTGTTCTCACCACGATGGGCTTCGGTCCACATTTTCGAGGCATGGTCCGTGTACTATACGCCCACCCGAGGGCTCGTGTCCTAGTCAATGGGGTCTTGTCGGAGCCCTTCCCCGTCTGTCGGGGAACACGACAGGGGTGCCCCCTCTCCCCATTACTTTTCGCCTTGGTGATGGAACCTCTGGCGGCCTTGATACGGTCCGAGAGGTGTGTGCAGGGTTGGGAGTGGCCCAACGCAGAGGCCGACAAGATCGCCCTCTACGCGGACGACGTTCTTCTCTACCTGGCAGATCCCGCCCGGTCCGGATCCTCACTGCCTTCGGATTCTTCAGTCCTTCGAATGGGCGTCCGGCCTCCGGCTGAACCCCGACAAGTCTGTCCTGGTCCCTCTCCACCTATCCAGAGAATGTTACGACTGGCAGTCCAGCATACCACTCCGGCGCCAATCGTTTAAATACTTGGGGATATGGGTGACTCTACTCCCTGAATTGAGCTGGGCCCTCAATGTCACCCCTCTGGTGAAGAAAGCTAAATCGGATCTCCAAAAATGGCAGACGCTACCTCTGAACCCGATGGGGAGAGTCGCCCTGTTTAAAATGATGATTCTCCCCAGGTTCCTCTACGTCCTCCAAAACACCCCCCTCTGCTTTCCGAGGACTTGGTTCCGTGAACTAGACAGTATGGCCTCCAGGTTCCTATGGGGGAAGGGAAGGGCTCGTTTGGCCCTGAACGTCGGTAGGATTCCATCATTCGACGGGGGCCTGGGGATGACTCACTTATATCTTTACTACTTGGCCACGCGCCTACTTTCCATTCACGATTGGTTCAACGGCGGTTGGTCCGACCCGGCCTACAGGCTTGAGCTGCACACACTGGATCTGCCTAACATCCAATCTATGCTATATGGGGAGCCCATTCCATCCCGACTACCTGAGGTGACGCGTTCTGTGCTGGTGGCCTGGCGGGCCGCTCTGAGACACACTCAGTGGACACGTAAATTAACTCAATGCATTCCCCTCTGGCAGGGCACCTGGCTTAAGGAGGTGAGTGGGTTGCAGGGCTTTCGTTCCTGGGACCTCATAGGGATCTCACAGCTGGGCGACGTGTGGGCGAGTGGTCATATGCGCTCCTTCGCGGACCTTCGAACCCGATATTCCTTGCACCAGTCCCAATTCTACAAATATTTTCAGCTACGTCACGCCCTACATGTGCACCTCCCTGAAGGCGCGCGGATCCCTGAACACAGCCCGCCTGAAGCGCAGATCATGCTTGGGGACCTGGGGAGGGGGGGAGTCTCCCGCATTTACCGCACACTGATTAATAACACCCCGACCACACTAGACCGGGTCCGACACCAGTGGGAACAGTGGGTGGGACCTCTGGATGAGAAGGACTGGCGCGAAGCCCTTATGGCTCCCAGGACTGTCACCGCCTCCGCCAGACTCCGCATGGTCCAACTTTATTATTTGCATGCAGCCTACTTGACCCCGTCCCGCCTTCACCGGGCTGGTTTTTGTCTGACCCCTGCCTGCACCAGATGCGCCCAGGAACCTGCCGACTTCTTCCACATGGTATGGGCTTGTCTCCGGCTGGCTCGGTTCTGGAGCAACATTGAAGAGGAACTCTCGGAGGTGCTGGGATGGGGGGTTCCCCATGATCCTCTACATGCACTTCTGGGTATTACGGATGGGCTGGATGGGGCCAGGAATGAAAAGTTGTTTCTCACTACTGCAATAGCTGTGGCTAAAAGGGACATAGCTGCTTCTTGGAAGCGCCCTGACCCCCCCGAGCGTTGGACGTTAGCGAAGCGGAGTGGACTGGTGCGCCACGCAGGAGCAAACTCTATACGAGGCCCGGTGTTGTCCCAAGAAATACCGTAGGGTGTGGGGGAAGTGGCTGGGGGGAATGGTTTAGATCCATAGGAAATGTCTACTTGTGTTACTTTGGTATTCTGCCAGATCCACGTACTGGGACAATTTCGCCGATGATTATACCTACGCTCTTTCATTGTATCGTGATGAGTGTCTGTGATCATGTGTGTAAACAATACAAATTTGTTTATCAAAAAAAACAAATGCGGCGCTATTTTCCTCTCCATTCTTCTCTTCTTTCAGCTTGGCTACTTTATGCTGCAGAACTCTGGTTTTAAACCATGTACAGAGGACCTTTTGCAACAGCTAATCTGCATAACTATGGCATGTTTGAGAAACAATTATCTTGTGCACCCATGTGCGCTCTGTACCACTACTGGTTTCGGGAGAACCACCTGGTATGCATGCACTGAAAGAGAGATTCTATGTCACAGGACACATAAAATTAATAATATGCATTGGGAAAACGCATTGGAAGATGGCTGCGCGCAGTTCAGTTCAGCTCAATTAACTTTATTCGATTAGTTTGAGTTAATCATAAAAGATCAGAAGAACATCATATATGCAAATAAGAAGCGAATTTAAGCATTGACAAAGCCAATAGCTCTCAGGTCCGGATCGCCAGACCTTGTTAACTTAGTAGGATGGTTAAATGCCAATGGTCACAACTTCTACACGTGGAATAAAACGTCGTAAATCATACATAGAGATCACTGTTGTCGAAGGTCAAAGGGGCATAAAATTCCACTCGAGGCTTTAACTTTTTGCAAATAAATACTGGGGTTGGCTTATTTATGTTTTTTATTACACAATATGCAGAAGCAAATTCCACCTACATGGTGGTGGGAGGGGAAGGCCCACAAACCAAGAACTGAAAGTTCAGGCAGTTTCAGAGAGTTCTCACCTGTGAAATTAGGCCCACTGAGAACCACACGATTGTGGATGATTTGGGCAGATTTTCTGGTTTTCTCTGAACCTGATTTTGCCGGGAGAGCCAGAACTGCCCGTACAAAGCGGCCTGTTTTTCTGGTTCGCCTGCAAAGTGATTTTGAGTGAATTATGTAGACCAATTTCACTCCCTAGTTCAATTTAAAAACAAGCATTTACAATGCAATAGGTCTCGCAATGACATTATTTTGAGCTATTGACATTGTAAATGGCAATGTCTTTAAAAAAATTAAAAGGCATTGTTATTTACAATACCAAAAGCAACACCTATTGCATTGCATAGCGCGGTGTCCGTGAAGACGGCGCCGCGCTTATTAAAGTTAAAAAAAAGTGTGTTGGGGGGCAGAGCCCTGTGGTGACTCACTGGAGAGCGCCTTGAGTGCTGTGCCCACCCCCACTTCAACATAGCGGTCCTTACTGCACAATGAACAAAATTAATTTCTGTATCCCCCAAATACCGAACACCTCCCTCATCAGATCACCCCAAATTAAACAACCAGACTGCCATGTTCTACCTAAAACTCTCATAGGCCAAGGTTAATTCAAGATTGGAAAGGTCTCGAGCTCAAAGTTATCATGGAGATCTGCACAGACACAAATAATTAACTGATCAGTTACCTAATGCATCAAAGATTACAAATAATCACCAAAAACAAATAGGACAAAACAGAGAGGATTGACAGTTATACTTGACATGCCTCTACATTCTTACTCATTTCTGCATGTAACCCTTCAACATTTCTGCTCATATAAGTCATAAAAGTATAGTTCTCTACACACTCACAGATAGATACTTACGCTTTCGTAAAGACCTCTCTGTTTCCATCTCTTTTTTAGCCTTTGTATTTACTGCTGCTTTATCCTATAGCGCAAACTTGGCACCATTGTTAGAGCAATTCACAACAGAACCCACTTAGAAACATGAATTTTAAACACAAGTGAATGAAAGAATAAAACATAGATGAATAAGCAAATCATATCTAGGTGCAGAACAAAACCATAGGTTGTAATACAAGGCGAATAAAGACAAGAGTGAGAACACGCTTCTAAAAAGTCATCAGCAAAGGGAAGTCTAAAAGGATAGCAAATAAGGAGCTGAGTGAAAACAAAGTCAGTAGGCCTTTCAGACACCATCAAAATGCCTGTGGAACAGGAGTCTAGGTTCTTTTTGCAAGTTGCAAGGCAGGGCTGGAGAAAATTTTGCAGATTCCCATTGCAATGCTGAGAAAGATTATTTCATACAACGTCCTTGGTTGGCTGTAGGCAAATTAGATCGCGTCAAGCACTAATTGGTGAAGAAGACTTTTCGGAGCTTGTTTGACAGCCAGATGAAGCTTACACGTAGCCAGTCAACTGGGAGAGATTATTTGACTGTAGGAGACTCATGGCTGATTGCCCAAAATCTAAGTTATATGAGCAACAGTAAAATTCCTAGAGGAAAGCACTTCCTTTATCAATTTGCATTTAAATATAATAGTCACATAAACCCTTAGGTGTCTATACATTAAATTAAGACACAGAAAAGGAAGAAATATGGCCTCCTCAGGTATTTTTAAGCCAGTTCAACTGCCATAATATTACTTAATATGGACAACTGACAACACAGCGAGGTTGTCAAAAGACATAGGAACCCACCACAGAAGGAGCCTATTGCAATTGCGAGACTCTGAATATGACAAAAACAAAATGAAAAGGATGAGCGCATACTGAGACAGCTAGCAAAGTTTGACTAAACAACAACCAGAACACACCGAAGCATAGAAGTGGATAACGGGAAGGGTCAGATGGACGCAGAAAAGTGGCCAGCGAGCGAAAGGAAGCGAGGCGGCACACCAGCTTAGCAAAGGGTCATGGGAGACAAGTAAACCAGATCGTCGCAGAGTGAGGTGGAGGGGTCCGCGGTGATGGGCAAACCATACCAGCGCAAGCACCATGAATGGCTGGAAGATTAATGGCTGGGTGACGAGTAATATGGGGCTACTGGCTATGGACTAAACTTCATCTACCGTGTAGAAGAGGATATGTTGACAGGGCGAGCCAATTACATGGCTAGATTATGTCCCGCCCCTTCGGTCCCCTCTCCTCCTCACCTTAAACTCACGGCTGTGCTGCGGGGTGTATTCCAGGGTCCAGAGGCTGCGCAGGCGGCTGGCTAGCTGCTCAGTGACCTCCGGCCCACGCCCCCCGGTGCTGCCCCGGTACTGGTCCAGAGACTCGGAGCCATGGAGCCCATCCAGGCCCTCCAAGCGCACTTCAGAGCTTTCAAGTCCCCTCGGCCCCCGGTACTGTTCCAGCGCCAGGTACTCAGCGAAAAGGTTGGTGTTGCTCAGGCACTGCAGCACTGCATTCATGAAGCATGTGTTTCCATGGTTCTTCAGGCCGGACAACCCCGGGGTCCGAGGAGGTTCTAGGATGCGCAGGAAACCTGGCTCAGGGGTGAGCCGGGGGGATGGCGGTCCGGGAGGAGTGGGTGGTGGAGGGCCTGGAGGGGGCTCGGAATTTAGCCTGGAAAGGGTGGTGAGGGTGCGCAAGATGCGGCCCATGAGAGAGGCTGAGCCGCGGGGCCGGGGCGGGAAGAGCCGCTGCCGCAGTGACTTCTTCTCCTTTAGGCCCGGGGGGGCGGCGGGGCATACCTCTGCCATGACAGCCCCAGCACTGCGGCACTTCCTGTCACTACCGGAAGTAGGCATCGATATACACAGAGGACACGCCTTTAGTGAGGCCATGTACAATGAGGCAAAAGACAGGAGGCAGAGTAATATAACAAGCTGTCGCCATTACGCAAACAGCAGCGTGTTTATTTTTGCATCGCGCTTTCACTCTAAGTGAAAGCGCGATGGTAAAATGAACACACTGCTGCCTCAGCGGAAAAGCACACAGAGTCTGCCGGGATCCCCCTGTCCTCCCCGTGACCCCCTTCGCCGCTAAGCTCCGAGCGCAGACTCCGACGCGAAACGAAAACAAGACAAGTAACCTGATACTGCTAATTAGAAACAGATGGCCCCCCTAAAGATAAGAAATTGCTTCGCGACAGCCGCAAAGCAGACGATCCTGTCCGAATGGGCCGGGCGAAAAGGGGAAAGGGCGGCAACAAAAAAACCTCATTTCCAATGGCAGGCCACCGTTTAGCATAAACGGTGACGCCAGCCAATGGAAAAGAGGGGCGGGGCTTCAAGTCCCCTTCTGAAATCTCCTCATTAACAATATGTCTCGCCGAGCGAGCAACGCATGCGCGCTGCAACGCCAGGCGAGACCTAAAAAGTGTGGCTTTCGTTGCCTCCCCCAGCGATGACCCATCAGCACACATTCAGCGTTAGTACTAAATAGAATATTTAATTGGGAAAATATTCTGTTTGCCTTCTTTAGACTCACATTTTGCTCTGAATTAAGGTTGTAACCCATAGTAATTTGCATACTTTTAAAAGTAAAGTTTGGAACATTTAAGGGGATGATGAAAACTGACTATTGATCAAAATAAAATGCATCCATCGCGTCCCAGCAGACCTTAAATGCCCTTTAAGATAATTATTTCCATTGTCAATGTCAGTATTGCGGTCTCCTTTCTTGTCATTTCCTTGAACCAAGATTTGTTAATAAATAGCTTCTGTCGCATGAAGTTCCCCCAGCCTGTCAGTGGCCCATTTCCTGTAGTGAATTGAGGGTCAAATCCCCCACTCTGTAACATTTACCATCTCTTTTTAAATCCAAAGCTCAGCAAGGACATATTTCTGGTGATCTATTTTATAAGCTGCTGCTGGAATTCAGTGAAATATTTTCCGTGAACCAATAGAAAGATATAGAAAGTCATTAAAGAATGTGCATAGCATACAGCATTTTAGCAAGGTAATGAGTGCCCTGGGTTGAAGATTACAAACTATGTAAAAGTCCAAAGTAAAAAAAAAACAACTCTGTCCTGAGTGAGTGGGAGATGTAAGAAAGCGTAAATGTATGGAGTGCCAAGTAAACTGTCTTTATAAGAGAGAATGTGGAGTTTAGCCTAAAGTGTCATTCTAATTTCCAGATTATTTTGCAGAGGAGAAATGTGCGGTCACAATGTTAAAATACTTGACCTTAAACTTACACTGGAGTGTCTAGCAAGATCTGCCTTAGTCTGCTGATGAGAAGGAGAAAGGAAAACTGTGAATCAGCTGGAATTTCTTTATTTCCTTTTTATGTCGAGCCTGGGCAGCGCATGTGCTGCTCTGCAAGGCATGCTATATTGAGGTACAACATAGAAGTTCCGTCCATTTTCCGCCCATCTTTTCAATTGGCTCCTGTTACTGTCCTTGTGAAATCGTTGCTTTTCATTTATGATTAGGCTTAGTAGTCCCTCCTTGGTACCGCCTTGTCTGCATTTGTAACCTCCCATAGCGACTGGACTTTATACTTGTGTTGTTACACGGTCTGCTTTATAAGTCGGTGAGCACTATTTTATTTAATGATCCTCTCCTATTCCACCCACGACATCACAGCACGCCTTTACTAATGTATTTCTTTAAATTACAGCATGGGCCACTTTAACTATAGCGGCCTGCTCTTATTTAATTATTTAATTTACAGCACATTCCGCTTTCACATTAGCGGCTGCGCTTATTTAATTATTTATTTTACAGTGCTGGCCGCTTTCACATTAGTGGCCGCGCTTATTTATTTATTTAATTAATAGCACAGGCCGCTTTCACTTTAGCAGTTACACTACAGAACCTTTCTAAATTAATTTTTTTTTTCACTTTGGGTGAAAGCGCCCCATACACGCTTTCACTTTAATATTAGCCTTGAAGGAAGTGACCCGATTAGGGCCACCCAGGTCACTCGCGACCTCCTCTTAGCCTTCCAAGAAATGAAGAGTCAATGACACAGTAGAGAATACCAACCAAGTTATTTTATTGTAAAATGCGCTGCAGCGGAGTCCAGTCTGATTAGCCTCCTTAGATGCTACCGAGGGGACTGACTGACAAACATTTGGTAAAATGGGATAAACCTTCCAACACCTCTCGAAACCCCGCCCCTGATGGAAAAATACTGCTTGGGCAAAAAGACAGACAAAGGAGGCACTGAGGATGAGCTACCACCTGCGGAATGGGTACACGTTATCAGGCTCCCAAGGCCATCCTACTCGGTCTCAGCTCTCTCTGGTGTGGGAGCATAGCTATGTCCAATGATAGGAATGCAGAGCTGAATAGACCATTCTCTTCGTGCATCTGAGTCCTGACCTTGGATGAGATATGGGAACTTTCTAAACAGCAGCTTCTGCTGAATCAGTAGGAGAGAGCGGGGGCACAGAGGCTGGAGATTGCTCATAGCGTAACATGAAGACTCAAGGAGGGGAAAATGGCGTCCCAGATGCTAACTTAGGCCTACACTACCATACAGATGATGGGTACATACACATTTGTAATCACGATTATATGACCTAGCTACATGAATGCGAACATAACAGAGAATACATCATGGAGGACGGGGTATGAGACATTTTCGATTCTATCAGACCCTCCTTTTAGCATTCTTTGGTAAGTCTTTATTGGTGCGATCAGGTTAGGGTCTTTACAATTCTAATGGGAGGGGAAACATAACGTTGCATATATATCAGCGAACCATTGGGGCAATCCTCAGCAATATGAGACATGTACACATATCAATATTCAAAGATGCCCTCATCGATGGACATGAGATCTTGAACAGCCTGTACCATCATGATAGAACTCTTTGCATTTTGTTCTCGAACTCTGGGCTTTGGTGTTAATTTTTGCACACAATAAGAACAACAGGCAGGGAGGCAATTGATACACAGGCAACAGGTGAATATCTGCAATAGCTATTAAGAATAGAAGTATTTTCCATCCCCATGTTGCTAACAGACCCCAAAACCACCCAGACAGAGACCACGTGCCGTTTTCCTGGTGGATGTCAGATGCTGATCTGTGTAACTTTTGTATGGCTGCATCTACATTCGGGCATGGTCTGGTATGTACACACAGCAACTACTACCAATGATGCGACAGGCCCCACCCCTATCAGCAAGGATGACGTCTAACACCATCCTATTTTGAAGGGCAACAAGTCTCGTGGCCTGAAGCTCAGCTGTGAGGTTGGTCAATATTCCTGCGGTGGTGTTAATGACTCCCTCCACAACCCTTGTCAGTCGGCGTATACTACGGCTGTTATGCATAGGGCCCCAAAATGGCAAAATACCCTTCATGGCATCTATAAATTGCTGCAAGGTAGTGTCAGTCTGATCAATATCATTCGTGTCAAGAAACCGCCTTACTCGGGACAGGTGTGCGCTCCTGTGCCGCAACCTGTGATCTCTATGATAGTTGGAGGGTGCAATGTACACAGGTGGCAAGAGAAAGGACACATAGCACACATCAGACCACCCCCTAGGAAGCCATATGTAAGCCTGGGACCCGCAAACGAAGTACACATTGTGGGGCGGAAGCAATGGGGGGCTACTGGTGGTATTCAAATCATAAGTGTAGTTGCAAATACTCTCTTCTACCGGAACCTTTCCAAAGCCTCGAACACAAAAACTAGTGGTGGTATTAACCACTGGCACCGGTATTGCCTTATCCTGAGAAATATTACATAACTGAAAGGACCTGAAATATTCAGTGACATTAAAGTCTTGAAAATCAGTCATTTCATCTAGAAGTCATGTTACATTTTTCTTCCTTACGTACACATTCATGCAGGCTTCGGGATGAAGTGTGTCAGCAGCCCCATTCTTACCCGGAGTATATCCTTGGTGAGTTGCTATATGAACCAGTATAGTCTCATAATCAAGGTACGTCATATTCATCGCATCTGAATGATAATGGATATACACCATGGTGAACAACTGAAACCAGGCTTCGCAACTAGCTAAATAGGAGAGGGGCAAGGACAGCAACAGGTCATTTTTATGCATCACTGAGGGGAGTAAACCACAAACTCAACAGTCGGTGACATTGGTGGTATGGTGGGCCTGGTGGAGCATCTGCACAAAGACATTATCTACATAGGTCTGCCTATGCCTTTCCTTATGCAGAGCCAGGGTGACAAAGACATGCTCGGGGGGAGCTGTGGTAGTTGCAATCAGGATGCCTTTCTTCTAAAAACCATAGGATGCCTAACACTGCCATTAATGCTACAAAAACTACTACGAGGAACACTATCTTAGTCTTAGTGGGCCAGCTCGACCAAATGGGGCTATGTTCGTCAGGACGTCGTCCCTGTAATGGCTGTTCCTCTTCCATAACCATACGACCAAAGGGATACATTTTCGGAAAAAGGAAGAAAAAATAGTCTCTTAGTGTCTATTAACGATGGTGCTAACGAGCACTTCAAAAAAAAAGGAAAGAAAAATAGTCTCTTGGGGGCACATGCATCAACCTAAATACCGATCGCAAACGGGCCGATTCGCAGAATCGGCCCCTTTGCGACCGGTATTTAAGCAATTGGGATGCATCAACCCAAAACCCATTCGCAATATAGGTAATCGCAAATTTTGCAATTACCTAAATTGCGAATGCTTTTAGGGAATCGCAAATTGCGATTCCCTATTTGGGATGCATCAAAGCCTTTCCTAATTGCGACTTCGCATTTAGGAAACGCTAATTACCATCAACTGCAAAAACTTTTAAAAAAGCACAAAAGTGCATTTTCCAAAGTGCCATGTGGCGCACACATATGCCCTTAGGGCATATGTGTGCGCCACATGAGCACAGATGCCAAATTTGGGGGTGCAGCAGGGTGGCCTTTAAGGCCCCCTAGCACCCTTCAAATTGCATTCGCAATTTGCGAGTACCTATTTGGTACTCGCAAATTGCGAATGGCTTCCCATTCATTCCTATGGGCCTCTAAGCATGTGCCCCTAAGTGTCTCTCAACGGTGGTGCTAACGAGCACGTTGCGGTGGGGCTGCACGATCACAACCCTTGCTGTCTCTTCACTCAGGATAGGGCAACATCCCTCCTTGGAAAGCACCCCCCACTTATCCTGTCCAATATCTCAGACAATGCACCAATCTCCATTTCCCTAAACTATTATTGGTACCATAGGCAGGGTACGCTGGCCCTATTCTTCATCCAGAAGTCCATCCCTACTAACCTAACTGTCCCTTGGGTGCACTGTCCCTCTTCCGGGGACGCAAATTGTACCGAGCCACTCCAGGCACTGGCTCGTCTCGGAAAAGAACCTTAAACTCAGGGGGGTCCGTGGACTGAGACTCCTGTTCCTGTGAATCAGATTGAGGAGAAACCTGGGCAACCCTTATTTCTGGGGGGACTGCCTCGTTCAGAACAGCATCATTCTCCTCTTCTGTCTGTGTCCAGGTCAGTCGGGCATCAGAAAAAGGGACAAAGCGAGGGACCTTCTCCGTCTCGTGGTCCCCGATTCCCTCTCGGACCCACTTGTCATAGAGGAGAGGAAGCGGAACTCGTTTGCAGTGGGATGAATGGATCCAGTTCTTCGAGCCGTCCACTTTCACAGCGGTCCTTGTTGCGAGGAGGACCAGCAGGGGTCCCCTCCACCTCGGCTCCAAGCACGCTCGTCTCTGGTAGTTGTGTATCAGCACATAATCTCCGGGCTGGATACTGTGCCCTGGCCTCTCAGGTACTGGCGGCAGTGCCTCGTGGATCTGTTGATGAATAGAACGCAAATTTTTAGTCAATTCATAGAGGTAATCCACAAGCAACGGGTTTTCAATATCAGAGAAATGGCATGGGCGGTGGATGCCCCACACATTCGCGGGACGCCCAAAAGCCACCTTGTGTGGGGATAACCCTGTTCTGGAATGTGCTATCACTCTAATGGACAATAGGGCAAGGGGTAGTGCGTCCAGCCATTGCAACCCTGTGCTCTCCCTGATCTTTGCCATCTTCAACTTGAGAGTACCATTGTACTTTTCCACTAAACCAGCCGACTGGGGGTGGTTTGCTGCATGAAACTTCTGCTTGATATGCAGACCGTCGCATACCAACTGAATTACCTTTGCATTAATGTGACTTACGTTGTCACTCCAAATCAAACGGGGCAAGCCGAAACGCGGGAAGAACTCTTTCAAAAGAGCCTTCGCCGTCCCCATGGCTGTGTTCTCTTTAGTGGGGTAAGCCTCAATCCATTTACTGAATGCACAAACGACCACCAGCACATACTTCAAGTTGTTAACTCGTTCCATTTTGATATAATCCATTTGGAGAACCTCGAAAGGGAAAGAGGGAAGTGCAAAATTACCGGGAGGTGTAGGGGTACCTTTCCCAGGATTATGTATCAGACAAACCATGCAATTCCTCACCAAATGGGCCGCTACCTTAGGGATGTTATCATTCTGCCATACGGGATCCAATAACTTACATATCCCTTTTGCACTAATGTGGGCTGGACCATGCACCATTGTGACTACAGGGAATACATATGCATCTGGTAACATCCATCTTTGCTTTTCCGATTTATTGGTCCAGCACCCCTCCTCATCTAAGCGTCCCGTACTCTCCTGCCACGTTGCCAATTCCTCAACTGTTGCCTCACTCTGAATCTCCTTCACATTATCTAGCATATCCTCAAACATCCCTCCTTCAGGCAACCATCGAGCTGGCCCTGCCACTAACATTCTCTTCCTTTTGGACCTGGCAGTCTCTTTAGCTGTTTGGTCTGCAAACGCATTTCCCCTCCCCACATCATCAGTGATCGCTTTATGGGCACTACACTTCACTATCGCCAATCTTTTAGGAAGTGCTAAGGCTGACAGGAGCCTATGTATCAGGGGGCGATGCTGTATCCATGCGCTGGGTAAAGTCAGGAAGCCCCTCTCCGCCCAGTGCCGCCCAAAATTATGGGCGACTCCGAACGCGCATTGGCTGTCAGTATAAATATTGACAGTCAATCCCTCACTTAGCTCACACGCTCGCAAAAGGGCAACTAGCTCTGCAGCTTGTGCCGATTGGTAAGGGACACGTGATGTCTCGACTACAGTGCCCAGCGTAGTAATAGCATACGCTGCGGTGGTGCCATCTGACAGTTTGAAGCAAGAGCCATCGACATATAGTTCCCCTTGTGGGTCAGGTAGGGGAACATCAGTCAGGTCTACCCGTACCTTCATCTCTTCTTCTGTCCGGTATAAACAATCATGGGCATCTGTGTCCCCACTGTCCGAAGGGATGGGTAGTAACGTGGCTGGGTTCAGAGTGGCACATCTTTTTATCGTGATGTGTGGTGCTAACAAAGTCAATTCATAACCAGTCAGATGAGCACTCGAAGGTGCTGCGTCTTTGTTTTGTTCAAAAGCGTGTCCACAGCATGGGGTACCATTACTGTGAGATCAGTATTAAGGACGAGCCCTGTCGATTGTCGAATAGAGACAACCACAGCCGCAGTAGCTCTTAAACAGCTCGGGAGGGCTCTAGCGACAGTGTCAAGAAGAGCAGAGAAATAAGTACACGGCCTCTGCTTACCTCCAAAGGCTTGTGTTAACACCGAAAGCGCACATCCAGCCGTTTCGTGTACATACAGCACGAAAGGCTTCTGATAGTCAGGCGTACCACGCACAGGCGCAGAGCAAAGCGCAACTTTTAATTGCTCAAAAGCTTGCTGACATTCATGCGTCCATGGTAAAGGCTCATGCACATCTTTAGTGGTCAGGTAGAGCAGAGGTTTTGTTAGTAAGGAGTAGCCGGGTATCCAGTGGAGACAATACAAGGTGATGCCTATGAAAGCACGCACGTCCCTCTGAGTCTTGGGGACGGGCATCTTAACAATGGCATCAACTCGTTCAGGTGTTAGCCTCCTTCCCTCCTTCGACAGTAGGTGACCTAAATAGGTGACCTCCTGTCGACAATATTGAAATTTTGAAAGGGACACTTTATGTCCATGCTGTGCCAAATGTAGCAGCAATTTGACTGTGGCATCTTTGCAACCTTCTTCAGTATCGGAGGCTACCAACAGGTCGTCCACATACTGCAATAATATGTTACCTGGAGGAAGAGAGAGGGAATCCAACTGGCCTTTCAGGGCTTGACTGTATATGCTCCTCAGTATACCCCTGAGGAGCACGACAGAAGTGGAAACTCCGGCCCGCTAAGGTAAAACCAAAAGATGCCGGCTATTCGGGTGAATTGGAATGCTGAAGAAAGCATTTTTCAAATCAATCACGGAGAAGAATTTGGCTGTGGAAGGAATCATTGTTAAAAGAGCAGTAATGTTGGGTACCACCGGCAACTGAGGGATCACTATTTTGTTTATCTCCCGCAAATCAATCACAAAGCGATAGACATCAGGATGAGCATCAGCAGAATCTGAGGGTGTCTTTTTGAGGATGGGGAGAATAGGACTATTACACACATTGGCAACTGTCTCCTTGACCACCCCCGATTTGATCAAATCCTGTATAATCTGCAACAAAGCCCGTTCCCCTGCCTGCGGTATTTTGTACTGGGGAATACGAGGCAGCACGGCGTTGTCTTTAATCGTAATAGAGACCGGTGGTATTTGCAACATCCCCACATCTGTATCTCCTGTCGCCCACAACGTGGGCAGCACATCCCTGAATTCAGTAGGGAGCGGTGCGTCCTTTGAAAAACACTGTTTGGTACTGGCCACATCTGGTGCTATTGTCATATAAACAACATCTGGGAAACATGAAATCTTAGCATGCAACTTTTTCAGCAAATCTAACCCCATTAAATTTTCTCCACAATTCGTTGTCAACAAGAATGGCGAGTCCACAGTGAAAGGGCCAATAGTCAGAGCGAGGGGTTCAGAAATGTGGCTCACAACCGGTACGCCTGAAAAACCTACCGAAACATTGTTATGGCCAGACAGAGCTGCCCCGGGGACCAGTGAATGAGAAACAGGGCTATTCATGGCACCTGTATCCACTATCCACCAGAAACTTCTTAGCCAAACCATGCAAATCCGCCGTGACATAAGGACCACGCTGATCTACAGGTATTTGAACTGGTCCCTCATCCTGTCCCTGGCTGTCCTAGTTATAGGACATCCTGGACGCCTCGTCCAGATCATAATCATTGTGATAGTACTGCCTTCCTCGGGGATCATCGAAATAGTTCTGATCAGAGCGACCCCCCGAGGATGCCCCACCCTGGATCTCATCACAACCGCCTTCACCACGTCCCCGTCCACCAGCACCCCGACCCCTAGGGGCTGCAACCTTCTGCAACAAATCCGGACACTCACTCCGCCAGTGCCCCTCTCTCCTACAATATGCGCACTGGTTCTGCCCTACTGGACCGCCTCCTCTGCCCGCGCCTCGCAACTGCTGAGCCGGACCAGTACCATGCCCTCTGGCGGACCCCCTTGCTGCCTGTTGCATTAGTGCCTTAGTCTTCAACTCCTTATTCTTCTACTGTACCTTCTCCTTTTCCTCATTCTCCCTATGCTCATAGTACTGGGCCATACTCAATATCACTGAAGGGGAGGATGTAGTCCAGGTGCTCTCAGAAGCCTGCAACGAGCAGCTATCTCAAGGAGCAAATTCGTTACAAATCTGTTAACGAACAACCGAACACCGCCTTCCACCGACAAATCCTGTCCACTAAAATCCCAAAACACCCCTTCAAACCGAGTGAAAAAATCTGACACACTTTCATCCTTCTTCTGTCGACATGCCGCTAACTTATCCCAATCTACTCGTCTGGGAGGGATGAGAGAATGCATGTAAGTAATGATACGACCCGGCAAAGCCAATATCTCAGCCCTAGGCTTGTCGCCAGGCTTCCGCTCATTATCCCACGCCCTAATCGCATTCCAAGTGCCACCCAGCTCCACAACATGGTCCTGCATATGTGCCTGTCTCCATATATCCACCGGTACCAACAGCCCGAAAAACATCTCAACATCGGCCAGCGTCATCACCGTCGACGAAGCGGCCTCTGTTAATTCTTTATAATATGCCGTAAGATTCTTCCTAGGGTCCGGCAGCTGACTTTTGAGGGCAAGCACCTCACTCCTTTTCCATGGAGTGTAAACCCATTGCTCCTGAAAACGAGCTTCCACCTGTGGCTGAACTATAACATCCTGCGCATTACGCCGTTCTGGGATCGCAAGATGTAAAATAGGATGAACCTCCCTCATTGGGAATTGGGACACTGTCGTCGGCGTTTTCTGGTGCAGCCTACCCCGGTACCCAATCATTGTTGCCATATTAGTAAAGACGTCATTCGGGGCCATATCAGCAGCATATACACGGTCCCAAATGTCATAAATTATCTGGGGTGCTACACCACCAAAAGACTGTTCCCATAACGCTATCAATGTAGCCGACATGTGCTTGAGAGCATGCTGCTGCACGAACGGCTCAAAATCCTTCAACACACTCCACACATCCTCTACACTGTAGATCGGATTCCATGCCCACTGCGCAGCCTGGTTGGCGACCCTTTGTTTTTCCTCACTTCCCACATCAGATCGAATCAGCACCCGCCACATTCTTTCCCGTGCCGCAGCCCAGCTCCCCTCATCCATTCCACGCACCGGTGTCCCAGCACCTAACGATACCGGGGACAGAATGTTGGAAAAGACACAATAGATGAAGGAGCAGACACCAAGGTGAGCAAGGCCTGCGTTGTAGGTGTGAGAGAAGGGGGAGAAGCAGGAGCGGGAGCAGCAGGTACAGCGGAAGGACCCGCAGCTGCTGCACTCGCAGCTTGCGAAGCCAAGGGGGAAACAGGCGGGCCATAGCAGAAGCAGCTGGATCAGAGGTCGCAGGGCCAGATATAGAAACAGGGGGAGCAGCAGACTGAGAGGTTGGAACAACGGAGTATACCCTCTGCGGAGCATAGGGAGACGGGGGCCTGGTGTCTAATGGTTCGTCCACAAATGCATCACCTTCCTCCCGGGCAACAAAAGACTTATCACATTGTAATCGAAACTTCCTATCAGCACACCCTATACCTTTTTCTATTTTCTCTCTATCGTAGGCTTTCCGTTTGCATTTTTCCCCTCCGGGCCTCCTTCTCTGCCCACATGCGCCTTTGTCTAGCTTCCTCCTGCCATACCTGAAGGGAATCAAACATCGACTGCCTACTTCTTCTGGCAAATAATTTATCTTGCAGATATTTCAATTTCTGTTCGTCAAAGGTACCTGTTGGTGACCACTGAAGCTCGGCAATGTCCCTCGTATATTTGTGCCATAACGTACTAAACATAATAGGGCCAATGCCGTGCCTAGTATACATATCGAAGTTCGGGGTACTTCAGGAGGCGCAGGTTGCCTCTCCTCCAACCGAGTGTCGGCAGAGCAACAGCGGCACCCCACACACCACAATTTACTCAAACAAGGCATCTTAACAGCAGACACATACACTACTCACACAAACCAAACGACACACCAAACAAAGGGAATCCCAAATAAGACAGTCCGAGGACTGTACCAAAACAAGACAGTCCGAGGACTGTACCAAAACAAGACAGTCCAAAGACTGTACCAAAACAAGACAGTCCGAAGACTGTACCAAAACAAGACAGTCCGAATACTGTACCAAAACAAGACAGTCCGAAGACTGTAGCAAAACAAGAAGGCAGGCTCTAGCCCCAGGCCTTTTCAAGAGTAAACCAAATTCAGTAGGTGGCCTGGCAGAGCGTTCGCAACACTCTGCACCTCCAGGGTCCACAGACCCGCCAAGTTCTATTCAAGACTAGTCAAGACGGCGCCATATCTGCCAAGAGGCAAGACAAACTCACCTGGTGCACACAGGTCAGGCAAAGTTATTCTCCACTGCCGACTCTTCAGACCAAGCGGTCAGATCCAAGGGTTTCCCCTTCTCAGGACCCCAGCCGAGATGACCACTAGACGAGGAGCCGCCTGATCAGACAGGCAGGGTAGCCACGAGAACCAGGCTCTATCATGTGGCGATCCCCGATCCGCCCATCCGATCAGACGCAACCCCGACCTCCACAACCTGATTACGGGCAAGATGGGTCACCTGGTGGAGTCCCTGTTCGGGCTCCAACTGAAGGAAGTGACCCGATTAGGGCCACCCGGGTCACTCGCGACCTCCTCTTAGCCTTACAAGAAATGAAGAGTCGGTGACGCAGTAGAGAATACCAACCAAGTCATTTTATTGTAAAATGCGCTGCAGCGGAGTCCAGCCTGAGCAGCCTCTTTAGATGCTACCGAGGGGACTGCCTGACAAACATTTGGAAACAGGGGATAAACCTTCCAACACCTCTCGAAACTCCGCCCCTGATGGAAAAATACTGCTTTGGCGAAAAGACAGACAAAGGAGGCACTGAGGATGAGCTACCACTGCGGAACGGGTACACGTTATAAGGCTCCCAAGGCCACCCTACTCGGTCTCAGCTCTCTCTGGTGTGGGAGCATAGCTATGTCCAATGATAGGAATGCAGAGCTGATTAGACCATTCTCTTCGTTCATCTGAGTCCTGACCTTGGATGAGATATGGGAACTTTCTAAACAGCAGCTTCTGCTGAATCAGTAGGAGAGAGCGGGGGCACAGAGGCTGGGGATTGCTCACAGCGTAACATGAAGACTCAAGGAGGGGAAAATGGCGTCCCAGAAGCTAACTTAGGCCTACACTACCATACAGAAGATGGGTACATACACATTTGCAATCACGAATATATGACCTAGCTACATGAATGCTAACATAACACAGAATACATCATGGAGGACGGGGGATGAGACATTTTCGATTCTATCAGACTGCCACTTTCTTTAGACATTGCTCACTATAATCTGAATACGCAAGCAGCGTCTACAATAAGGGAAGTGGCCACCATTAAAGTACTCTTACATTTGCGAGAGTTTTAGCTATTGGCATTAAAAATAACAATTCCTTTTATATATGTGTTTTTATTTTAAAACACATAAATAAGAGGCATTGTCATTTACAATTCCAATAGCTTAAACGCTCGCAAATGCGAGACCTTTGCATTGAAAATGCTTGTTTTAATTATGGATACTCTCCCTAATAGAAAACAGAGATACGTTCCAGCTTTTCTCCCATACAGAGACTTGATGCTTTAATGTTTTTAATTAAGGAAACATCCTATAACATAAAACAAAGACGCGTTTCTGCCTTTTTTCCCTTCTGACGAGTATGACATGCATGACACACGTGACTGTATGACAAAGTGATTATTTTGTGACACATTCTCAATGGAAATGTTTTTAAACCTCAAAACAGGCCCATTAATCAGTCTAACATTTTAGATTGCATTTTGTGACACAGAGTGTGACTACAATCAATCAATCAGGGAATTGTACGCGCGCTACTCACCCTTGAGGGTCTCAAGGCGCTGAGGGGGGGGTCCTCAGATCTGTTTAGCCGAAGAGCCAGGTCTTGAGGGTCTTCCTGAAGGTGTTCAGGGAGGGGGCATGTCTGATGTCTGCCGGTAGCTCGTTCCAGGTCTTGGGTGCAATGTGAGAGAAGGATCTCCCGCCTGCTCTGGCTCTGTGGATGCGTGGGGTTTCGGCCAGTGCGAGGTTGGAAGATCGGAGGTTTCTTTTGGGTACGTGGAAGTTGATTCTGTCGTTGAGGTATTTGGGCCCGTTGTTGTGTAGGCATTTGTAGGCGTGAGTGAGGATTTTGAAAGTGACTCTTTTCTCCATGGGGAGCCAGTGGAGACTTCATAGGTGTTGGCTGATGTGTTCGTGTCAGGGGATGCCGAGGATGAGTCTGGCGGCGGTGTTCTGTATTGTCTGGAGTTTGCGGAGTAGGGACTTGTTGATGCCGGCATAGAGTGCGTTTCCATAGTCCAGTCTGCTGGTGATAAGTGCGTGGGTGACTGTCTTCCTTGACTCAGGGGGAATCCCCTTGAAGGTCTTGCGGAGGAGGCGGAGGGTGTTGAAGCAGCTGGAGGTGACCGCGTTGACCTGTCGGTTCATGGTGAGTGATGAGTCGAGTAGGATGCCGAGGTTCTTGGCGTGGTCTGAGGGGGTAGGTGGGCTTCCGAGGGCGGTCGGCCACCAGGTGCTGTCCCATGCAGAAGAGGTGGTACCGAGGACAAGGACTTCTGTCTTCTCGGCGTTGAGCTTCAGGCAGCTGTTGGTCATCCAGACTGCGACGTCTTGCATTCCTTTCTGGAAGTTGAGTTTGGCAGTGGTGGGGTCTTTGGTGAGGGAGAGGATGAGCTGGGTGTCGTTGGCGTAGGATACGATGTTGAGGCTGTGTTGTCGGACGATGGCTGCGAGGGGGGCCATGTAGATGTTGAAGAGGGTGGGGCTCAGTGATGAACCCTGTGGGACTCCGCAGGTGATTTTCGTGGGTTCGGAGAGGAAGGGTGGGAGTCTGATCCTTTGGCTTCTTCCAGTGAGGATTGATCGGATCCAGTCCAGGGCTGTTCCTTGTATGCCTGCGTCGTGTAGTCTGGCGACTAGTGTGCGGTGGGAGACGGTGTCGAAGGCCGCTGATAGGTCGAGTAGGATGAGGGCTGCGGAGTGGCCTTGGTTCAGGAGGGTGCGGATGTTGTCTGTGGCGGCGAGTAGGGCGGTCTCTGTGCTGTGGTTGCTTCGGAATCCGGATTGGGACGGGTCGAGGACGGCGTTCTCTTCAATGAATCGTGTCAGTTTCCTGTTGACTGTTTTCTCTGCAACTTTGGCTGCGAAAGGGAGGAGCCAGATGGGCCGATAGTTCTTGAGGTCGGTGGGGTCAGCTGTGGGCTTCTTGAGCAGGGGTCTGACTTCTGCACACTTCCAGTCGTCTGGGAAGGTGCCTGTTTTGAAGGTGGTGTTGATGGTGCGTTGTAGTTTGGGTGCGATGGCGGCCGTGGCTCTGTGGTAGATGTGAGGGGGGCAGGGGTCGGTGGGGGCCCCCGAGTGGTGCTTTTCATGGTCGAGGCGGTGTCTTCGGCCGTGATCGGTGTCCAGTTGGAGATGGTGGGCTGGCTGGTGTTTCTGGGGGGGCAGGGGGCCGTCTGTGGCGCCTGGTGGATGGTCGATGAAGTTGACGTAGAGGTTTTTGATCTTGAGGTGGAAATAGGTTCCAAGATTGTCGCAGAGGTCTTGGGATGGGGTGATGTCTGTGGCTTCGCTGCGTGGGTTGGTGAATTCCTGAATGACACTGAAAAGTTCCTTGGAGTTGGTGGAGTTGGCCAGGATTTTGTTGTGGATGAAGTTCCTCTTGGTGGCTCTGATCTGGTTGTGGTAGTCTGTCATGGCGTCCTTGTAGGTGGTGTGGTTTTCGGTTGTCTTGGTGTTTCTCCAGTTCTTCTCCAGGCATCTGCAGGTGTGTCTGGCTTCTTGGAGAGCGATAGTGAACCAGGCGGCTTTCCTGGAGCGTTGTCTGTCGGGGTTGCGTAGCGGGGCGAACTCGTCTGCGCAGTTGAAGATCCAGGTGTGGAGTTCTCTGGCTGCGTCGTTTGCATCGGGTGCCCAGGTGTGGTTTTCTCGGGTGAGGGTGGAGTTAAGTTGCTCGTCGGTAACCTTGCTCCAGTTCCTTTGAGGTGGGCGTGGGGCTGGTTTGGGCGCCTTGGGTTTGTTGATGGCGAAGTGTACGCAGTGGTGGTCGGACCATGGCGGCTGCGTTGTGTGGCTGAATTGGACGCTGTTTCCTGCCGCGAAGATGGGGTCGAGGGTGTGTCCTGCTCTGTGGGTCGGTGTGTTGACGAGTTGTTTAAGTCCGATGCTGGCGAGGTTGTCACGAAGGATAGTGGAGTTGGGGTCGCTGGGGTTGTCGAGATGGAAGTTCAGGTCTCCAATGAGTATGTAGTTTGCTGAGGCGAGGGCGTGGGGTGCGATGAAGTCGGTGATGGTGGAGGCGAAGGGTGTTCGGGGGCCGGGGGGTCTGTAGATGAGGGTTCCCCGGAGTGTAGCTTTGGGGGTGGTCTGGATCTGGAAGTGCAGGTGTTCGGCGGAGGGGAAGGTTTCGCTGGAGGTGGTGAGGCAGAGGGTGCTCTTGTGGGCGATGGCGAGGCCCCCTCCTGGGTGGTTGGGGCGGTCTTTCCTCTGGATCTTGTATCCGTCTGGGATGGTGGTGTTGATGTCGGGGGCGGAGGATGCATTGGTCCAGGTCTCTGTGAAGAAGGTGATGTCGGGCGAGAGAGAGTTGAGAAGGTTCCAGATTTCCATGGCGTGTTTGTGTACGGAGCGTACGTTAAGGAGGATGCATTTTAGGGTGTCGCCGGTGCTGGCGTCGGTGGTGTTGGAGGCCGGGGTGGCGGTGAGGGTCTGGCGGCAGTGGAGGCAGGAGAACTGGCCATCGGTCGTGTTCGGCGAGGCCTGTTGGCATTCTCTAAGTCTTCCAGGGTTGAGTGCGAGGAGGGTGGTGGTGTCGTAGCGATGGGTAGTGGGAGGTCCAGGGTTCCTGGCGCTGGCTGCGGTCGTGTCGCGGACGGGCACAGACGGGCTTTCCTTTGGCACGCCGGCTGCGCGACCTCGAAGCGGCCGCCATTAAGTAGGGGAGGTGGGAAGGAGGAGAGCCTGGGAGGCGGGAGCGGGGGAATTCCGGGGGGGAGGGGCCGCAGGGGCAGCAGCGGCGAAAGGAACAGGCAGGCACGAGAAAATAAAAACAGTGGTGGAATTAGAGCAAGACACAGATGGGCACAATAACAGTGGCACAACAGGGAAAAATTAAGAAAAAAAAACGGCTGAGAAAGGTTACGGTGGTTGCAAGCAGTCTGGTCCCAGTTGGAGCGGGCAGCAGGTGCAGGAGCGGGCAGCAGCCTCGATCCTCCCAAGGAGGAGGTTGGGGTCTGGAGGCAAGAGACAGCACAGCGGAGCTGCGGGGAGAGAGTGGACCTAGGACAAGTGTCCTCCACCCATGAGGAAATGTCTACCTATTATTGGGGTAAGAGTGCAGAACTATGTATGCCTGAGAACAGTTCGAAGGGAGCACACGGTGTGTGTACGTTTGTATGCATGTATTTTTCCCTACACATTTTTTTCCACACGTTGTTCTCTTTTGCAATGTTTCACAAAAAACATGGGTACTGCATGGAATTGCAGTGCTGTGCCACTTTCTCCTGCCATACTGCTCTCTTTGGGCCTGATTCACAGGACTAATCTGAGACAAAATCCTAAACTTACTACTTTTGGTATTCCCAGAAGGCATTTAGTAGTAGTAAAGTTAGGATTTTGTCTTAAGTTTGACTTAAGACAGACTCAAGACAGACTTAAGACAGACTTAAGTCAGACTTAAGACAAACTTAAGACAGACTTAAGACAGACTTAAGACAGACTTAAGACAAACTTAAGACAAACTTAAGACAAAATCCTAACTTTACAACTACTAAATGCCTTCTGTGAATACCAAAAGTAGTAAGTTTAGGATTTTGTCTCAGATTAGTTCTGTGAATCGGGCCCTTTATGCCTGCTATTTGATGCTATGTTACAGGAACCAAGGCAGATTCTTGGTTCCTGGAATCTGCCAGACTTCTTCATATTTATTTATGTGCCCTGTCTATTTTTATCTTCCAGGTACTATCCCACCCGCAGCAGTGATACATCCACAGAGAGTACCAGTGCCGTATTAAACCCTGTGGAGGCCCCTAGACAGTCGAAATTTCGGGGCCGCCCTCCCAAATTATCTCCTAATACCCAATGCACCAGATTTTTTTACAAACTGACAGCTGCCAGAAGATGAGCTTTTAAGAGACAAACTGTTATGTGAATCTGATGTCTCTGGCTTATGTACTTTAAGTTGTTAATGGGTACATTACAATAATACAGTATTTTCTCTATAGAGTGTTTATTGTAAAGTTTTCGTTTTTTTGAGTTGATTCATTTTTTTCTATCTTTTGGAAACAATATTTAAGAAAGCTTGATTGTAATTTTCTTTCAAGATCAAATCAATATTTTTTTGATCCGTTGTCGCGGGGCCCCTAAAAGGAGTGGGGCCCATAAGCCGGTGCCTACTTTGCGTATTTGATAATCCGGAACTGGGGAGTACCACTCTTTTACAAGATTATGAATGCATGGTTGTGAATGAATTGCAGATGAGACTTGTTGCACTGAGGATCTCAGCCCTGAGGAAGGCCGTGGACCCCTTTGTGGGCCAAAAGAACTCCTGAAACATGTCGACTATAGGTACTAGGGAGCTGTGATAACTTCCTACAGTCCCCGATATTTAGCAAAGAACCCAGACTAAATGATAGAGGATGCATTTTACTGCAAGTTATTTTTTATTACAGCACATAGATCTCTGTCCTTATCAATAGATAAGCTCATTACAACCACCAAAGTGCTCTCAAAAATAATCAATGAGCCCATCCATTCTCCGAACAAACTGTCGGGCAGATGAGATGACCCTATGAAGAAGCATGACACATAGGTTTGTGTGTGAGGGTTTATCTTCATTTTTTATAATAATTCTGGCACACATACAACTACTATTGGTAGGTTCTATAACACAGGTAATGTCATGAGAACCTCCTCATAGATAATGCCAGGTAACTTGTTCTTTATGCATTCTGTAGATCCACACCTAAAGTTTGTGAATGGGTCAGTGCGGAATAATAGACATTGAGCACTTTTATGCTATCTGTTGTGGTCATATGGAGTTTTCACTTGTCTGTAAGGTTACTTACGAGTTTCCTAGTTTGATTCTGTTTGAATTTGCAGGCAAAAAGGTGTTTGGCCTTTTAGTCTTTTTCATAATATTTTTGGTCATGGTGCAGAATTTTCTTGGCCGCGTCTTTTTTTAGACTTTGCAGCGCAACTCAAGGCGTCACTCTTACGGTACCCCAAAAAAACTGTTTTCTGTCCATTAATGTGTTAATGTACGGGTACCAATAAGAGTTCATTGTATATAGTACTGGTTCTTTGCACCATCTCCCGCTGTTCATGTCCCTTCACCTGTCACTTGCGCCGTTCACCTTTTCACGAGCACTTGTGCACAGTTTTGTACAGGTTGCATGACATTTAATGTAACATAGTGCTTTTGTTTTGTTCCTTCAATCAAATATATGAAAACATTTTTTCGCATTCATTGTTTCCTTGTCTCCATTGGTTTTCTTCCCCTCCCTATCTTTCCCTCTTCCCTGCAACATGTTTTGTGCTTATTTCTTTTTCTAATTGTCAACTAAATATTACCTGTTGAGACATTGTTGTATGTTACATACTATCTTACCCAGGTATCAACTGGGTTTATGGGTACCTTCCTGTAGTTTGTTTTTACACGCATCTTTTTTATGCACAGCTGTTCCAGCTGGAATCAAATTCTTCTCATCTCGTGGTAGATCTTTCATGAATAGTCACTTTTATATAAGCCCTCTTTTAGCTGGGCTTCTAAATAAGTTTTCTTGGCTTTGGCAAGCCTGGCGCCTTGGCCGCATCCCAAGTAACCTCCCCATTGTTGTTTCCTGCAAATAGTTTTTCAGGATCTCCCTAACAGACTCTCTTATGGCTGGGCCATGGAATACTATTTTGTAGATGTACCATGGTTTGCAACTAGGGATCACCGTAGGTGGTTTCTGAATGAAGTATCATGGGGCGTGACTGGATAGGACCTGGGTGCTTATTTCAGTGAACAACAATGAAGGTAGTAGCAGTTTGTAGAAAAAGACAAAATCTATTCTGGTGTATGATTTATGAACATTTAAGAAGATGTATGCATGTATACTCTTTCTCACTTGAGTGTTGCACCCTCCAGACATCTAAGTGTCCTCTGTGCCCTGGTTCAGTGCGGGCGGGGCGTTTTGCGTGTAGAATTGAAACACCGATCTGTCATCCCTAGAAATTACAGTGACACTGTAGTCACCCTCACAAATTGTGTTGACCTTAGGAAAGGCTGAGACAGTCAGAAAAAGGCTCTTTGGTTGACTTGCTTTTTGTCTTCATGTGGCCATATGTAGAGAACAGAATTATAGAAGACGAGCCCAGTACCCTTTTCAGACGAATGATTCTGTTCTTCTTGTTCTGATACCTGTTTTCTAACCCTCATTTGAATGGGACTGCTGCCCCTCTTGTTTTATGTGGTCCAGTAGAGTGGAATGGTTGGAGGTACCAACACCCATGCCACCTGGATGCATCGCCAGATCGCAAGTGGGCTTCCAGCGATAAAGCGATACCTATTTCTTTAAGGTGTAACCATTTTAGCAGTGTCTTTCTCCTGACTGGGGAATTGAGGCCATGAACGCTCAGTGGGACGATTACAAGAGGATTCATGTGAGTGTGAGATTATGGTTTTTGCGTGAAACTCACCAAGGAACCCAGGCTGAACACGATGGGCTCCCCCTTCATGTCAAGAGCATTAGCTTAGGCATGAAAGTAACATTGTCTTATAATACCCTTCTGTGCCTCTCACCTGTCCATGGCAATCGTAGGGAGTGTTCGTCCCAGGCCATTCATCAGAATATCTCATGTACGCTGGAAAAAAAGGAATGGTTCATTCTTTGCCACAGAATCAAAGCCATAGACCTACAATGTCCCTGACAGTTCTTTCTTTTATTCTCTTCACGATACTTTCCCTTGCAATGTAGGGTCGCAGATGAGCCGAAAAGCACCAGACAAGCATAGTGGACACAGAACTCAGCAGCCGTGAGGCCAGAGCCCACATCGCATGGGGACCAGAGTTCCAGCCTTGCCATGCTAGTATTGTACAGCTCTACAACATCGGGTCTCCACTTAGGAGCAAGTGCTCAGTTCAGTGTTAGTGCTGACTCAGCCAACAGCCTTCCACGTATGAACAATGGGGAGGGCCATTTGTTAACAAGCACCCCCTAGCCTGTGCCCCCATCAGGGCCAAGCCATGCACCTCCTGCACTCACTGCCTCCACATTTGGCTATGAAGTTGTGCTCATACAGCGCCTCTCTCGCCCTCATAAAGGTTGTGGCATGACAGCGGCCATCTTATCATGCTTCAAGAAATGCAAATGAACCCCACTTCACTCTATGCCACTCTACTCTACTCTTTACTGTTCTACTCTACGCCATTGCACTCTATGCCACTGCATTCTATGCCACTGCACTCTGCTCTAAACCACTCATCTATGCCACTGTACCCTATGCCACTGCACTCTATGCTATTTTAACCTACCCTGCACCACTCTACTCTACGCAACTGCACTCTCTGCCACTGCACTTGCCACTCTACTCTACTCTCTACTCTATACTGCTGCACTCTACACCAATGCACTCTACTATACACCACTCTAATCTACTCTACTCTACAGCACTGCACTTTACTCTGGACCACTACAATCAACACCACTGCACTCTATGCCACTGCATTCTACATCAATGCATTCTACGTCACTATACTCTACGCCACTCTACTCCACTCTGCACCACTCTACTCTATGCCAGTCCTATATCACCTAAACCCATGAATTGCATGGTTAAGGACCATGTTTGTAACATGCTGCTGGCTGTGTGCTGGGCTCTTTCAGCACATGCTTTTGGCGCCTGTTAGCTGGGTGGCCACTTTCTATCCATAATAGCCTTGTTAGGGCAATCTCAGATTGTGGTTTTTTGCAGTTTTAAATAGGGCAAACTCAAACCGAAGGTATTGGAGCACTTTACATGAGCACCAGGTACTCTACAGAAGGCGACATTCATTTTTTATGTGTTTTTAAGCATGGGGAGAGTAAGGGCCAGATGTACGACCATTTTTGCATGCGCAAACGGGTTTGCGAACCCGTTTGCGCATGCAAAAACAGCATGGGGAATGTACAAACCCTATTTTGCGAGTCGCAATTTTTTGCGACTCGCAAAATAGGGTTTTGCGACTCGCTATTAGGAAGGGGCGTTCCCTTCCTAATAGCGAGCGCAACCCTATGTAAGAATGTTTTGCGTCTGCAATTGCGGGTGCAAAACACTCGCAAATTACCACCCTCTTCAAGAGGGTGGTAATGGGGTCGCAAAAGGGAAAGGGTTCCCCAGGGGACCCCTTCTCCTTTGCAAATGCAAGGGAAAATAATTTTTAAGGGCAGGCAGTGGTCCCAGGGACCACTACCTGCCCTTAAAAAATGAAACGAAAACGTTTCATTTTTTTTTCTTTTTTAAATGCATGCCGTTTTCCATTAAGGAAAACGGGCTGCATTTTTTAAAAAACTGCTTTATTTAAAAGCAGTCCCAGACATGGTGGTCTGCTGAGCCCAGCAGGCCACCATACCTGGGAGGGCCTGCCATTCCCAATGGGGTTGCAAATTGCGAGAGGCTCATTAATATTCATGAGCCTCTCTATTTGCGACCCCATTGGGACTCGCTAACAGTGTGAAAAACACTGTTGTACATTGGAAATAGCGCCTCGCAAATTGTGAGTCGCAAAAAACTCGCAATTTGCGAGGCGCTATTTCCAACGTCGTACATCTGGCCCTTAGTGATTTGCTCTGAATCACAGGATGTTGAGCTGACTCCGGGACTGGAACCTGCTGACCCAGTTGCAAAGTTGGAAACTCTGGCCGTTAGACCACATTGTATGGGTTTCTTCTCATTAGAATAGAGCAAGCAACATAGGACCCAATGCAGGCTGCCCGGGGTCCACGAAGGAGACCGGCTAAGAGGGCGGCCGCCTTAGTGCCACAAGATGGCACAGGAGGCAGCCTCCCAGTGTTTGGGACCCTCAGGGGTCCGGTGTGCCGCGTCACTTCCGTGGAGGGGGGTGAGGTACATATACCTTTCCCCGTCCTCTGGGCGCCCTCTTTGCCAACTACCCTGACGCCGTTTGGTCGTGCGACTTCTGCCTAGGCCTGATCCTGGGACCACAAGGTTAGTTTTACACCCCTCCCCACCCCAGCCCAAATCTGGGGTCCCACCATGCAGGCTAGGCCCGGTAGGGGCCCCGTCTCACGCACCAGTCCCCCCGGCCCCCGCGAGGTTAGCTGCCACGTTCCGGGTGACTGGGGGCCTGGGTATGGGGACGGGGGGCTGGGCGGGAGGGGCGGGAGGGGCGTTGGTCCCGGAGGCGGCAGCCTGCGCTGGCCTGCACGGTAATGGCCGTTCCGGCCACAGATGCAGGTTATTTGTTCCCAGCACGACCACCTCACTCGTGGGCATGGGGCAGTGAGGTAGTGGGCCCGGACGTAGGGGCACCATTTGGCGCCAGGTGTTGAGGTTTCCCTTTTGGGGGAGAGCGGCCGAACCCGGCATCTGCGCCGGGGGTCGTAAAACTAGATCGGAGCCAGGCCCGGGTCGGGGCTCCAGGGCCTGGGGGACACCCGACGCTTGGGGGGGGGGGGAGGGAACCCCCTTTCGCGCCCCCGCCCCTCTTTCCAGGCAGAGATCGAACCCGTCTGTGCCGAGGCAGCCTGCCCCCCTCCCAGCCCTGTCTTGCGGGCAGGCCTCGGGAGCCTTGCACCTCCCCTGCTGGGGCAGCGGGGTTGAGCTGCTGGCTTGGGGTGAGCCAAGGGAGGGTCTTCTTCGGCGCAGCGGTCTCTGCGCTTGCCTCTGACGTGCCGTCTGCCCCTGCACAAGTTACCCAGTCAGACGGGAGGCCGTGTCTGGCTGCGGCGGCAAGAACTGCAGAACACGGGGAACTTGGGGGGACAAGGCGTTGTCCATATGTGTTCCAACCCGTACCAGTGCCTATCGGGCCAGTGCAGCTATTTTCTGGGCTTGGTCGGCATGGGGGGAATAGCGTGACCAGGTTCACAGTACCGGGCGGCCCTGCGACCAAAGTACGAAGCGAAGCAGGGCGGCCGCTTTGGTTGAGAGGCGACCCGCAGGGGGGGCGGCCGCCAGGGTCTGCGACCCGGTCGTGACTGCGGCGTGGGCCGCTTGTCTTGCGGGCGGTGTCGGTTCGCGGGGCGGGTCTTTGCCCCGTGTCTTTTTGCTAGTTTCTCCCCACCCTGGGGGAGCGGGGTGCTGCGGCGGCATTGTGCTTTGAGCGCCGGAAGCTAGGCACAGGGCCCCGTTCGTAGGGCGCAGGGTCACGGGGGATAGGCGCTCCCACCCCCTACCAGCTTGTATCCCGGTGCCACACGGGTAGGAGGGACGTCATCGGTTGGGATGAGTCCTTTCCCACCTGGTTCCCACCTGTTCTGCAAGGTCCAGCATTTGTAGTGTGTTCAGTGGGGCGCGATCTCTGTGTCTGGAGTCTTCCTTCCTTGGGGGGACCGCATTTTGCAGTTGTTCGCAGAAGCATTGACAACTGGGAGGTGCGGGGGGGGGCGACTTGTGTTAGGCATGTTTAAGCCCGCCACCTGGCGATAGTGGGGGGGAAGAGAGGGCGCTCCTGTGCAGAAGCTACTAGTTTCCACGGGGGGCACGAACTGTGGGGGCGGACTTCACCGGGCCTTGCACCCACCTCCATGGCCCTGCAGTACAGTTTCCTCGCGGTCTCGCCCGCGCAGGCCTGTTGCGGGGGGTGGGGTGGAGAGAGACACGGCGCGGGATGCGCCCTTCCCCGGGCCCCTTTAGTTCACCGGGCCTCCAGGGCACCCACCTCCATTCTGGCCCGCAGTATAGTGTCCTTGCGGCCTCGTTCGCGCAGGCATGTTGTGATGTTATTTTCCTTGTTAAAATCTGCATTCCAGCGTAGTAGCTAAGCCATACTTTTGAGCAAAGCTACCCATCATTTCCTGACCTGGAGGAAAGGGTGGCTACGGGGTGGGCAGAAGGGGTACAACACGTGGAGCAAGACATAGGAGGGCCAACATCAAGTTGAAGGGGATAACTAACAGGCGGGGGGGATATGATAACACCTGTTGGTTTTCCCTTCCAGCGCTTGCACGGGGACGACAGATACGACGCCAAACGCCACGGCTGCGCTAGACCAAGGATCAGGTACTTGGTCAAGGGGCTCACGGTGCACGCCGGACAGGGTCGCAGGGACCTGGACACATGAATGCATAGAGTGTGTTTAACGTATTTTCATAATTACAGGACTCACTGGAGCTGTAGCAATTGTTATAATAAAGTAATGTAATTTTCGGGCACGACACTGGCTTCAGGTGCAGTGCTTTTATGCTCCTCCTGCATATTGGTTTTCTACCGGCCCGCCCGGCAACACTTGGCAGCTGTAAAGTGTTGTTGTGGCCTCACATCCTGTTTGGGCCGGGTCCCATGTTGGACAGAGAGACCCAGGAGTCCATTAATACTCTGAGCATTAGTAAGTAAGTGAGTTTGGGGTCTCAAAGTGAGACAGGAGTTTGGGAGCGTTCGAGCAGGGCGGTCACATGGGTCCCTCGCCCCCCCCCCCCTCCCGGCTTCTTCCTGTGGCAGCCCGCTCGTGTCCCGGACCTGGGCTGCTCCAGCTGGTTCAAGTCTCGGCGGGGGCAAGCAAACCGGTGATTCTGGGCGAATCCCTCGATCTCCCCGTGTCCAATAAATAAAATAAAAAACTGTGTGTAATGTAAATGGTCCTCATGTAAAGTGCTCCCATACCAGCTGGTCGGGTTCGCGCTATACAAAACTGCACCAATCAGTGCACAAAGGAATGAGGGAGAACACTGATTAAAGGGGAAAGAAGCAAAAGAAAAGCTGCCGGTTTAACACAGCGTTGTGTAAAATTAGTCTTTTCAAACCCCTGTGGACGCCTGGCTGGCAGACGCAGCACAGTGTCCGCGGAGCCCCCTCGGCAAAGCAACCACTGCACGGGTGGGCAGTTATGTGACGCAGAGAGTCAGATTCACTAGTTATAGAGCTTAGAGTCGGCACAGGTGAGGCCCGAAGCGCAAGCTAGTGGTAGAACAGTGACCGCTTTGCAGTTGGGCGCCTGCAGTCAGCTGTGTGGGGTCCCCGGGACAAGCCTATGCGAATTTCCATTTCCATCCGAATTTCAGGTAATAATGTTCCGGTTCAACGACCATGGGTGACACTTTCGCCATTACAATTGGTACGCAGGTTTGGTCAGCAGTCCGGGTGCTTCTGCTTTGTTCGCTAAAATGTTTCCGCCTTCCGCCTGTCGGTGGTAAGTAAAGGCAGCTAGGAGCATTGTTGACCCTGGACATGCTATCTTTTAAACCACCCAGCGTGGGAAAAGAGCTTTGTGGTGGGCTTGACATACCGCCCAATTAACCGTGACTTTATGAAGTTATTTTCCTAACAATAGTGAATTAAGAGCACTGCGGGTAGTGCAACTCGAATATTGGAACATGCATGGGTCACTATCAAAATACACCCATGAAACGTGAGGTGGTACATGATAACGAGGACAGCAGTGAAGTTTATGAGAGGGAAGCTTGGCATACAAATGTAGTGTAAGGAGAATGGGGTATTTATGAACAGGACTATGCCCCTCAATTGACGATTCCTGGGTTGTCCATGGCTTCATCTGGCCCTCAGCTAGGGGAAGGGTGGTACGATTCGCCGCTGCTGCCTCGACATGGGGAGGTTCTTGATGACTATTTTCATTCACTCCTCCACAGATCAGCTCAGGATATACAATTGATTATGTTACTGCAGGGGGAGGGACTCAATCACGCTCACCCCTGCCAATATAAGCACAGGGATACCCCTTTACAGTTTTGAACCCAGGATTAAGTCTGAGCCCGTTTAGGAAAAACCACATGGTGAGAAAGTCAACCCGGGACTTCCATAAGTGCCCAATGACCTACCAATGCTAATCCTCCAGATCAAGTCCACCGGGGCTAAATGTGAGCGGGGGTTCCTGGTGCGCGCCACTGTCATTTATTGATCACCTCTGGAGCTGGTGACAGTCTGCCACCAGTTGGCGCTGGCTGTCTAAGTTTACTACAACAGGCATTGAGTAATTCAATCATATTGAAATTACTAGTGCGCACTGCCCAAGCCATTCTTTTAGCCGTTGGGGCCTGGAATAGTCTGTATTGTCACAATTGGACTATTGTCAGGGTAGGAGTTGGGAGGTTAACAGGAGTGGCAACACAGCAGGAGCAATGTGTGGGGCAAACTGAAGGGGCCGCCTGACTGCAGTCCTGGCAGATAGTTGCACAGTGCCAGGGTCGGTAGTTGCGATGTTAATATGTTTGGGCAGCACGGCAGGAGCTATGTGTGGTGCTACTGAAGTGGTTGCCGGACGCAGTCCGGGCAGATGGTTTTATACAGGTTAAGCACTGCACGTGCGGAATCCGTGAGGTCTTTGGGGCACAGCTGGGCCGATGTGGGTTATAGGGATTGGGGCGGGTCGCGTGCCTTCCTGCCCTGGTCTCGAATCACGTGGGCCGTTCCAGGGGCAGAGCTCCTTGTATCCATATCATGAATCTAATGTTAGTTTTAGGAAGGCAAGGCATAGTACAAGACCTGCAATATCCATACATCCCCCAGTTACCTTCAATACACCTGCCACCCATTTCTCACTCTTTCATTACCCCCTAGGTGCTGCACCACCGGATGAGCGTTACCCTTCCATAGGGTTGGGGTCCCCTTTGTAGGGGGGGCTCGACTTGGTGCGGGGATAAGGGGGAAACCTGGGTTACGAAGGAAAAAATTAGCGGGCAGGCGAGCTTTTCCTAGGCCATTTGGAGAGTGCACTTATTTTCTGTGTTTTACTGATCTTGCATGAGATCGGCATGCGATTTCTGGGAGTTGAACCGTGCTACGATGGTGGCATCTTGGGCGAGGGCAGATGCCCAGGCAACCCAGTTGGAGTATGGGCGGCAGCGGCTGCAAGTGCGGGGACAGCGCTAGGAGAAAGACAGAGGTGCTAGCATACAGGGGCGAAAGGCTGCCGGGGCACGCTTTCTTTTGGGGTATTAGTAAGGCATCCAGATTTTATGCTAGCAGGAGGGTATAGCAAGCCCCGCACTCAAGGTGACAAGTTTTGCACACATGACCATTAAGCATAGGGCATAGTGTAAGTACGTAGGGGCAACCTTTTGCTGAGGCCATCCCATCAGATAGGGTGCCGCCCCCTCAGACTTTTGCCTCCTGAGGCCGATAAAATGAGTCCCTTCGAGTTGGGTAGCAATGTTAACCTGTTAATCATGGACAGGATGTCCCCCGGGCTGAAGGTGCGCAAACACGCCCTGGGTAGGTTTGGAATAGGTGTGTAAAGGTCATGGCCAACTCAGCAAAGTAGTGGCTCATTCGCCCCGTGGCCAGGTGACAGGTGCTTCAGTTAAGCATCCCCTGCCCGGTTAGCCAGTCGAGCTAGGCAGGTGGGGTAAGTTGCCATCTACTAGGGGCTGCTGCCTCAGAGTTGAGGAAACAAGGTATTAAGTAAAGTTGGCATGTCCTTCCAACTAGGAGGGAAACTACCCAGGTTTTATTCTGGGGAGGGCTAGCAATGCCAGGGATAATGAAGCAAACTAGGTAGCCTGGTGGGCAGTGTAAGTTGTCACCGCATATAGGGCACAGTGCAGTGATTTCACACTGGTAGAAGTTTTGTAAGTGCATGTCTTGCGCTAGGAGGGGACATCAGCCTGGAATACCAGCTCTTATATGCGCAGGCAGAAGATGTGGGGCTAGCGTGCGATCGCCATGTTGGGAGGTGGCCAGTTAACGGGGATGCCCCTCAACATAAGCAGTGGGTACCACAGGACCCTTCATTTATGGTTATGAGACTGCCTTCCCCATAGCTGGCCCAGCCAGATGGGTAGGAGTGGGTGCCCTTAGAGGGGGGCAAGGTCCTCAGGGTGTGGGGTACACTGGTTGGAGGACTCTGGATGATAAAGTGTATTAGAGCTCCTACATCTCTCCTGCATCCCAGCAACATCCCAATCTGGGGTCTGGGTAATCCACACCAGGGTGGGTACACCGGGACGGCTACACAACATCCGTAAAAGTACGCAGTCAGACTGGGGGGGATTCGTTTCAAACTGTCCTCCCGTTCTCACCATCCACTTGTCGGCTTCCTGGTTTACATTAGCAGAAGTTCGGCACAGGGCCACCCACGCCAGGGTGGGGACAGTAGCATGGTGACCCGGCATCTTTAGATCGCTTGCAGACGGTGATGGACTTGCAGGCAATAGGAAAAGAAAGGGCAGGCAAGTTCTGAGTATGATTTACTACAGGGCTCCACTAGCCAAGAGCACTGGCCCCGTGTACACACTTGACTCTCGTGGGGGAGAGGGATCTGTTGCAAGAGATGAAGTCCTCCATGTGTAAGTTAGGCAACAATTGGGGGCATGGGAGTTATGCTTTTGCTTGCCTAGTCCACAGGGTGCTTTGAAGAAGATGGGGTTTCACCTGCTAATAGTGGGCTTGGACTTGTTTGCTGGACTGGGGAGAGGCCCAGGTATCAGCAGGATGTAGGTAAAGATGCCTACCCTTGTCCAGAGTGGGCATGGACGTGTTTGCTGGACATGGGAGAGGCCCTCGAACCAGCAGAATGTAGGTAAAGATGCTGAGGTGCAAACCGGAGCGTATAGAAAGGTGTGCAGTGCTCAATATAGGGTGTGAAGCAACCCAGCATTTCTTTATTTTGCCAGGATCAATGGTTTGGGTATATGGCCTATCGTGCGTCTTGAGGGTGGCACGAGGGGCGGAATGCAGGAAACAGAGGCATGGGTTGTTTCCACCACTGAGTTAATTCGGTTTGGGGGCCTAGGCTTGCGCTAGAACAGCTTGCTGAGCTTGCTGAGCTGCGGCACAGACGGGGGGGGGGTGTCTCCCCTCCTAACAGTCCTCCATGCATAAGATAAGCAACTAATTGGGGGGCATGTGAGTTATTTGGAGCCAGGCATAACCCCTCGCTTAATGGGGCAAGGAGCCCAGTTAGGGGAGGCCAGAAATCCTCGCGCAGGAGAGTTAACGGCCTCACGGCCACAGACAGTATCTGGCTAGGATACCCAGGCATGCGCTGGACCTGGGTTGGGGGGGGGATTCCTCCTCCTAATGTGATGGTCATACACCTGAGAGGGAATGACCTGGCAGTGCTGGGGAGAAGGGTACTGCTTCAAGAAATGACGGTCACCATGTGTAAATTGAGCAATCAGCTGGGGACCTGTGAAATATGGTGGTCTGAGATAACGCCCCGGCGGGTATGGCAGGGCGCACGATCAAAGGAAGTCATGGAGGTCTCTCGCAAGAAGGTTAACAGCGCCATGAGGAAATTCTCTGAGCAAAGGGGTTTTTGGCTTCATCCATCATGGGTTACTGCACACTAAGGCCACAGGGTGTTTTGATGAAGATGGGGTACACCTGTCCAGAGTGGGTATGGGCCTGTTCTTACTTGATCTGGGGGGGGCCTTGGAGACAGCAGGGTGTAAGTAATGGAGGCTATCTTGGTGGGGGTTCTAGGGTGACGGTGGCCACACCCAGAGCTGTGGCAGAGTTACAGGGCGACCCAGAGGCTGTAAGGTACATATGGGTACCATCTGCAGAAGCACAACAAGGGTGCAAAGGCCAACTATCCACAGGGAGGTCCTCGCGTTGGACCCTGGAGGAGCGACAGCGCCCCGTTAGTCCTACGGGCGGTTGTGGACCTGAGCAACCGGGGGTTGCCTGGCAGGCTCCGCCCCCTTATGGGGCGTGGGCTGTTGGTCCACCGGTGGGAGGGGTCTTCCCTCCCCCAAAATATGGCAAACACCGTTGGGTAGGGCCACGGTGTAATTTGGCTCATCAGGTGGCAGGCGGCGAGGGGCTGCCTGCCTTGGGATCGCCCATCAGATAACCCACCATGTTGGCATATTTGTAATGCTAATAAACCTGCAGCAGTTTTCTCCACAAAGAAGGTGTCTTGTCTGGTTATTTCTCTAGGAGATTGCTGTATGGGGGGATGGCAAGTGTTGCCGATATTGGCACTATGAGCAACATGCAACCAAGGAAGAGGCTGTGCTGAACAGCCTGTGACGTATTACATTTCTCTATCAATTTGGGGTTTATACAATCCCCTTGCGCCGCCAGTGCGTCACTTTTAACATGGGAAAAAGTGACGTACCCGCGGCGCAAGGGGCTTGTAAATAAAGCCAACTGTGTGATCTGCTGTCTGTCTTCAGCTATCTTTGCTAATTCAACCCTTGATCCCTGTGGACCGTTGAAGCGCTGCTGCTCAGGGAAGTCGCGTCTCTATCAACAAAGAGAAGGACCCACGCCCTTCCCTGGCTTCAGTTTTAGCTTGCTTTGCCAGCAGCTCTTTCTTTTGGCCTCCAGGGCTACGCCCTCCTTATTTTCTGAACCGTTTGTATTATACCAAGAATTAACAATAATGTATTATTCACTTCTGGTATAATAAAACAAATGCCGGCTTACTTGCGGTCCAGCAACAGCCGTCAGAGTGTTTGTACGGGCTGGTGAAACTCTAGGCCTGGCGTCAGCCTTTGTTACCCACTAACATAGCTGCCAGTCTCGTGAACATTTTGTGCCAGTGTGTGCACCTATGCGGTATCTCAGGCTTCCAGTTTCAAAAGGCGTCGAGTGGGCGGGGTTTGTTCACCAGACAGACCGGTTCATTCACGCCCTATCCGTGTGTGTGCCAGGGCCAGTTCTAGCAGGGGGGCCGCATGTTATTTGGCCTACCCAGTCACGACAGGAGAGGCCATGGAGAAGGCACCTCTTAAGTGCTTCTTCAATTTCAACGTCGGAACGTCGAAATGATTTTTCCACCGTGTTTAGAACTGAAATTGAGTGGTGTGTTTTGGGGGTAGAGGTGGGCGAGAAAACAAATTAACAGGGAGAGCCGAGCTAAGGCTCTGCCTTGGCCATAGAGCCCATTCACAAGCTGAGCCCTGAAATGTTTGCTATGTGAAACATACAACAAACATCCTGTAAAATACGATGCAGTCTCTTCAGAATTTAAAAAAAAAAAAAAATTAACACATGGAAGCTTTGACATTAATGTTACAATATAGTGCTGCACTGAGATGTATAATAAAAGGGATAGTTTTTAAACATGAGCTTACAGTCATTCCTACCCCGTCCTCACACTGGTAACAGTGCCATTAGTGAACCAAGAGCTAAGACAGTTGTCATGTGAACCTTGTATGTGGCCCAGATTATTATAGAGCAACAATAGTCTACTAAATCAAACACAATAGGTTTTTGTATAGTTGGTTTTCTGATTCATGTATGTGGACGTGCTTTCATGTGCAAATATGAAGAAAAACGAGTTTTGGGGAAATAAAATGTTTGCCCAAGCTCACACAGTTTAAGTGGGGAAGCTGCATTCCATCCAAATTTTATGTTTTCACTTTGTACAAATCAGCCACTAAATGGCTATCTATTTGTCTCTCCTTTTTATGCTAATGCTTTTTTTTTACCTCTTTGTGCAGTTTTCTGATGTTTTTATATAGCGTGAACTCGACCTGGAGATATTGAAAACGCTTTACACGAACACCAATTACATTACACAAGGTTAAATTCATTTCTTTTAGGCACTGGAGATTTGCCCAGAATCACAGGATGTTGAGCCAATGCTGAGACTTGAGCCTAGCTTGTTCAGTTTCAAAGTTGGAAGCTCTTGCCATAACACCACATCCTGGGTAGATTGTGGGTGGCAGGCAGAATCCACATGAAAGCTCGGCTCATTATGGGTTCGCAATTGGAACAGGATCTCGACCTGAGCCAGAGCCAGGCTTCAGGCTCAAGCCCAGATCAAGCAATCAGTGCCAGTCTTCCTAGTGCAAAAAATCAAGGCTTAGGTGTGGTAACAGGGACCTCCTTAGCCTTGAACTACTATTAGAATCTGCTTGGAATCCTGGTGCTGGTGCTAGAGCCTGGCCTGCTGGAAATTATAAGAGTTGCGCTGTTGAGTATAGACATCAGCTCTTACTCTCAAATAACTGTGTAGATGCACTGTATGCCTATTTGGAAGAAGATATAAAGAAAATCTTGGGTTTGAAGGCTACCTACAGCATTGACAAAAATGTGGCCCGCATTGGCCCACCCGAATGATCCTTTGGCCCATCCAGATGAAAATGTCTAGAACCGGGCCTGGTGTGCGCAGGCGCAGGTGCAGAAGAAAGTTGCAAGCTACAGCACATATGTGAACTGAGCACTGACTGACACACTCCGAGTTAGTGCCTGGACCGCAACCACACCGCCGTGCTTCTGAGCTGTGCTTTCTGCAGCTCATGCACAAATAAGCTGGCTTGTGCGCACACATCCAGCCCTGTCACTCAAAACCAATGCCCTCTGTACTCATTAATGAGGCAGTGTGGTCACTGATTACGTGACAGTAAATGCGACCCAGTAGATAACAGTAACTTCTGAGGCCTGGGCCTGTATAAATAGGTAACCTGCCAGGGGCATGCTTCCAATAGTGCAGCTGGACTCAGAGGCCTGAGGGGGCCACTGGAACCTGATTCTTGCTGTATTTTATTATTCAAACAGCAAGCGGGAGTGGGGGGTGTATCCCTTCCTTGCACTAGGGTCCATAACACACTAGCTATGCTCCTGTAACCTGTATGAATCTTAGCACAATACACAGCCCCCAGAGCAGCTCATTGGCGCCCTGGCATGTCTCGTTTGACAATGAGCAGTGCCGCCATTTTAACCATCACTGATCACCCAACGGGCTGGTATTTTCACTGGTACCCAGGGGCTTAAGCTGCACTCCTGGTAGGTGTCATATTTAGAACCATATTATTACTAACACATTTCTGATGGATACTTAACTGGCACAAGATTAGTGATGGGCAATATAATCTGGCACAGAATCAATACTGGCGGCATTCCTCGTGTTCAGTGGGACAAACTGTACTAGATGCACATTGCAACTGGCATGACACACGGTTGCCTGGTGAGCATTCAGTTTTAGAATCCAGCTTTCAGTGTCTTTATGCCTCATGGACACATACATACATGAGTCCCTGGGCATATTGCTCCTGTACTCAGTGCCATACCTTGAAGTATTGGACTATTTCATTAGTTCCCCTTCAGGGCTAGCTGCCTGTAAAACTCAAGACCTTTGAGCCTATATATTAGAAATGTGCCCCACAGCATGCACCAGATGGACCGATGTCTTCTAAAACCTTCTTTGAGGGCAGTACTCCTGAGCCCTTGTACTGCTGCCCCGAGAGGTCCCATCCTCAGAGGCCAGGCTCGCTCTCAAGGTTCATTGTGAGGCTGGCATGGACATGTTTTCCAGGGCTGATTTCTGTTCCCAGTCTGAGTGGCAAAGAACGAGGCCCAACAAGTCCTTTGCAAAGAAGAGGCTTATTCAAAATAGATCACGGTAAAACAAGGCGCAACAGGTACAACATGAACCCTCGCCCAGCACTCCCTCTAAAGCTCCCAGCTGACTACAGTAGAGCCTAAAGCCAAACACGCACACACCACAATCCACACTCAATCTCCCCACATGGTGCAAGATATAATAACTTGGATCAACAATCCAATGGCACTGTAAATACCATAGTCTAGACTCGAGCCCTTCCAATAGATTACACGGAGAAACACTCCCTTATATTAGAAAGAGCCATCATTACACCACTTCCCCTCTATCACACACTGCCTGAACTTCACACACAACAAGAACCACTGGGCCCGTGCAGGTAAGAGTGGTGGGGCCGGGTGGGGGAGGGGATTCCGACGGACGACGACAAGGAAAAATTAATTTTGTATTTAATTTATTTTCCCTTGTCGTCGTCTGTCAAAGCCCCCCCCCCCCCTTCCCAACCAGACCCCCCTGCTCTTACCTGCACAGGCCGCGGCTGAACAAGAAAAACACATTCTTTACCATCACTAACAAACAGCAACAACTGGCACTCCAGAAAGTTCGGCTGTTTGAAGATGTTTGCTTAGGTTTGAATCCTATAGTGACATAATTCACTGGCCATTTAATATGAATAGCTTACCTATGAATCTATGATTGCTTCTCCAGAAAGCAACTAGTGTTCGGCTCTGACCCCCACTCCTTTCACATTTATGGCTACCACACCCACCTCCATCCTGAAAAGGAGTTTAGGAATAGTTGCACAGCGCTTCAACACCCCAAAACTGCTGGGTGATAATCCCTCCCCACATATGGGATAACTTCTTTGTGCTCTTTCTTCTTTCAGAAGAAACTATTTACTGAAAATTCTGGGGGATATTAGCAACAACTTGCGATAATTATCGCAAACCGCGCCTAGCGCGAGTTTTTTTGTTGCTTCGCCTTCGTTGCTAATAGGGGGAAGTTGTGTTAGCGACTGTTTTCAGTCGCTTTTAGTTGGAAACGCCTACTTTGCATGTCATTAGCGATAATTATCGCTGGCATGCAAGGCGATGGGAAAACCGGCCGCTATCGCCAGAAAGCTGTTGCTAACGCCTGTTAGCGACAACTTGCTGATAGGGCGATAAAAAAATCGCCGCTTTATCGGCAAATAGCCCTTGCTAATATGCCCCTCTGTTTTCTAAGGCTCTCGACCACATCTCACTTTTGTATTAATTCTTCTCTGCAGTTTACAACCAAAAAGGCATATATACTAACAATAACAGCGTTACACAGTACACATTCAGCATGGAAGAAATTGCAACTCCCCTAGGCAAAACTATGACTAACTTTATAGACCATGTGCAACTGTGCAAAAACTCAAATATACAACAGCATTCAAAACAATATTATTTATTAAAATATAACAACATCTGTATTTCAAACGTTATATCAACATTAAAATACAAGAGATAGACAAAATCAAGATTCCATAAAAATACATATATTTATATATGTATCTGACTGTTTCTTATTACATATCATTTGGTATCGAATGCACATATTTTTTTAATTTCAAAAACCAAACGTAACACAAGAAATCCTTTGTGTTCGTCGATGCAATTTTCTTTTTTAACCTTTTTTAAATTTCGTATGCATTTCCAAATATACAAACAGGAAATGACCAAAATATTTGCTGAAAAACAAACATAAACACATCTTACAAAACATATAACATGATTACTGTTTTTTGCACAGAAAGCACATAGTCACAGACTAATTGCTAAAAAATACCCTTCTTTGGACCCTCAAAATATACAATGGATTAGAAGGATTTGGGGAAACATAATGCCCATCTCAAATGTGAGGCAACATAATAGTTCAACCAATCCAGGCTCTCTGAAACTCAACCCAGAAGATCTACCGATCTGAAAATACACATCCTTCATCACTGTCCATTGAGTCTTGTGACAAGCTAAAACCACCCTGTTCTCTAATGTATCTAATCCATGATTCTTTCTCATAATACAGATGGTACTAAATGACTCATCTTAGAGATGATAGGTCCTTCAAAAACAGAAATAAAACAGATTGTGCTGCATAGACATAAAACACCAATTCTTGTTAAAAATATCACTCACCAATCAGTATTCATCAGGCTATCACTTCAACATTTGAAAAATATATAAATGTACTACTTGGTTAAAAGCCACAATCTGATATCGCTCTCATCCAATTTATAAAGAAAATGAATTCATATGATCTGTCACACTGTGGAGACTGTACCTACTGAGACAGAACAGTGACCCAGAGTGTTTAGTACAGAAGGAAGTCTGAGGGACAGAGGGTGGAATGTGAGGCGGTTCTGTCACTGTGGAGACTGTACCTACTGAGACAGAACAGTGACCCTGAGAGTTTAGTACAGAAGGAAGTCTGAGGACCAGAGGGTGGAATGTGAGGTGGTTCTGTCACTGTGGAGACTGGACCCACTGAGACAGAACAGTGACCCTAAGAGTTTAGTACAGGTGAGGAGTCTGAGAACCAGAGGATTGAATGTGAGGCGGTTCTGTCACACTGTGGAGACTGGACCTACTGAGACAGAACAGTGACCCTGAGAGTTTAGTACAGAAGGAAGTCTGAGGACCAGAGGGTGGAATGTGAGGCGGTTCTGTCACTGTGGAGACTGGACCCACTGAGACAGAACAGTGACCCTAAGAGTTTAGTACAGGTGAGGAGTCTGAGGATCAGGGGATGGAATGTGAGGCGGTTCTGTCACTGTGGAGACTGGACCTACTGAGACAGAACAGTGACCCAGAGTGTTTAGTACAGAAGGAGGTCTGAGGACCAGAGGATGGAATGTGAGGCGGTTCTGTCACACTGTGGAGACTGTACCTATGGAGACAGAACAGTGACCCAGAGTGTTTAGTAGAGGTGAGAAGTCTGAGGACCATAGGGTGGAATGTGAGGCGGTTCTGTCACTGTGGAGACTGGACCTACTGAGACAGAACAGTGACCCAGAGTGTTTAGTAGAGGTGAGGAGTCTGAGAACCAGAGGATTGAATGTGAGGCGGTTCTGTCACACTGTGGAGACTGTACCTACTGAGACAGAACAGTGACCCAGAGTGTTTAGTACAGAAGGAAGTCTGAGGGCCAGAGGGTGGAATGTGAGGCGGTTCTGTCACTGTGGAGACTGGACCCACTGAGACAGAACAGTGACCCTGAGAGTTTAGTACAGGTGAGGAGTCTGAGGACCAGGGGATGGAATGTGAGGCGGTTCTGTCACTGTGGAGACTGCACCTGAGACAGAACAGTGACCCTGAGTGTTTAGTACAGAAGGAGGTCTGAGGACCAGACGGTGGAATGCGAGGCGGTTCTGTCACACTGTGGAGACTGTACCTACTGAGACAGAACAGTGACCCAGAGTGTTTAGTAGAGGTGAGAAGTCTGAGGACCAGAGGATGGAATGTGAGCTATAGGGGAGACTGGCCTTGGACTACCTCCCTGGCCGTCACCTACCCATTCGGTCTTTGGGCTGACTTTACCTCTGTCTCTTATTCCGTCTTCCCCCTCGCCCTCTCCCTTCTCACTCCCCCTCTCCCCTTCCCTCTCTACTGGTCTCTCCTTCTCTCCCGTTAATGTATCTCATATATTTGATGTAACGTGTAATTGTTATAATTGTTGTAACTTTGCTGACCTTATGTAAAGCGCTCTGATACCTACGGGTCTAGCCAGCGCTATATAAAACTGTTTAAATAAATAAATAAATAAATATCTTTTTATATCAAGCTCGCTATTTTATTTAGGTTGGAGAATTATTTTTATCAAGGTATTTTCCTATAGGAGAGTACCTGACACTACACATCATTTCCTAGGTGTGGGGTAAGGATTTGTTCTAGGTCCCGAGGAAGGGCCGATGATCGGCTGGACCATTAGGTGCGAAACATGTCGACCAGACCGCACTCACTCATTCAGGCTATCTGGGTCCATTTGAGCCCTCATAATAGCCTCCCTTTATTAGTTTTAACCCTGCCAAGGAAACCACCACATTAAAACATAATTTGGTATTCCTTAGACAGTTTTAACTTCACTTCACCTTACTTCATGCACTCACTCCACCCCACACATTCTACGCCCTTACACGCGCATACTTCATTACGGCTACAAATTGAAAGATCTCCGAGAAAGAGACCCATTGCGCGGCCCATAGGGCTTCGCAGCGCCGGCCTGACAAGGAGCACGCCCTATGATGAAGCATGACATCCTTTTGGATGTGTGAGGGCACCAAGAAATAATCTTAAGGATCCCCTTAGATACTTCCACCACTCCTTCCTCTTTCTATCTGCTATAGGAGCAGTCCCTCCATACATTAGTGTCACTTTAATCTCTACACCCCTTCATATTAACACAAAGAGCCACTAGTGCCACCGTGAACCGTATCAGTCACCAAACTAGAAGATACATCGCCAAGAAATCACACCTTGAGGACATTAGGCAGGGTAAGATACCTTCCCCCAACGACCCATCTCGTCCTAGGAGGGCAACTGCTGAACTATCTGACAATGACTTAGATGACCTCCTCATATCCTATGCCAGTCCGACTGACAACAGTAAGCCCCGATGTGGCACTATCCAATCCATTCAAACCAACCCCTTCAGAGAACCCACTCACAACTACAGATCCATTAATAGAGAAAACCTCACTAATATCAACATAGTGCAGACTACTCTCTCCCATTCGACTAGCAAGATGAAGTGTGCACTCATCAATTGCAGATCCGCTAGCAAACATGCTCCTGACATTTACGACCTCATCCTCGCGAATGATCTAGACATTATCGTCCTTACCGAAACATGGCTAAATAGTACCTCCTCTCCCATCCTAGACCTACTGGTACCTCCTAGTCACGACTTAATCCGCCTAGACAGAAACGTGAAACCCGGCGGTGGGCTAGCCTGCATTTATCGTAACACAATCTCAGTCAAGCAAGCAGACTCCATCTCTTTTTCCTCCTGCGAATATCTCTGTATCAACATCTCTGATGACAAGCGCCTCGCCAGCAAACTTCACATAATTTACCACCCCCCGGGTGATAATCTGACTTTCATCGATGAGCAAATGGAAGTCATTACATCCAACGACAACTCACAAGTACGACAAAACCAAGAGGGAAAAGAAGCAAGAACACAAACATATCATGAAAATGAGCACTAACTTATGCGGTATACTATGACCTTCAAGGCCAGGGCTGTGCATAAGCAAAGACATTGCAAAGATTAATATAAGTATCCGGTTCCTTCCTATCCGGTTTGAACTCTGGGGAAGGAGGTGAGACGTGGTCCATGTTAATGCGACAGGGGCAACGGGTGCTGTTAATGCGTTTTGCTGACTTAGACATTGGATCGTACCCTGTGGGGGGCGCGTCCCTCCTCTGCAAGGGATCGCACTACAATTACTATCAAGAGGGATCGCTTTGATGACACTAGCCCTGCATTATATCTTTAACACGCAGCACGATTCATGACCGGAATCCCATCCAAAATGGCGGCACAGTGAGTTTTGTCAAGCAGCGTAGGTGGACAAAATGGCACCTTGTTCTCCCGCAGCTCAACTCACGCAAGCGGGGGGGGGGAGCAGTCCCACAGAAAGATACCTCACCGGAGCGGGTAGCCTGACTTCAACATGGCGCCCGCTTTGGACAATAATAACCGACAACTCCAGCTGCAGCACAGGACACCCAATATCCTGCTTCCTGAGGTTTTGTACTGACAGCATCCGGGGTTAAGGAGGCTTTTTGAGCAGGCATGTTTGAGCAGGCAATCTTTTTGGGCAAAGATGTTTGTATGAAGTGCCTCTGAAGAAATGCGCCTGGTTCCAAAATGGCACCTGAGGTAGATTGGTGCCTGGGGTCTTATCAACACCATAAAGGAATCCCCCCGTTTGCACCTACAGCGTTAATGCCACATAATAGAACGGAAATTGTATCTACTGTCCAGACCTATAAGGATGACCCAGATTTGCTCCCTGGCTATGCGAGAATGACTCTGGAGGCATCACTCACCCCCTCTGAAGACATGTGGACACTGGCCCTGTCCTCCTGCCGCCTCACTGCATAGATTGCACCCCCTATGCTTTTGAGTCATTGAGAATTTTGGGGACCGACTGAACTTAACACCAAGGTCACAACCCCCCTGCCTGACCTCAAGATGGCCGCCTCAGTTGGTCTCTCCACGATGCTCCACCACTCCTGGACAATAGAACTGGTCATCGACCTGATCTTAACCACATCCCTCACCTGACCTTGATCCTGCTCTCCATCTAGGACAGGTACTCTTCGAACTTTCCCTCGACCGGGGAGACCCTGCCATTTGACCGATGCCCGGTGGAGCTACCCATTAGTTGAAGAGGAGATGGGCTGGGGATCCCCCCTCGGCCGTCACCTACCCAGCCGGATTTTGGGCAGACGTTCCTTCGTCTCTCTGTCGTATCCCCCTCCTACCCCTTCACCCTACCCCCTTCCCCCTCTACGCTCCCTTCTTCTGGCCTTCTACCCCTTTAATGTTTTTCTGTTGAGACCTAGCTATTTGACCGATGCCCGGTGGAGCTACCTGATAGCTGAAGAGGAGATGGGCTGCGGATTCCCCTTGGCCGTCACCTACCCAGCCGGACCTTGGGCAGACTATCCCTTCGTCTCTCTGTCGTATCTATACCCTACCCCTTTTTCCCCTACCCCCTTACCCGTCTCACTCCATTTTCCTTTTCTTCTATGCTCCTTAAATGTTTTTACTGGTATCATTGGTAACTTGTAACTGATGTAAGTTTGCAACTATGTGGAACCTTATGTAAAGCGCTCTGATACCTTCGGGTCTAGACAGCGCTATATAAAACTCTTTAAATAAATAAATAAATCCTGGGCGACTTCAATCTCCACTGGAACAACTCAAACGACCATGGTGTAAGCTGTCTTAAATATTTTCTGTCAGATCAGGATCTGTCCCAATTCTGCGACAGTCCAACCCACAACAAGGGAGAGACATTAGACCTCATCATAGCGAAAACGAACACTGTATCACTAGAATCCATCACCCCATGTGACTGGAGGGACCATTACAGCATTCTCTTCTCCATCAATATTGAGGTAGCTCCAAAAAGGGGCCAACCCCCAAAAACAAAACAATGGAAAAGGAATATACAAAATATTAACCCCTCCGCCCTAGTAAACCGATGCAACTCCGCCCTAATCCCCACGACAGACATGGTTGACGTCCATGACCTCACAGTCTTTTACAATTCCACTATGCTTGAAATTCTTGACTATACAGCGCCCCGCCAAGAAAAAAACATTTCCTCCAAAATCTCCAAACCATGGTTCCACGAGAACCTGAACTCTGATCGGCGTAAGCTAGGATCAGCCGAGAGACTATGGAAATCAGCACCCTCCACTGATCACCTATATCGCCTTAGAGTGCTGAGGAATACATACAGCAGGAAGATCCTAAAGGCCAAGGCAGACTTTTTCAAAACCCAGCTGAACCAAGCCATTAACCGCCCCAAAAAACTATTCGAAATCGTCAAACAACAAGCGCGCAATCCGCCTAAATCTTTGGAACTAAACGATTCGGCTATTCCTAACTGCGATGAGCTTGCCAATTTCTTCCTAGAAAAAACAAAATCCATTGAACTCGACATCCAATCTAAGAAGGCCCTTCCACAACCTATTGCTCATGATACAAAATGTTACGCTCAGATCAAGGTCCATTTTAGTACTCCGACGGAAACCCCAAAAAACAATGCCTCTTGGCACACCTTCTTGCCCATCCCTGAACAAGAAATCTATAACACTCTTCTAGCGATTAACCCCTCCAATCACTTCTCTGACCCCCTACCTCCTTCTTTTTTCAAAATGATCAAAACCTCTATTCTACCCCTATGGTCGAAGATTGTAAACGCCTCTCTGAGACAAGGCTCCATACCGGACTGTCTTAAAGTAGGGCAGGTCACACCTATACTAAAGAAATCCGACTCCCTCTCCTTAGATCTAAACAACTACCGCCCTATATCTAACATCCCCACTCTAGCGAAACTGCTGGAAAAATGTGTACAAATACAACTATGTAAACACATCGAGAACTACAACCTCCTAGACAAACACCAATCCGGCTTCCATCAAGGTCACAGCACGGAATCTGCACTCACCCACATAATGGATGACATACTAAAAATGCTAGACCACAACGAATCATGCCTATTGATACTTCTTGACTTACCCTCCGCTTTCGATACGGTTAAGCATGACAACCTATTGTCCCTACTGGAACGAAGGATGGGCCTTACTGGCCCAGTGTTACAATGGTTCACCTCCTTCCTAAATAACAGAACACAAAGAATCAAGATGAAGCATTCACTCTCTCAACCCTCCTTGGTCACCATAGGGGTTCCACAGGGCTCAGCACTCTCACCCATTCTTTTTAATCTATTCAGGGAGCCCCTGGCAAATGCATTGAACTCTGCGAACATTCGATATCACCTGTATGCAGACGACACCCAACTGTATATGAAAATCTCCTCACCAGAAGACCTCATCTCTCTCAACGCTATTCTACAGAATACTCAAAGTTGGCTCACTGGCAACCACCTTATGCTTAACACCAAAAAAACGAAATTCCTTCTCATCTCCCCACCCAAACACACACCGAAGATAGACGTATGGTTCAAACATCTAACTTCCTTTGACTGTGCTCCCCTATCATTGAATCCCCAAAATCCTTGGGAGTCACCATAGACAAACACCTGAACATGCAGGCGCAAATCACTAATGCCACCAAGGGAGCTAATCACCAAATGAGTATACTAAGGAAACTTAAACCCTTCCTCCCACAGCCAGACTAAAAAATGGCGGTACAAGCCCTAGTGTTACCAAGATTGGACTACGAAAGCACCACTCTATGCGGTCTCCCCAAATACAAGCTGGCCCCGCTGAGGGCATCGCTTAACGCTGCAGCTAGACTGGTCTCAGGAACTAAAAGAAATAACCACATTTCTCCGACCTTGAAAGCTCTGAACTGGTTGCCCTACGAAGAAAGAATACACCTAAAGATTGCCTGCATGACCCATAAAGCCCTGCATAGCAATACGCCCAGTTACTTAGCACTAAAGCCAGAGCGATCGGGAGGATGCAGACAATTGTGAAGTGCGAGGTCACTACTACTGAAACCACAATCCTTCCATAAAAAGAGAACTGGTTGCAGAGCTTTTTCAGGGATCGCACCGAAGATTTGGAACTCCCTACCTCCAGTGGAACGTGGAATCTCATCCTTTACCTCCTTCAAAAAAGAAGTAAAAATGCTTATAATGAACAAATTCACATCCTAAGACTTTAATTCTATGTTGACTAATAGTCACCTATGCTATCCATATATTACTGTCTACCTCTTTTGTATTGAATGGCGAATACCGAATGTATGTATACTACCTCAACCCCCTAATGTTTAATAACTGTGTATTGTGAAGCGCTCTGATTCCCTCGTGGATCATTCTTTGTTGACTACTAGTCACCTATGCTATCCATATACTATCTACCTCTTTTGTACTGAATGGCGAATACCAAATGTTTGTATACTACATCAACCATCTAATGTTTAATAACTGTATATTGTAAAGCGCTCTGATACCCTCGTGGGTCATGTTCGCGCTATATAAAACTTTATAAATAAATTAATTAATATCTCTACACAACTCACTTCTCACCTGTGTGTACAGAATTATCCTTCTTTTAACCGCACCAGCTCTGACATTCCGTATAAATACGGGACAACACCATCCGGTAATGGAACTCACCTGAAACATATCGCCATCATGAAAAGGATGTAAATCATAGACCTCCATATAACTTGGAACATTCCCTACTCCATCATAGGAGTGCCGGGACTTAAGACTAAAGCGGCCATGTTGCAATTGAAAAAACAAATGCAATCAGTCGCCATCTTGGACTAGTCCTCTGTAGCATAGCTCACGCTACTAACTGTGACAAAGCACATATATATGCCTAAAATCGACTCATGTAATGAACTCCCTCAAACAAGAAAATACCAATTAAACCCCATATTTTATCCATGCTATCCAAATTAAAAATTTTCATTCTCGAAATTGTAATTATAAAAAGTATATATAAAAACTGAACTGCTAACAAGGACGTACAAACATAGGTAAAACTCATTAAAATAGCTAAAAATACGCACGTCCCTTGTATAATCAATAAATAGGTAAAATGGTTATAACCGCTTAACTCCAAAACTGCCCAATAATATGATTCCACTCTTCGCTATTTTCCAATCCTGATTTACATGTTTGAAAGTAGGACATGGAAAATTGTTCTCTCAACTTTTTTTTTCATGTTATGTCACCACCCCTCAGGGACATCAATATTCTTTCTAAAACAAACCACTAAACTTCGGTCTCATTGTGGTTCATTTTTACACATTGCTCGACAAGGGAAGCCCCTCATTTTTTTGTTTGAATAGCCTGCCGATGTTCACTAAACCTACTTCTAAATTTGAAGGAACCACTCGGGTTTTTTCACAACCACCTGCTATGCCTTCCCAAGAATGAAGAGTCGGTCAGACAGTAGAAAATACAAACTTACATGTTTATTAGAAATGCTCTGCAGAGGAGTCCATCATGACCTGCACCCTAAGATGTCTGCCGAGGGACTGACCCCCCAGCAATCTACAGTGAGTAATCATTCTTCCCCCAGAGCCTCCAACCCCGCCCACCATGGAAAACTACCGGCCTGAGCCGGACATGAAAAAAGGAGGCACAGGGAGATGAGCTACCACCTGCCAGATGGGTACATGTTATCAGAAGCCCAAGGCCACTGCGCCGGGTCTCAGCGTCTCCTAATGTGGGAGCAGAACTACACACTTAGGGGCTCATTACGATGGCGGGCGGACATGAGTCCGCCCGCCATCGCTGCGGAGCTGGGACCGCCCGCCGGTAAGGCGGCGGTCCCGCTGAGTGCATTAGGATGTGCCTGCGGGCGCATCCAGGCCCCTGAACATTGCGGACGGTGCTGCTGGCTGCAGCACCATTCGCAATGCACAAATGGCACGTAGTGCATTTCTGTGTACAACGTGGCAGGCACCACGCGGTGCCTGCCAGCTTGTGCATGGAAATGTAGGGGGGTACCATGGGTACTCCCCCAGTGCACATAGACCCTCCCCCCACACAGAGGGGGCCCACAACGGGCCCCAGAACCCAGCCTCCACCAGCCTTTCCATGGTGGTGGAACCACCATGGAAAGGCTGGCTGACGCCTGCACTGTAATCTGTCAGGCGGTGCCTGCTAGGCACCGCCGCCATTTCACACATGCTGACCGCTCCGCCTGGCAATCGTGACGATTGCCGTGGCGGAAGCGTGGAGGGCGGTCATTAAGCGATTCCCCCCGCCATCCTAATGTGGCGGGGGGAGTGGGAGCCAGATGGCGGAGGGACCGCCACTGCTGGCCCAGCGGTGGCGGTCCCTCCGCCATCGTAATGAGCCCCTTAGATTGCTATGTGAGAGCTGAATTGTCTCCTTATTACCAGGTTGGGAAACAGCCTTTAGCAGGAAGGAAAAAATAATAACGAAATACAGTGTTCTTCTGAGGCAAGCATTACGAGCCATGAGACCTAACTCAAGCACATTCTAAGCAGCCTAATAAGGGTTGTGAAAAACAAAATGGAGTTGCACTCGCTAACTGAAGCCTGCACATTACGGGGATAACTCAGTGGGTTGCATAACGTAAATACAACTGGCATCTATTTAGCCACACATTGCTAACCTAATATAACGTGAAAGGAGTACCTTGCAGGGACGGGATTTTAAAACCTAACAGACCCTCCTTTTAGCATGGGTGGCTAAATGCTTTATTGCTATCCGGTAGGGTCTTTACAATTCTAAGGGAGAGGAATGAATTACATAGTCACTCAGGTAACAAGGGAAAAACAAGCAACACATGATCATTGAAATCATTTAATATTCGAAGATGCCCTCATCAATGAGCATCAGATCCTGAATCTCCTGCATCATCATAACAGGAATCTTGTTGTCACTTCTTGGCAATGTAGGAGTAGGGGTAATTTTACTCATACAATAGGTGCAACAGGCTGGGAGACAGTTAATGCATAAGCAACAGGTAAAGATGACTCCTGCAATGGCTATTAGGACAAGTAATATCTTCCAACCCCATGATGTCACTAGACCCCAGAGCCACCCGGTAAGGGACCATGAACCATTATCCTGATGGATATCTGAGGCAAGTCTGTGTAATTTCTGTATTGCGGAGTACACAGTAGGGGCACTATCAGGAATGTACACACAGCAGCTGCTGCCGATTGACGCGACAGGCTCCACCCCTGTCAGCCAGAATGACGTCTAAAACCATCCGGTTTTGAAGAGAAACGAGCCTCGTAGCCTGAAGCTCGACTGTAATGTTAGTCAGTATGCCAGCAGTTGTATTGATAACTCCTTCAACTACCCTAGCAAGGCGACGAATGTTACGACTATTGAACATGGGACCCCAGAATGGCAGAATGCCCATCATTATGTCAGTAAATTGCTGCAAGGATGTATCTGTTTGATCAATATCGTCTGGATTGACAACTCTCCTAACTCGGGGTGCTGGGGCACTCCTACGCTGCAAGCGATGAGTTTTATGGTAGTTGGGAGGGGCTATGTAGACAGGGGGGAGGAGGTAAGAAAGGTAGCACCGCCCTGACCATCCCTCAGAGAGCCTCACATAACCACGAGTACCACAAACAAAATAAACATTAGGTGGTGGGATCAAGGGCGGACTTTTGGGTATTCTCAATATGGAAGTGGTGTTGCATCTACTGTCCCCCACCGCTGTGTCTCCCGCCCCTTGAACACAAAAAGGGGCCAATACGTCTACCACCGCCAGGGGTATGGGCTTATCTTCAGTGACGTTGCGGACTTGGAAGGATTGGTAATAGTCAGATATATTGAACTGTGAAAACCTATCTCTATCCATCCCTGTTCTGTTTGCCTTTCTACCTCGATCTGCTGCTCTGAGGCAAGTGCTTAAGAACACTCGATCGAACTGCCCATCTCCCGGGGAAACACCAGGTGGGGACCTATGCTGAGAGTGTACATTCATTGTCAGAGAACGGGAACTGGTACTTCTGCTTTCCAAGGAGTCTGGTTGGGAGAATGAGCGAATCAAGTTAAGTAATGTAAACCATCCCTCACAGTTACTAACATGAGATAGAGGCATAGGCAGCAGGTTCTCACTTCGATGCGTAACGGATGGTAGCAAACCACACACCCAACATTGTCCTTATAGGACTTCCGGTGCTCTTCTTTGTGAGGCGCTAATATACTAAAAATATGTTCAGGAGGGGCAGGTGTAGTACTGATCCAAGCCTGCACAGGATATTTCGCTTCCAGGAAAAACAGCACCCCAAACACAAATATCAGAGAAAGCTAAATTATTACCACAAACACTATTTTACTCTTAGTGGACCAAGAGGAACAAACGGGGCCATCTGGAGGGGGACACGGAGCCGCAAAGGGCTGCTCCTTGTCAGGGATAGGACGACCAAAAGGATAGATTTGGGAAACCTCAAGGGCAACTTATAGGTGTCAAGAGAGAAAGAAAAGTCCACAGGCTAGAGCCACTTATTGCAACCACGGTACCAGGGGGGCACAAGTCACCCAGCGTCCTTTTCAGAGCCCCGCTGGCGAGCCCCTATTGTTCATCAATGACGGTGCTATGAAACACTCCCACGGAGGAGCTGCGTGATCGCATCCCTTGCAGCAAACAAATCCTTCTTCTTTCAGGATAGGGCACCCTCCCTCCTGGGCAAATACCCTCAACTATCCTGTCCAGTGTCCAAGGCAGTGCACCAGTGTTGTTCGCCCAGGCACTTATACTTGGTAACTCCAGGCACTGTTTCATCAACAAAAAGGGGCAGAAACTCAGGATCAGATGGGCATCGAGATTCAGATTCCAGTGTGTTAGAGATGGTGTTATCCGGGGCGGCCCTTATCTCCGGTGGGATTGCCTCAGACAGAACTGCATCACTTTCTTCGTCTGTCTGCGCCCACCTCACTCAGGCGTCAGAGAAGGGAACGAAACATGGCTCCTTCTCACACTCCTGATCACTGATACCTTCATTGACCCAACGGTCGTACGGAAGCGGAAGAGGCACCTTTTTCACATGAGATGTATGAATCCAGTGCTTTCTGCCATCCACCTTTACAGCCGTTCTAGTGGCAAGGAGTACGATTATTGGCCCTTTCCACCTCGGCTCCAGGCTGCTCTTCCGTTGGAAGTTCTTTATCATGACGTGGTCACCGGGCTGTATGCAATGCCTGGGCCCCTCTGGTACTGGCCGCAATGTGGCTTGTATCTGTTGATTAAGAGAACGAAAATCTTTAGACAATTCATACATGTAGTCTACAAGCAGGGGGTACTCTATCTCGGAAAAGCACTTGGGTCTGGGGACGCCCCAAACATTAGCAGGGCGTCCGAAGACCACCTCGTAAGGGGACAACCCTGTTCTAGAATGCGCTGTTGCTCTGGTAGATAATAAAGCCAAGGGTAATGCATCTGGCCATCGCAGTCCCGTGCCTTCTTGGATCTTCGCTAGCTTCAGTTTGAGAGTACCATTGTACTTCTCAACCAGGCCTATTGACTGGGGATGATTCGCTGCATGAAACTTCTGTATAATATGCAAACCTGTGCACACCAATTCAATGACTTTTGCATTAAAGTGACTTCCGTTGTCACTCCAGATCACGCGTGGCAATCCATAGTGCGGGAAGTACGCCTTTAGAAGTGCCTTCGCCGTCGCCATAGCTGTATTCTCTTTGGTGGGATAAGCCTCAATCCATTTACTGAATGCGCAGATCACTACTAGCACATACTTGAGGTTATTCACTCGTTCCATTTCGATGAAATCCATCTGGAGAACCTCGAAAGGGAAGGAGGGTGGTGCGAAATTACCAGCGGGTGTAGGGGTACCTTTCCCATGGTTATGCTTCATACAAATGATGCAGTGCTTCACTAAATGCGTAGCTGTCTTAGCGATATTATCATTCTGCCATACTGGGTCCAGCAACTTGCATATTCCTTTGGCACTAATGTGCACCGGGCCATGGGCCATGGTAACAACAGGGAGCACATAGGCATTAGGCAGCAGCCATCGCTGCTTCCCTGACAAGTCAGTCCAACACCCATCCTCATCCAAGCGACCTGTTCTCTCCTCCCACATTGCTAATTCATCTACAGTCGCCTCACCCTGGATTTCCCTGACATTCTCCAATGTGTCCTCAAACATTCCATTGTCTGGGACCCACCTAGCGGGACCTGCCACCAACATCTGTGTCATCTTTGATCGAGCTGTCTCCTTAGCTGTCTGGTCTGCAAAAGCATTTCCCCTCCCCACATCATCCGTAATAGCCTTATGAGCGCTACATTTCACTATTGCTAACTTACTGGGAAGTGTCAATGCAGACAACAATCTATGTATCAATGGCCCAATCTGAATCCGCAGTCCATGCGAAGTCAAGAACCCTCTCTCCGCCCAGAGGCGCCCAAAATTATGGGCCACCCCAAATGCGTACTGGCTGTTGGGGTAGATATTAACAGCCAGTCCCTCACTTAACTCACAAGCCCTTAGAAGGGCAACCAACTCTGCAGCTTGGGCCGATTGGTGTGGGATACGGGATGTCTCAACTACAGTGTGTAACGTTGTTATTGCATAGGCTGCAGTGGTGGTGCCATCTGGTAACTTGAAACAAGAGCCATCGACATGTAGTTCCCCTTGGGGTTCAGATAAGGGAACATCAGTCAGGTCTACCCGTCCCTTTGTTTCTTCCTCAGTCCGAAATAAGCAATCATGGACATCATTGCCCCTTTCTTCCGAAGGGAGGGGTAGTAACGTGGCCGGGTTCAGAGTGGCACATCTTTTGATGGTAATGTGCGGAGCAAACCAGGTCAGTTCATAGCCAGTCAGACGCGCACTAGTAAGATGCTGCGTCTTTGTCTTATTCAATAGTGTATCCACAGCATGGGGTACCATTACTGTGAGAGCAGTATCAAGGACGAGCCCTGATGATTGTCTGATAGACACTGCCACCGCCGCAGCAGCTCTCAGACAGCTCGGGAGCGCTCTGGCGACATTGTCAAGCATGGCAGAAAAGTAGGTGCAGGGTCTCTGCTTACCACCAAAACCCTGTGTTAGAACAGACAGCGCGCAACCGTCCACCTCATGCACGTAGAGCACAAAAGGCTTCTGGTAATCAGGAGTACCAAGCACAGGAGCAGAGCAAAGCGCAGTCTTTAGTTGCTCAAAAGCTTGCTGGCATGCAGGTGTCCAAGGCAGGGGTTCATGCACATCTTTTGTGGTCAGGTAAAGAAGGGGCTTTGCTAGTAGGGAGTAATTAGGGATCCAATGCAGACAATACGATGTTATCCCTATAAACGCTCGTACCTCACGTTGTGTTCTAGGGACAGACATGTTAGTGATGATAGCTATGCGCTCAGGTGTTAGTCTGCGGCCCTCCTTTGACAGTAGGTGACCTAAATAGGTGACCTCCTGTCGACAATACTGGAATTTGGAAAGCGACACCTTGTGTCCATGATGCGCCAGATGCAACAATAATTTATCTGTGGCGTCTTTGCAACCATCCTCGTTGTCCGAAGCAATAAGGTGGTCGTCAACATACTGCAACAGCCCATTACCAGGGGGAAGCTCCAAAGAATCCAATTGAGCTTTCAAGGCTTGGCTATAAATACTAGGGCTTTCAGTATAGCCTTGTGGAGCACAACAGAATCTAAAGCTCCGACCGGCTATTGCGAATCCAAACAGATATCGGCTATCTGTATGGATTGGTATGCTGAAGAAAGCATTTTTCAAGTCAATTACAGAGAAACATTTCGCTGATGGGGGAATCATTGTTAAGATCGCTGTAATGTCCGTAACCATAGGGTATTGGGGAACTACGATCTTATTAACCTCTCTGAGGTCAATCACAAAGCGGTAAACATCAGGCTGGGCATCAGGAGAATCCAAGGGGGACTTTTTAAGGATAGGAAGAATAGGGCTATTACACACATTCGCTGTAGTCTCCTCAACCACACCAGACTCAATCAAATCCTGTATTATTTGCAATAGGGCCTTTTCACCTGCCTGGGATATCTTGTACTGGGGAATACGTGGCAATTTAGCATTGTCTCTGATCTGTATAGAAACAGGCGGGATCTGGAGTAACCCCACATCTGTGTCTCCTGTAGCCCATAACGCACGTGGTACATCTCTAAACTCAGCTGGAAGGGGGGGCATCTTTCGCAAAGCACTGTTTGGCACGAGCAACCTGCGGTCCAATAGTCATGAAACACCGTCTGGAGAACAGAAAATTGTCGCATGCAACTGTTTCAATAAATCGAGTCCTAACATATTTTCCCCGCAATTTGACGTCAGGAAAAATGGTGAATCGACCGTAAAGAGGCCAATAGTCAAAGCAAGAGGCTTGGAAATGGGGCTAATGACCGGCACGCCTGAGAAACCTACCGAAATATTATTTTGACCAGACAGAGCTGCCCCCGGGACCAGTGAACAGGAAACAGAGCTATTCATAGCCCCTGTATCAACTAAAACATTTTCAGTAGTACCCTGTAAATCAGCAGTGACATAAGGTCCATTCTGATCTATAGGCACAGGAACTGGTCCCTCACCCTGTCCTCGGTGGTCCTAGCTATGAGACAACCCCGTCACTTCGTCCATGTCATAATCGTCATGATAGTACTGCCGTCCTCTGGGGTCATCAAAATAATTCCCGCTCTGCCTATTGTGTGACATATCTTCTGACTGCATTTCCCCTCTGCCTCCTGTTCCTCGCCCGCGTCCTCGAAAACCTCGACCCCTTGGGGCCTCACCCTTCTGTAACAACTCCGGACACTCATTCCGCCAATGTCCCTCCTTTTTGCAGTACGCACATTGGTTGAGCCCGAGGGGCGCGTTTGACGCGCCACCTCTGCCAGACCGCTGCTGGGCCGAACCCGAACCTCTACCTCGTCCATTTCCCCTTGCAACCTGCTGCATCAATACCCTCGTCTTCAAATCTTTTGACTTTTTCTCCACCCTTTCCTTGTCCTCATTCTCTCTATGATCGTAATATTGTGCCATACTCAATATCACGGACGGGGATGATGTCTTCCAAGTACTTTCCGAAGCCTGCAACCGTGTTGCAATCTCGGGAAGTAAGTTAGTGACAAATCTGTTGACAAATAAACGAACACCACCCTCCTGCGATAGGTCCTGTCCACTAAAATCTAAGAACACCCCTTCAAATCTAGTAAAGAAATCCGACACACTTTCATCCTTCTTCTGGCGACACGCAGTCAACTTAACCTAATCCACCCTCCTTGGCAGGATAAGTGAATGCATGTATGTGATAATACGCCCTGGCAAAGCGAGGAGCTCCGCTTTCGGCTTGTCTCCAGGCTTACGCTCCTTATCCCAAGCCCTGATCTCTTCCCATGTTCCTCCCAACTCCAGTGCATGATTCTGCATATGGACTTGCCTCCATATGTCCACTGGTACCAACAAGCCGAAAAACAACTCTATATCAGCTAAGGTCATTACTGTAGAGGAGGCCGCCTCCGTCAGTTCCTTATAATATGCAGTAGGGTTTTTTCGGGGGTCCGGCAGCTGGCCCTTTAAGGATAGGACCTCACTCCTTTTCCAAGGAGTATAAATCCATTGCTCCTGAAACCGAGCGTCGACCCGTTGTCTAATCACAGCATTGGTGGAATCGCGCAGTTCTGGAATTTCAGGGTGGTAAATGGGATGAACTTCCCTCATGGGATGCTGTGTCCCCATTGTCGGCATCTTCTGGAGCAATCTACCTCGGTAACCCACTAATGTCGTTATATTGCTAAAGACCTCATTAGGAGCCATACCTGCAGCATATACCCTATCCCATATGTCATATATTATTTGCGGTGCAAGACCTTGAAAACACTGTTCCCACAACTCTAACAGCATCGCCAACATGTGTTTAAGGGCATGCTGCTGTATAAACGGCTCGTAATCTTTCATCACACTCCACACATCTTCCACGCTATAGATTGGGTGCCGAGCCCACTGAGCTGCCTGATTCGCCACCATTGTCTTTTCCTCATCACCCGCTGCAGAACGCACCAACACTTTATCCATTCGATCTCGCGCTGCTGTCCAGTTCACATCATGCACTCCACACGCGGGAGTTTCCACATTCAACTTTGCCTGGTGTGTCACACTCACGGGGGAGGGAGCGGACACAGAGACAGGTACCATCAGGTAGGGAGACAGGGCGGGGCAGCTGCGAGAACCAAGCTCGGTCTTGTGTGCGGTACCCCGATCTGCCCAACCGATCAAACGCACCCCCCGACACTACAACCCGATTACGGGCGAGCCGGATCACCTTGCGGGGTCCCTGTTCGGGTGCCAACTGAAGGAAGTGGCCCGCTAGGGCCACTCGGGTTTTCTCACAACCACCTGCTATGCCTTCCCAAGAATGAAGAGTCGGTCAGACAGTAGAGAATACAAACTTTATTTATTTATTTGAGTTTTATATAGCGCTGGCTAGACCCGGAGGTATCACAGCGCTTTACATAAGGTTCCACAAAGTTACAAAATTACATCAGTTACCAGTTACATCAGTTACTAGAAAAACATTTCAAGAGCGTAAAGACGAGATAAAAGGAGCTTAGAAGGGAGAGGGGGTAGGGTAAAGGGGTAGGAGGGAAATAGGATGGAGAGACAAGGGAGAGTCTGCCCAAAGTCCGGCTGGGTAGGTGACGGCCGAGGGGGAAATCCACAGCCCATCTTTATAGCTATCAGGTAGCTCCACGGGCATCGGCCAAATAGCTAGGTCTCAACGGAAGAACATTAAAAAGGGGACGAGAAAATGGAGCATTGAGGGGGAAAGGAGGCAGGGTAAAGGGGTGTGAGGGAGAATGCGAAGGCGAGACGAAGGAAAGTCTGCCCAAAGTCCGGCTGGGTAGGTGACGGCCAAGGGGGCCATCTCCTCTATAGCTATCAGGTAGCTCCACCGGGCATCGGCCAAAAAACTAGGTCTAGCGCTAACACAAGGAAACATCGTTCACAAGTTCAGGAAGGGACCAAAAGTCTAGAGTCCAGAGATGGGCTGGTGGAGCTGGGAGGAGGCGGGGGAGGGAAGGAAACACAGCAGGGAGATGCAGAAAAACAATGTCAGATGTCCGGCTGGGTAGGTGACGGCTGAGGGGGTGAACCAGAGCCAGACTCCTCTATAGCTGCATAGGACAGCTCCACCAGGCATCGGCCAAGGTTGCTCGGGCTCCGCAGTAAGTAAAAAACAGTTATGGTATCCGCCCAGTAGGCCTCGTCATAGTTCCAATGCAAAACACTGGTCCTGGTGTTACTGGGCAGCGCTGTCCGCAACGTCCTCCATCTCGCCCCCCGGTCAAGAGTGGTGAGAGGAGAGGTGGAAGCAACTCCTTCACCTCTTCCCTCCGCGTATGGAGGAGCCCGCACTTTTTAATCGTGTCGCTTCGCCTGCATTTTTCCCTCCTACTAGTCATTTCACCACTTCCTGGAGGAAATACCTACTATTTCAAAGAGGGATAAGCTTGTGCCCCTCCCCAATTCTAAGGACTAGGATCAGCACCTGCGAAGGCCAAGGCAGGTATCCATACTTTCCGTTGGGGGATGGCGACCTTAAAGCTCCCGCTCGCTGCTGGCCAACACCCCCTCCCCCCTCCAGTAATCCTGAATGTAGGAACCCGAAGGGGCAGCCAGGTTCAGATCTGCATGCTGCTTTGGTGTATGGCGGGCGCCATATTTAGGTTAGGCAAGTCTCTTCTGGGCGCCATATTGGAGTCAGGCAAGCCGCAATCGGTCCCCCCGCTGTTTATTTCAGCCCCCCAGAACCCCACGTTTCATTTGTGCAGTCTCTGCCCCTCAGGCTGGCCTCTTAAATGTGAGGGGGCCGCTCGCGTTGGGAGATCAAGCTTTCTGCTGTTGGCGGCGGTCACGCGGCCCCAGGCAGGCACCCGCAGCCGTGCATTCACTCCACCTCCCGTCTTCCCCGCAAACCCGAGATCTCACCGCTGCTCACCTCTGCTAAATCTCTTCAGGAGATGACCTCAGCAGCGGCCAGGAGACACGGTGGGCGCTGCGAGAGACAGGAACGGAGATTCCGGGTGCCGCTGCTGTTTTGTGGGACGCTCGCTCTGCTCCTCATGCTGTGAGATAAAATGCAGCCTTGAATCAGGTACCGCTCGACCTCCACAACCGCCGATGGTTCTTCAAAGGGCGCACGGCTACTCGTCGTGGGCACCGAGATCTCCAGACCAATGGCAAGAAGAATCGGCAGGCGATGGTGGTGAAAGGCTAGGTAGGGATTTAAAACAGAAAAAGTTTATCCCAAGCCTGGAGCCTCCTAGGCGAGCTCCTCTCCGTCGGCGGTCAACTTTACAAACTTACATATTTATTAGAAATGCTCTGCAGAGGAGTCCATCATGACCTGCAACCTAAGATGTCTGCCGAGGGACTGACCCCCCCAGCAATCTACAGTGAGTAATCATTCTTCCCCCAGAGCCTCCAACCCCGCCCACCATGGAAGACTACCGACCTGAGCTGGACATGAACAAAGGAGGCACAGGGAGATGAGCTACCACCTGCCAGATGGGTACATGTTCTCAGAAGCCCAAGGCCACTGCCCCGGGTCTCAGTGTCTCCTAACGTGGGAGCAGAACTACACACTTAGACTGGTATGTGAGAGCTGAATTGTCTCCTAATTACCAGGTCGGGAAACAGCCTTGAGCAGGAAGGAAAAAATAATAACGAAATACAGTGTTCTGCTGAGGCAAGCATTACGAGCCATGAGGCCTAACTCAAGCACATTCTAAGCAGCCTAATAAGGGTTGTGAAAAACAAAATGGAGTCGCACTCGCTAACTGAAGCCTGCACATCACGGGGATAACTCAGTGGGTTGCATAACGTAAATACAACTGGCATCTATTTAGCCACACATTGCTAACCTAATATAACGTGAAAGGAGTACATTGCAGGGACGGGATTTTAAAACCTAACAAATTCCCGACTGGTCTCACCCACATACCCCCTTCCCACAGGGGTACATCAGCAGGTAAATTACATTTTAACTCCTACAGTTGTTCATACAATTAATCTGATATTTCTTATCATGGCAATCTTTATGTGTACCACCCAAGATGAGCTCACTGATACTAACGACAGAGGCCACATTTAAAGTTTCCAACTATCTTGGACATTTCATCCACACTCGCCTGTACTGTTGCTCCTGGATACAGAAATGCTGAAATATTGGTCTGTTACATTAGTTCCCTTACAGAGCTCCCTGTGAAACTCAAGACCTTTGAGCCTATGTATTATGATCCCCCCCGGCCGGTGGATGTAGGTGGCGGCCATTGTTATACTTGTCTTTTCAAAAATAATCAAAGATTTAAACCATAAAACCTTCTCAGAGGGCAGTACACCTAGGCCTTTGAACAGCTGAATGAGGACATGACAGGTCCCCTCCTCCCATCCACAGAGATGGCCAGGCCAGAGAATGTTTTTCAGAGTTGGCTTCTGATCCCAGTCCGTGTGGCAAAGAACGAGGCCCAACATGTTCTTTGCCAAGAAGATGTTTAGTCAAAATAGATCATGGTAAAACAAAAAGCAACAGGCACAACATGAGCCCCCACCCAGTGCTTTCTGTGAAACTCCCAGATGACTACAGTAGAACCTAAAGCCAAACCACACGCACACCACATACCACATTCCACATTCCATCTCTCCACATAACAAGCTTTGTACAAGACATAATAATATTGCATCAGCAATCCAATGGCACTGTAAATACCACAGCCTGACCCTTCCAATAGATTACATGGAGAAACACTCTCTTAAATTAGAAACAGCCCCCGCCTCCCCTTTACGACCCAACTGTCTGTGCTCCACTCACACTATGAACAAACCTATTCTGTGCTGGAATTGGAAAAGGAAATAAATTACTGTGGGAACCCATACATTGAGGATTAAGGTGTGGCAAAGGAAAGGGGGTGGAGTTTTGAGGGACAGAGCTTGAAAAGCAGAGTCTGACAGTCAACGTATACCTTTATTGAAAAAAAATCTGCTCAGAAAATTGGCAATAAGGTCAAATGTGACAGTAAATCTGTTCTAGTTTACTTAATTAGTCACAAAGAAGCTGCATTTTAAAATATCTTACAGGGTTAAGACGCCTGCTGCAGAGATCTTTGTGTGCCCAGCACTTTTGAGGGGATTATAATGTTTACAAGTATGGACGATAGGTGATTCCTACACCTTATAACCCTCACTGTGTTATGTAACATTTCCTATGTATTTAATTTAGACTTGTATGATTTATTGTGTCTCTATGTATGCTGTAAAGCACTTGGATACCAGTGACGGCTCCTCCGCTATGGCAGAGGAGCGTTGCCCCACTGCTTTTAAGCAGTGCAAATAAAGGAAACGTAAACTGATAATAACTTTTAGTTATTATCATTTTATGTTTCTGTGCTGCTTTGCGGGCAAGCAGGGCTGCTCTGCTCTCGGAGCAGGGCAGGGGAGGAGTGGTTTGCCCACTCCTAAGTGCACATGACTGTTTGGCTGGCCCTCTGGGACTGGCCAAACTGTCATGCGCACTTTCCCTGTTCTCCATGCAGACTGCATTACAGCCTGCGTGGAGAACATGCCAAGGCCCCTATTCCCTGGCTGAACGTCGAACCACGACCCTCAGACCAATCACAATGTTGCATTGCAGCATTGTGATTGGTCAGGGGAACCTAGCTGTGCTTCCTGTTCCTAGAGTCCGATGGAGGAGAGCAGGAGCAGAGACGCGGGACCGGCAGCAAGGTAAGTGTTTATTTTATTCATTTTTTTAATTACATTGCGCCCTCTCCCCAGTATCCCCCACCCTGCCGCGCCCGCTCCGCCACCCGCGAGCCTTGCCGGCTGCCACTGTTGGATACCCTATTCTGTGATGAGTAGTGCTATAAAAGAATTAAGTAAAAAATAAATTAGTAAGTGCCATTAAATCATTATTTGTTTACCTACTCATACACACAGATAAACCTTGCACTGTTACAGTACATGCACATTTCTTACATGGAGCTTTGAACAAAGTCAAAAACCGGCCTCCAAGTCATAGTTTCTCTAAAGTACTTGTAGAGTGACAAGCTGTGTGCCATTGTTTCCTTCCATTGCATTGGCATTTAGGTAATAGGCTCTACATAGCTCTCAGCCAGGGTGATACTCCAGCAAAAGAAAGGCTGATGACCCTTTAATTCAGCTATTTGTTTTGGGCGCAGCTGGAAGTGAAAAAAAGAAAAATCCCTTGCCGCCTGCAGGTTGCTGATCTGAAAGGAGTGCAAACAACAGGTAGGCGCTGCAGAATTGTGTCCCGGTGTTAGAAAATGACACCAGGACTAATTCAGCATATTTCATGTAATAGCAGCCAGAACTGGGATCCGGCAGATTCCCCCTACTTTCCAACACTGGACCCATTCCTTCCCATCTCCAACAATCAGCAACAACTGGTATTCCAGAAAGTTCCAGTGTTTGATGATGTTTGCTTAGGTTTTGAATCCTATTGTGACATCATTCACTGGCCATTTGAAGTGAACCACGACCTAAGAATGAATCGATGCCTTGTTCAGCAAAAAGTCTACTATTGCTCAGCTGTGACCCACCACTCCTTTATCATATTTGGCCATCACAACCACCTCGATCCTGAAAAGAAGTTCAAGATTAGTTGCACAACACTTCAATACCCCTACATGCTGGATGTCCACCCATTCCCACATAGGGTGTAACTTGTTTGTGTTCTTCCTTCTTTCAGAAGAAACTACTTACATGAAATCCTCCTTTCTAAGGCTTTAGACCACATCTCACATTGTATTATTTTTCTTTGCAGTTTACAACCAAAAAAGCCATATACACTAATAATACTTCTATTACCCAGAACACATCCATCACCGACCAAACAAAAAGGAGGGGAGGAGTTTTTAGCAGTAGAGGTGACGATATAAAACATGGAACAAGGGCTATACCAAGAACAACTAACCTTAAGCTCACGTAAGGGGGCATCTCTGTAGCCCATACACTCCCAACAATGCACCCTTAGCATGATGGCAGAGTAGTTTAGAAACAGTTGTGGAAGTTTTTTTGATACATAATTTTGAGTACCAATCTATGTCGAGTATTAATGATTTTTAATGATTGATTCTTGATGCAAATGCTGAATTAATAACATTGCAGTTGAAATGAGTTTAATATGATTTACGGAAGTATGTTTATTAATGTGATTTAGTTGTGCCACAATTTCACAAACTCATTATATTAGTTAATGTGGATGCTGTTCTGATGTAGATCATCTCACTCTTGCTCATTCCCCCGTGCATAATCTCTCCCCACAGTCTCCGCAGAACACAGAACACTGTGACGTAACTGGTTGTTTTCCTTAGATTGCATGAATTGTGAATGGACTTTTCTTCTTGTTCTCTTTGTCGCAAAATAACCAAGCACTTTTCAGCTGTAGTTCCCATGTGGGATTCACAGAATTCATTGGTGTATGGGTTATTGTTCAAGTAATGTTTAATATTGTGATGTGTATCTCTAGATAGCAACTCTGGACAGAAACAGTGCAGAAGCTACTCAATGCTTTGTCAGAAGTGGGTAAGTGTAATGAACTTTATTGCTTAAAATGCGTTATCTCTAATCATGCCACTGTGACACTACAGACTTTGTTTGTTAATTATGCTGAAATTCTGTATAAAAACCCTTGGCTTTGGGGGTGAGGCAGAATACTTTCCTGGTATACTAGGGGCTCTGTTCACTTTTAGAGACTCTTCCCTTCCTATTAGAGAAGCTGTCTGTTTTCCTTATGATTCTGACAGTTAAAATTTAAGAGATTTTCCTGAACATCTTACAGCTATGGATGCTGTCCATTTCTTTTATGATTTTGCTGTTCATCTGGGACTTAGAATATTTCTGAATTCTGACTATGTACTCTTTATTTGAGCATTCATGGAATGTAACCTTTATTTCTGGACCGCTTGATTTTTGAGATTTTGGAATAAAATCTTTTAACTTTCCTCTGAAATAGAACTTATTGAGTGGTGCCAGTTATTTATTTTTGATATTCTGCTAAACCAATGTTGGGCCTGATATTGAGAAGAGTGCTTTTTATCGCAAGATCAACTGTGGAGAAGAGCCGCCAGAGATAAATTTGGGGTGATCCAAAATTTGGGATGAGTTAGAAATTTGGGGTTCAGGGTTCTCGTCCCATATAGTCCATACATTCTACCATATAATAATTCTGATCCCCATTGGGGAGAAGTGGAGTCCACAAGAACAACAGAGTACATAAATATTAGAGATAATGCTAGCGAGCCACAGCAAATAGGTGGGCTTTGCCAAACATAACCAGTGTATGGCTTCAATTGTTACACCATAAGCGAGGTGAACTGTGCAAGTCGGATGTGATAAGCATATTTTTACAGAAGGTATGCAAGATGCCCAACAAATAGGTGAAGATCAAAAGGGGCACGGAATAGTTAAGAATGGACTCGAGTATGAAGGACCATCAACCTCGAAACACTCCCACAACACTCCCACAAAACGTGTGAAAAAGTGCCATGATTTGCTGTAGAAGGTGGGCATGTGCCGGACTTCAAGGGGTTAATAGTTAGAAGCCATATCCATATGTACTACCTGTGATACAGAATTTTAAATGAGTAGACAGTTAGACACAACTAAACTTGATTGTGCACCATCCTTTTTTTTGGAGTTTTCCATAGCGCAAACTAGCAATGAACGTAGCAGAGCGCTTTACATGAGCACCAGTTGCGTTACAGACAGACACATTCATTTTTGTTAGGCACGGGGAGATTAAGTGATTTGCCCAGAATCACAGGATGTTGAGTGTCCCTGCCGAGACTCGAACCCGGTTCCCCAGCTCTGAGGTCGACCACTCTAGCTGTTAGGCCAGAAAGCAGCTGAAAGGAGATGGTCAATGCCAGCCTCCCGTGTAGCACAGATTCAGAGTGGGACACAATTTTACTCTAAATAAATTGTATAGTGTATAATCTCTTGTAGGAGCCTGATCAAGGATTGCAGGACCTGAAAAAGAAGTGTGATCTTTGAGTGAATTATGGCTGTATTGCAGGAGCCTGTCATAATGTGTAGCAGATGGTCATATGACAAGAATTGTGAGGAAAAATGTTCCCATCAGGTTTGAAGAGATTAAATGGCTTGAAGGTGAAGTCTGTGAGGTTGTTTCCCACCAAAGGGGACCCACTCCCTTCTACTTACTTCATACGTTTGCAGATGGTGGAGGAACTGGTCCCAGGTGAGCATGTCTGGAAGGAGCATATTTGTTAAGACAAGGTGGCCCAGTCTGTGTCCCCAGACTGAAAGTAGATGTCCTGTGAAGATATCATAAATACAAACCTGTTATCACGTGAAGAGTGTTAACACATTTAAGTCATTTTAGCTATTAATGCTTTGTACTATTTGGACATGGAATAGAGAAGGAGTGGATGTATTAAACATGTGGACATTCGCTGCAGTTGGGATGCTAAAAGGATGGGAAAACCAGGATGCTGTCTTCAATCTGGAGGGTGAGTGTGTCAAAACTCACTTTGGGTGTTTTACTCACCCACAACAGATCAGTCAAGAAACCACTCAAGGACCAGAAGCACTACTTGGGGATCCTCGAGGGTGGTTTGTGGCAGATATATATAGAGTGAAGGAGGACCTGCATTTTCACCAGTCTGATACTGTGGTCCTTAAGAGACAGAGAGATGAAGTATTTCCAGATGGTGACCTTACTAAATAGCAATATGGGATCTAAGACAATGGCTTGAATCACCTCTATCCAGGTCCTAAAAATGAAAGCTCAGATAATAAATGTCATACTGGCTGATTCAAAGGGGTGGTAAGGTACATAATCATCTTACAAATGTTTAATGATAAACAGCTCCAATTTGGGCGTGTTGATTTTCAGATCTGAGTGAATGGCAAATCCTACATCCTAAAAAAGGTAGGTCAGTGAAGTAGAGGAAAACAATATCTGCTTAGAGAGAATCATGTGGGTGACAGGATCAGTTTTTATCCCAGGGAGCCAAACCTATGGGAGATCAGAGTGGACGGAAGCTCTAGCTACAGGGCAAAAAGGATGGTTACAGGGTGCTGTCTTGCCTCGTGTCTCTTGTCAATTTAGAAATTGTAGCACATTGTGCACTTGTTTGAAGAACATGGCCCAAATGTAATGCGAAATTGTGCATAAAGTGCCTTCACCATCCCTAATGGGCCACACGATAATGTCATCATCCATTCAATCAGGGCGTGAGGAGAAAGAGCACCATCTTAGAAGGTGAAAGGGACAAACAATGTATCCCCTTAACCAGTGCTAGACTTATTTGTCCTACCTAAATAATCTATTGCCATCAGAACACAATAGAGGAAATAGTAGGACAAGAGGCAGTAATCCGTAAAAGAAACTCCTTAAAACAAGGCAGTGTAAACGTTCTCTACCTACCATTGTCCTTCAATTCAAATAAACACTATCAGCCCGGCTTTTGTTAAGATAAAAGTTATTTATCAACTATCTGGTTCCAACAATACAATTGTGTGACAATTGGTTGAACTCCTCACAGAATCCCCGATTAACTCAGTGATTCCCCGATGAACTCAAATGACACAGAATCCCTGATTAACTGAGTGAGGGTTTAACCTTCACTGGGGAGTCGTAAAAGAGCCACTTCATTACTTTTATCCTCAGTCATACTTTTTAAAATGTCCTGGCTTTTTTGCGCCATTAACAGACAAATCAGTGGTGTATAATATCACAGGGGGTTTGCGTGTCTGTATAACATTCTAAACATGGCTCGTTCGCATTAAATCAATAGCATAGGAAGACACTACTTTGTACGGTGCGGGTCGGGGCAAACAAAACTATTTGTGCATATCTTTTCCCTGGCGCGAGACCACAGAAATGAAGGTGAGCCCGGCCCATCTCTCTGCGCTCTGTAGGGTTACGTCGTAGCCGAGGTCTACAGAGCCTGTGGCAGGGGATGGGGTGCTGGCGGTCAGGAGGAGGAAAATGGTGGGTGAAAGAAATCTTTTGTGGGGCTGAGGAGTGAAGGATGGTTTATGTTATAAAACTACTGTTTGGTTTAACTTTTTGGATTCTCCTACTGCTTGTGCTCGGGGTGGTGGCAACTAGTTATGCAGGAAAGGCCCCTTTTCTGCTTCTGTTTTTGAGAGGTCGTTTCCTCCCTCCCCAACCCCTCCCCTCGTCTTCTGCCCTTTTAGTTCGCTCCCTTCTCCACTGTGCAATTTCTGGCACTACTTCCGATTTCCACTTTGTTAGCTAATTCCCTTTTGCCCAATAGGTGTGCCAAGCCTATGAGCCTACATTCGTATTTCTTTTTCTTAGCTCAGGTTTGTAAGACTGATAGGCAGCAGGTTTTTGATTGGCGCTTTATTTTGATGCCTGCTAATTGTTTTGCGATTCAGAATAGCGTCTAATAAGTTTGCCTTCGGGCATTTTCTGGGGGTATAATGTGATATATTCTATTAGACTGGTTGGGTGTTACATGTATTCACTGCAGTATGTTATGTTGTATTAATTAGAATCTAGCATTCCCAAGCCCTTTTTTGGGTGTTCTATGGTTGCTTTCCACTCTGGGTCTGTGATCTCTTTGCACGGGTCTGTTGTCCAGGCATTCCCATTCCTCAGTTCTTGCAAGCTTATTTCCATCATGGATGATAGTGCTGTATATAGTCTGGTCACCACTCTTCCACTATGGCCTAGCTCTAGCATCATCTCCAACATACTATTTGTTAAGGCTGTTCAATGTCATGTGACTAGGTTTTTGCCATTGCTGTGATCAATGAACCAAATGTTAAGAATTGTTCTGTGCCTATAGTGCTCTCTGGCTGCAATATTTCAGATGAATGGGGAGCTGAGCTCATTATACAAATCTTCCACTATTGTGGTTCTGGTGGTTGTCCAGGCTGTCATATCTGCAGTTTCTGCCACCTTTGCAATCTCAGACATGTACCACAGAGGACGTGCTGATGCGGATGCCACCCCAGTTTTAGTGTTAAGCATCACTTAGTGTTGGTGCATTTTTCCAATTTATAGGCATGCTGAACAAAATCTTCAAGTGGCTACCAAACAACACCAGGAAAACAATCACCCAAGCCCTCGTTCACCAGCAGACTAGACTATGGGAACACCCGGTACGCACAGATACCAACCAGCTCATAAGAAGCCTGCAGACCGTCCAAAGCGCAGCAGCCAGGCTACTTCTCAACTTTCATCACCAAGCCCACATCAAACCACACCTTAAGGAACTCCACTGGCTCCTGATGCACAAGTGCGCACGCTTCAAGATCCTCTCCCACATCTACAAAGCACTCCACAACACAGGCCCTGCCTACCTGAATAGCCACATTCATTTCCACCAACCTTACAGACACCTAAGCTCTGCCGGTATCTCACTAGCACACCCCACGCATACACACAATCACAGCAGGAGTGGCACCTTCTCATTTAGTAGCTTCAGAATAGCGTCCGTAGGGATATTCTAAACATTCTTCTTTATGAAAAAGGGTAGGAGCCATGTCTACAACGGTGACCTTCGCTGTCCCCCGCTCCCCCAACTGTATAAAGCTGGTTACAAAATACCGCAGCCAGGACTGCACTCTCCGCCATCAATTCACACAAAGGCCCGCAGAATTCCACACAAACTCTACTTGCTCCTCCCAGCAACAGATCTTTAATAGATGCTGCAGTACAATCCTCCTTGGTGAGGACCACAGTGTTTGTCTCTCCCCTCTGGGACAGGAAAGCATCTTTCTGTGCTTAGCTTGCCAGTTATAATGTGCTGGTAAAAATGAGTTATTGACTATCTTTAGGAAGTGCATTTAAAGCCCTCTGCGCATGTTTGCTCATCTTAGGTGTGCACATGGCTTTGTTTAGGAATCGTAATCCACACTGAGGAACAAAACGTGGATTTATGCTTGTAAACAGATTTCCTCCTTGGCACTTTCAAGTGTGAATAAATCTTCTCCCAGTGTCGGGGGCTGGCGATAAAGAGAATGAATATCATATGTATCCTGGGGAATTTATGCAAAACCACAAGGTTGTGTGGCTATGGGTGTTCACTACAGTGGCCACGACCAATGCCCACCTTGGACTCCCGTAAAGATCCAGGGTAATACTGTGCCAAAAGATGCCCAGAAGGCTGAAGACTGGTGGGGGTGAATGGGAAGGGGGGTTTTACCAGGAAAAAAATCCCATGGAGAGAAAGAAAAAAAATAAGTATAACTGCACTACAGAGCTACACGTACGAACACCTACATTTACACTACATACATTTATCGTGCAAAAAATATTGCTATGGGTGAAAATGAGAAATCACAAATAAAGCGGACACTGCTCTGAGCGCCCGACTGTTGCAGCTTCCCTGCTGTACTCCTGGACGGCTTTGTGAATTCCAAGAAAGTCAAAAATGTATTCACCAGGAATTTTTCCATCAGTTGAGTTTAAAATGTCTGTGCTTAAAGCACGTGTAGATGTAGGTTTCATCCACAATGAATAGACAGATAGACACAGGTAGCCTCGAAGCTGACTCTTATCGACTCTGGGAAGGAGGCCCAGCCATGCTTCCGGGGTTGGCCTGGATGCTGGTTCTTATCATTTCTGTCATGACGGAATGGCAGACCTTGCAATAAAGGTGATCAATGGATCCCGAGATCACTCAGCCTTGTAGCAAGTTGCTGCTTGATTCTACCAAAAAAGTTATGTAATGGAAAGAAATTATGTAAAAGCAATTATTCACAAACCGGGGAAAAGATGTTGTATTTGGGGTAAAGGTAAGTCATGTTTCCTAATTCCTTCATAAATGTACACACATAAATACACTAAGGCCTGCAATTCATGTATGAAAACCTGGCTCTAATTTTCTTATTATAGCCCAGTCATCTGTAATAAAAAAACCCGTGTCACCTGTAATAAGAAAATTATATCGCTACACTATGGATTGTTATTACAGATAAGCTGTAACATCATAATGGTGCTGACAAAGCTAGGGCTACCTTTCATTCTTTACACAACCATTGCATTGTGATTAGTGACCTCCCTTCAAGAGTCTCTGCTGGCTCATCGCCAGAGGGACTTCAAAGGAGGCCACAGAGCAGAAACACAATGGCTGTTTACACAACGAAAGGCACTATTAGCTTTGGCGGCAGCATTGTGATGTCATAAATTATCTGTAAAAACCAGGGCACAAGTCCTAAAAAAAGAAGTGGGGGGACGCTCCAAGTTAGATGGTGTCACCGGAAGTGACGTCACGACAAGAAGTAACGTCACGAAAGGTGATGGGGGCAGGCATCACATGTTTCCCTCAGCAATCTATGCCTCGACCTTCCTCGGGGCCTTTATGTGCTTCTGAGTCTGAATGTAATGATAGAGAAATATCACGTTGTAGTGTCTTAGCAAACGGGACGCCACACATCACCATTGGATATGTGTTTTTATTGTATGCTGGCCTGAAAGCGAGGACGCACAGTTCTCTACAATGTAGGGGGGTAAGTAAGCCTAGCTGCTAGTAATTGAAGACACGAGGGTTATGCTGCGTTTGATTTTAATTGGTCTTGGATCATGGCGGACAATAGTACACGCAGATTTGCCGGAATGGGTTACAGAGTCCTTGACTTCCAGAGGATAAAAAAGTTTACTTTATGTTAAAGAGTAGCTGGACGCACAGTGAGCCCGGCTGCCTGGGGCCGCTTTGGGACGTCGAAGGGGTGTCCGGGGGAGGGGGGCTTCGCTGGCATCATTTCCCGATTCTTGTTCATGCCAATTGAAGCCCTCAATGCGGCCAGCTTTTGGGCAGGGGGGGGTGGCGTCCACCCGGTAAAATAAGTGGGGGGACGCCGTCCCCCCGCGTGGTACCCCGACTCGAGCCCTGGTAATAACGTATTACAATAGAGTACTCCTTCTGAAGTTCTGAAGTGTGTTCTTGTCAAATGAAGTCATTAGAAGAAAGGAGTCATTACTTATCATTGGTTAGCTTCATTGTCACTCTTATTTTCTTGCTTTTCATAGTGAGACCATGCCAGCTTTCAGTTTGTCTACATTTCTGTTTCTTCCCCTTGATTCTGTGCATCTGTTTCTTTCCCTTGATTAGAGTTCGTCATCGCTGCTTACCTTCGGATTGTGACGATTTTTTTTCTTTGTTTTACTTGCGAGACCACTTGCTAAAAACATATTTTTTAATTTGCTTGCAAGAGAACTTCATTATGGGATGGTGAGAACTGTGTAGCACCACTCTAACCTCCCTTTATCTCTACCCACTCAGAACCCTAAAATCCCACTTACATCCTTTTACCTCCAGCCACCACGAACCCTAAAATCAGCCTTGCATACCTTTATCTCAAACAACCTCTGAGCCCTAAAATCACCTTTATCTCTACCTATCAAAACCCTAAAATTACCCTTAAATCCATTTACATCTACCCACCCAGAACCCAAAAGTCACCCATCCCTCCCTTCACCTTTACCCACCCATGAACAGTAAAATCCCCCTAACGTCCCTTTACCTCTACTCACCCCAGAACCCTAACATCATCCTTATCAGAGAAAAGCACAACCTACTACATTGCAGCAGATGGAGCTATGTTCATGCATATGAATATGAGATATTTGTAGCTTTTGGGGCTGACCTCCGACTGAATGTGTGTTTCTCTGCTGCTGTGAAGGAGTAAGCCTCTCGGCGGAGCAGCGCAGGACACGGACGCCGAGGAAGGAAGGAAGGACGCCGAATCTTTGTCTCCGTCAAGGCTGATTCCTTGCCTCTGGCAATGTCGACTCTTTCCCCACCTCCAAGCAGTGCGGACGCCGAGGAAGGACGCCGATTTCTTGTCTTCTGCAACGTCGACTTTTCCCACCCGGTACCCCGCAGCTTTGTAGCCCGCATTGCCCACATTACCTGATTTTCCCTGGGCACCGGCGGGAGTCAGCGAGGGGTGTTGACGGCTTGGCCCTGGGAAGTGTGGGAGCCAGGAGAACCAGGTGCTAGGGGAGAGAAAGAAAAAAAAACGAAAACGAGCAAATACTCGGCCCGACTCCCTTTGCTCCACTCCATTTCCGGGCTACTGTGTTTGCTGCAGCTGGGGAGCTGAGGACGCGATTTCTCCTTCCCCGGTAGCGTAGGCAGCGTGGTGCCTGGAGAGGTGAGGAGATAAGGGGCCAAGGAGGGGATTGCTGGTGGCGGCTTGAGGGCCTGGCTGCCTCCAGTGACACTGATCTTGGTGGGGGCTTTTCGGGCTTGCACATAGCACAGTCAGCCATCCTGCTATTTGCCCCAACGAGTAGGCTGCTACTGCTGATGTTAGGGGTTTGAGGCCACTGCTGGGGTAACAATGGTCATAATCTTTGTTTGGTGGCCTTTGTAGTTCCATAGATATTAACCAATAGAAGTTAATATAAGAAATAATAGAGAACAAAATAATAAAAAAGGAAAAACACAATCCCTCATAAAAGCGAATCATGAGGTCAGGACGAGAGAGAGCACCCATCCCCCCTATAAAAAGGAAGAAAAAGCCTCAAGGCTTGACGGCAAAGAATAATAAAGCAAAAATTGATGGGGAGGCTCAACCGTTAAACTCACCAGTGTTTCGAATGTTTGCAAAATCAATTAACATACCAAGCAAATTTTATTTTTTAAAAGATCCAGCAGGAGCAATGCTATCTAATCAAGAGGAAATAGACCGGTTACCCGTGACGATTACACCAATAATGAAAATAAAACCAATGAACGACCATATTAATGATACTAAAGGGACTATAGACCCAACTGGGATTCAGTTAGAACAAGAATTAATGGTAAATAAAGATCATTCATGGGGATCTATTACGGACTTGGAACTTCTTACAACAGGAGACCACTCGCCACAACTGACTAGTGAGCACTCATCTGAAGTATTCTCTAAAACGTCTCTGCAAAAACCCCAAGAACAATTCCCAAGAACTGGGGCTCATCAACCAATTGAGGTATATGTAAAAATCAATAATCAACCAATAAACCAAATACATCATGTGGAAATAAATCAAAATGATCATTTGCCAATAAAAACTATACAAACCTTGACATCAGCAACGCGGTCGCCTAAAATACAAAACAATATAATAAAAGAACCATTAGATGGAGATAACTCAAGCCCTCAAGGCATGGTATGCCAGACCACGGTGGAAGAGAGCTCAGATCACTGGATGTACAATAGTAATGATAATATACAATTTTGCCCAATAGTAGCGAGTGAAACAACTTCTAGTAACAGCCCGGGTAAGGGTATTTTTCGTCAAAACCCCGAAATCAATGTCTCAGTGACAGCAACCGACACAGGTACTATATGGGATATCTTCTTTAAAACATCGCAACTTACATTAGAGGCACTGAATTATCAATCGAATAAGATGGATGTCCAAGTAGACCTGCTTAAAATTATGGCAAAAGCAATATCAGGAATTGATCAAAAATTGGCCAATTTAAATATTTTAATAACGCAGGCACAATCTTACGCAGCTACAATAAATACGGAGTGTGCTTGCTGCCCAACAATTGATAAATTAGCGGCAATCCCGGAAGTCCTGACCACCTTAATTGAGGATCTAAAAATAAAAGTGACTAATGTTGGTTGTAATAAAATACCTACTATGTCTCAGCAAATTATTACGAAAATGGATCAAAGAGAGGTCAGTACAAACAAAAACACAGATTTAGCAACCAATAGTCAATCGATAGTCAACAGTGAAAAGCCTGACAAGGAGGGAAAGCATGAAGACATAACCCAAAATATGCAGATCAATCTCTATTCACCCTCTACCACGCACATTTTGACAAAAAAAAGCAGAAGAAAAAAACCACGTAAAGCTAGAAATAAAATTAAACCTAGTGTGGTAAATGAGCAAGATATGATGTCAAAATGGACATCGAAGGAGGTAATGAATAAAGGAACCAGCGAGATTGGGAACGCTCAGACTGAAACATATAAAGATGAATTGGAAAAGAAAGTATCCTATCCTATATTTGATAAAAAAACAATGGAAGAATGTACAAAATACGGTCTATCCTGAAGAGATAAACCCGCCAATATATGCAAAGGTCATAACGACCCATAGTCCAGTGGGGAGTTGTTATTTACAAAAGCAAAATGCTGTACAAATGGGAAGTAGGTGGGTTACTGAAAACACGGGGGAGAACAAAGGAAAAAATTGCCCATCTCCAGACTCTGTATTAGCACAGCCTACTCCCAGAACTACACCAATATTGTATTCAAATAAACCAGAAAAAAGGGAAGAAAGAGCTATAATGAAAGAAAACCATAATCTAGTTGTGTATTGTAAAAGGCCATGTTTAATAAATCAATCTGTGAATGGGTCTACCGCTTGTGCACCAGAAAAAAGGGAAGTAAGAGCTATGACAAATGATAACCATAATTTGGTTGTGGATTGTAAAAGGCTAAGGATAGTGAATCAATCTGGCAATGTGGCTATCGCCTGTGCATCAGTGGATGAAAACAAACAAGTATTTTTTTTCCCTGAATATCAATCCAGAGGGAATCATGATATCCTCAATCGTGGAAATATCATAAGACTTCTTAGAGCAATTCCATCTCTTGAAAAAGTTTCGACAAATGACATAGAATCAATCAAGTTTTTATCCCAATCGGACGGTAAAGAACCGACCCTGGTGACTTGGGTCTCGAGTCAGCTAGTGGCAAAAGTGCTACAAGAAAAGGATTCCTTTCTAAAGTGGGGAATAAAAATTAGTAAGCCACCACCAATTTTTATCCAAGTCCTTTTGTTTCTCTAAAAGAGCATTGTAGCGATAATGGTAATACGCAAGTACACTCAGTGCTGAAAAATTCAATTGGAAAAACTATAAACTCAGTGGTGAATTTACAGTTAGGAACCAAGTGTACAACTCCACTTAATCTAGGCTGGTTAACAACAGCCTTGCATGGTAGTTCCTCTAAATGACAAACAAAAATACAGGATAAACAGGACAAAGAAGCAACGCATCTAAAGGAAAGCATAAAAGTATGCTCATGGAACATTAACAGGATGAAAAATAAGAAATATGATACAGAACTGAATATATTATTCAGAAATTTTCATATAATATTATTACAAGAAACTTGGGAAACTGAGCCATTTGTAATGGAAGGTTTTACTGGCTATTTTAACCCAGCCATCAGAGTAAGAAGATACGGTACACCAATGGGGGGCTTGGCGATATTACTATCTATTGGCTTAAAGGTTAAAAGTGAGCAGGTGGTAATAGACGATAACAATATCCAAATAGTAAAATTAAGGAATTGGAATAAATACACCAAGAGCATACTTGTGTGATTAATATCTATATACACCCGGAAACAAAGGCAAGGAAATCGATGTCCCATAAATTAATATGTATACTGTCAGAAGAACTAATACACAATGAATTGGTATCGGATATCATGATATCAGGGGATTTTAATATGAATCTGTTGTGCCCTTTTGTCCGAGAAGAAGACATATTACAACAGGACTATAGATGGTCTGTTCCGAATCAATATTACACCCTGGATGGAAATGGAGTAAGAGGTTTGGAAGTAGTAAAAGATCTTGAATCCCTGGGCTTAAGGGTGCTGAACGGGCGATATTCTAATGACATACCACCTAAAGCGACATATTAGGCAGCAGGCTTGCAATCAAGAATAGATTTTACATTAGTAACTCTATCCTTACTACAATTAATAACTTAATTTCAGATCCGGATGACAGAAGAACGCGACCATAGCCAGCAAATAATTGAGATAGAAGTCCAACCAAAGTATCATGAAAAATTGGGATCCCTGCCAGGCAAGGAAGAAACAACTAACTATAGGAGATTGTACTGGTCAGAAGGATCATTAGAGATAGTAAGCCAGAAGGCCTCACTAAAAAATTATTAAGTGTTCCTTTTTTGGAGACAAACATGAATAGTCACCAGCGTAATGTTCAGATAAATGATGTAAACAAAGTAAAAGCATTTGAACCATGTCGCATCTTGAAGAAAAATCGCAACAGAATTATGCGTCAATTAAGAAAGCATCCCTGGAATCAGGAACTTCAGATTAAAGTAAAGAAAATGAATAAAGATTATCACAGGAAAATTTGGGAAGAGAAGTTAAAAATAAACCAAACACTTTGGGCTAAGGCTCTATTTCTGAGCACAGAAAAAAATTCACGGGCATTCTGGAGAATGGTCAATAATTTGAACTGGGTACCAGTGAAGATTACAACTTCAACACTAACAGAATCGGCATGGGTAGAGTTCCTAACAAAGCATTTCAATTATTCGAGTGAAACAAAAATATACTCTAACTGTGAAGAAAATAGGAACACCGTATTGGTACAAAAAGTTCCAGAGGAATATGCAATTAATATTTCAGAATCGCAAGTTCGTAATTTAATTAAAAGTAGCAGGCAAGATGGGGCATCGGGCCCGAACGGAATCCCGCAGGTTTTGTATAAAACTGATGTACCTTTCTAGGCAGGGTACCTATTAAAAGTGTTTAATAATGCTCTGCAATCAAAAATAATTCCGGAATCTTGGAAAGGCTCTTTAATAGTACCGATACATAAAGTAGAGGAGTGGTCAAAACCAGAAAACTACTGTCTTATTACGCTCCAGGATACTGAAGCTAAGCTCTACGTTGCGATACTCTTGAAAGAACTTTTACATTGGGCAGAAGAAAAGCAACTTATCCCCCCTAATCAAACTGGGTTTGTCCAAGGTCTAGGTACATCATCTAATATTCTAGCACTCTCAATAATGATAGATAAGTACAAAGCAAGGAATCAGCCAATCTACTTCTGCTTTGTGGATTTTAAATCTGCATTTGATTGTGTTAAACGCGGCCTACTGTGGAAAAAGCTGGTTAAATTGCATATACCACCTTGCCTATTAAAAGCGATCCAAATGTTATATTTGGATACATGGATAAGAGTGCAAATGGGTGATGGTTCTATTTTGTCTAGAAAAATGTAAACTTTTCAGGGTTTGAAACAAGGCTGCGTACTTGCACCATACTTGTTTAATTTGTTTTTGGCTGATTTAACTCAAGATCTAGATGAAGTTAATGCACATCCCCCAAGGTTAGGAGAGAAATATATATCAAATCTCTTATATGCTGATGATGTGATTCTGGTGAGCCAAACAAAGGTTAGACTGCAGAGACTGATAAATAAAATATCAAACTATTCGTTACTTAATGAAATAGTAATAAATGAAAAGAAAACAAAAGTGATGGAAGTAAGTAATAAGATACATTAAAAATATAAGTGGTTTCTACAAGCTCAGCAACTAGAACAAGTTAAAACATATAAGTATCTTGGTGTAATATTTGATGAAAAGGGCTCTTTCAAGCAACATAAAATGGAGTTAAAAAGGAAAGGAAATTCCTTACTCTTGGCCTTTCGTTCCCTACAGAGATCATTAGGAGGTTTCAGCCACCAACCACTACTAAAGATAATATCAGCAAAACGTTTACCAACTATCTTGTATGGGAGCGAGGCAATGCGGGGTAAAGATGCAGTAATACTAAATAAAATTGTTGCCAAAATATTCAGATCTCTGTTTAACCTACCATGCAACACAAAGCAAGCACAGATACGATTAGAATTTGGTCTGTTAAACCAATCATTGCACGAAAGGGATCGTATGTTAAAACCTGGAAAAGAATAAAAGCAAATATATCAAACCAGTTAGATCAAGCCCTTTGGCATGAAGTTCAAACAAATCCTAATTTACCAACATGGAAGTATTTAACTGAGGCAATAGAAGATTTGTCCATTGACTTTTAAAAAGACCATCAACGGCTTAATGAAAAAAAATCAATGTTAATGGACAAAGAATTATTTGTATCAAGGTCACATACCTGGATGATTATAAATGAATATAAATGCCTTAAACCATAGTCTTATTTAGAGTCTGGTTGGTCCCCGCGACAAAAAAGAAGGTTTATAGGAGCACGATTTGGAATTCTTCCAGGCCTTATGCATGCAATGCCGTGGCTGAGACAAACAACATCAACTATCTGTAGATTGTGCAAACATGGCGAAGAGAACATCAACCATTTAATTTGTATATGCCCGGCTCTATTAGACCTAAGACGCAGACTGCTAAGGATACCATTTAACCAGCGGGACATTCGCTCATGCAGACAAGCGGTGATAGCATGTCCTAAACCATCTGATATGGAATTGAATTGTATATTTGTAAAATTTATGAGAGCAGTGGAAACGATAATGGCATATATTATGTGACCATACTTTTAAGCCTTATATAACGAAAACTTTCTTATCTATTATAGGAGGAAATTGTTCCTTGTCGGTTCCCTATAAATGTAAATATGTAAAAACTATTTTAACAATATTAGTGATTTTAACAATAATGGTAAAATTGATTTCTTTCATGATATTATTATTCTTCCTAAAATTGTAAGATTTTAATTAATCAACAATAAACTAAACTAACTAACTAACTCATCCTTATCTCCCTTTACCTCTAAAGGGTGGTAATGGTGATTTTACCACCTGTGAACACTAAAATCACCCATACCTCTCTTTACTTCTACCCACCCCTGAACCCTGTAATCACCCTTACCTTTTACCTATCCCCGAACCCTAAAATCATCCTTACCTCCCTCCCTTTACCTCTCCTCACCTCTGAACCCAAAAATCACACTTACCTCCCTTTACCTCTACCCACCCCTAAACACTGAAATCACCTTTACCTCCCTTTACATACATGCCAACACTATTAAACTGGGAATAGAGAGATTTTGAAAAACAAATTGGGGGAATGTATTTTCCCTATTCGTTTTTACTGAAGCTGAGGCAAATTTAGGCGGTAGACACCTAAAATTAAGCCATTTTGGGTTAAAAAATTGGGAGTCTCCTGCTTAAGTCGGGTCTATTGGCATGTATGCCTTTGCCTCTGCCCTCCCCTGAACCATAAAAGTACCCTTATCTCCCTTTACTTCTAAACTCTAACATCACCTTTTAAAAAAAAAAAAAACTTAAAATGCATGTTATTTAAAAAAATTGCATGGTAAAGTCCTGCATGGTAAAGGTAAAAATCCCTACCTGCGGGGTGCTTACCTACATGGTCAATGTCCTGCATGGTAAAGGCTGCGTGGTAAAGGCTGTTTCTCTTCAGGCAGTACACATCCATCCCCTCCTTAAACACTCTCCTGCCTTCACATTAGCGCCCTTGAATGTTTTAGGGGCACTGTCAGTTGTTTTATGAATTTCCGTATGTGTGGCGGCCATCTTCATACTTTTGCCCCCTCTTCCACCACACCCTATTCTTTAGGTCTTGCCTGAGACAGCTCATGAGCTGTCATTTGCAAGGCATTTTATTTGCTTACAGGGATGCTTAGAGCCCACCCATTGCTTACTATTGGTTGGCTTCATCATCACTCTCATTTCCTTGCTTCTCCTTGGTCATGGAGTGCAAGTTTCACTTCCTCTTCGTGGGTTTGTCCCTACCCTGGAGTATGGCACAAGTACTGCTTCCCTTGATCAGTGTCCTTCCATTGCTAAGCCCCCCCAGGATTTTGATGCTTTGGGTGATACATTTTGTGGCTAAAAAAAGCAAGATTTCCGGCCCAAAACCTCAAAATGTGCGTTTTTTTTGCAGCAGCACAGAACATCGAAATGGAGGATGTCTGATGCCAAAGAGAGCAGATTACAATATGCCACCTGCTCTTTCTGTCATCAGACAACCTGTGTTCCTTGCCATGTGTAGGGCAGCAGGGGCTGGGGGTGGTGGGGTGGCAGCAGGGGCATCCAAACAAATGAAAAAAGAAGTTAACAGGAGACAAAAGGGGGGCCGAGTGAGAGGAGTGCAGTAGAGTGTGGGTGGCAGTGATCCTTTCAATGGCCTGCAGAGACCCGGAGTCCGCAGGGGGCACACAAACATGTAAGGTGGTCTGCAGGCTAATTGCACAGGAGGGGGTATAGTGTATTTGAAAGACAGGCAACAGAGGAAGGGAGTTCTGCCCTGTTCTCTGCAATCTGCCTTTTTGCTCTTCTGCTCTTTTTCACCTTCCTTTTTTATCTTTTATCTTTTACTACTTTTCTATCTATTTTTCTTTCTTTTTCACTCCCTTGTTTCTCCACCTATTTTTGTGCCTTTTTCCCTTCCGTTCCCTTGCCGCTTCTTGTCCCCCACGGCCCTGCCCGCTCCACTGCCATTTTCCTGCTTCCCACCTCCCAGCTGTACAGCCCTCCCCAACACTACTTAATGGTGCCCACTGCGCCAAAGGCAAGTCCGTCTGCACCCGCCCATGCCTGGACCGAGACCAGCGCCACCGACCCTGGTCCTTGGAACTCAACTCCAGCACCCTCCACACCCTCAACACCGGATGTTCCACCACCTGCCCCCTCGCATTGCCGAAGAACACTCAAGGCCCATTCAGTTAACAGGAGACAAAAGGGGGGCCGAGTGAGAGGAGTGCAGTAGAGTGTGGGTGGCAGTGATCCTTTCAATGGCCTGCAGAGACCTTACACCACCATGCCCACTGTGATCCTCGCAGAAGCTGGAACAAGGTCACAGAAGACCAGCTCACCACCGCCCTCTGCAAAACCCCACCACCGACATACACAGACGCCAACACCTCAGCACGCAACCTCCACTGCTGGATCTCTGACTGCGCCAACACACTAGCTCCCCTCAGGAAACCCTCAGTCAAGCAGCCCTCCAAGAAAGCCAGCTGGCTCTCCCCTGCCCTCCAAGAGTCGAGGCGCACCTGTAGACGGCTCGAGAAAAGATGGAAGAGCAGCAAGATCGTTGCACACCACGCAGCCCTCATATGATAAGAGGTTTGTGAAAGTTTCATGGATTTTTACAAAAGTGCAGATTTCACATTTTGTTTTGCAATTCGCAATATCCTGGGGTGTCTGACTGCTTAGCACTTTCAGAAGTACTTTATTTAATTTTACTTGCACATCTTCCTCCCTCCCCCTGCTGCATTGTTGCTTGCCCTAGCCCCTCACCCCATTCTTCTGTTGATGCTTGCCCCGTCTGCACCTCCAAGCCCTCCGTTTCGCCCTTTGTTGCTTACCACCTCCCATCTTGTCAGAAAAAAAAACACCCTGAGTCATCTCAACAGGTTTGAAGATGCTACAAAGATGCAGATGACACTGCACTGTCCGCTCTCTATGGCACTTTTGCCATTGTCTTCAAGAGGGGCCACTTCAGCTAAGAGGTAAGATAATTAAACAAGTGAGTTTTTTCCTTGAATGCCTTTTATCTATTTGAGAGTTTCAGACATCATAGCCATGCCATGATCCTTTACGCTTTTGACAACTTCAAACCCATTTAAGTGGATTGCAGCCCTTTGTCTCACATATACTACTCCATTAAAAAAAAGATTGAGGCAAAAATGTTTTCTTTAATTTCTTGTTTGCTTACATTTGCTGACAAGGTGTTATTAACATTTGTTGCTGAAAGCATGTTTTTGTGAAGGCAGAGAATAGTCCCATACTAAGAAAACAGAACACCGATCCTCCTGGTCCACGCTGGCTGCATCATAGATCTTTTTATCTAACTTTCAGCCATGCTGTTTGTCCTTTCTTTTTTTTCTTTCTTCCTTTCCTTCTTTCTTTCTACCCTTTTTTTGGTCTGGTCTGTCATGCAGTCTGGCACTTTGGCACTTCAAGATGGGCCAGCTTGAAACGGCCAACGTGTGAGGTGTTTTTTTGGACCCAGAGACGGAGATGGCACTAAAAGCAAGTATTGGCAAAGTCAATACGTCTGGCGCTATCCACTAACCTTTTGTCAATTCTTGTTTTGTGTTGTCATGGTTTTTGCAAAACTTTATTGTTTGGGAAGCTTACAATAATTTGTCAATCTAAAAAAAATTGACTAAAGTCAAAAAAAATGTTGGGTTTCAAAAAAGCACACATTACCATAGTACTCCCTGCCACTGAAGGGAACTACTTTGTGTGCGGATGTGCTCCCTGTGACCAACGCTGCTTTTATCCTCCAGAGATTGTGAAATTGAGTGCTGTTCAATTAGAATGTACGAGGCAGTGATAGTGAGCCTTAACTGAAGTTTAGGAGGCTGGGTATACAGCGAGCCTTGATTGGAGGCCAGCAATGTGAGAATGTTGGGAGATTGAGTGAGACCTGATTGGAGTATATGAAGCCAGTGATGGGTGAGTGAGTCTTCAATGCAATGTCATTGGACAATAAGAAAGGTAAAATAGAAATATTCGGGGGATTGCACTGTATGGTGAAATAATGAGGCAATGGAATGTTTTAAATATGATTGTAATTTCATTTGTATAGTGCACTGCTAGTACTTGTATGCTCCTGAAACACTGTGTAGTCCTTGTCCACATTGTTTCAAGTGATCCAGCGCGATATTAGCAAACAGCATTCATACACTAGATACTCACTTGGGCCCATACATTCATACTACGCTAATACTTACGCTGGGGTTATCAGATGTTACTCTTTATCAAAATCCCTGCTACCAATTACCTTCCGATTGAAGAGTAATGACTTACCAATGAATCCTTTGCTAATTGGGAAGTTTAAAATGAGTGACATTCATTATAGTACATAATCCTGAAATAACCACTGAGTCAGGAAGTTTTAAAATGTTTATCTAAAGATTTAGCAGAGTAAATTACATAACCACATGGTACTTAATCGCATATCACGGATGAAGCATAGAATAATAATTATTGATTAATGACGGTCCCTCAGAAAGGAGAAGATAGAGACAGCATCGCAACTAAAGGTTGCATTTATATTTACCTAAATGCGAGAACCAAACCCCTTGGCCAAGGAGTTGGAAAGAATAGGACCCTGGAAGGATGAAGAGCAAAGATCTCCTACAGGTTCAGGACAGGACCGGTGACCTCTCTCCAACGACACCTGCGTCGTTCCCCTCTCTGATACTCGGCTTCTCATCGATTCTCCCGTGCCTTTCTTCTAATGGACTCCGCCGCCCCCTCCTCAGGACCTCTCTGGACAGCGATTCAGTCTGCAATCGATCAGCTTGACGGTCTGGAGCTCTTCTGTGCGTTCTGAGAGTAAGCTCTACTAATTAACTAATTCTATATCTATTATACCCTTCTACGCCCATGTACCTCCCCTTAATGTTGCCAAAATATGGGACCACTACTTCTGATTGGACAGGGACAGGGGGTTGATCCTCACACCATATTGATTTGGTTCGAATTCTGAAGACCTTTGTTTTTAAACTACCGCCCATCAATTTTAATACATTGGCTTTATTTCCCACCCGTCTCACGACAAAGTTTATTCATTTTTCATATACATAGTTGCAAGTTTGGCAAGAACACATGAATATATCAATATCGGCCATTAGGTCGTGGCCTTGGACGACGTCCAGGTTGACTTCATCTTTATTCTTTGGCAGCCAAGCAGGACACATGCGCAGAATCATTGTCTCTCGAGTTTCAGATCACCAACCCCAGGCCCAAGTTTACGAACTAATAAAAGTCAAAGAAGAAAATATTAAAATCACAAATAATATGTTTCACTGTATACCCACTCTTTCTACTCTATTCCCATTTACTTATAAATCTATCCCGCATTAGTAGCGTTAAGAAAACGACAATTTAATAATAATACAAGAGCAAGCTGAAGCAAAGAAAGACGTCACAACACGTGATATGGTTGAGACATGCGCAGTGAAGTTCCCGCGCTTTAGCGGCCATTTTAGGAAAAGACAAGCGTTACTTGTTAGTTAGAACACATAGGCAAGCTTCCTTGCTATTCATGTAATGTATGCAAAGTTAATATACACAATACAAGATTAATAAATTAATACTGTGAGGAGATTGCATTCGAGCAAGTCTCATTTGTGAGTCCTTGCTCCATCAATCCCCTCTCTGATGGCGTTTAAGAGCCATCAAAATACTACCCTTAATCAGATGCCAACTTCTAGCAAATAGTTTCATTCTCATTTTTACATTTTCTATTTTTAACATCCCCTTTCAATTTCTTGTATAATTCACTTCTCAAATCCTCAAGTTCAATTTCATCCACCTTTCTCTTCTTTCCTCTTCCTGTCACACTATACGATTCATTCTTTCTACAACATTTGCACCATATTATTATCGTCAGTACTATTATTGCTATTCCTGCTAAGGGTACTAGTATTTGACCTATAAGCCCTTTTCCTACATTAGAAAACCAGGTACCAATTGACGCAATACTACTTGTCAATCTTTCCCATACACTATCAACTTCCAGTGGTTTAAGTTCCTTCTCAAGTTTAGTTATATTCTGTATATACGTTCCAATTTCTGCACTTTTATCAGGAATGTAAGTGCAACAATGTTTCGTCTTCAGTAATTTACAGACTCCGCCCTCTTTTGCCAATAAAATATCAAGAGCAAGTCGATTTTGCATAACCATAGATCTAATCGCAACCATCTCCGCATTAATCATTAGAAATCCTCCAGCAGTATCCGTTGATAAACGATCAACCACTGTAGACAATTTACATATTTTCCTTGAGTTCAGAATTATTCCCACTGAAGGTATCAATGCACCAAATATATCACCTACAATTTCAGAAAAACTAGCTCTTTTACTACGTGTTAATTCGCTATTGTTTTCATTGCTCCCAGTGTTTGTTTTTACGTGGTATATTTTTGGAAATACTATTCCAAAATAACAACTTCCATACCACCGTGCAGGAAGCCTAAAATAAGCCTTATTCCCGCATACATAATAGATTCCAGGAAAAACTGAATCTGTTCCTCCTTTTATTCCCCAACCTCCAAGAATTAAGAAATTGTGTTCACATTCACTGGTACCGATGAAAACATTGTTATAATCAGTCCTTAATCTATGTAGACAAATTTTCCCCGTCTTTACAAAATCCAGAGCCATAGCAGCTTGAGTCTTGCCAGGTGTGTAACTCCCTTCTTTCTCAGCCCAAGGTGGCAAATGAGCCTTATGCTCAGAAGCTTTCCTTTGAAAATCTTGTCTTCTATCTTCTACTACATTCAAAAATATCTTTTCTTCTTCGTGTAAAGAACATGTTAGATTGTGTCTATGTGCATGTGTTATGTCTATCGATTTCATTGTTAAGAAAAATTCTCCCATAAACTGTGCGTCTTGACTACTAAGCACTGGGTTCATACTCTTTCGAATGGGAACCTCAGAAAATATCACATCTATGTTTGAATAATAATATTGAAGTCTCCCTGTTCTATAAAATAAACTAGCTAATACACTACATGATATGCCGTATGTCAATGGTAAGTGATGATATGTTAATCCTTCTGCTACTGATTCGGGTAACTTCATACAGACATAACAATTACTAACTTCCATGGTATCTACATTTTGAAATAATAACTTTGTGAAAACATTTAAACTAGTGTCGTTATCAGTTATTTCATGATGAAATTCTGGTTCATTTTCTGCCATTAGTTCTACTCTATTACCCTTCAGGTTTGCTGTCCTTTCCTTAGTTTCATTATTAATCTTTTTATCCATTATCATAAGGTAAGGAATTGCTACGATCAGAACTAACCATACTATAAGCACCATTACTAGACTACATATGCATATTGCACAGCATCTTCTACAACATCTCTGTTTTGGTCTCCCAGCAACTCTATCATCAGGCATTTCGACAAGGAAGATTGCTCTTCTTATCTATTTTTCTCTTTTCTTTATATGACTCCTTTGCGTAGTCAAGGTGGTCTCGTTTCTTTCTCGTACGTCAATTCTGCACTTGTTCCTTCGTCACCACTTTCACTTGACTCTGAGCTCTCGTAATCTTCAAGAATAATGTAAGTCCAATCAGGACCCTTGAATTTGTTATTCACAAGTTTCAGTCTCTTGCTTCTTCTTTTCTTAGTTCTGTTTTCTTGTTCGGTTTGACTTGTCACTTCATTTACTTGATCTGGATCTTCACTTCTGGTTGTTATGTGGTATTTTATTCTTTTAATGACACTAGGCCAATGATCACCTTTTCTTGTTTTCTGTGTTTGCACTGTTTCTTTATTTTTGTCTTCAGCAATCTCTTTATTTTCACTGTTTGACACCTTTTCGTTTTCTGTAATTACTGTTTTTCTTTCTTGCTCTTTTCCAGGCCTTATTTGTTTTTCTTCTGCAGCTCCTACGTGAGTTTCCAATAATTGACTTTGTTCTTTGTTTAATTCTTCATGTTTATGTTTCTCGAGATCTTTTTCTTCTGTGTGATTTTCTGGATCTAACTGGTTCTGATTAGGGCTTATTGCACTTTGTACTTCTGCAGCCTGACCGGATTCTTCTAAACCTGTCTGTCCCTGCTCAAAACTTGTTGGTTCTTCGTTATTTTAAGCCCAGTTTCCTTTCCCTATCTGGTCCTGCTCAGGTTCTTTTATTGTATGTTCTTCTTTTCCCTGAGCTGCTTCTTTTTCACCTATCTGATCTTCTTCAATTTCTTCCAATTTTGTTTGACTTCTTGTTCTGTAGTAAACTTCAGGAATTTCTACCACCGGTATCCAGTCCTGACTTGTGCTCGGTTGTTCTTCTGCAGCTTCCCTTGAATCTCGAGCCTGAGATTCTTCAGCTGGGCAACCTTCAGCTTCCTCAGTGATTGATGCTGACTGAGGATTTTCTTCTTCAGGGTCTGGTACTCTTTTGGTGTGGCTTACATGAATCCAATTAGGAAATCCTGCACACTTCACTGATGTATTGGTAGTCAGTATGACCTGACAAGGTTTTCCCCATCTAGGTGATAGACACGTCTCTCTGGTGTGATTCTTCACTACCACCCAGTCACCAGGATTCAGATCATGTTCTTGTTCAGGCTGCCTCGAAACTGCGTCTTCTCCGACCTGATGAGAGACAGAACGCACTAGGTCAGCCAATCCTTTGCAATAATCCAGAACCATATCATCAGATATATTCAGCAGTTTGTTTATGGGAACATGTGCTTGTCTCATTGCTCTTCCCATCATTATCTCGTGTGGGCTCAATCCCGTATTTCTATCGGGAATGCTTCTGAGTCCCATTAAGACGAGTGGCAATGCATCTGACCACTCCAATGATGTTGATGCACACATTTTTCCCAGTCTGGATTTTATAGTGCCATTCAATTGTTCATCCACTCCAGAAGCCTCTGGACGATATGCACAGTGCAATTTTTGTTCAATTTGGAATGCTTCACAAATTATTTGAATCACTTCACTGTTAAAATGTTTTCCTCTATCTGATTCCAAAGTTACTGGGAAACCAAACCTAGGCATGAGTTCTCGTAGTAACAGCTTTGCGACTGTAATGCTGTCACTCCTCCGGGTAGGGTAAGCCTCCACCCACTTTGAAAACAGACATACTATGACTAGTACATATTTCAACCCTCTGCATGGTGGTAACTGTATAAAGTCGAACTGGAGTCTTATAAATGGACCCTCTGCCTTCCCAATCTTCCCAAACCCGATTATTGTCTTCCTCCCTGGATTATGCATCTGGCAAGTCAAACATCTCTGGCAAAGGCTCTCTGCTACAGCCCTGAACTTGGGATTGTACCAGTTCTGTCTGAAAAGCCTAATCATTGCATCTCTCCCTATGTGTGTGTCTCCATGATACATCCTGGCCATTTGAGAGAGCAGACAGTCAGGCATGACTGGTCTGCCATCAGCACAAATCCACACTTCATCATCTCCCCTTTGGGAACAACCCACTTTGACCCATGTTTTCTTCTCATTTTCATCAGCACCATCTTGCAATCTTCTAACCTCATTCCATGTTTCAGGTGGCATATACAGCATAAGTTGGCAGCTGATTCCCATTCTTTCCACCCTTTTATTGACTGACAATCTATTTCTGGCACAATGTTGAGCCACAAGATCTGCATATCGATTGCCGATTACCACCCAGTCATCTCCTGACTGGTGTGCGGCACATTTCACCACAGCCAATTCTTTTGGTGATTGTATTGCTTCCAGCAATTCCCTTACAAATTGTCCATTTTTAATGGGGGATCCTGAAGAAGTCATGAAATCCCTCTGCATCCATAGTTGGCCAAAATCATGCACAACCCCGTAACCATATTGGCTATCTGTAAATATAGTTACTTTTTGATTCCTCCCAATTTTGCACGCTTTTATCAAAGCAATCAATTCAGCTACTTGTGCAGATTTTACTCCTGGTAAATAGGATGCTTCGACTATTCCAGTTAATTCACACACCGCATATGCTGCAGTCAGTTTACCATCTTCATGCCTCTGGCATGAACCATCAACAAACAGCTCCCTGTCTGGCTTCTTTAGGGGCATTTCCTCAATGTCTGGACGTGGTTTCGTGCATAACTCTGTGACTTGTAAACAATCATGTTCTTCTTCTTCGTCATTTTTAATTTCCTCATGATATGGGTCTGGTAGTAAGGTAGCGGGATTTACTATTGTACACCTCACTATGTTCACATTTTCAGCACCCATTATTATTCTCTCATATTTAGTCAGCCGACTAGGAGTAAGATGCTGAGTTCGAGTTCTTGTCAACAGAATTACAACCGCATGTGGAACAAACACCTTTACTGGGTGTCCCATTACAATTGACTCACTTTGTTCAATACTTAAACAGGTAGCCGCCACTGCTTTTAACCCCTTCGATGCGCGTGACGAGCTCAGCTCGTCATGCTGCGCGGTAGCGCTGTGCGCATGACGAGCTGAGCTCGTCACGACCACACCCGCGATCGGAATGTCCAGCACACGAGCGGAATTCCGATCGCGGGCAAGGGGTTAAGCAGCCTGGCAATGCGGCTGCCACTGGATCCAATGTAGCAGAAAAATATGCTATAGGACGTCTGTCTAGACCATGTCTTTGGGTTAAGACTGAAAGTGCACAATTTTCTCTCTCATGACAGAACAATGCGAAGCTTCTCTTATAGTCGGGCATGCCTAGGGCCGGTGCTGAGCACAAAGCATTTCTCAATTTTACAAAAGCTCCTACACTCTCATCATCCCATTCAACTGGGTCCTTGGCTTTCTTTTTTGTCATTTGAATTAGGGGCTTCGCTAACAAGGAAAATCCTAGTATCCATTGTCGACAGTAACCTACTATTCCTAGGAACATTCTCACTTCTCTTTGGGTTACAGGCATTTGCATTTTCTTAATCAATTGTACTCTTTCCGAGGTTATTCTTCTTTTCCCCTCTCAATTTGGTGTCCCAGATATTTAACTGCTGTTGTACAGAACTGCAATTTTTCTGGTGAGACTTTATACCCTTCTTCAGCCAAATGATTTAATAGAGCTATGGAATCAACAACACAGTCCTCTCTGGTGTTCGATGCCACCAGTAAGTCGTCGATATATTGCACTAGGACTGAGCTTCCTGGCATCACCAGTTTCTCTAAGCACTTTTTCAATAACTGATTGAAAATAGAAGGACTTTCCGTGTACCCCTGAGGAACACGATTCCATACATAGACTTTGTTCTCAAATTTAAATGAAAAAAGATACTGGCTGTCTGGGTGCAATGGTATTGAAAAGAACGCTTGGCATAAATCAATCACTGTGAACCATTCTGTACTCCAAGGAATCTGGTATAGGATTACTGCAGGATTGGGCACTATAGGACAACATGGTTCCACGATCTTATTTATTTTGTGCAGGTCTTGAACAATCATATATTTTCCGCTAGGTTTCTTTAAACCCATTATTGGTGAATTACATGGGCTACTCATTACTTCTTTTAGTATGTTTTGTTCTACCATTCGGTTGATTTCTTCAATGACTCCTGCTTTTACTTCTGCACTCATTTTGTACTGTCTGGTATTTGGGAAAATCGCACCTTCTTTTACAGTAATTTTAACCGGGTCTATTTTGGCCATAAGTCCTACTTCCTTTCCTGTGAAATCCCATACTGTGGGGTTTACTGTAGTTTTTAATTCTTCTGGCAGCTCATCTTTTGTTATCAAGGAAAACATCTCATCTACCTCTGTACCTTGTTTTGCAATCATAAACTTATATACATGATCTTCATCTGGGGTCTGAACTGCCACACCATCCGGGGTGCAGAAAATTGTGCAATTCATCTTGCATAGTAAATCACGACCTAATAAATTTACTGGACTGGAATCACACACTACAAATTGATGCATTTCTCTGAAATTTCCAATTTTAACTTCCATTGGTTCGGTAAGAGGTGTTCTAATCTTTCTATTAGCTACTCCCACTACTTGGATAGCTTCTCCAGAGAGAGGAAGGTCTGGAATGTCTGCTGTTCTCACAGTAGACCGGGTAGCACCAGTGTCCAAAAGGAAAGTAATATCATTACCTTTCACATTCCCTTCAACATATGGACCTGACTGATCTACCGATAAGGATGCGCCAAGTACGCACTCCCTCTCCCCTCTCCTAGGCACCGTCATGAACTGTATTGACAGAAATCGTCCTGTAAAAGAAACTGTGATGTTACATAATCATTCTTACCACTTCCTCCTTGATATCCGACGTCTGTACCGTGGTTTCCTCTGCTTACATTACCCTGAATAGGTGCAGGTGGCAACTGACTCTGAGGATTTACACCCTGCTGTGAGTCATTCTGCGTCTGTGGATTTAAATTTTGATTTGGGCCATTATTATTCCGAATCTTTTTACATTCATCCTTCCAATGCCCCAATTTTCCGCATCCATGATAAGGAAATTTCTTTTAGCTTCTTCTCTACTCATTCGTCCTCTCACTTTTCCACCATTCCCAGTATCGCCATTTGTTCCAGAATCCTTTCCTTGATTTTCACTTGGATTATCCAAATTAATTCCCTGTTTCTCAGCCATTTTCACCTGTGCCCACATTACTTTTTCCTGCAATTTCTTGTGCCTATCCTCAAAATCGTCTCCACAGTATTTCGCATATTTCAGAATCTCGTCTATGGGCTTCCCTTGCCAACATAACATGTGCTGCTTAATCATCTGACAAATTTCTGGCTTCAGACCATAAACAAATCGATAAACAAACTGACTCATGTTCTTGTCTCCAATGTCCTCAAATCCACTATACTGCTTAAATACCTGCAATAAACGCTCATAATAGGCGTGTACCGATTCACTGGCTTCTTGGGTGGTTCGGTCTATTTTCACCCAATCTGTTTCTTTCGGTGGTATTTTGCCTTTCAGGTAAGTTATTACCTGCTGATACTTTTTCATTACATCATTTGACGGGGCACCTGTTTTTGGATCTCTAGGATACTCTTCACTTGGCCAATCAACTGTAATTTTACAATCTGTCCACAAATCGGCAGGTACCACTATGTCAAACAAACCATCTAATTCTTTCAACAATACCTTTGACACCTTCACAAACCTCTCAACCTGCTTGTACCATTCAATTGGTTTTTCCCTCAACTTTGGAAAATCATTCGTAAATGACAAAATATCCTGTCTACTCCATGGGACATGTACATAGCCCCCTCCTGGTACTTCTCGCATCAGATACATTTGATCTGTCTTCCCTGTTTCCTTCATTAAATATTCAGAGGCTGTTCTACTGGATCATGCCTCTTCCTTTTTCTTTGCCCATCAAACTCTCCATTTATCTAGGTCTCCCCATTTTTGCAAGACTGTCATTAACTCCTTTACTTGTAACTTTCTTCCAGAGGCATTCATATTTTCTAAATCTTTGTCTGAAAAATCTGCTCTATAGGGTTTCTGCAACACCTTTGATCTCCCTATTTCAATTCCCATCTGCTTTTTACATTTCTGGTAATACTTATGAACAATAATTCTTCTTCATCGTAAGCATTTAGGCGATCTAGCCCCACATTTCCTGCTATTATTTCTTCTAATTCGACTTTTAATTTATAAATATCCAAAATTTTTGGAGGTGTACACTGCTGATCTGATCCTTGTGCCCACCTTTCTAAGTCTTCTGGACTAACTACAGTGACACTTTTTGCTCAAATGCCTAGGTTTCCCATTCCTCTAAGGCTTCATATTGAGTTAATCTAGGTCTGGGTTCCAAATCGTTCATTCTCAATCTCAAATTTTGAAGAATTCTTCCATTGAAGGTACCATTCTCGGGAAATGCTAATATCCCATCATTTTTGGTATATTCTATCCAATTCTCTATCCATACACAAGTATGATAACCTCTCTCCATCATCATGAATGAAGCGGGTGTTTTATTGGTTTATCCTTTTTAAAATAGTTCTTAATCTTTTGCAGAAAGGACATTTTTCTCTTCTCTCGGTACATTTTATCTAGTCTTCGGTGTATAAAGTTATATTCTGCAAAACCTAGGAATCTCCTATCCGGACGAGTTCCTGTTAAAGTCGGATCGCGTTTTAACATGCAATCTCTATCCACTAAGATTTTAGCTTCTAGAATATCAACCATCAAATGCCTGCTAACTTTTATCTCTGAACCAATCCTAGCGCGGCCTTTCTGTGACGTTAGTCTGTCAACCCCTCCTTTACAATCTGCTCTTCTCTGTCCCTCGCTGTTTCAACCAATCCCAGCGCGGCACCTGTGACGTCAGTACTGCTCCTGACTACTGACCCCTCCTTTACAAGAGTCGTTCCACACCCGCTGATTCAACCAATCCCAGCGCGGCGTTTGTGACGTCAGCTCCCTCTCCGGCAGCTGACCCTCCCTTTACAAAATCTTACGCAAACTTTATTCTCTATAAATCTTTAATTAAGTTTCAGTAACAACATAAAACATTCGCTATCGTGCCAGTTTCTCTAAAATAGAAAAGATAGTTTTCTCTCACACTTAGTAAAACCTTTCCGTTTACTAAACATACACTACGAGTAAAACCCTTCCGTTTACTCTTCACACAAGTTCCAGAAGTACCTGTTACTTCGTCAATGTTACCCTTTCTAGGTGATATAACATCAAATTTTCACCAGCGTACTCCTTTGCTATTACTCACACGCATAAATTCCCTAACCAGTACTGATAGTCCTGCTTAACTTTTCAGTACTATTTCTGCCTGACAGATAACCTCACTGCAGTATGGCTTCCACTTACCATCTGCTATTCAATTTTCCCCGGGATTCTAGACAACATAAAACAAACTTTGAATACACAGATGTTAGTTCATAAAAATAAAATTCTCATTACCCAATTAACAAAGAGTAACCATCCTCTGATTACCAGAAAACTGATCCAGCGCGATATTAGCAAACAGCATTCATACACTAGATACTCACTTGGGCCCATACATTCATACTACGCTAATACTTACGCTGGGGTTATCAGTTGTTACTCTTTATCAAAATCCCTGCTACCAATTACCTTCCGATTGAAGAGTAATGACTTACCAATGAATCCTTTGCTAATTGGGAAGTTTAAAATGAGTGACATTCATTATAGTACATAATCCTGAAATAACCACTGAGTCAGGAAGTTTTAAAATGTTTATCTAAAGATTTAGCAGAGTAAATTACATAACCACATGGTACTTAATCGCATATCACGGATGAGGCATAGAATAATAATTATTGATTAATGACGGTCCCTCAGAAAGGAGAAGATAGAGACAGCAGCGCAACTAAAGGTTGCATTTATATTTACCTAAATGCGAGAACCAAACCCCTTGGCCAAGGAGTTGGAAAGAATAGGACCCTGGAAGGATGAAGAGCAAAGACCTCCTACAGGTTCAGGACAGGACCGGTGACCTCTCTACAACGACGCCTGCGTCGTTCCCCTCTCTGATACTCGGCTTCTCATCGATTCTCCTGTGCCTTTCTTCTAATGGACTCCGCCGCCCCCTCCTCAGGACCTCTCTGGACAGCGATTCAGTCTGCAATAGATCAGCTTGACGGTCTGGAGCTCTTCTGTGCGTTCTGAGAGTAAGCTCTACTAATTAACTAATTCTATATCTATTATACCCTTCTACGCCCATGTACCTCCCCTTAATGTTGCCAAAATATGGGACCACTACTTCTGATTGGACAGGGACAGGGGGTTGATCCTCACACCATATTGATTTGGTTCGAATTCTGAAGACCTTTGTTTTTAAACTACCGCCCATCAATTTTAATACATTGGCTTTATTTCCCACCCGTCCCACGACAAAGTTTATTCATTTTTCATATACATAGTTGCAAGTTTGGCAAGAACACATGAATATATCAATATCGGCCATTAGGTCGTGGCCTTGGACGACGTCCAGGTTGACTTCATCTTTATTCTTTGGCAGCCAAGCAGGACACATGCGCAGAATCATTGTCTCTCGAGTTTCAGATCACCAACCCCAGGCCCAAGTTTACGAACTAATAAAAGTCAAAGAAGAAAATATTAAAATCACAAATAATATGTTTCACTGTATACCCACTCTTTCTACTCTATTCCCATTTACTTATAAATCTATCCCGCATTAGTAGCGTTAAGAAAACGACAATTTAATAATAATACAAGAGCAAGCTGAAGCATGTGAAAACATCAAGCAGCCATTTTAAAGCACACTGCGCAGAAGCAGAAATTTCCCACCAAGCAAAGAAAGACGTCACAACACGTGATATGGTTGAGACATGCGCAGTGAAGTTCCCGCGCTTTAGCGGCCATTTTAGGAAAAGACAAGCGTTACTTGTTAGTTAGAACACATAGGCAAGCTTCCTTGCTATTCATGTAATGTATGCAAAGTTAATATACACAATACAAGATTAATTAATTAATAATGTGAGGAGATTGCATTCGAGCAAGTCTCATTTGTGAGTCCTTGCTCCATCACAAGCTTTGGTTTGTGTGCATGTTTGTGGTTGATAGAGTGTATTTTCCTAATATGGTCTTGATGAAGGGTTGCTCCAGTCTTCTCCCGGCCGACTTGATAATAATAATAATACCAGCAATTCTAAAGCGCGCAGCTACCTCAGGCGAGGTGTCCCGGCGCTGGGGGCCAAAGGGAAGATTAAGCGAGCTATTGCCCAGAGTCACAAGGGGCTGGGCTAACCTGCCGCCGGCGCCAGGGATCGAACCAAGAGCCCCTGTGTTCCTGAGTCAGCCACCCTGGCCGCTGCACCACACCTCCTCCCCCCTGATGTTGTGCAAAGGCATGTCCATGTCGCAGAAGAGTGTCAGGTTAATAGGGCAGGACTTTATTAATACATTCCCCACTTGGGTTTAAGGGTTTCTGATATTTTCCCTTCTTCTGTATCATAGAGGAACTTCACTGGTTATTTGCTCTTTCTTGGAATGTTCTATTATAAGGGAAGTTAAACGAGGTTCGTGCAAGAGAGTGGGGGAGGTAACTTTGTTTTCATAGTTCTTCATGATTATAAATGAACGCTCTTATTCGGTTGGGAAGATGTTCCACAACATATCAGTCAGTACTGAAATGGTAGCCCCCATCCAAGAGTTTCGATACTTGTGTATAATCATCAGGGGAGAAGTTTTTGATCCGAAGTTCCTTCTTGGATGATAATTTAGAGGTTTGAGTTTCATGAAAAATGTAGCTACCGATTCACTGGCTCAATGTTAACTGCAGAGGACCTTGTAAGGTATCCATGTGGCCACAGTGACTCTGGAGGCCTTGGGCGGCTGGTGTTACCTCCTCCCTTGTTTGAAGGTGCAGTAGTAGTCTGGAAGTTGTATTGTGATCGTACTGTAGTCTCTGCAAAAGGAGCACTGTGGCCCAAAGCAAAATTACATTGGCATAGTCCAGCCTGAAGAGTGCAAGTGTGAGGGTGGCCTGGACCTGGCAAGGAACCACCAGGAAAGAGGCCATCCTGCTTCTCTGAAACCTGAAAGTATTGAAAAAGGATGTGGTTAGTGAGAATTAGTTAGAAAGAGTTGTTAGTGAGAGTTCTGAGATGTTAGTGAAACTTCTTCGACCTTCGTTAGTTCACGCTATCTGACCTTGCAGGCAGAGGCAGGCAGTGAGGTTCCTAATTATTTTTGACACCATGGTCCAGGTTGGAAGGTGGGTCCTTTTTCACAGGTTAAGATTTCCATTTTTGGCGCAGTAAGCTTCAATTTGATAAATGACTGCTCTTTGCCTACTACTAGCAGGCAAATGCCAAGATAGTAATCATTTATGCCCGAGGATTTTTCCAGTTTGAGGACGATCTCTGTGATCTCTAGCAAGAAAGAAAGAAAGAGTTGATGATATTTAAAGGGTATTTAGACAAAATATTGTAGAAAAATATTGTGTGTACAAAATACGATGTCAGGAATATTGAGGACAAAAATATTGTGAATGTAAGTTTCTATAGGTAAGCAAAGTTTTACTATATATAAATCCACATATATGCACCATGACCATATATATATCTTCAAGGTACTTTGATGTGGAGTTAAGAATAGTAAATCTATACTTACCTATTTTTACTTCTCTTCTTGATATTTTGGTCCTTGATTTTTTTGACACGATATTCTGTCCACACAATATTTTTGTTTCCGATATTCTGTCGATGATCCTATTAACAGAGCAGGAGTGTGATCATGGAGCTTTATGAGACACCTACTTCAAATTGTGGAAATGTGGGAGGATGATTATTTGATGTCTCACCTCAAGATAAGAGTTGATTCATTCCAGCTCACCCTCTTGAATTCCAAATTTCGATAGCCTTGTAGTAGGGTGAATGTTGGACAGTATTGAATACGAATCAGAGGCCAAATAAGATGAGTGCTTTCACTCAGTTATGATGAGCTGTCCTTTTAAAGTCATTGTAGGTGGCAATCAGTGAGGCTTCGGTGCCATGCCAGGCCATAACCGCTATTGGTAATCCATAAGGATGTTATTTTGGTTGAAGAATGCCTTGTGATGCCTGAAATGTACTCAGTCTATCATCTTGTCCATGAAACATCTTTTGGTGACTGTTCTGAAATTTGCCGTGCCAGAGGAATTTAATCCTGGTATTTCAGAAGTAGCTAGACATAGGCTGTGCTGAAGTCTATTAGGTAGGAACCAGCAAGATAAGGTAAAATTAGGATGGGCCTGACTGGAGCAGACGCCGATAAGGTAAGGAAAAGCTCCATAAAGATGTTAAGTCCGTAGATGTCAGCATGATTTAACAAGGACCATTGTCAGTGGACTGAAGAAATGAAACCGCTGCTCTGGACGGCTGTGTCACTGGGATATTTAAGGGGGTTCTGGTCTGACTTTGTGCAAAGAATGGATTACAGGGCAATGATTTTTGAGACTTAGGGCCCCATGCATCAAACTGAAAACCGGTCGCAAACGGGCAGATTCTCAGAATCTGCCCCTTTGCGACCGGTATTTTTGCATTTGGGATGCATCATCCCAAATGCAAAAATCGAAATTACAATTGCATTTAAGGAATCGCAAATTGCGATTCCTTAAATGCAATGCTAGAAGCAATTTAAAATAGCGAATTCGCTATTAGGGGTTGCAATTTACCGAAAAATAAAACAGGTCGGTAATTTGCAAAAACTTTGAAAGATGCACTAAAGTGCATTTTTCAAAGTTACATGTCACACACACACATGCCCTTGGGGCATGTGTGTGCGCAACATAGGTGCACATTTCAATTTCAGGGGTGCAACAGGGTGTCCTTTGACACCCTTGCACCCTTGAAATTGCATGCGTAATTTGCGAGTACCTAATGGGTACTCGCAAATTGCGCATGCAATCCCCATTCATTCCTATGGGCCTGTGGGCCCATAGGAATGAATGGGAAGCCATTCCTTAATTGCGACTCGCAATTTGCGAGTCGCAATTAAGGAATCTTTAGGAATCGCTATTTTTATAGCGATTCCTACATGCATAGGCTTTTGCGATTCTTTAATTGCGATTCCTTAATAATCGCAATTAAGGAATCGCAAAAGCCTTCCTTGATGCATGTGCCAGATAATGTGCTACTAGAGTGTCGCAGAGTAGTTGTGAATGGGTGACATCCTTCATAGTGGAATCTAGGTCTCAGAATTTCAAGTTAATTTTGAGTCAGTCTCTTGAGTAACAGGAGGATTTAGTCATCCATAGCAAATAGGATTTCTCTCTCGTTCACTATCTGATGTTAGCTGGTTTTCATCAGATAGATGTTTGACAGTGAAGCTATATACTCAGACTGGCAATCTCATCAAACCGCTTCTTCTAAAGTCTTCACAGGGCTTCTTAATTTGCTCCAATTTCAGTTCCTTCTTAAACAAGTCAATATTGTTCAACGCTCTACAAGAATTTGTAGGTTTCATAAGTGCCTGAGCCATGAGCACAGATGTCAGCCATCAGGAAAGTTTCCTTTGAAAGTCACATTTGCCCTCTCTGCCCCCTCCCTTGGAGTTCCAGGCGGATGCCTTGGGAGAAGGAGCTAGCCATCATGGCTTAGTGATTAGAGGGCTGCAAGCTCTATCCGATCCACTCTGGGGCGAGGGGCTAAGGGTCACATGACCTTCAGGAAGGAAGCAGCCATGGGTCCATGCACAAGCCCACTGTTCCTGGAGTAAGATGAAAAATATGATCTGGTGCTATTGATGGTGGAATGTGTGAGGCTTGATTGGAGTGTTTGAGGCTTACCTTATGGCAATGAGTACCCATCCTTGGCATCATCCACTCTGCTGCCACCTTTGAACCCACATGAGTACTCATTCGCCTTCAGTCTGTGCCGTCCTCTTCCTTCACCCTCCATTGCTACAGTCTCACACTGTGCACCAAACACAGATGTTTCCAGGTTCAGTAACTGTAAAAAAGGACCAACCCAGAGATGATATGCCTGATCATGCAACAAGGGTCTGGCTGCGTTTTGTAAGCTTTTAAAAGACCATCACAAGCACTAAAGAACCATAAATGTCAAACGGAAAAGACCAGATGCGCTTAAAGAATGCCAGAACTACAAGTAACCGATATGGATGTAATTCAGCATTTACCATGCATTAATAAACCCAGATGCTTGTCTCCCAGAGGACCTTGGCGTAGAGGCCCCTCGAACTCTTCCTGAGCTATATCGGAAACAGATGCCTTTGCTTCCGGTTTCTGGAAGAAGAAAGAACATTGACCCCTCGCTCGTGTCATGCAGCAATCTTTAAAAGGATCCAGTGATGCAGGTCTGTGATGTAGATTCGAGTCCTTTGATGTCTCAAACGTAGCTACTGCCTGCCCCCTGAGCCTGCCTGTGTAAGACAGGTCTGCCTTCCATTTTGGCGTTTCTGTGAGTATTTTTCATGCACACTTCCACAGAGTAATTTCTACTTCAGTGAAAGTGATTATTAGAAGACTGGAGTTTAGACTGCAGTGGACAAAAGGCCTTTGATATTTTTTCTTGACTTATAATTTGTGATATTTTTAATATATAAGAATTACAAGTTTGCTTACCCTTCTTTAAAATAAACCATTTGTGTATGCATTATTCCAATTAAAGGTATCACAAAGAAAGCTGTAATAATTTTGGACTGTGACTAACGCAGTTGCAACCCCGTCTTTCAACATAAATGACCTGACTCGCAAAAAAATTTAGCTCATCCAGAAAATTACAATTTTGTATGTATGTAGATTTATTTATGTTTGAAATTCAAAAAGGTTTGCGACTCCTATAAAACTATCATGCATACTATTTTTAGGTCTTGCACAGGCAGCGCATGTGCTGCCTCTCCGAGGCATTAAGTAATTAGTAATACCAGCGAAACTCCAGCCATTGCATTTCTTTTTGTTTTTTCGCTTGCCATTGGTCCAATCTGGCATTGCTTTTCTTACCTCGCTCATTGTTGGCTAGTGGTCCCATCCGTCACTTCCGTTTTCTTCCGTTTCTGCAGGAACAAGCAGCATTGACCAACTACAGTAAACTTACAGGGCGATATCTTTTGATGTAGGGACTACTTTGTTGTTTTGTAGGTCTCCCACCACGTCCGAGCCGCAGCCCCCGGACCCGCCGTTACTGCCCTGTCTGCACCGCTCTCAATGCTTTCCCCCTCCCGCTGTCCGGGCTCTCTCGCCCCTCTCTCCCCTGCACTCCCACTGTCGGTGCCTTCTCAATGCAAAACAGTGCCCGAGGATGTTACTGTTTACTGAAGGCTAGTGATGCTTTCCTGGCACGCGAGCCGCGTCTATTTTAGACAAGACCGCGTGCACCCCCCTCTGACCAGTCTGTGGGGGACTGGCCACAGAAAGGCGCACGTCACACATCACAAAGCCTCCCCTACATACGAGAAATGCCTGTTGTAAATAAAAAGTGCTTTCATTAAACACAATATAGTCTGTGTCAGACAAGCTGGACTTTCCGTGCACACGACACGTGTTTGTTCTGCACAGAAATAACTTATGCTACGTGGCCAGAAACACAAGCACTACTAGGGCAGACATTGACTAACAGCAGAGATATCCCTCGCTCAGATGACGAATGCCTCCCCCGCCCTCCTCGCTCACCCCCTTCACACGGACGAGCCGACACGCACTCTCCTTGCACGGACGGGGGGAGGGTCCAGTGGAGGGAGGCGGGGCCTTTCACTAGGTGAGGGCAGTGACAAGTTAATCCCAGCCCGCCCACTTGAATCATATACTGCACTCAGCGCCAGTCCCCCACAGACTGGTCAGAGGGGGGTGCATGCTGTGTGCCACTCCGGACCTCAGACTCAGGCAGGAGACGCCTGAATCCCAGCACCAACGAGGTAGCAGGCACTGACTGCCCTGTACAGGACGCCCTGCACATAACGTGAAACAGACAGTTTTACACAAGAGCTCTTGTGCTGCACGGAACAGGTATATTTTACACAAGGGAACCTAAACACAATTACACATTAGCGAGCTGCTTTCCTTTATACGGGAAATGCTTGTGCGGCACAAGCGGTGCTTTCAATACAGGCAAGCACGTCTGTTTTACACAATATTAACTTTCTTGCACGTTCTTACACGTGAGGCTGACTGAGTTACACACCATGTGCTTGCACTACAAGAAAACACGTCTGCGTTTCACAAGATGTACTGTCCTTCAACTGCAGTTTCTGTCGAGTTTTAAGGTAGTCTCAGCACAGCTGGGTAGGAAGTCGAGGCGCGTGGTCGTGACAATTTCAGAGCACTTCGAAAGGAAAGAAGATCGGGGTCGGTGACTGCAGACGACAGCAGTATGGTGTCTCCCAGCGCCTGCGCCAACTGAATTCTCTCTTTCTTTCCCTTCCTGCTTGTGTTGTTCGACTTGCAGTATGAAAGTAAGAATGCTGGGGGAGCCATGTGTACCGCAGGACACTGTGAAATGCACATATTTAGTTCTACAGAGTAGAAAAAAGCAACACTGCCTCAGTATTTAAGCGAGTAAGACCAGTGGCGGCTCCCCCATTGGGGCGTGGGGGCGTCGCCCCACTGCTTCTCGCGGTGCGAGAAGGCAGAAACATAAACGGTAAAAACTACCATTTATGTTTCTGCCTTCTCGCATTGCGAGCAAGCAGAAGTGCCTCTGTGCCTGGTTGGGGGCGGGAGGGTGGGCGGTCCTGCTCGAGGGCAGGGGGAGTGGCTACCCACTGTTGTGGGTACTGACTGTTTGGTCGGCCCTGGAGCCGACCAAACAGTCAGTACCCACAACAGTGGGTAAGCCACTCCCCCCCTGCCCTCGAGCAGGACCGCCCACTCTCCCTTTTTCTCTACGCAGAGAAAATGTCCGGGCTGGGGCGCTGGCCTGCTGCGCCTACCAGCGTTGTAATTGGCTTGCGTTGCGGCGGGGAGGGAAGCTGCCAGCCCACCAGCGTGACCGGCCTGGAGCGGAGGCGGTGCGGTGCGGTACCCCGGCGCTCAGGTACGTTTCATTAATTGTTTTATTTATTCCCCACCCGCGACCCCCCCCTCGAGCATGCTGGCCGTGCTCCTATTCAATACAGCCATCCAATTCCTGTGGAGTCAAAGTCTGTCTTTCCTTTTTCAAGTGTGAAATAATCTTTGGAGCCTGTGATACCGGCTATGTGGCCTACATAGTAAGTGTTGGATCATGTCAGTAGAGTGTGGGTGTCTTTTTTTGTAGGTTTATAGCGCAAGTTCGCCCTGATGGTATTGGAGCACTTAACATGACCACCATATTTTTTACACAAGGGCACACTCCTTTTTTTTATTTTTTGACCAGAGACGCCGAGACTCGAACCTAGCTCCCCCGTTCTGCAGGCGGAAGTTCTGATTACATTACACGCCATCCCATTCCCCTTGCAATCTGCTTTCCCTCACATTTGCCTCCCATTTCGCCTGTGAACTATTTGCCCGCCCGCCCGCCCCAAAAAGTGCTTTCTGGCCCATGCTCCCTTTTCGGCCATTACTGCTTATTCCCACCATTAGATGTAACATTTGAACCCTCGACTTTTGCCTTTTGTGACCCCACCTCCCCCCTTTGGTTTAAACGTTTTAGACCGCATTACTCCACCATTATCCTGCACGTTCCTCCCCACATTTCTGCCATATTCTTGCTTGTAATTCTGCCTGTTTGTTTAAACATTCTCCGTGTTCTCTAATGCACTTAACATATCCGTTCTCAGCATCTCCGATTACTCTACTTCCACTGGACATGTTTATTAAACCCTTCCCCCTCCCTCGTCCCCCCTCCCCGCGACGACCCAGTGGAAAGCTTCACTGCTCTGCTGTACTGAAATAGAGATCTTCACCTGTACTTCAGCGTTCCTTTTGACACTGAAGGGTCATGTTTTCACGAGGCTTCACGATTGGTGACTTGAAAGCTCAGCATGCACTGGGACTGTGTTTGTGCCACACAAGTGCCGCGGCGGTGCTTAGCCCTGCTTCAGCCTGCCTGAGCTCTGTTGTAATAGAAGATCTGCACTTGGCGCACTACAGTGTGGGGGTGCCAGCAGTAATCCCCCACTCACACAGGCAGGCTATGGGACATGCCCTGTGAGGAGAAGGGTCGAAGTGAGGATAGGTCATTGCAAGTGAAAAGCGTATAGTCTGGAATACTGAGAGTGATTGGGAGATGTCACATGCCACTGGTAAACCATCAAAACTGTGCAGAAATAAGTTGGATCAGTATTTGAAACAATATGTGACGATAGCTGAACCATGAATGTGTTTACATTTGCTGTAAAGCTAAAAGCGAGAAAGTTACAGTAAAAGATGAATTGTGAGATGAAATTTTGCCTGACATTTTGGTTTAGAGGTGACAAATATAAATCGATTTTAAATAACGTTGGCATTGGCACTGTTCAGCGTCAGTGGAACTGAAGATGTATGCAAGTGACACTGGGGAGAAGTTTATTTTTTGGGGTGTTAACTTTGTTGTATTTAGGTTGTCAATGATTTATGCATCAGTGACTTTAGCATGTTGAGCTAAGAAATATGAAGTATTGTGATTATGAAAATTATGCCATAATAGAAAAACCGCCTCCGGTTATATTTATGGAAACATAATTGTACTTTACCTCCACATTTATAGTATCCTAAAGTTATGTTACTGACCATAGCTGAACGCAGGGATTAACTTTCATAGAATTAAAAGACAATGTATGGATTTAAAGCGCACCAGTGTAATGATTAGTCGGGGAATTTGGAAAACATAGGTATTGTGCTCATATGCTAATTGGCGCATTGTACATACTCTAATATCATACCAAAGTGTACCATATGGTAGTGTTTTGTTCCACTGATTTTTATTCTCTGCTTTGTGTGTATTTTAGTGCTGCGTTCACATAGCTCTCTTTGACTGTGTTTACTTCCTGGGTTTCCACATTTAGTGCTGTTTTCCTGTGCTTGCCAAACTCTGTTTTGCACGTTTCACCCATATTGTCCTCAGGCTATTATTCTCAGGATTGCACACATTATGGTGTTGTGTCATGTGTTATATTGGACACGTGGCAGTGTTTGTTCATGGCTGTGGCCCTCTACTTAATCACTGAAGTCTGTCAGCACCCTTCAAAGACTGATAACATGAAGACGTTTGATCTTGCACACTTGTTACAGTTTGGCGTGGCAGTTTACGCCCCACTACTTGAAAAGTCCACCAGCCGCCACTGAGTAAGACACATGACCGTGTCATTCATAGACGGCTAAGTGATCTTCCAAAAACAACTTTTACACCCTTTGCAATTCCTCACTCCCCCTTTTCATCTCCGACAGAAGAAACTAACAATGTTCACAGCTTCCAAATGTTATTGCCAAATGACCCTAATCCTAATTTATAGCTTTTTGAATTCTTTCATGTTACTCGAGTTGGCTCAGTTTCTTCGGGCTGAGTTTATTGAAGCTGAGTGTTCAGCTGTTATATTTTGTTTCTTTGTCAGACAGTCCTGGGAAAATGGCAGGAGACAATTTTTGATTACTGCATTTATTAAAGCTTCACATCGGTTGATACATATCTACTGTTCGGGAAGCAAATATTCTTTCTCGGCATATTTTTGGTCCTAGTCACTCTCAACCGCTTTTGAATTTTTTATCGCGTTCTTCCATTCGAACACACTTTCGAAAGCCTCCGTGCACAGCACAGGCAGCGATTTCATTCACAGGTACAGAGTTCTGTAGCGCAGTCAGTTCCCGTTCGGTTTTTAAACATCCATCTCCCATTTGTTCAGAATAAGTGGCAGCTTGCGAATGACCCTATGTCATGTTCCAGAACATTGCATTTATTTACTACTGTTCAAAACGTTTTTGTCTTTTTTGTTTTCTGGCATGCTCTTGCACATTCACAAATAAGTAAAATAAATGCTAGCAAGCAAAGAGAATTGGCGATAGGATCACCATCAATTATTGACAGGGTTTCTGAAACTCATATTTACGTGCCTTGAAAATGTTTAAGGATGTAATGGATGGGTAGTTTATAAACATACGTTTTTTAACAAAATCTATAAAAAGCTTTGGCAAAGTCACGAGATCTCATCTTTTCCACTTATTGCCTTTGTCAAGGCATTTTGCTAATGCTGTTCAGTATCACCCCAAAAAAAAGATGAACAAAACGGCTATAGCCATATTACCGATGCTGAACAGCACTGATAAAACCAATAAACAAGCATTTGCAATGCAACAGGTCTTGCATTTGCAAGAGTTTGAACTATTGGCATTGTAATGACAATGCTTTTTATTTGTGTTTTGAAAACCTGCAAGTGGTGCGTAAACACCCACTTTGTACTTATGGTCCTTGCTTACGAGAAGCAAGCCTGCCATTAAAAAAGGCTCTATAAGTACAAAGTGTGTGTTTACGCACCACTTGCAGTTTTTCAAAACACATAATTACAAGCATTGGCATAGCCAATAGGTCTCGCTTTTGGGACCTTATAAGTATTTAGTTATGCAGCACAATATCCTTGGTGCACCAACATCAACTGTTGCATGGGTAAACACTTATAAGGTCCCAAAAGCGAGACCTATTGGCTATGCCAATGCTTGTTTGTATGAGTGTTAGTGTGAATGAGATGGTTTGATGGTTGAGAGAGAAGTGTTGATGGTTGAGTGTGAAGTTATCTGTATACCTATCAATTGTATTTCGATTTTAGAGTTGTAATGTGGGTTACCTTGCTTCCAACATAGCTACAGATGAATACACTGGTAGAATCTGAAGCAATGTAAATGTAATCCACTGTTCAAGTATTAATTTACTGTTCAAGTGTTGATACCAAATGTTCAAAATACTGTAAGGCCATTGTATACTTAAATGTGAGAGGCCTTGTTGGTATCCTGGTAACTCTTTGTTTATTTGCCGAAGTGTCAGATGTATGTGTAGACAATGATGAATTTCTTTGACAAACAACGAATAGTAGTAAAATTATAAAATATATTAAAAAATGCATAAAATATTTTTATACGAAAAAATAAAAAATAAAAAAATATATTTTTGAATTGATTCTGTTGTATGACACTGATATTGGGGTGGTTGCTGCTAATCAGTCTCAGGAGGCCATATTAAAAAGCAATATAGGTCAGTTGAGAGGTCCTTCTTCTTATATTTTTTGCAGTTTCCCCCTCCTCTCGGTCCTGTTAGTAATTAGGGGGTACCTTTTCCTTTTGTGATTTTTACCCATTTTCAGTGTCATTTTAATTTTCTTCTCAGAGGCTTTCTTTCTCATAGTCCCAGCCCATTGCTTATCTTCTCTCTTCACTCACCTCCTTCTTGCTCAGCTGCCTCTTATCCTCTCCACTGTTCTCTCTCTGGTCTATTATTTCCCTTTCCAGTCGCCCTGCCTCTCCCCTCTTTCAATGACCTACTTTAATTTTCTCCTTATCTCCTTTAATTCTCTTTCCTCTGTGTCTTACACGAGCTCTCTTCTTGTGCTGTCCCTTTTGACATCTTCTCTTATCGTCTCTCTTTTCCCTTATTCTATCTGCCATTTTCTATCTCCCTCTTTTCTGTTGCCTATGGTCCCAGGTCCCCTTCCCTCGCCCGTGTCCGTTAATCTGCGTCAACGCTCTTTGTTTAACCGCCCCCACTCCCAGTTGTCTTCCCCTCTTTCCCCTTTGTTGATGACTTTCTCTCCTCTACATCCATCTCCCCTCTTTCCGTTATTTCCTCTCTGTCAAAATGGTGAGCTGCTGGCCTTTCTCAAGGTGACCGCTTCTCTCCACTCACTACCTCCTCTTGCCCTCTCCGTGCAGGCCTATCTCTCCCTTGGCCCTGTGTATGCACCCCCCTCATCACCCGTGCTCTCACACCTCTCCGGGCATATCTCCAATTCTTAGGTCTGTCAGCAGAGGCGAGCTGGGTGGGGGGCGGGATTTCCGCCGCCTCCACCCCCAGTAATTTGGTCCACTTGCCTCTCAGCCGCCCGCCTTGTAAGTATGTGCTTTAAGACCTCCTCCCCCCTCTTCAGAACGGCGAGGCTGGCTCCGCACCTCCCTCTCCACCGAGCCCCCGCTTTGCCTTCCTCGCGGCGTCCATTTTCCCGCAGCCCTCGTCCCTATTCCTGGCACATAAAACAAACACACATCCAGTTAATCATTTCGATAACAACCACTGCCCTGCTGTTTATTCCTGCGCCCCAAACTCCCAGCCGGGCCCGATTGATGTGTGACACAGCTCCAGCCGTGGGGAGGCCGGATCCGAGCAGCGCCGCGCACGCACAGCATCCTTCACCGGCTCTGAAGCCAGGCCCGAGCACAGAGGAGGGGGCACCGAGGACGGGGGCGAGCAACAGAATACAAGTGGAGGAGGAGGAGAGGGAAGGCACTAGCAAAGCAAAACAAGCCGCTCCAGCGTCGTCAAGGAAAAAAAAAAAGCACGCGAGTGGTGCGCGTGCTTGCAAGCAGCAGGCGTGACCACACGCTCGTGCACCATGGCCTTTTGCTTGCAGGTAACCGCAGGGAAAAGGCCATGACGCACGAGCGTGTGGACAGCTTTCTGAAACCCCTAACATAAAGTCTTGCCAGAGCAACGATTGCGCGCTACTCGAGGCTCGACCTAAAAAAGCATTGTCATTTACAATGCCAATAGCTCAAACTCTCGCAATTGCGAGACCTATTGCATTGCAAATGCTTGTTTAATAAGCAATTATACAGGATTGTGTTTGCTCAAAGCAAGCGTAAATGCATCTGCAGACGTTTTATATCTTTTTTCTCTATGGTGATATTTTTACTTTTGGAGAATCTCTTTCTCCAATACTCTCAGCAGATTAAGGCCTGTTCCATTAATACTCTGAAAAGGGGTTCATTACTGCCCTTGCAAAGAACACAGGGCCATGGGCCATATGTACATAGTGTCAGCGAATCGGTATTCAGTTGCAAGCTGAATACAGGGCTTTAAATCGTACAAATGGAATGTATGGAACCCATTCGCAGTCCTCAAGTTAGCATTGCAAATGGTTTCCGATTCGGTAATTTAGCAACTCCAAATAGCATATTGCAAATAAGAAATCCTTGTTTGCGAACCACTATTCTTATGTTCATCACGGTTGCAAATAACAAATGGTTGCAAAAGCAGCAAATTGCACATGCGATTACTTTCACCACGACTCAGGTGGTAATTATGTGCATACTATATAAAGTGGTCCAGAATGAGTCAGTTTTTTTCTGTTCTGTATGCCATGGCACAGAGAATAACGATTTTGGCTGGATTGCAAAGAAGTCGGAGAAGGCAGGAGAGGATTTTCAGACTGAGGGCCACGCTGTTTGAACAAATAGAGGAGGAGAAATACATACGCCAAGTATCGGCTAATTAGTGAAGCACTCCTAGAACTAATTGCTGATTTAAAGTCTCAGCTTCAGAAGCACACCTTCTGCCCTAAGGCCATCCCTAGTCCTGTGCAAATGTTATGCAGTTTGCATCTATTAGCTTCTGGTAGTTATCAAAGTGTGATTGCAGCAACTGGTGGTGTGTCCCAGAGTTCACTGTCACGATTTTTCCGTGCATTTGTTGATTCAATGTTAATGCAACTCAATATCCACATATATTTGCCACAAAATAACTAAGATCTGCATACAACCAAGCTTCATTTTTACAGGATGGCAATATTCCCAAATGTCATTTGATGTGTAGATGGTACACGTGTCAATCTGCCCAGCCTCCACCATAGAGTATTTATTCTGTAAGAGGAAAAATACTCATTCTATGAATATACAAGTTCTGGAAGATGCAAAACATGTGATCACAGTGAATGTATGATGGGATTCCGCATGCGTTTATCATGCATGCCTTGGGAACTGCTACATTAGAACAAACGCGTCTTTAGCACACATTCGTTCTGCATGCAGGTCGTTATAACGACTTGCCTTAGGGGGTTGCTGGATTTTGGAATAGTTTAATTTACTATTCCAACTCCAGTCCGCAACAGCAGGGAAGGTGTTGGACTTTAATTCCCACACCATTCCACCAATGCGCTGCTCTAAAGCAAGTCATTATAACGACTTGCATGCAGAACGAATGCGTGCAGAAGACGAGTTCGTTCTGTTGCCAGCGCTGTGAAGGCACAGCATGATTGGGGCTTCGTCCTAAACGACGTTTCCCGATCACAGACACAGTAGCACGTTTTCCTTGGTACACCTATAATTCATTCATTTTCCGACACAGTGGCATCCATGCAAGGCTACAAAGTGTAGAGTTTGATGATGCATACATTTTGGGTAATAAGCCTATGTCATATTTTGACGTAACAGAACATTTATTTAAATGCGATGTGTAATAATAAACATTACTATTTCAGGTGATAGTGCATGACTGTACACCCCTGAATAATGACTCCATATATGAATCCATCCACACTCAGTGAGCGTCGCTACGATGTGGCACATAGGAAAACCAGAAGCGTGATTGAGCGTACATTTGAAATCCTGAAAAGTAGATTCAAAGGCGTGCTCAAGAGTGGTGGTGCCCTATAGTAATCTCCCGACATCTGCTGTAAAATTGTTGCAAAATGTGGGATCCTTCACAATGTAGCTACACACAAAGGTTCAACTGTTACTGTATCAGACTCTGAAACTGACGAGGATGAAGAACAGCTACCAGGATGTCTGAATCATGATGAATTTGGATCAGCAGAGGTTTGAAGCCGCTGTGCCAACATTACTGAGAATTATTTTTCTGGGTGAGTGAAATCTTGACAAACTAATACTAAATAAAACTCAAAGCTAGTTTGAGTAGGTAACAAAAAATGTAACTTTAATCCTATTTTTTTCTAGGACTGTAAGCATAGAAAATGACATTACTTCATGTCACTAGTTGTATAGAAACATATTTTGACATATGGGTTATGACAAACAGGACAATCAACATAAGCACAATGATATCAGACTGCGACTTCCGTTTGGTACGGCCAGAAGTGCTGGCACCCAGATTTTCAGCTTTAGCAGTGTGATGCCTGGTTTCACGTATACTCATGGTGTCACTGACCGACATACTATTCACACTAGAGTAGCCCTCATTCTCAGGACGTACTACCTGATTGACACTTGCTGTCTAATTGGTTTGCAAGGTCTCAACAGCATTTGCGATCTGTACCAGTTCACGGGCCACATCTGCACTGTAGTGTCCCATTTCAACCTGGAGGTTGACAGTACGTCTAGATGTTTCATGTGCAAGTTTGTTTATTGCTCTTATTAAGCCATCCATGCAGGCAGGCTACTGACGTTCCCTACGTCTGTGTTGTACGTGGTCTGCATTGATATCTAGACATAGATCTATCAAATAATCAAGTATAGCATTCATGTGGTGTTGGTTATCAGCTAGGCTTGCTGCAATGTTCCCTAATCCTGTTGCCATGCTAGTCTCAATATTAGTAAGTTTGTTATTGAGCTGTTTTATTTCCCTCTGTTGTAGGTGCTGAACTTTCAGCATCGATACCTTCAAACCACCAAACACCGTAGCATTTTCTGCGATGTCACCACTTTCAAGGTTTGTGGGAGATGGATTAGCCGACACACTGCAAGTGCGACGTCTACATCAGCCCTAGTGTTCTTGTGGTTTGAATACAGGTTCCTGGCTCAGTCTCAGAGTGTTTTCTGCACCCAATACATTGGATGACTGTGGTGTACTTGCACTGTGGTGCTCATTGGTGTCAATTGTGGAATTGTGTCTCCACTGTCATTGACAAGTGGCTCTTCCTCTTGCATTGGAATATCCTCAAGGGCTTCACCTTAAGACACATCAGTCCCCTGGGCATGGATATCTGTTTAAAATGGAATAAGTATTACTTACTGTATTATGGCTGTGTTATATGAGTTTAATGTTCTTGTGTTGTTATATTATAGTTTAAGAACTTCAGAGCAGCCTTTTTGTGAATGCACTACATCTCCCATAATGCACTGTTCATGTGCAAGGGTATTTAATTGCATTGGCATTTCTGTATGGGCCACATATAATATGAATTTAGTGTTTTTATACACACATTATCACTCCAATGTGCTAAAGGTAAGTGCTTAATATGAATTTGGTGCTCAGAATCTTGTAGTACACTTACCGTGAGATGTACCTGGCATCTCAGAGGTCTCAATAGTTCCAAACCCTTACACTGCCTCTGGTTCCAAAGTTGTTTAAAAAAGTTTCTCAAGGCAGTGGGGGGGGGGAAGAGGTTGCAGTGAGGGGGCCTCCTCCAGTTCCTCTGGCTTCAGTCAGTCGGGTTGCAACTTTCTACTTTGTCCTGTATCTTAGGTCGTACCATCTTTTTCGTATCTCTTCAATGGACCTCTGTGTAACTCCAACCGCATTTATTTTTTCCTGCATTGCCTTCCATATTTTTCTTTTTTGGGAATCAGGCACAGCAAGGGAGGTTTTGCCAAACAGTTCATCATGGTGGGCCACACACTCCTCTATCAGGATGTTCAATTCCTTTACATAAAACTTTAATTTCTGTTTTCTGGCCACAGCCTCCTTGTTGGTGTCCTTACGTGACATGTTCAGCTTCTTTAGGGGTGGATGACAAGCCCACAGGGAGATTGATAGTGGATTCTCAGCCAATCTTCCAAAAGCAATCCTTTCCAATGTTCACTAGTGAACTGCTTCCTGAATGTGATGTCATCAAAGTGGGGCATATGGAGCATTCGCTTTTTGCGAGCTGAATTGCCATTTAGGTAATCGCTATTTGCGATTCCCTAAATAGCGATCCGAATAAATAACGAATCGCTATTACAACACCGACCAATTTCTTACACATGATTAGCTATTTGCGAGTCACAAGATCTCGCAAATAGGTAATCGCAATTCTACTATTTCATACATATGCCCCTAAGTTTTCTTACATCAGGAATTGCACTTTGGTAGGAATCACAATTAGGAAATCGCTATTCTAGGTTTTTGTACATGTGGCCTACAATTCCAAATTTTTCAATGCATAAACAGGTTGAGGAGGAGTTTGTGCACAAACTCACAGGGCATTCCTGTCTTGGAACGCCCTCTGAGTGCACACTCCCCACACCTGGAAGTAGATTTACTCACTCGAAAATCTTTGTGTGAGTAAATCCGTTTACAAGCACAAAATCTAATTTTATGAATTCCAAGAGCCTGATTTACTGAGCTCTTTGTGAACGTAAGATCGGCTCACAGAGGCTGGTAGCCTTTTTATGAGTGTAGAAAACACTATTGGAAATCACAAAAGTTGGTTTTGCACTCCTTAAATAACTTACTTTAAGGAAGATTTCTAGGGGTACAGGGCTAAAGTGCCCTGTGGGTTTGTGGATACCCACAAACCTGCACATTTATGGGCATTACAAATTCTTTTCCTTCCTGGAAAGGCTCAGAAGTGTACTCCTATTAAAGGCGCAGGTTATTCCCTTACCAGGGCTAGAAGAGAAAACAGTTTTTCCATAGGGAAATATGTTCTCTTTAGAGTAAAAATAGAAAAAAGTTATAAAGTGCAAATTGTTTGGCAGTATTTCACATGAAGTTTCCCAGGGGTTGCAAGTTCACAGCTGTAACTTGGCTAACTATTGTGTGGGGTAAATCTACACCCAGAGGCATCATTATCCCCCCACTATATCAGCTTAAGAGGGAGTGGGTGCCACTGGACAGTTCAGAGGAACATGAAACATTTAAGGTGCCATTTATGCCTCCTTTCACTTTGGTCTCCTAGAAGCTTATAAAGATGATCTCTCGACTCATCACTCACCATGAACCGACAGGTCAACGCCGTTACATCCAGCTGCTTCAACATCCTCCGCATCCTCCGCAAGACCTTCAAATGGATCCCCCCTGAGTCAAGGAAGACAGTCACCCACACACTCATCACCAGCAGACTGGACTATGGGAACGTGCTCTACGCCGGCATCAACAAGTCCCTACTCCGCAAACTCCAGACAATACAGAACACCGCCGCCAGACTCGTCCTCGGCATCCCCCGGCACGAACATATCAGCCAACACCTACGAAGACTCCATTGGCTCCCCGTGGAGAAAAGAGTCACCTTCAAAATCCTCACTCACACCTACAAATGCCTACACAACAACGGACCCAAATACCTCAACGACAGAATCAACTTCCACGTACCCAAAAGGAACCTCCGATCTTCCAACCTCGCACTGGCCGAAACCCCGCGCATCCACAGAGCCAGAGCAGGCGGAAGATCCTTCTCTCACATTGCAGCCAAAACCTGGAACGAACTACCGGCAGGTATCAGACGCGCCCCCTCCCTGAACACCTTCAGGAAGGCCCTCAAGACCTGGATCTTCGGCTAACAGATCTGCGGAACCCCCCCTCTCTTAGCGCCTTGAGACCCTCACGGGTGAGTAGCGCGCTTACAATTTCCCTGATTGATTGCAGTGGAAAGAAGGGAGGGAAGGAGGGCTGGGGAGATTATAAGAAGGATAGTGAGAGGATGGATAGATCAATGCAAGGATGGATGGGGGATGTATGAAGAGAAGGATGGATGTAGATGGATGGAGAGAAGGATGAATAGCTGGAGAGAAAAGATAGTGATGGGTGATAAGGAAGGTAATGAATGGCTGGATGATGGATGAAAAGTACAGGAACAAAAGAGAGAAGAAAGGATAGATAAAAGAAAAAGAATGGCGAGAAAGATAGATGATGGAAAAGGCAGGAAGATTGATGGATGGATGGATGGATCGATGGAAGAAAGTAGAGAAGGGAATTATAGAAGGGATGGCAGCAAGGAGGCAAAATATGGAAAAAGACAAAAAAGATGATGGAAAAAGGAAGGAAAAAAAACTCAAGGATGTATGGAAAAAAGTAAGGAAGCAAATTAAAAAGTTTAGAAATCCCTCGAGGGCCAATCTTGAGAACAGCTGCCTGAATCACTTGCCTCACCAGCTCACTTAGTGCTACTTGGTAAATGGTTAAAAAAAGTGGGGGTTATTTTATTTTCCTGGTACTCCCTTGCCTACACCCATGCGAGGAAATGCGAGGTCATAAGCCTACAGAAACACTTTTGTGTTTTTAAACATCGTTTAGCATTTGTGCTTGTAAGCCAAGCTTTCAGGCACCAATCAGTGTTTAATTTGAGCAGGTGGTTTCTGTTGCTCGGCACTGGCACTTAATTGTCAACTCAAGCACCTATGACAGCCTGCCACATGGTGGTGCTGTTTATTTTATTTAGAGATGCGCACAACTGTTGTGTATAAATTCAATATACATTAATAATGACTAATACTTGCCGTCCAAGCCATACTAATAGCTTTGGGGGCCTGGAATAGTCTGAATTGTCCCACTTGTAGGAATGTGATGGTTAGTAGTTGTTCTGTGGAGAAGTGTGGCTCAATGGTTAGAGCGGCAGACCCTGATGCAGAGATCTGGCCCGGGACCAGGGTTCAATTCCCTCCTTGGCGGGTCTTGGGCTCAATTTCCTCGGACCTGATAATTCTCGCCTCGGTGCCTATTCTAATCATGGGTCCCACTCTGCAACTCTGGGCAATAGCTTGCTTAATCTCCACAACGGCCCCAACAGCGCTGGGATGCCTGGCTTCACCCTGGGGGTGCCCAGGAGTGGACATTTCACAGGGAAAAGCCAGGAAGGGTTCCACAGCGGTATGCGTACAGCGCCTGGACACCCCTTTGGGGGTATGGGTGCGCTTTACAAGTACAAATTTCATTCATTTCTTGTATTGTCATTGGCAGCACTGGCATTGGCAATGTGTGGCACAAGCAGAAGTGGCCTCCTAACGAGGGCCCTGGCACTTATGTTTTTACAAATGGTGCACTGGCACAAATAGCTTTGTAAATAAGGGGTAATGTTATCTTTTCAAAGTTTGTGCTACGTGAAAGTATTTGCCTTTCAGAAAGGAATTAGAAATCCATAACACGAGCGGTAGGTGAGTAGGTTCCCTGGCAAGCACTGACCTCCGTCTCCTCCCGCAAACCCCCACTTCATGAATGAGGCTTAACGGCTTGAGCGGCCCACTCTGAAGCTGAGGAACCAGCTTGAAGTCTGGCAGGGGGCTCAAACATTCTGTGATTCTGGGCAAATCAATTCATCTCCCCGTGCCTAAAAATGAATGGGTCCTTGTGTAACGCAACTGGTGCTCCTGTAAAGCGCTCTGATACCTTCGGGCCGAGCTCGTGCTATATAAAACTGCAAAAAAAGAAGTTAAAAAAACAGGCGTGACCCCAGTTCTGTTTACCCCACTTTGAAAGGAGGAGAGAGCACAAGTGTCAGCAACCAGGCATTATCCTTTGAGGGCCCCCAGGCTCCATGCCATTCTTGACCTCTTGCTGCCCTGCCAGCTCTGGGAATGGTTAGCGAGTTAGCCACTCAGCTGCAAAGAGGGCGCCTCGAACTGTGCATATGGTAAATGTGACTATGAGCACCTTTTTATTAACAGAAGTGCTGCTTATATGGGGCTTCACTCGTGAACGTGGCTCCGTTCTTTATGGTCCTCATTGTTTTCATCTTTTGCGAAATGAGACCCAGAGAGGTTGTATCACAGGTCACACAGTGTGACCATGGGTCAAGCCTAAAGTAGAACACATGTTTCCCAGACACAAAATCGGCAAATTTGGCATTCAATAAGAGGCTGACAGATGCAGGACATCTGCAAATAAACAGCACATGCCCTGTACACCAACTTTACGCTTCCCTCCCCCCACTTTGAGGTGGTGGAACCTCAGGGTTTCTGATGGCAGCGCCTCAGCCAGGCGAGTTGTGGCCAAAAATGTGGCGCCCTCTAGGAAAAGTGCTCTGCCTTCAGTGCACCCTCTGCACCGGCGGGTACCCTGAAGGCACAGAGACCTCATCCAGGTAGGCGGATCGCCAACTATGGATCGGGGTCTTCTGCGAGGGGAAAGGAGGCCACGCCCTCCAGTGACCTAGTGGGCTGCCCACCAAAGCTTAATTGACCCTTTAGTAATAAGACACATCTCTCCCCGCAGCACATTGTGCAGAACAAGTGATTGGGAGTCTGGCCATTCAACGCTACTGTTTCACTATCTTTTGCAGTCTCAAGCGTAGACTCAGTGCTTTAAATGGACCGGGACTCACAGGTACTGAGTACCAGCACTTCTCAGTGTTCTCCCATTGAGTACCAGAACTTCTCCTTATGTCAAAAGAGTACCGGTACTCCTAGTGTCATGCTGGGGTCAGGCTCTGGGGTATGGGCATGTCACAGTTAATGGCGAGTGTATTCCAGAGGCAGCTTGCTCCTGCAGCCTTGCACTCTAACTGACAGCGCAACAGGAATAAGAACATGTGGCTTAACAGCAAATGCTGCCATTGTACATGCCTGCCTCGAAGACACGCCCCCAGACACACCCCTTCCAGACTCACCCCTATTGATTTGGTGAGTACCGGCACTTCTCTTTTTCTATTTAACCCCTTTGCTGCTAGGCCTTTCCCCCCCCCCTGTGCTAAGCCTTTTTTTGGCTATTTGGGGTAGTTCGTGCTTAGGCCCCTGTAACTTTTTGGGGTGACTTGACTGGCTCTCACCAGGTTTTGTTACCCAGAATCCCTTGCAAACCTAAAAATTTGTCCAAAAAAACACACTTTCCTCACATTTCTGTGGTGGAAAGTTCTGGAATCTGCGTGGATCCACAAAATTCCACAAACCCCGCATTTCCCAAAGTCTTCTGAGAAAAATGGTACCTCACTTGTGTGGGTAGGCCTAGTGCCCGCGACAGGAAACGGCCCAAAACGCAACGTGGACACACCACATTTTCACAGTGAAAACGGACCCTTTTTTTGCAAAGTGCCTAGCTGTAGATTTTGAACCCTAACTCTGCCACCACCTAGGGAAACCTAGCAAACCTATACATTTTTTAAAACTAGACACCCAGGGGAATCCAGGATGGGGTGACTTGACTGGCTCTCACCAGGTTCTGTTACCCAGAATCCCTTGCAAACCTAAACATTTGTAAAAAAAAAAAACACATTTTTCTCACATTTCTGTGGTGGAAAGCTCTGGAATCTGCATGGATCCACAAAATGCCCCCCACCCCGCGTTTCCCAAAGTCTTCCGAGAATAATGGTACCTTACTTGTGTGGGTAGGCCTAGTGCCCGCGACAGGAAACGGCCCAAAACGCAACGTGGACACACCACATTTTCACAGTGAAAACTGACCCTTTTTTTGCAAGTCGCAATTAAGGAATCTTTAGGAATCGCTATTTTCATAGCGCTTCCTACATGCATAGGCTTTTGCGATTCCTTAATAATCGCAATTAAGGAATCGCAAAAGCCTTCCTTGAAGCATGTGCCAGTATGAGAGAGATTTAGAGAGAGAGAGATATTTAGAGAGAGAGATTTAGAGAGTGAGATTTAGAGAGAGAGATTTAGAGAGAGAGAGAGAGATTTAGAGAGAGAGAGATTTAGAGAGAGAGAGAGAGAGGGGAGAGAGGTGGTGGGAGAAGGACGCCCTGGCACAGAAACTGGGAGGAGGGCAGCGATGAGATGGTAGGAAATGCGGGATGCGAGAGATGCAGGGAGAGGTGAGAACAGGAGGGAGAGAGGTACAGGATACGGACTCGCTCTCTTTTTTCCCCATGTGCAACAAACATTGTGTTTGACAAAATACCGGTTTGCCTCAATATAATTATGTAAGCAGGGAGCAAAGCGCTCGTTCGTTTTGCACCATTTTGCCCAAGTGTAAAATCTAGCCAATACGTGGCACTTCAGCAAACCCCTTTTGTTCCCCTGTGTAATAACCAAGAGGTAAAAATGCTGCGCATTCTAGTATTTGTCAAAGGCAGGCACAGCCCCGTCACCCCAGGGCAGGTCGAAGGAGCACTAAGGATTCTGTTCAGGCAGGAAGTGCACAGAAAACGTTCAGTACTGACTGAAAGTTGGGTAAATATTCGTCCTCAGGAGGAAAGGTAATCAGTTTTCAACGGGAGGTGGGTGCGGGGGTCTGGCTCGTACCCAGCCGAGGTATAGCGAGGACAAACTAATCGGCGTAGCAACGGCATCGGGCAGTATTCAGTCAGTCCTGAGAGAGTGCTGGGTCTTCAGTTTATGGAACAAGAGTGCTGTGTCTTGTGTCCAAGTAGATTAGGTGCCGACTGAGTACTGATTAAGGGGTGGGGGGAGTATGCGCGAGGGGTGAGAGAGCGACACGAGAAACTGAAGGGAGAGAAAAAGAGCGAGCGTGCGGAGAGAGAGGAAAGGATTGGAAGAGGGGGGAGAGAAAAAGTGTTAACACTTAGAGGAAAGAAATATATGGAAAGAAAGATGGGGAGATACAGAGGGAAAGAGAAAGTAGAAGACAGCCGCAAGAAAGGACAAGCCCGGCAGGGAGTGGTGCACGCGCGCTCGTGTTGCTGGTAACTGCATGGAAGGAACAAGCCCGGGAGTGGTGCGTGCGTGCGCGCGCAGTCTGCTCATTTTCAAGCACTGCACTCGTGCTTGTGGCGCGCCCCTGCTTGCTCCCGCAAGGTGGATGCCGCCACAAGCACGAGTGTGTGCTTGAAAATGAGCAGAGCGATGGCTAAAGGCCCTCCTATGCAGCGCATGCGCGCTGCATAGGCGAGAACTAAAAACAGCAACACGCATCAGTCAAAGTCTGTGGCAGGGCACAGATGTGCGGTAATCAGTCACCGCGCATTTCCACTCTCTTTATCCTAATTACGGCGCTGGGAACAGGCCCTTAAGTGTAGTCAGAAAGAGCCCAAAAGCCTAAACAAGACACGCTTCATAAAAATTGTAGTTGTTGCAAAAAAATCTTCTTTTCGTGACTCGTTAAGATGGGCCAAGACAGGTCCAGACTACGAACCCTTTCGAGCCACCTGCTCTCTAAAACAAAAAAGGTGTCATTTTAAGTTTAAAATTAGGAGGGGGGTTACGGGCTTCCCTGTGCAGGTCAGATCAGATGGAAGAAGGGCTGAACACCGACACGTGTGTAATTTGTGGGCATCCTCATACGTTGGGTTGGTAACATTCACAACTAAAAAAGCAACTGCAAAATGAAGGCGCAGTGAAGCTGTGTGCGGCGCTTTGTGTCTGGAGACTGCCTGGTCTACTTGATAATGGGGTTGGTTCCTAACACGCGTGCGCCTAGGGTGGGATGCGGCTAGGGAAAGGTCCTGACATGTGGCTGGTGAGGTGAGACTCCCCCACGTGCTAGCCTCACTCTGCCCCAGCACCACCTGCTTTTCAAACGCACTAGCCTGTCGGGCTTGACCTGTGATTGACACAGTCGGCCTGACACATTCCCGGCCTCTCAGATGACCTGCCTTGTTCAACATGTCTCCGATTTTGCCCCTCATTTAAAGTCACCGTATCGTCAAGTCTAGCAGTTCGTGGCCCGTCCCCGGCTCTGCCAGCCCGACTCGAGGCTGGATCGTATCTGCACACCCTCTGACGGACAGACTTTTCTCAGCGCCAACAGTCTGATATATACTGACGCTACTCGGACCCTACCGCCTGTCACAAGCCTCATCCCCGCGATCAGCAGCCCCCTCCCCCCACAGGCCCCAGCCTCCAGGGGGCCAGCGAGCCTGGCGATAACGGATCATTCACTGGACACTTCAGTGAAACCGCTCCTGGGAGGAATGTGAGAGGGAAATCATTAGAGCGCAGCACTGACGGCACATTCACTAAAAGCCCTTTAACAGGACGGGGGGGTGGAGGGGGTGGAGAGCGCGGGGGAGGAATGTGAGCGGCAGGAGGGGACGGGGAGAGGTGGGAGAAAGCGCATACACCTTTGCCAGGAAATATACATTTATTTCCCTTTATATTTATAAAGAAAGGCCTCGAATTGTTCCATTCCAGGCGCGAAGTTCTCGCCCTGTCCTGAGACCTCAAGTTGTACCAGGTCAGGATAATGGGCTAATATTAATGCGCTGCGTGCAGCTGAGGGGGTGGTGTGAGCAGCTCGTGCAGGCACACCCCGACTGCGCCACTGCACGCGATGCCCCTGTCACGTGACACCTTGGATCCTCTGGGCTGGCTGAGGTACTCGCATCTCACCCGGTGTGGAAATGTGTGGACTGTAGGAGGTGCTCGTGCCTTGCATGAGACAGCGTGAGGCAGCTGACTGGGCGAGATGCACATACCTCAGTGGGACAGCGTGAGGCAGCTGACTGGGTGAGATGCTCGTACCTCAGTGGGACAGCATGAGGCAGCTGACTGGGCGAGATGCACATAGCCCAGTGGGACAGCGTGAGACAGCTGAGTGGATGAGATGCACATACCTCAGTGGGACAGCGTGAGGCAGCTGACTGGGCGAGATGCACATACCTCAGTGGGACAGCGTGAGACAGCTGACTGGGTGAGATGCACATTCCTCAGTGGGACAGCGTGAGACAGCTGACTGGACGAGATGCACATACCTCAGTGGGACAGGAATGTGTCCTAACTAAGCAGGGCCTGCCGCCGCCACGCACCTTTAAAGAGCGCGTGGCATGTGAGAAATGCGATGCAAATGACGTGACAAAACCTAGAAGTGAAAATGATCTCGGGAAAGCGACCTGTAAATTCGTGGCCTGTTGCCTGCTGCTCGCTCTGCCTTGTGGCCAAGGGGCGAAGAATTCCCCCAGGGGATGAGAGAAGCCAGATACAGTCAGGGATATGTAAACAAAGCGCTTCTCTTGCGCTAATTTTAAAAAAACATATGACGCCTGTTTCCCGCGGGTTAACAAGTGGGAGGGGTGGGGGGAGTGCGGCCCAGAGCACACACAGCGTTTCCCTTGCGGGAGCGAGCAAGGGCACCATCTGTATCAAAGTTAATTACAAACAGATGGTTTCAAAGCTCGCTCCCGCAAGGGAATCGCCAAACGTGCACGCGTTGCCATTGAAAGCAATGCAATGCGTGCATGTTTTTGGCCAAAAAAGGGAATCGATTTCAAGAGGTCTCCTCCTAAGCAGCGCATGCGCGCTGCGTAGGCGAGACCAAAAAAACGGGAAATCCCTCTGCTGCCTGCAGCAGAGGGATTTTCTGAGCATGTGCTCATGACGGAATGATTCCGTCATGAGCACACTTGAACTTGTGCTCATGACGGAACCATTCCGTCATGAGCATGGAAGGGGTTAAAGCACTGCGTAGACTTCTTTCAAAATTCTGAGCGCCTGATTCCCAAAGAGCCTCCGCAGTCATGGTGGCGGCTCCGCTGTCATGGTGGAGGCTCCGCAGTCATGGTGGAGGCTCTGCAGTCATGGTGGAGGCTCCACTGTCATGGTGGAGGCTCTGCTGTCATGGTGGAGGCTCCGCAGTCATGGTGGAGGCTCCGCTGTCATGGTGGAGGCTCCACACTCATGGTGGAATCTTAGTGGCATATCTAGCGCTGTTGCCGCCTGGGCGATCCCAGTGTTTGCCACCCAGGGATGGCCGGTAGAGATATGAGCGGGGGAGGGGGAGCGACGGACGAGCAGGGGTGGCGACAGATGGCAATGAGCAGGGGGAGGCAATAGATGACGAGTGAGATAAAACTTACCATGCACTCGCTGCCACTCTTAAAAAAGTGCCTCCTGAGGCAGACCGCCCCTCTCCCCCAGATACACTACTGTGGAATCTCCACAATCGTGGCAGGATCTCCACAATGAGAAACTGCAGTGCGGAGATCCCGCCATGACTGCAAATGCAGGGTGTGCAATTGACAAAATCTGGAGTCCAACACAAGAAGACTTTACACTGCAGGGCTTTCCCTGGTGAGCCGGGCCCCTTGGAGGTGCTTTTGAAAGCCTGTGGCTGCACTGGTCCCTCTGTCCCTTTTGTCAGCTCCCTCTGGTTGATAGTAGCAGGCATGGGGAGGCTTTAAGAGAAGCAGAAAGAAAGGGAGGGAGGGAGGAGGAAGGTAGAGAGAAGGCAACCAAAGTCGGAGAAGGGCCAGGGGAGAGAGGGAGAGAGAGAGAGAATGGATGGAAAGAGAGAGCACGAGGAGATGAAGGGAGCGAGCTAGTTTGAGCATTTTTGCCAGGGTTGCTTTAGGATCCCCTGTCCAGCCTTGCAGTCCCTGGTGGAGGGTCCTTCCCATTCATCAGTTGTGCCATCAGTTTGTGTCTGGTCAAGACCTGGATAGTTTGACAATCACAGGGAAAGTTCTCTCTTAATTTATTCATTAAAATAATATGCGGGCGTTCAGCTAAAAGGTGAATTCAAAATCAATTACAAAAAATATATTTCAAAATTAGTATGCTCATATGCAGTAGTGGTAGCAAATGTTATCAAAACAGTGTCAGTCTGTGGTCCTGTTTTTTGGCTGTTTGTGGACCTTACCACAAATATTGGGCTCAACAAGCACAAATGCATACAGTCTCCCATGCCTTGCAATACACTTGAAACTGGCTCTATTTACCTATGTGGACCATTTAACTTTTTTTAGGCGTGTGTATGTGTGTGTGTTTGTGTGTCTATATTATATGTTCACACATGCTTAAATAAGGGATACTTTGTTGAAATAAAGGCTGAGTCTCTACTGTGATGGTCTGCTTTCTACACTGTTTATTTGCACTTTAAACAGACGGGGAATAAGGGACGGGACTGTGAGCAAGGGTCCAGGACAGGAGAGGAGCGCCTCGGTCTGTTATGCCTGCCTGACTGCGCGTTATAAATCACGGATTGATTTTTGGCAGCACGAGCTTCTGTTTCTTTTTATCTTGGAGTGTTTGCGAGGAGCTCGCCTCCACCTCGGAAGCAGCAGCCTCACCTCAGAACGGCGGTCAGAAATGTACTCCCTGCTTGAAATGGAAATATAGAAGTGCTACTCCCGAGAGTACCCAGAGACATTTTAAGGCATGGGCAAAGTGGGCTCTGACCCAGGGCTCCAGGCTTTCAGGGGGCCCCCTGAAAGAGCAGTCTCTGTTCTCCACACACTCCTGCCCTAATGACCTTGAATGATTTTTAATGATTTTTAAACACAGTCTGTTTTAAATACCATTTTAGTTTAATTCATTTTCAATACGGGTAATGTGTGGGAGTTGATTACAGACATTTTGCAGAGAAATGTTGTGTTTATGTTTCATGCAACATCCATAAAAAAGTTTCTTTTAGATCGGACGTCACATATGAGAAACGGGAGGGTGTCACAGAGATTATTTTCAGTAATATTTGTGAGCCGCTGCTGGGTCACAATATTGAAAACACACGTCACTATCCCTGAATATTAGATGTAAACACATTAAGAATTTGGACGAGTGTGCCTATGCACTGTCAGTGACCTGGCCAAAGAGGGCATGAAAGAGCTGAAACTGAATCATAAATTCAATCTATTCTGAACAAAGGCATCAAAAATATGTTTGGCCCAGGGCCCCCAAAATCCTTAAGATGTCCCTGAGAGTACCTGTTTATGCTTAGAAATACTGGCACTCTTCCATTAAATGTATAGCAGAAGTGCAGGTGCTCTCTCTTTCAGATTTAAGAAGTGCAGGTACCCAGTACCTGACAATACCTGCCCATTTAAAGCACTTATTACACTGTTAACTTGTCATCCCTTCCAGAAGCTGAAAGTTACAACAAATTTAGGGCCTGATTTAGAGTTCAGTGGAGGGGTTACTCCTTCACAAACGTGACGGATATCCCGTCCGCCGTATTACGGGAGTTCCGTCACGTTTGTGAGGGAGTAACCCGTTCACCGAACTCTAAATCAAGCCCTTAGTGACCCATCATGCTGGTCAGCTGGTTAAATGTCTTCTGGATCCATTCCGAAGGGTGAGTGAAAGGAAACTAACTTCTGCGATTACTGCCGTGTAACTCTGGTGGGATATGCTCCGGATCTGAGGGTTCATTCAGAGCAAGCAGCCAATAAGTAACAAACATATTGATTATGCAATCATGGCAATAGACAGAAATATGAAAGGATAATCGGCACACCAGCCTTATTTGCTGAACAAACTGACTACACATTAATGTAATGTAAAAACTATGATTAGGACCGATGCCTTCCAGTGCCTAATTTGAGCATGTGGGTCCGGTGCACCGGCAGTTAATTGTCAACACTGGCACTTATGACAGCTGCCACATGGTGGCGCTGTTTGTATATATTAGAGATGAGAAGAACAGCAATTGTCTATAAATTCAATATGCATTAAAAACAACTAACACCTGCGGCCCACGCTATTTTTATAGCTTTGAGGGCCTGGAATAGGCTGAATTGTCGCGCTTATAGTGTGCTGGTTAGTAGTAGTTGTGTAGGTACGGTTATTGGCCACAACGGCAGTGGCAATGGGTGGTGCAAGCTGCAGAGGCCTCCTTACTAGAGCCCTGGCACCTTTTTCTTTTTTTACAACTTATGCACTGATGCCTTCACACCAGAAACTATCACATCTAGAGAAACTTCACAAAAGGGAATTGAGTAAATGGTGTAAGCAACTTCCCTACATATTTGTATAGAAGTGGGGAGGGTTCTGAGAGACCTGTGGATACACATAACTATTCCTACGTCCCGTGTCCTTGCCCCAGTCATTACGTTTTAGGTGAACTCACCTAAGATAGGAAAAAGAAACAGGACGTGAAGTCATAACTTCACCCACCCCATAGGTGCTATTAGCACTAGCTTACCCAGAGAATTACCCATTATTTACTCCTGCCTTCAACTGAGATAGGAATATGGACGTCAGATCCTTGTCTGACTTGGGTCTGCTACTTTAGGTCTGAGTTCCCTTAGTACTGGGCATAGGGGGAAAAGTCCAGTGCAACACTTCATGATAGCAGGAGTAAGTGGGTCAAACTGGTTCCTTCGGGAGTCCTATAGGATTGCGACAACCGAAAAAATGTTTGCTTTTTAACTTGGCCCCACATGGTAAGGTGGTCAGGGTATCCTTACCCTGCCCACTTATAGCTTTTTGTTAAATGCTCAGGACATAGGGATCAAGTTCCCTTCTCCTACAATGGCATCCCCAACATTAGTCTTCATGTTGTGGCCAGCGAATCAGAGCACAAGTTCCCGTAGGACATACAGGAGCCTCTCCTTCCCATAGGAGCGAGGCAGCCGTCGGAAAAAAAGACTCTTACGCCTATCAGATCACTCTATTATTTGAAGTTGCGTGACTCGGGATTCCTGCGAAAGTCCCTCAAACCTAATGTCCCAGTTATCTATAAATTTTGTCCCTTAAAATCTCAAAAACTACTGAATGGATTTACACCAAATCCTAACAAGCACGCTTTCTGGATGAAAATCTAGCTTTCTGCCAGATTAGGTGTAATTCTTTCAGCTGTTTTGGCTGTAGCAGTGTGTAAAATTCCCTATGGAAATTGAATGGGGAATTTGCATTTAAGGGCCCCCACTTTGTCTCGGCCCCTGCTTGACAGATCAACCCGAAACTTTCCAGGAAGAAACTAAGGTGGATAAACTTTGTTGGAGAAAATGTTCATGATCATTCGACAAACGGCGCCCCAAAGTTATTTGCAAACCAAGTCAAAAAATCTATTTTTTATGGTAACTGGGTCATAGCTATAACTATAAATATATATATATACATTCTTCATTGCATTATTCAATCATGTCAAACCAAGCGCTGCGGGAAAGGGAAGAAGCAGCCAACGCTTTGTTTGACAATCTGCCTACTATCGACAACCAACCAAGAGCCTCAACCTCAACTGGGACTACCAATAGCGACATAAAAACCAAACTGAAACACCTTGAAAAACTTATGCGCAATGAACTGACTAAGTGGTGGGAATGCAAGTCACTACAGAAATACTGAGATGTTGGTCGCATTCCACGTGGCCTCAGAATCATGCTGGCACCCAGTTTCGACAACCCTAACCCACTCATGCTTAAGGAGTGGGCGGAAAGCAATTTGGAAGCCTCCATGCGCCTAGTAGTTATCCTCATCAAATATGCGGAAATCGACCGCACTGAAACACAGAAAGAAATTGACAAAATCAACAGTGAACTTGACAGTTCAGATCAAAATGAACAAATCACCAAAGGCCGTTATGAAATTATGACACGATTGAAGAAACATGAGGAAACAATAAAAACTCGCAAGGCTTTTAAATTTGCACGAGACAAGGCGGATTACGAGCGCGGACAGATCTTCACGTTCGCCAGAAAATACGATTCTGTCAAAAGACCAAAACTCAATAAATCTGTGAGGCCCACAACACAGACCAGTGAAACAACGATGACACATGAGGGAGCGCAATCAGCCTCGTCATCGGACTTAAGCTCGGCTCTTGAAAGTGGCACCGACTCCGAGGATGGGAGGAGCAGTAGCAACAGTGACCTCATGCAACATAATAACTACAGCCTAGCGGAGGAGCTTGATTTTTTAGTTCTGGACAGGCGCCAAACCCTGCGCCCACGAGCTCCGAGAAAACAAAATGCAGGCGCAACCACAGGAGACGGGAACGCAGAAAGCAGCGGAAAGCAAAAAGGAAACAACAACAGGAAAAGAAGAAACTGGAGACGCAAGTGACGGCCGACACCAGAACCATCATCAACCTCTCTAACATACAGCTAACCATTGCCGAAGAACAACTCCTATCCCTCGGCCTGACCCACTGCCCAGAAAGCAGTTTTGACTATACCACAACGAGAATTGACATCTTCAAGTTTATTCGTAAATTGAAACTGATCAAATTTTTCAAACAAAAACATACTAACAATCCATCATCTACGAGCACCAGTTCTTACAAACACTCTGATGGCAATCTGGTGGTATCAGACATCTCTACTATCCGCACACTAGCAGAACTAGAGTCCCCCACAGCCACAGCGTCGACCCAACAGCTGCTCCACAACGCAGGCATCAACACCACGAGTAAAATAACCAGCCCTTTCAAACCGCCTTCCACCTTCACACCCACCATGCCCAGAGATGCCATTGATATCTATAATGATGTAATCATTGAGGAGCTTAAACTCTTGCAACAACGCAAAACCAGCACTAAACGCCGAGACAACTTCAGGCACAAACAATACATGAAATTTGATGAAAAAACTCAAGGCCAGAAGTGACATCATCATAAACAAGGCGGACAAGGGCGGCAACATCGTCCTGTGGCCCAGAGATTTGTACATGGAGGAAGCTCACAGACACCTGAACGACGCCACATGTTACAGGACAGCCAATATGAAGGAAGTAGTTGAGAGCGGGAAAGAATTGAAGAAAAGCCTTAACATCTACAGAACACAGGGCATTCTCAGCAAGGATGAATTCAACTTCCTGAACAATGAATTTCCTGTTATACCCATACTCTACTTCCTCCCTAAGGTACACAAAGACACTTCCCCTGTACCTGGACGCCCGATCATCTCGGCACGCAAAAGTCTCTGTGAGAACATATCAAAATATGTAGACTTCTTCCTCCAGGAACATGTCCTCAACCTACCCACATACCTAAGAGACACCAGTGACTTTCTTCTTAAGATCAAGAATGTCCCCTGGTCACCAAACTGTGTCCTGATGTCCCTCGACATCACATCACTCTACACCAGTATACGTCATCGCGATGGACTATTCGCATGTCAACAGTTCTTGGCTAAAAGACCAATTACTTGTTATAAACATTACGAAATCATCTTGTTCCTCATTACATGGTGCCTTGAACACAATTTTTTCATGTTCAACAACAAGGTATACCAACAACTCAGGGGCGTGGCAATGGGGGCCTGTTTCTCCCCCAGCTACGCATGCTTACATGTGGGCTGGTGGGAGGAGCGGGTCCTCAGAGTGGCGCACTCTGAAGTTTGGGCTAACAATATTCTTTGCTGGTTACGTTACATAGATGGCGTCTTTGTGATGTGGAAGGGTTCTATGGAGAGTGCTGAAGCTTTCATTAGAGAGATCAATTGTAATGACTATAATCTAGAGTTTAACGTCACCATGAGCACTGAATGACTTTAGAAGCCATCCCAGAATCATCGAATGATCATCCAACTACTCTAGAAGTAATTTCGTCATCATCAGACATCATCAAGCTCTTGAAGTCATCAGCAGAGTTTAGAAACTCAGCTTGATGATTTCAGGATGACTTGAAAATGACTGTCTGATTACTTTACAGGGTGTGATTGCTCTTGATGACTTGAGGATGATTCGGAAATGAGTATCTGATGATATTACTTGTGCCAAAGGGTAAACCTATCTCATTTATAACACAGAGAGGTATGAATACAAAGTGCACTCCAGTGCTTTTGAAAAATATACTCTTTCAGTACATACTGTTCGAAGTGTTCCCCAACATGTAATTATTATTTTTTTGTTGCATTGAAGAACAGGATAGGTACTGTTATTGGTATTACGCTTCTAACATCCAGAGTAAAACAATTTGTCTAAATCAAATAAAAAATTGCACTTAACATTCAATCCCCTCTACAGCACGACGGTGCTTCCCGTGAGACTAACCTTCAGTGCTCCCTGATGCCCTCTCCACTCCCCTCCTGGTAACCCCCGGCCTCCAGCCCCGCACCACCAGTCGCTCCCATTTATCACCTGCAGCAGGTGGTGAATGGGAGCGATAATCTTCACGTAATAGGGAATTATGTGTGTAATTTCAACTGAGAGAGTCCGATTCGCATAGTTATATCTCATTCCGTGGGTTTACCAAAACATAAATAACCAAGAAACTGTGTGTGTGGTTTTTTCTTTGGGGGGGGGGGGAGAATTGTGCTCTGGCAGGAGAGGGGTGAGACTATATTACATTTTGAGAAAACAGGCATTTGTATGTTTTTTGTTTGTGCGCGTGGACATCTGCATTTATTTAAATATATTAATTCAAAATTGCACGTCAAAATGGTCTCAAAGTATAAAAATAGATTATTTTACACAAATATACATAGGCATAAAAACGAGAAACATTTACAACAGACAGGTTATATAAACATATTAAATTGTATAAACATGTTTATCACACATAAAAAAGCACATAATAAAAGTAGCAAAACAACACAGCAGTAACTCTTTTCATTACTAAAAGAACGAATTGATTGTATCTTCGGGAATCAAAATGTGTCAGTGGGCCATCAAACCTACTGTCGTGCTGCACAGAGCCAACATTTAAGAGGAATCTCCTGGAATGTGTTTTGTAGCTTTTTGTTACCTCTGCGATCGGCTTGGAATTGCTTTTTATTGTGAAATCTGTTCTTAAATTATTAGAATTCAGGTGAAGATTATTGTGTCTTGTAAATTCACTTAAGAGCTTGTTATTGCAATGTGTGGTGTTTTCCTTCGCTGCATGCGCTGGCATCGCTGCCAAGGTTTCAGATTGCTTATGTGTGACATTTTCATAAATTCAGTGTTATTATAAGTGACATTCAATGACTATGAGTGACACTGTATTGCGTGCAAAAATCAAGCAATGAAGTCGTGGGAAACATAAATGTCAGAACTTACACCCATTTGAGCAACTAGAAACTCTAAGAAGACCTTAAAACTGCTGTAAAGCACCTGAAATGGAAGGGCACTAACCAACATGACACACAGGCATTGCACTCATCTTCAGTAAGTGCTCTGCTGCTGGACTCACTGTGTCATGATCAGTGAATCAGCCTCTCTGCAATGCCAGGCTGAGTAAAGTCAGAGTGCGTCTTTTCCCCGTGTTCTGCGGGGGGCAGTGAGCTCACAGTGGCAGTGCTGCTGTAGAATGAGCTGCTGTTGGGGGCTGCCCGTAGTCTCACAATGGGTTGGTGCTGAGTGAGGCTTGTTTTCACTTCGTTGCCTACTTAGGTTCTTTTTGCAGTTCTTATATAGCGCGAACTTGGCCTGGAGGTAACGGAGCGCTTTAAATGAGCCCCCGTTACATTTCACAAGGAAACATTCATATTGTTCAGGCACAGGTGGTGCACAGTCACTTAACCTCATCTCTGGCGCTGCGCTAGAACTGTCTGGTTATAAGAGGGCCAGTGTGAGGGTTGTCTCACGTCTGGCAGCCTCCGTGTAAGACAGCTGCTTTTCATTGTCGTCCATCCGAGCTGCAGACCACCGGTGCCCGCCACTTTTTAAGTGTGCACCTGTGCCAAGAGTACAGACGCCCCAGAAGCACTGTACACATTCCCCGAGGTGATGCCAAGCTAGCTCAAAACTTGTTGACACACTGCAGTGTCAACAAGATGATTTATAAATCGGTCTGGCAAGTTTGAAGTGTCTCGGGTGAGGGGGGCTGGGGCCCAGGAGTGAGGGGAGAGTACGCTATGTATTGTGCAAGGTAGAGACTCCTAGCATCTAAGGTCCAGACAAGGTTTGTTAATGTGGGGGAAATCAACAGTAAAACCCGGCGCTGCCCACCGGATCCGACAGACCCTCAAACAGCCCAAAATATTGATATTAGTTAACAATCTTCCCTGTCGGATCTTCCCTCTGAACTGCACTGGCTGCGGCGGAGCATGCAAAACGAAAGCTGCCGGACGCTTCCTTAACATCTCTCGGGCCAATGAGCCACACTGCGTGATTGTGATGGGGCCGGCCATGAGGTGCCATATCATACCCTGTCATCCCATTACATATCAGGCCTTTGTAATAACAAAACATTGCCAAAATGACAGCACCAAATATCACATCACTAAACATCACCTCATCAAACATGATCAAACCAAATGTCACATCACAAAACACTATGCTGCTTCACCAAACATCACAACTCAAAACCTCTTACCACCATCACAACACAAACATCACATTACCAAATGTTTGCAACACGAAACACCATCAAGTATACCATTGCTCTATCAGAATTCTAATGAATGTACACCCGCTGGTGAGGTACATGCCCTCACTCTGGCTCTGTTATTAAACCGTATTTTCCCCTAGTTCATTATTGGGATTGTGTAGCCAGCATGTGGACAGTGTTCCTACGGTAAGTGTGCAGGGCGCGCTCATACATAGCTGGGAGAGTGGAAACATGCCAGTGCTGACTGGACGTCGGAGGAGCTATTTAAAAGCACTGGCTCATTAATATTCAGCTGCTATGCTGGTGCCGGGGCGTGGAACATGGAAAGGAGTCTGGAAAACTGACCTGTACCGAGTCGTCAATTGGAAGAAGAAAGGTAAAGCTTTACATCATTCTACGTGTAGTATTTACAACAGGTGCTGCGCACTCAGAAGGCGGCAATCTTAAAAATAACAAACCGACTAGGCACCACTCCTGGATCCACGCAAGGGCACTCCTGGGTCCTAATAATTTATATCACCTCGGGTGACGCTGGCAGACCACGCGGTATGCTGGAGTGAGAGGTCGGCTCTGCCAGTTCATTGAAGCCGTGACCAGCTCGCGCCGCTCCTACTACACTCCAGGGCAAAAGTGCATTTGACACAGCAAGCCTGGTTCACATGCAGCACAGAGCGCACTTATTGGTAGCTCGCTCGCTGCATAAATACATCTCTAGGCTCCTTAAGTGCGCCTCTCACGGTGTGGTCATGGTGCTTTAAATGCGTGACTAATGCATTTCAGTGCGGTGATGCGGAGCACCACACTGAAATGCGTTAGTCTAACGCTGGGCTGTTCATTTCGGGTAGAGTTGGCCTGCCAAACAGATCTACACTTTCATCTTTCGTTATTAGGAAGCCTGCTGCTGAACTCTGCCCAGAGGGACTACAAGGCTGCACTTGAGCGTCTGCGGTCCTCACAGAGTTCTCTCTTTGCACAGGAGGTGCATCAGTGCCAGCGAGTTACTATCCACTTTCACTAATTCGCTCAAATCGCTCCTGTCACTTGGCCGATATTCATCCCTTACCGGAGTTTCCTGAATATCAATTGGACATCTGCATGCCACACCGTCTTGCACGCTGGGATTTTGAGTCCAACATCAATAGAAGACAAAAACTGAAACCACAAACCCCAGACTGCAATCGACTATTGGATGAAATGGCTTAAACAACTCCTTCAGCGCATCTTGATTTCTTCACAAATCATCTAGTCCACGTTTTAGGTGTACATTCTAAGACTTATAGTCCCGATTTAAACATAACTACAAGTCCCAGAATGCAATGTTGAAGTGCTTTGATATGCACTTCCGTTTGCGCCGGAAGTGACGTCATATCGGAGCATCGGGCAGTCCTTAGGTCAACACGCGTGGGTCAGCAAGATATTTACAAAAGTGGACATGGCGCTTATTCAACCTCTTCTTCTAGAGTATTGCAGATTTCTTTAGCGCTTCCCTACCGTTTGCATGTTGGTGTGGGAGAAACCTTTATCGGGACGGGGGTATGATATCGAATTACTGCTTCTAAGGTAATTGACGGACTAGTGTTTTTGATGGTTCGGGAAGGTTTCGCTTTGTTTAAATCAGCTCTCTAATGAAAAATGCTTACAGCAGCAAAAGCTGCCGTTTGGTACTTCTTAAGCACTTGCTGGGCCTAGAAGTAAAGGACAGGGAAACATTAAAAAAAAATCTGAATCCATTTTTAAAGGAACTATTCGGGCAGGAAGGGAAAGGGTGTAGGAGAGATACCCAGGTCAAACAGGATTACTTTAGAAGCCATCCCAGAGTCATTGGAAGATCATCCAACTACTCTAGAAGTCATTTTCACGTCATCAGACGTCATCAAGCTCTTAAAGTCATCAGCAGAGTTTAGAAACTTGAGCCCGATGATTTGAAGATGACTTGGAAATTAGTATCTGATGACTTCACAAGATGTGATTAATCCTGATGATTTCAGGATGACTTGAAAATGATTATCTGATGACTTCACAAGGTGTGACTGTTCCTGATGATTTGAGGATGACTTGAAACTGAGTACCTGATTACCTCACAAGATGCATAGCTACTGGTGGTTTTAGGATTGTTTGAAAATGACTGTCGGATTACTTGACTAGCACCACAGTCTTCTAATTAAAAAGACTGGTACGTGATAATTTTAGGATGATTTGTTGATTGCTTCAGGAACATGTCCAACTTTTTAGTTTTTTTTTTTTTTTTTTTAGAGACGTTCAACCCTTTGGAAGATTTTAGAATCTCGTTTTTACTGCATAATGAAAAACATTTACACATTACTGCATTTTCAACTCTGCGATTAAACCTACAGTGCACGCATGCTAGAAGGCCTGGGTGCTATGCCGATAATAAATCCCACATTCAGTTTATTTCCAAACAGTTGCTTTTTAGGTCTCGCCTAGCGTTGCAGCGCGAATGCGCTGCTTCGCTTTGCGAGGCATTCAGTATACACTATAGTGTGGAAGCTTCGTGGAAGCTCCGCCCACTGACCGGCCCATCTTTTTCATTGGCTTAGGTCCTAAATGCTGCCTTCCGATTGGTTTTGGGCATTGTTAGACCCTCCTCCTGACGAGCATGTCGTCATTTGTATCCTTCCACAGCTATCGGCCCCTTTACTCCTCCACTATTTTCTTCCCTGTCTTCCCCCCAAGCCCCCTCCCGCAGTCTGTAACTTCTCGCCCCCCCCCCGCCCTGCCCGCTCGCCACCGGTACTCTAGGGAGAGAGGTGCCCAGGAGCAGCGTTGCACCTTTGCCAATGCTTGTTATTTTCTGCGCACCGTGTGCGCTTTCACTTTCATTGTTGTTTCACAATGGCGGCCGCCGCACACACCACTCGCGGGACCCTGCCTGTCTCTGAGCTCCCGCACAGCCGGTGACATCCATGAACCCACTTACTTGCTGTGGTAATGGGCGACCGACACCATGACCAACCCGACCCAGCCGGGCCCACCGGGGCTAACTGATGCCTCCCTGCGGCAGCCGGAGAGGTGGTATGTTGGCAGCTCAGCTGGGCTGCTCAGAGCAGTAGGTCCCCAGGCACAAGGAGAGAGGCGATCCAGGCAGCCGTGTACCTGCTCTCACTGGCTGCCGCTGCAAAAGTAAATGTCTAGAGTGAGGGACAATAAATAATTTGCCAGCGCTCCGCGGGATAATGCTTTAAATTCCAAATGTGCTTCCACGCACACACTACCCACACTTGCAGCCACACAACTTCATGTGCACATTTAGCTTAACACGCAAAGACTGCAGTGCTGCACTAGTTACCAACGGTCTTAGAGACTGTGAACACCGTCGACCTCTCCGGGTGATGCAGGAAGTCCATGATCTGTACAATATATACGGAGCCTGCCGTGCCTGATGACAGGAGCGGTGGTCGGTAGGAGCGTAATTAGAAAGGTCGAACTACTGATCGCACCTGCTGCTGCCGGGCTGCCTGAGCTGTGGGGCTAAATTATCTATGGCACCCCCCCCACCCCACCCCCCGCCGGCGAATAATTATTTCCAAACCGGAGCCCGGGCCGGCCGAGGGTCAAGAAATGGAATCAGAGCCCACTTGCACCATTCAGCCCGAGCAGCACCACGGGCCAGGGTTACAGTAGAGGCAGCGCCGGGGCCGGGGCCAGTCACAGTGAGAGTGGGTGCAGCAAGCTGACAGCTGGGGACCCAGCCCACTGGCCGCGGCGCCACCAGCAGGGATCAGCTGCCCAGTGACATGAATAATCAGTGAATAATCAGTGCCTGAGAGAGCAGGTAATGTATTAACTAAAAATCATCAATGACATCTTTTTAAAAATACTTCTCGGTAACTGCCATATATAAGTTGCTGTTCCAGTCCTGAGCTATGTGCACTTTCATTTCTGGTGCTTTCCGATGTTTATTTCCTCCCTCAGCCAGTGCACCAGCCCGGCCCCCAATAATTGTTGCAGTCGCCTGGCAACACTAAAACTCTCCTTCAACACGTGCTCCAAGTCCGGGAGAGGCTGAGCAGGTGATGTTTAGGGCAGGCACGCCCCTCTCAAACTCGGCTAGCAAAGGGACTGCAAATCTAATTTAGAGCAATTTTTAACAGAATCCATGCAGGTTTGAAGCTCGCTAATTCAGAGAAAAGGGTCTCATTAATACACAAAATACAAATATGCATTTCATTGACCAGTTTTGCATTCAGAGGTCTTCACCAGCGTTACGACTACGGAGAGACTGACTTTTCTACTGTACAGCAGCTGAGAGTGCATGCTGCCGGCTGAGCCAATGAGTGTAACACACATAGAGACACTTCTCAAGGACAGCGGCAGCTACATTATTTTTTTTAATGTTTCCTTACCTAGCTTGTGCAGTGTAGTGTTATGACTTTACTAGAGAAAAGGTAAGTCGTTATTAAATGAATGCTACCGCAGGGATTTATCACAGCGGAGGTGTTCGATAACCCTGTTGAAAGCACTTGACTTTACCAATGATACATTGCATATTTCCAAAATTACGATCAGTTTACAAATGCACTAGCTTAGAGCCCTTCCATTTCTGTGACTTGTAGCAGTTTTAAGATTTTCTTAGTTTCTTCTTGCTCAAATGGGTGTCATTACTGAAATGTACATGTTTCCCTCATCTTTACTGCCTGATTGTACTCGCGAGAAAGTGTCACTCATAGTGGTTAAAATGTCACTCATAATTACACTGAAATTATAAAAATGTCACACGTAGCAATCTGAAACCTTGGCAGCTATGCGAACAAAACTTTACCTTCATTTAAAGTGGACCACCTGTCTGAAGCCAGCACCAGCCACGTGTCTGCAGACAGAGTGTGGCTTTTATCACATAAAATAACAGGCAGACTTTGACAAAAGTGTCAGTGAAACAGTGCCATCTGAGTATTAATCTAAAATGTGCTTTTTAGTTTATAGCGTGTGACGGACTCACTGGCATCGGACATGACATCGAAAAGGAGGATGTCTATTGTAATTTCTTAAATACTGTGTGATCCCCGGCCCCCCATGCTGAGGCACTGGTAATCGCCCGAACCTGCCGGATAGAAGCAAATTACACATGCCCAGTTCTCCACGTGTTGGAGGGAGTGCACTTCACAGTCCCCCAGCCGGATCAAGAAAACATCATCTGCCCATTTGTGAGGGCGCCAGGGGGCCAAGACATACGTGCCTGGTCCTGCCAGCGTCACTGAGTGCACAGTGACTGGACTCCGCTTTGCCAGCAGTCTGACTCCTGTACCTCAGCCCACCAGAGACCCACTGCCTGAAGCAGCTCATCAGCAACATTGACTGAGGCCAGTAAGCTGTGAACTGGACGGATGCATGATTTGCGGGGAGTCAGAACTGTCCTGAGCTCCAAGACAGTGAGAGACAGCCTCCAATAGTGCCCCTGCCTACCGGGTTGCCACCTTTTATAAAGAAATACCTGCCATTTGTTCACCTCGTTTTAAGATTTGGAAAGGGTCAAATAAGATGTTCAGCGCTATAAAAATTGTCTTTATAAAGTGTATTCAGTTTTAAAGATCGCCTTTCTGTCTGTTTAATTTAATTAGCAGCCAGTGATAATTAAGTCGGCAGCATTTTAACATAATTGCCCAGAGCCTTTGCACACTGATTCTGATGTGAACGTAGGGTATTCAATTTGGGAGGTCAGGCTGGCTGTATCAAGTGCCCCAGCCCTCCCTGCCTCGGAGTAGAACAATGGGTTACCTTTGGGCTACTTTTGGTAGGATCCAGGCAACCATGCCGCAGCCATTCCTAACATTGGTTGGAACGGAAGCGGACGAGTTGTACTAGTCTGAGCCTCAGGCCGAGTGAGGAGACTAACTGCTGCACCGGAGAGTGTGCACATAGATCGGGCTGAGAGGGAAAAAAGAAAATTGCTCCTTTTGTTGGTATTTTTTTGGTCGGGGTGCAGGTGAGACAGTGAGGTGGGTGTGATTTCCCGCCTCTCCTCCACTTTGGGGTACTCTGCACTTGCCGCGCTTTTGTGTGGAAGGCGGGAGACCGCCTATCTTTAAACTGCAGCGCTTTAATGCAATTATTTTTTGAATGGAGGTAGGATTCCGCCTCTCAGTGAACGTTACCGAGTGTCTGGTCTTTTCGGCAAGATGGGAATTGGATGTCCCGAGTTACATCCACCCAGATTGTTATTGTTCGATAAATATGTAGGACATACTTCCCATGGTTACATTTTTTGCCATTGCGCTTGAAAAGCTTACATTTGCATCATATCGGCATCCCAGCCTGTGGTGCTTTCTGTTTTCTTTCGAGACTGCCATTTAGAAAATAAAAGTGTTACAATCTGCCACTTATAACGCAGGTTAGGGGAGAGGATGTGGTCCATCGGCTAGACTGCCGACTTTGGTGCTGGAAACCAGGGTTCGAGCCTTGGGGTCACGTCCACATCCTGTGATTCTGAGCAAATCACTTAATCTCCCCATGCCTGAATGTGTAATGTAAATACGGTGCTCATGTAAAGCGCTCCAATACCTTCGGGTCGAGTTCGCGCTATATAAATATGCAAAAAAAAAAAAAGGTTGACAAATGAATGCATTTTAGCCAGAACTGCATTTCGCATAATTTAAAGCGATGTTTGACCCAGGGCTTTATTTAAAAACAATGGCATATTAACTTATTCCAATAATAATGCTTTCTTAATTGTGCACCGTGATCTCATGTAGTAGCGCTGTATTGTAGGCAAACTTATGCAAAGCCCCCCAAAATGTCACTGGCTGCCTCAGACCTGTAGCTCTTTTAGTATCAGTGGCCGGAATGTAACAGACTCTTTAACACTCAGCTTATGTTTCGCCAACATAACGGACACGCTCTCTCTTCTGTCGTAGCCCTCATGGTTTTCTTGAGGTGATATGTTACTCGCTGCATACCTGCCGTTTAACAGTGAGAAACCCCATACTATCTAGCCTTTCTGGTATGAACTGGCTGCCGCACACTCAGTCCGAGGTTCGACAATTGTTTATGTAAAATACTCTTTTGAGTATTATAAATGAGGCCAATATTGCCACAATAGTCGTGTGCATAAAATGAGACCTAAACAACAATGCGTTGCTTTTTGACGCTTTAGTCTGGTTAGTGCTTCACGTTTTTGAATACCAGCTAGTGGTATTCGTAGTGTACCAGCTGAGTCAAATGGTAGATAGGAGTATCTTTAAAGCCCCGTAAACTTGACATTTTCATTCATTCTCTCATTTTGATAGGAGTTTCAGGCCATAGTAATTAAGGGGGAACCTTTTTACCACTGAAACAATGCAGGAATTTGTAAGCATTTCTTGAAGACTGGGCATTCTGGTGTGATTACACCATGCACATTCTGCCCCAGTTGTGGAGTGTGATATAAGCTGGCAATAAAAGTTGTTTTAGAAGTAATTCTTCCTGCAAGGTGCTGCCACTAAAGAAATTTAGGAGCATATTAGCAATAGACGGCGATAAATATCGCAAAGCGCGCTTAGCGCTTTTTTATTTATCGCCGTCTATTGCTGGAAATTTTCGCCCGGTTAACGCGTAATTAACAACGCGTATCACCGAGGCGATAAAAAATTCCAGCGATGGAGGGGATATCGCCGTTTTCCATGGAACAACGCTGGTTTTCCAGTGGTGTTCCATGGAAAACGACGATATCCTTGATGATAGGGCCTGTGGTCTTAGCCACACAATCCACCCCCCATGTAAGGTATGCCTTAGTCTGGAATTTAACAGACGTTAAATGCCAGCATTAAGGCCCAGTTAGCGTGAAAAAAATCGGCGCTAAACCGGACGGGGCTTCGTTGTAAATACAGCGAAGCACCGTTACTGATATTTTATGATGTAGTTGTGAGGGGCACGCCTACCTTGCATCTCATTAGCGATGCGAGGTGAGGCGATAGGGAACCGGGCGTTAAGGCAAGGAAACGCGCGCTAGCGTGTCCTTGCTAATAGTGCGATGCCATTATCACCGCATTTCGGCCGAAAACGGCCGCTAATGTGGCGATAATGGGCTTGATAATATGCCCCTTAGTTTATGTTTAAGCCATACGCTTAATTACATAGGCCATGCATGCCCCTTTTAGAGACCCATGTTTTTTTCCATCCCACTTAAAACCCTGATGTCAAGCTCTTCCATTTCTGGTGCCTTGCAGCAGTTTTAAGATGATCTTAGAGTTTCTCATTGCTTAAATGGCTGTAATTTCTGAAATTTCTATGTTTCCCTCATCTTCATTGCTTGATTTTGCTCGCAATAAAGTGTCACTCATAGTCATTGAAATGTCTCTCGTAATTGCACTGAAATTCAGAAAATGTCACACATAAGCAATCCGAAACTTTGGCAGCTATGTTGGATTCCATTATTTGTGGGCTTTTAGGACGCTGCAGGGCATTCAATGTGGGACTTCCAATTGAGGCAGGGTGTCTGAGATCCCCTCTTAACATTGGCACTTCAGGCTCAGATGAATTACATGCTCTTAATAAAAAGCATGTGTGGTAGCGATTGAATGTGGGAATTTGTATCGCCGTACCATCAATGGTATGGTCTTACAGTCACAACTTCTGACTTTGAAGCTGGGGGCCCGGGTTCGAGTCCTTGGGTCGGATCCCCATCCTCTGATTCTAAGCTCATCACTTAATAGCTGGATATCAGGTTATGCTTGAGGTACTTATGCAGGAAAGTTGCGATGATAGGATGAGCTGTTTGGTCTTAGTCGCCTACTAAAACCTTGCTTTGCCTGACTACCCCTCTTTTTCTGCCTGCCCCGTGTGTGCAGTGGCACCGAGTGGGTCAGTGATGAAGTGCGCTTGGATGGCTCATGACACGAAGCAGACAACTTCAGAGGATTCTTTTCAAAGGGGCTTTTAGCAGAAAATGGCTCCCCACATAAAACCTTTGCAAAGCATGTAAAGATCATTAATCCACCAATAACCGCCCCATTCCACAGCCTTTCTTCTGTCATTTGATGTATTTTACCTTATTAGTTAACTGGCTCAAGGGGAAAAAATATAAAAACGCCACCGGGAGAGGAAAAAAAGGTAGAGAGAATTATAATTCTCTCTGCTTATTTTTCCTTTTCAGAATTAACTAATAAGGTAAAACATATTATTAATGGCAGAAAACTCTGTCATGGTGAATGAATCACTATTGTGTGTCTTGGCAGCAAAGCTGTGCATTAGGTGAAGCCCAGCAATGATACAGGCCTGTCCTCCCTGAACTTTATGTATTTTATTTCTAGACATATATATTATAAAGCAGAGGCATACAGCCTTTATCCGTCTCTTGCAGTATGTTCTTTTCTTCCTTCCCATTTCACCACGCTTCTTTGCTACTTTCCAGTCTTTCGTGCTCTGCCCTGTATTTCTCCCCTCACAAACTACTTTTCACCTTTCTGTCCTTCTTGCCCACTTTCCTTTCTCATGCTTCCTTCTCCTTGTCTGCTTTTTCCCTTTCCACTTTTAATTCACATCCTCCTTTCTTGCACTCCAATTTCTGCTATTAACAGTTCACTTTACTCTTCTCGTTCCTTCTGTACCCTATCTGTCTTTGGCTACTATTCTGATATCTCCTCCTTCCTACCGCTCCCTTTTATCTGTTTTTCAATCTTGCAACTACCTTTCATGGTTTCCGCCTCTATTTCCCCTGTGCCCTACACCTCCATTTGACAGTTTATCCACACTGTAATCCAGGTCCGGTACATTAGTACAAAGATGGCTTATTCACTGTAATGTATTTAGCTGTTTGAGTACGTTTTGTGATCTTGACTGGGTTTGAATGTTCTAGAATATGAAGCAAACAATGGCAAATCTAATAGGCCTTTTGGCTTTGTTATTGTTTGTTTTCTCACAGTTTTTGCAAAACGTTATTGATGTGGAACCTATCGGCCACACATCAATTTTTTTTTTAAATTGTCTAAAAGCAAATATATTTTTGATCTCCAAAGAGCGATTTGCCACAGTAGTCACTGACTCTTAAAGGCACTACTTTGTGTGTGGATTTACTTCTTGTGAAGGTTAAGAATGCCATCACTCGCAGTAAAGTTAGCCAATAGCTTGGCCCACTGTCCTGTCCCAAGCTGTACACAGCGGTGGATGGATGAAAAATGAGAATGACACAATAATAGACCAATTGATGAGAGGGTTAGCTGAAAGCCCCTATAGCTAAGTGTTTGTGTGTGTGTGTATGTGTATATATATATATTTACTGAAAAAACCAAAGGTTACAGGGCCGTTATAGTTGGGCTCAGGTTTCACTCGTATGAAACTTGTGAAATTCAGCAGTTATAGTTAGCTGAGCTCACTATAACTCACGCCCCGCAATGCACTGCTTATGACCTCACGTATTACATCACTGACATCTCTGATAACATCACTGATGACATCATCCAGTGACTGACTGTTTTTATAGAGTTTGAGTGTTAAATATATATACCAAGGTGTTTTGGTGAATCGCTGGGTGTATGATTGCCTGTGTGGATGATTCAGTGGGTGCATGATTGACTGTATAAGTGAGTGATTAGCTGTCTCAGAGAATGTATGGGTGAGTGACTGGTTGTGTGAATGTCTGTATCAGTCTGTCAGTTGGTGTCTAAGTGGTTGTATGGTTGTGTGAGTGGGTACATGAGTGGCTGTATGGGTGATTGATTGGTTGTCTGAGTACCTGTCTGTGTGTTGAGGGGTTGTGTGACTGCCTGTATTGATGAATGAGTCAGTAGCTGTATGGGTTAGTGAATGCATGTGTGAGGGGCTGTATGGGTGAGGGTGTGCATGGCTGTGTGAGTGAATGGATGTGCCAGTGGTATATGGGTGAGTACCTGGGTATGTAAAGGGCAGTATAGGTGAGCAGTGGGGTATATAAGTGGCTGTATGGGTGAGTGTGTGCTTGTGTCAGTGACTGTATGAGAGTGAGTCTGTGTTAGTATCTCTATGCATAAGAAGTGGGTGTGTGTAATTGTATGGGTGAGTAAGTGGCTGTGTGATTGACTGGGTGAGTGAGTAGGTGTGTCAGTAGCGCTACAGCTGACTAACCCAGTGTGTGAGTGATTGTATGGGTGTATTAGTGAGTGAGTGGGTGTATGTATGGGTGAGTGGATGCGTGTGTAGATATATGAATTAGTGAGTGGGTGTGTAAGTACTGGTATGGGTCTGTACATGGGTTTGTGAATTATCGTGTGGGAGTGGGTGTATGAAAGGTTCTATGGGGGGTGAGTGGGCCCCCTTCCCTGAGCCAATTTTGGCCCCGGGGGCCCATTCCCCCGGAGCCTGCCTTTTATTTTTTTTATTTATTATTTTTACATAGGAGGTGGGACACGCAGCCCCCCTCCAGAGGCCGATTTTTGCCACGGGGAAACCATCGCCCGGGGCCTGACTTCGAGACTGGGTGCCCTAGTCCCACCCAGGGCAACCATGGGGATCACGGGGGGAGCCTGAAAGCCCACGTAGTCCCTGCTGGCTCGCCACCTCCTGCCAGGGCCGACATTGCTTTGAGACCAAGGGAGCTGCCAAACTACAGCTCCCTGGATCTCAAAGCAATGTGTCTGTTTCCCTGCTCGCTTGACAGCAGACAGGTAAACAGACATGCTCCGCTTTCAGCAAGCAAGAGCATTTTCCGCTCTCGCTTGCTGAAAGTGGAGCACTCTTTTCTATGGCTTGGCGGGACATAGCAGGAGCCAGCCGTGGAGGTTGGTGGTCCCAGGGCCATCTAAGGCTCCAGGAGGGGGGGGGCGAAACGGCCCCCCTTCTTTCTTCTTCTCTTAGGGCCTGCCCTGGGGAGGTGGCAGTCCCTGGGCCCGAGAATGGCCCGGGAGGAGGGGCCACACAGCTCCCTCCCCTTTTAGAGTTTGGCCCCTGGGGAGGTGGTGGAACCGGGGCCTCAGTGGGTTCTTGAGGCCCCCCCAAGCCAAATATAAAAAGCGCTGGGGAGGTGGTGGTTCCCGGGCTGGGAGGTCTTCATAGCCCCCCTATATTATTGCAATTCGCCTCGAGGAGATGGCTATTAGCACAAAATAACAAAAAGCACAATCTGAATAACAACATCGCCCTTTCTGCCAAGTTTGGTGTAATTCTATTCAGTTGTTTGGGCTGTAGTAGTGTTGACAGGGTCCAATGGGAATTAACATTGCAAACGCACCCTTTTTTCCAACCCCATTTTTCTCAGCCCCCGCTTTACAAATACCCCGAAACTTTCCATGTTCAACAAGAATCACCGGAGCACCTTTTTTGGAAAAAGGTTGCGAAGATTCGTCAAACAGTGCCAAAGTTGTATATCTCTAAATGTGTGTGTATATATGTAAATGTGTGTGTGGTAATGTGTGTGTGTGTGTGTATATATGTGTGTGTGGATATATGTGTCAGTGTGTAATTGTGTGTGGATATGTGTGTATGTATATGTGAGTGTGTGTATATGTGTATATATATATATGTGTGTATAAGTAAGTGTGTGTGTACATGTATGTATATGTGTGTATATGTGTGTGTGTGTGTGTATATATGTGTGTGTGTATATATGCGTGTGTGTATATATGCGTGTGTGTGTGTGCATATATGCATGTGTGTGTGTGTATATATAAAATACCAGATTTAAAATAAAGCTATGAGTCAGGTAGGCTCCTTGCCTTGTATTGAAATCACATTTGGTGTCAAGGAGTCCTATTAGTGTCAAGGGCGCCGTTCTCATTGCAAATGATTCTGCAGTGAAGTTAGGGTACCATATGGTGATTTTTCCTTTCTTAAAGGTCTGCTATCACCAAAGTATAAATCATTTTTTATACTATACTTCCTTCTTTTAAGCGCTATATCTTACAGTTGTTACTATTACACTCTTTCATATTTCTCCATTTACCCGTCTCAGAAGGATGGTAGACTAAGTTTGCTCTACAACTCTATGCCACTCCACGTCACTCTACTCTCTGCCCCTCCACAACACTCTATGCTTCGCCTCTCTACTTGACAACACCACTCTGTGTCACCACTTAACACCACTACTCTATGACACCACCACTCTGCTACCACTGCTCTCAACGCCCCTCTACTCCCCACTCTAGGCCCTTGGACTCCATGCCAATGTATTCTATGCCACTCTACCATAAACCACTTCACTCTACGACAGTCTACTCTGCAACACTGCACTCTCTGCCACTGAACTCTACGCCACTGCACTCTAAGCTGCATCACTCTATGCTGCACCACTATTTTACTCTGCGCCGCTGCACTCTGACACTCAGCTCTGCAAGACTGCATTCTCTGCCACTGAACTCTATGCCATGCTACTCTGCATGACTGCAGTCTAAGTCACTGCACTCTGCATCACTGCACTCTGCATCGCTCCACGCCACTCTAATCTATTCTGTACCATTGCACTATACACTACTCTACATCACTGCACTCTGCTTCACTCTGCTCTACACCTCTGCAATCTACCCTGCACCACTCCACTTTACGCCACTCTTCTCTGAAACAATCTACTTTACACCACTGCAATCTACTCTGCACTCTACGTCACTACTCTGCGCCAATGCACTCTACACTACTTTACTCAACCAGTTCACTCTACGCCAGTCTACTCTGCACCACTGTGTTTTACACAGCTTCAATCTAGGCTACTGCACTTTACGACACTATAAGCTACGATTCTCCACTCTGTGATGCTCTACTCCATTAAACTCTACTTGACTCTATGCCACTCCACTCTACAACACTACTCCATGCTATGCTACCCTTCAACACTACTTTAGTCTACTCTATTCTACAACACACTACTCCATGCCACTCCACTCTGACACTCAATTCTACAACACTTTACTCCACTCTGCCATTCCACTTTCCTACATTACTCCACTTTATGCCACTCCACTCTACAGCAATCTACTTTACGCAACACTCAACGCCACTCTGTTCCACACCACTCCATGACACTCTGCTGCTATAATCTATACTACTTCATCACATGGCACTTTTCGACATGCAACTCTCCTTTACCCCACTAACCTTTAGCCATGCTGAACAACAGCCACGCTTGTGTACAATATGGCTAAAACATATTGGCAAAGCCAATAGCTCTTGCAAAGGCCAGACCTTTTGGCTTTGCCAATGCTTGTTTATTTTAACCGATACTGCAAACCATCGGCAGAAGACATTGGCAAGCCACATGGTCAAAAAGGCAAGACCTATTGGCTTTGCCAATGCTTGTTTTTGTAACAATTATTTGCTCTAACGAACTAATAAAACTGTGTATTTCTTAACATCCTGTGTATGTCAAACATGTATTACTACTCGAGATCCTCGTAGAATATTACATCTGCATATTGAAACCGCCATGCAGTAACACAGCCAGAACCCATCCTACGGTAATACATCCCCATCATTAATTAATCGACTAGTACGGTCCCAGTCCCATTCTAAAGTTATCCTTGGATCATCCATGAGTAATGCAGCCTCATTCTGAAGTCATCACAAGATGATTCTGTAATAATACAGCCCCATCCTGAAATACTCAAAGGATCATCCTGGAGTAATCCAGCCTAATGCTGAAATCATCAAGGGATCATCCTGCTGTAGTCAATGATCATCACATGTTTTCCATTGAAGTAATCAGGAACCCATCCTGGAGTAATCCACCCTAATCCTGTAATCAGCATGGGATCATCCGGCAGCAGTACAAGCTCATCACATCTTTTCCACTGAAGTAATCGGGAACTAATCCTGGAGTAGTTTCTCTGATGACTCGAGGAGTCATCCCATTTAAATATTCTGCCCTATAGGCATACTTCAGGATGGCTTCGGATGACATCCCCAGTTAATTGCAGGAATAGCCTGGCTGAAGTCATCAGATGACTTCAGAATCACTCCAGGATGATCTTCCTTTTAGACTTGGGATAGCAAGGAAAGACGAGATGACCGAGGTGAGTGCAGGCACTGAATCTACCCCCCCCCCCTAGGTGAGAGATACACCAATTTGGTATTTTTTTTAAATTGGAGGGTATAGGAATGCCTCTCACTCTCGGCCTTTTAGTACGCTTCATTTTTCTCCTATCAATACATTTTGCTCTTTTGATCTACATCCCGCTTCAGCACGGCATTATTCTATTGACGCTCATATCTAGGAATTAAACCCTGTTCTATCTTCCTCATGCACTTTTCACTCTGTAGATCCACTATACATCTGATCTCGACTGCATCGAATTTCTACCCTGCATCCACACATCTCTCCACTCCGCACATCTGCGCGCTACATCCTTCATCATCCACAATTCCATCTCAAGATTCTGCTCTCAACTTTCCACATGCACACTCCCAGGGGTGTGGAGTTAACCCCCGGGCACCCCTGCGCTTTAGCAGCTACAGTGGCGGTGGGATTTTTGCTGGGGAGCTTCTGCTGTCTGCAACTCAGCCCTCCAAGTCTCATAATTAACGAAAGAGGATGGGAAGGTGAGGGAGTGAAAAGATGGATGTGTGAAATGGTGGATGGGTGGGTTAGTGAAGGGGTGGATGGACAGATGCATGGATGAATTAAATAGCATAAGGATGGCTGAGTAAAAGGGAGGAAGGATGGAATGTTGGATGTGTTAAAGGATGGATGAGAGAAATGATGTCTGGATGAGTGATTGGATGGATGGATGGATTGAAAGGGTAAATAGATGTTGGATGGGTGGAGTGAAAAGCTGGATGAAGAATGGGTTGAAAGGATGAATGTAAGGATGGATAGGTGAAAGAATGGATGAATGTGTGAAAGGGAGGATAGATAGGTGAAAGGGCGGACAGATTGAAGAATGAGCGAAAGGGTGAATGGATGAGTGAGTGAAAGCATGGATGCAGAGGCGTTGTCAACTTCCTGCTTTAGCAACAACAGTAGGGATGGGTTTTTGATGGCTTTTTCTGCCTGCAAGGTGAGTGAGTGAAATGACGGATAGGTGAGTGAGTGAAGGGTTGGATAGATGGATGCATTGATGAATGGAAGGATGGATGGATGAGTGAGTGAAAGCATGGATCGATGAGTTAAAGGGTAAATGGATGGATCAGTGGATGGATGGATAGAATAGTGAAAGGATGGATGAGTGTAAGAATGGATGAATGAGTGAAAGGCAGGGTAGATGAATGGTTGGATGAAAGGGTGGACGGATGGGTGATGCAGATTACACATGTTCTCTACCCTACACAGCAACATATACGCTCCACCTTTTATATCCACTCTCCATTAACTAAATTGTTTGTCCACCCTGTACAGTGGCGTAACATAGCACCCCGCGGTGCGGGGGGGCCCTGAGCTCCAGGGGCCCCCTCAGCAGTGAACACTGGCCTCAGGCCTCTTGACTGAGTCCATTGGAGGGGCCCTCCCTGTACTTTGCCACCATGTACATATGCTCTCATCCTCCAGACAAGCTCTCCATTCTTCAGATACACTTTTCACCCACTTTGTGATCTCTCAGCCTCCATTTCCTCTCCACTGAGTACTTCCCTCTTCAGCCTCCATATGGTCTTTCCACTGTGCACATGCATTCTCCACTCGGTACATTCACTGTGCAACCTCCAAACCTTCCCTCTATCTTCTCTTCACACCAATTCACCACATCTTGTGTGCAGGCTCTACATCCTCTTTTCATCACAGCCCGAATTCTCTCTCCATGTTTCACTTTTCGCATGTTTCCCAATTTCCTGCACCATATTGTATATTCACTCCTCCACCCTGTTGCAACCATCAGCTCTATGCTCTCCAGCTGATACCTTTACACAGCTGCCCTTAACTCTAGATCTCCACACTTGCTCATCATCCTTCATGTGGTAAAGCAATCGTCCATGTGTGTTTTCCACCCTTCATTTGTACGATTCATTGTCCTTCTATATTTACATCTGTGTGCCACCAACTATATCCCCTCCTTATGCACTCTTTGGCCTCTAAAACCAACCTCTTTATCCACGCTACACCCTCATGTCTCCCTATCTGCTGAACATCCACTGACTCCCCATCTCTGCTCACCTCCAGCCTCTACAAGCACTCTCCATTCTTTTTTAGGTCTCGCCTAGGCACCACTCTAATCTATGCAATGCCATTCCACACAACACCACTCTGTACAAAGTCACTCCATGCAACGCCATCCAGCTATATGCAACACCACTCAGTTTTAAGCAACACCGCTCCATACAGCGCCATTCTGCTTTAATCCACTCCGATTTACTCCACTCTACTCCATGCCACTCTGCTTTACTCCACTCCACTATGCATTACTCCACGCCACTATGCATTACTCCACTTCACTCTGCTTTACCCTACTCCTCTCTGCTTTACTTTACCCCACCCAGCTTTACTCCATGCCACTGTGCATTACTCCACGCCACTCTGCATTACTCCACTCAGCACCACTCTGCTTTACTCCACTCAACGCCACTCTACTGTGATTGACTCCCCTCACTCTGCTCAACCCCACTCTGTTTTACTCCGCTCAACGCCACTCTGCTTTACTCCACTCTGTTTTACTCCACTCAACTCTGCTTTACTCCACTCGGTTTTACTCCACTCTGCTTTACTCCATGCCATTTTGCTTTACTCCCCTCTGCTTCATCCACTCAACGCCACTCTGCTTTACTCCCCTCTGCTTTACTCCACTCAGTGCCAATCTGCTTTGCTGCACGCGACTCTGCTTTGCTCCACGCCACCCTGCTTTACTCCCCTCTGCTTCATCCACTCAACGCCACTCTGCTTTACCCCCCTCTGCTTTGCTCCACTCAGTGCCACTCTGCTTTGCTCCGTCCCACTCTGCTCTGCGCCACTCTGCTCTGCGCCGCTCTGCTCTGCGCTGCTCTGCGCCGCTCTGCTCTGCGCCGCTCTGCGCCGCTCTGCTCTGCGCCGCTCCACTCAGCTCTGCTCCACTCAGCTCTGCTCCACTCAGCTCTGCTCCACTCAGCTCTGCCCCGCTCAGCTCTGTGTGGTGCAGCGGCCAGGGCAGCTGACTTCGGAGCACAGGGCTCACGGTTCGATCCCCGGCTTCGGCGGCAGCTCAGCACCATGTGACTCTGGGCAATAGCTCACTTAATTTCCACGACGGCCCCCAGCGCCTTGAGACCCGTAAGGGTGAGTAGTTTGTGCTTTACAAATACGGAAGAAGCCCCGCTCCACACTGCTCTGCTTTACTTCATGCCACTCCAATCAACCGCACTCCACTCTACATAACTGCACTCCACTCTACCCCACGCAACTCAGCTCTACGCAATGCCACTAAACCCAACACCACTCAATACAATGCCACTCCATGCAGCCCCACTCCACACAATGCCACTTCACGTAACTGCACTCCACTCTACGCAATGCCTCCCCACTTTACGCAACTGCACTCCACTCTGTGCCACTCCACGAAGCGTCAATCAATGTAGCGCCACCCACGCACTGCCACTTCTTGCAATGCCACTCCACTCTACACAACACCACTCCTCGCAACCCCACTCCTCTCCACACAATTCCACTCTGCTATATGCAACACCACTCCAACCAGCTGGACTCTACACAATGCTACACAACTGCACTCTACTCAACACTACTCCATGCAACACCACTCAATACAATGCCAATCCATACAACCACACCAGGCAATATAATTACAATCCACATAATACCACTGAACACCACATAATTCAACTCCACCTAATTACACACTACTCAATACCACATAAATACACCCCACATAAATCCACTCTATACCACATTACAATCCACATAAAAACACTCCACACCATGCCACATTATTCCACTCTACATAATTTCACTCTATACCACACTGTTCCATGCCACACTATTCAACTCCACACAAATCCATTCCACACCGCATTATTCCACCCCACAACCCAATTCCTATACACACCACATATATCAAATTTACAACACACAATTCAACATCATACCATAAAATTCAACAGCACACCACTTAATTAAACTCCACAACACTCCACTGCACAAAATACCATTCATAATTACACTCCATTACACACAGTCCCACTCCACATAACTCCAATACACTCAAAAACACATAATTGCTATCCACATAATACAACGGCACATCATGCCACATAATTCCACTACACAAATCCACTCTACACCACACAATTATACTACACAATGCCACAACTAATCATTCCAATCCAACCCACTTAATTGCACTACACACCACATACATCCACTCCAGACCATAACGTATAGGTAATAGACATTTACATTTACAACGGCAATAGCTCAAACTCTTTTTTTTTTTTTTTTTTTTAAACACACAGCTCTGAAGCTTAGCTCCTATTTATTTCTTCTTTTTCATCACCAAACAGGTAAAGCTAGCCATACATTTCCCCACCACACAATTCAACTCCACACTTTTGCAATCCACACCCCATAATTCGACACCAAACCACATAATACAACTCAACACAATTACACAACACATACATCTTATCCACACCATTCCATTCCACATTTTGACACAAAATTTAAGAGCACACCATAGAATTAAACTCCACTACATACCACTCCATAACACAAAATACCATTCCACATAATTACACTCCATAACGCACAATCCCTCTACACATAATTCCAGTACACTCAATACCACATATTTACTATCCATATAATTCCACAGCACACCATGCCACATAATTCCACTACACAAATCCAGTCCACGCCACACAATTCCATGCCACACAATTACACAACTAACTAACCCAATCCAACATACATGCTTGTTAGTGGTGTTGTGGGGTCGAGGATGAGCAGAGATGGAAAGTAAGGGGTGTTATTTCCCACCTCTCAACGCCTTTTGGTTTTTTTTTGCAAGTGCTGTGCTTTGTTTGAAAGGGCGGGAGCCCGCCATTAAAATTGCAGCCCTCGACTGCTCCGTTTTGGAGAGGTGGATGCAGTATGTCTTTCCATTGCGATATTTTCCAATTTTGTCTTTCTTTTTAGGTCTTGCGCCTAGCGTTGCAGTGCGTAGCACTGCTCGCACAGCAAGAGAACTCATGTAGGGGGTTCTGAAAGCTGACCACACGCTTGTGCGTGTGCTTTTGTTTTCGTCATCTGCTATTGGCTTTTGCGTGCGTCTTTGTAAAAAAGGCAGCACGCCATTAGTGAAAGGCGTGTGAATGACCCAGCTTCTTTAGAAATGTAACCGCCCATTTCCCAGTGGTGTCTTACGCGCAGCAGCGGCATCTGAGACCTAATACTAAACATGTGTTTCTAATTAGCGCGCGTTCGCTTTGCTGCCGCGCTCCCTCGCCCCTCTGTGGTGCACGCGCACTACTGGTTATGCTTCCAATAGACTAATTCACACGCGATTCCACCAGGGCAATCACTATACAGAATGGAGGCAGGAGCAGTGGTGTACTGGCAGTAAGGTGGGGGAGCGTAATAGTGCCGAGGATCATGCACACTTTTTTTTTTTCACGGGGAGCACACTGCAGCCAAATAGATTGCTCAGCCGTGATTACGGAGACTCAGCGTCTCTTTGCAGCCATAGCGCTTAGTCCGCAGTGTAGCTTCCCTCGCACTTTTATTTTTCAAGACATTGTTTTGTTGCATTTTATATAACTTGAACTTCACCCGAAGGTATTGGAGCGCTTTACATAATAAGCGCTAGTTAGTTACATCACACAAGGTCACTCATATTTCCTTTAGGTACGGAGAGATTTAGCGATTTGGCCAGAATAACCTGGTAGCTCTGGTCATAACGCGAGATCCTCTCCCTTGTCCGACATCTTGAGAACATGTCAGGGCCACTTTTACCATGTCAGTTCTGCTCTCCGGAGTGAGCCTTAGGCATCCGCCTGTCACCTTTAGAGCACAGTGCGTGACCTGGACTCTGGGTTCACCAGAGCACGCGCAACATTCTGTCTCCGAGTCCACTCACTGCACTTTCATCGCCTTCAGCTGCTGCGCGGCTGGTCCCGCGAGTATGTCCTATAACTTAATTCAGTGCGCAGGCGGGGGTTTCCTACAGGCCTCGGGGACTCCAGAAGGCTTTCCTAGAACTTGAAACGTGGTGGAGTGCTTCTTTTTCAGCTACCTCACTCATGCACTTCTGCCCCCTCCACTGTCTGTTACACTTGCCCCCATCCTCCTATTGTTAGCAGTGTTGCATTCCCCCTCCAGCTATTCCGCACTCCTTCCTTCCATTGTTGCCTGTCCACAAGCAACCCACCAGCCCTCCATTCTTCCACTGATGTTTGTCATCACCTAGGCACACGCTCTCCCTCTTTTTGTTGTTGCTTGCCTCACCCACCCTCCCTGTCTTTCTTGTTCTGTTATTGCTTGCCCTCACCCATCCTTTTTCCTTCGGTTGTGCTTGTTTCCACCTACCCTCCTGCACTCCCTACTTCCGTTGTTGCTTGCCCCTCCCCTTCTATTGTTGTCAGTGTTGCTTGCCCCTCCCACCCAATTACCCTCCTTCTGTTGCCCGTGTTGCCCCCTACTGGCATTCAAAAGCGCCCTGACGCGGACAATTCTTGCCGCATCATAGAGTTTTCTTTTCTCTACCGGCATGTTGCCTCTAAAGTATGCGGCTGCCATTTTTTTCTATCTGTTTATTTTTGTTACAATCACGGCACCGGGGCTTTAGCTTTAAATATCTCAAGCTAAAGTGCCAGTGTGGCAATTGCTTCAAAAGTAAAGAAATATAAAAAGATGTTTTTCGATTTGTTTACTTTTGAAGCAATTTCAGCACCCACGCTTTAGTTTAAGATGTTTGAAGCTAAAGTGCGAGTGCCGCAGTTCATTTTTAATGCAATAGATCTGGAATCACTGAAAATTTGAGCTATTGGTGTTACATTATTATTAGCACTGCCAATAGCTCAAACTTTCACTAATGCGAGACCTATTGCATTGCAAATGCTTGTTTAAAATGTGGGAATGGGACACAAAAACCTGTTGCTTTGCATGATTGTGCGTTTATGAGACCCTGCATGGACCGTTGAATGCAGCACTTGCATAGTGGGGGGTAGAGGTGGACGAGCCAACAAGTTGAAAGGGGTAGACGAGCTGGAGCGGAGTCAAGAGATCAAAAGTAATGCCCAGTCTTTAAATTGTTGCCATGTTATTAGTGTCGATGACAATCAGAAACCAGTTTTTATAGCACAAAGCACACTTTGCCCAATGACATAAAGGCACTTCAGAACACACACAGATTACATTACACCTTTTTTTTGTCAGCACAGGGACATTTGACCAGATTCAGAGGATGTTGAGCCAAGGCTGGAATTTGAACCTGGTTGCCAGGGGCGAAGCTTCTATTGGTGCAGCAGGTGCAGTGGCACTAGGGCATGTAGGCCTGAGTGTCCCACTGAACCCTAATTATTTCTGTATTTTACAATTCAAACAGTAGCTATGGGTTATGGGAGGGGCACGTCCTTCCTTGTTCTAGGAACCATGACACATTGGCTATGCCACTGCTGTCCCCCCCCATATGCCAGGGTTGGCATTCCTAATCCCTAGACGACATCTCCACCTGTGAAAATTCGTCTAGTTTCGGGTTTGGACTTCCAAAAGCACTTTGCCTCGAGGCGTCAGTGGCTCCCCCACCACTACTGAGGGTGGTTATGAGCTCGCCTCTCAACACAAATGGGGCAGGGTCAGTTGAATTTCATGCTTTATAAATGTAAAAGTGTTTGTGTGGGAGCCTATCTGACTACAATTCAATCAATCAGGGGGCTTTTAAAGCGCGCTACTCACTCATGAGGGTCTCAAGGCGCTGTTCAATTAAATGTGGTACTTCATTTTGAAAGAAGTGGTAGTGGGAATTTGTCTCAAAGCCTGAGCCTATGTGACTGAAGTGTCAGTGTGATTCTCCACCAAAACTTAATACTGATGGGGTGACTGACACTTCATTATCTCTTATCAGGAATACCTATTGTGATGCCACGAAAACTTCTTCTGATCGCAGGAAACCCTAACACGATGAAAGAATCACTATTGTGTGTCTTGGACAGCAAAGCTGTACATTAGGTGAGGCAGGCCCAGGAGTGATAGTCGTCATCACTCAACTTTACATTTTATTACTGCATACATCATGAAGCAGAGTTATAGACTTGCTCGCTCTCCCTCACTATCTGCTTTTCTTACTCACTTCACCTCGTTCCTTTCCTGCTCTCCATGCTCTGCCTGCTTTTCTTCTTTCCATTCTTTCTCGCTACTAACTGCTTTTCACTTTCCTGTTGTTTCCTTCAACGTTCCTTTCTCTCCCCTTCTTCACTCTCCTCTAGGTACACTTTCTTCACTTCCACTTCCCCTCTTTCCACTTTTATCCTCATTGTTTCTTTGTTGCACTCCAATCTCTGCTTTACCCAGTTCTCGTCACTCTTCTCATTCCTTGTCTGTCTGTGGATCCCTCCTTGATCTCTCCTCCTTCCTCTCTCTCCCTTTTATCTGTTTTTCCTTCACACACCTATCCTTCATGACATCCACCTCTTCTTGCTTCCTTCCTCCTTCTCCACTGTTCTTTCCTACTCCTCCACCTGACAAAATGTTTTCACATTGTAACCCAGGCCTGGTACAATAGTGCAATAATGGTTCATGCAATGTGAGAATGTTTTTAGGTGTCGCATACAGAGTGCAAGTGCTATGCTGTCAGACATATTGTTACCTGTTTAGGGGGCTTACAGTCCACCAACAGCATACCATTAGTTCTTTTTGTTGTCATTCTCATTAGCAATCTTTCGCTTGCCTAGCTCCTGTAGGGTTCCCTTCCTTTCTTGTGTTGCTTATCCCTAGAGCATGGACCACATACATGTGTTCTTCCTCATATTTGTTCTTCATCTTTTTGCAGTGCACGTTTTTTTAAAAATGCATAAGCATTTTAGTATTATTTCTGGACGTGCAATGTGCTTTCCTACTTTTAACAGGCACCCAGCTTCTTATTTATGTTGCTTTCACCCTATCTGTCTCTGTTGACGCTTTAGTTACTTATACTGTACTAGTCTACTCCACCCCATGCCACTCTGCTCCACTCCACACAGTGCCACACTGCGGTGCTTTATCCCACTCCAAGTCACTCCACTCTGCTCTCTGCTTAGAGTGGCTCTAAGTCACTTCACTCCATGCCTGTAACGCCCCTAAATTCAGTATTTAGGGGCACCCTGAACCTTCCTTCCTCAGATCCCGATTCCAAAAACAACAAGAAGAAAGAAGACCAGCCGTGCAGCTGCTAACAAGAGGACAACACCAACTGACTTGGCCCCAGCCCTACCGGCCTGTCGACCCTCGAACCTGCTCCTGCTAAACCCCGGCCTCTTCAGTGGTCAGCAACCTCAAAAACCCCGGAGGACCTGACTGCCTTGCTCAACTAAAAGACTGGGACTCCCACGAGCAGTGGTTCTGCTCAAAGCATCTGCAACCCCAGGCCAGCCTGAGACCGCGGATCCTGCCCACTCTGCACCCGCCGAGCCCGGCCCGAGCCAAAGTGGACAAAGACCACGAGGACGTCCCCCGGCGACTGTGACCAAGAATCCAGCACTCAAGGACTCCCCTCGACGCTCCTGACAACGCCTGCAGCCTCAATACCAGGGACCCCTTCAACCGCGACCAGCAGAGGGTAAGATTTCCGACGCCTAAAGACACCCATGCACCCGGCGCCCCACGGCCTCCTGTGCCCAACTCCTGGGTGCCTACCCTTCCCACAGCTTCCCAACTTACCTCTCGAAGTGGTGGTCGCACCTGAAGAATCACCGCCCGAGCTTGCAGCCTTTGTTCGTCTTGCAGCTTTCCCATTGAAATCCATTGGGCGCCAGACTGCCCAAAAGCCCACTGCACCCGGCCGCCCCAGTGCCGCTGAGGGTGCACTAACTACCCTGTTCGACTTCCCCACTTGCCCTGAGTAAGCTACCAGGAGCTTTGCTCCCACAGCCGAGTGGCCTGCCTGCCAGCAGCCACCAACCAAAGGCCCACCGCCCACCATAGGCTAACGTTGGGCCTACTCTCTCTGCACCCGGCCGCCCCTGTGCCGCTGAGGGTGTAACAACAGTACAAACCTGAACCTGGGAGACCCCTGAGTCTTGCCCCAGAACCTTAACTCTGCCAGCTGAGTACTTACCTGAAAGCCGATAACTTGCATTTTCTCCATAGGGTAACATTGACTAGTTTTCACTTGGATATTCTTCTAAGTGTCGAGTTTTGGAACTTCGAAATATTCACTAAAAATCGTCTGAACATCAAAAACGAAATTACTCACCTGTTCTCAGGAGAGATCCCAGTGCTGGATTTAGGTACCCAGCACTGACTAGAAAAAGTGATTACAACTGTGATTTTCGGGTAACTTAATTTTCCTCCATAGGATAACATTGCCTGGTTTTTGCCAGAAATTCTTCTGTCGTTTTTGCAACATACAAATATTCCTTAAAAATCGCCTGTGTAACAAAAACGATTTCTTTCAACTGTTTACAGGAAATGCACCAGGGCTGAATCCAGGATCCAGCCCGGAGTAAGAAAGACGTTCGTAAAGTAATTCTATTACGATTTACTTAAAAATCCCATTGAGCTCAATGTTATAGTATACCAAGTATTGTGTTGCCTATTGCAACCCCTGTACTATATTGCATTTAAAGTCTATTGTTCATTGAAAGTATTCAACAAACAGCATCTTATTTTGAGAAAGTATTTTTATGCAAACCTGTGGTTCTAAAATAAAACAGTATTTTTTTTATACAAAACAATTGGCCTAGAGTTCAGTTCTTGAGTGTGTGGTTTCGTTTGCTGACTGAGTGTGTACATCAAATGCTTTACACTGTCCTCTGATACTGCCTTACTGCTCGACCAAGCTACCACTTTAGAGAGTAAGGTTCTATCTAACTTTAACCTCTGCCAAACCTCTGGAGACCCTTGGACTCTATACACACTGTACCTCACTTTGGTGCAGTATATATAGAGCCAGTTTCTTACACAAAGATCAAACTAAAATATTTGAGGTGGGAAAGGATTAAAAATAATCAATAATAATAGTGGTTTTCTGCTTTGTGTAATAGCTTAACATACCAGTGCTATTAAGTTGACCACAGAACACTCAAAGTAGTAATCTTGAAATTGCCCTGGAGTAACCTAAACATATCCTGAAGTCCTCACAGGTAAGGCTGGGTAAATGTTTTGAGATAAACTGAATTGAATTCCAAGCCAAGTTGCTTTTTCCTGTTTCTTCTGTTTTCTGTACACACATAACATAGAGAACAGCTAAACGTATCTCATGGTGATCCATGAACTGCTGAGAGAATACTTGCTCTATGATACTGCACTGTACCCTGTACTACTCCACTCTAAGCCACTTCACTCTACTCTGAGACACCTACACCACTGCACTTTATGCCTCTACACCACTCCACGCCACTGCGCCAATCTACTCTATAACACTGCCCTCTACACCACTCTAAACCACTGCACTCTACCCCATCGCCCTTTCTGCCAAGTTTGGTGTAATTCTATTCAGTTGTTTGGGCTGTAGTAGTGTTGACAGGGTCCGATGGGAATTAACATTGCAAACGCACCCTTTTTTCCAACCCCATTTTTCTCAGCCCCCGCTTTACAAATACCCCGAAACTTTCCATGTTCAACAAGAATCACCGGAGCACCTTTTTGGGAAAAAGGTTGCGAAGATTCGTCAAACGGTGGCAAAGTTGTATATCTCTAAATGTGTGTGTATATATGTAAATGTGTGTGTATGAGATATATATATATATATATGTGTGGATATGTGTGTAATTGTGTGTGGATATGTGTGTGTGGATATGTGTGTGTGGATATATGTGTGTCAGTGTGTAATTGTGTGTGGATATGTGTGTATGTATATGTGAGTGTGTGTATAAGTAAGTGTGTGTACATGTATGTATATGTGTGTGTGTATGTGTATATGTCTGTGTGTGTGTGTATATATGTATATGTGTGTGTGTGTATATATATATATATATATGCATGTGTGTATATATGCGTGTGTGTGCGTGCATATATAAAATACCAGACTTAAAATAAAGCTATGAGTCAGGTAGGCTCCTTGCCTTGTATTGAAATCACATTTGGTGGCAAGGAGTCCTATTAGTGTCAAGGGCGCTGTTCTCATTGCAAATGATTCTGCAGTGAAGTTAGGGTACCATATGGTGATTTTTCCTACATTAAAGGTCTGCTATCACCAAAGTATAAATCATTTTTTATACTATACTTCCTTCTTTTAAGCGCTATATCTTACAGTTGTTACTATTACACTCTTTCATATTTCTCGATTTACCAGTCTCAGGATGGTAGACTAAGTTTGCTCTACAACTCTATGCCACTCCACGTCACTCTACTCTCTGCCCCTCCACAGCACTCTACGCTTCGCCACTCTACTCCACTCGACAACACCACTTTGTGTCACCACTTGACACCACTACTCTATCACACCACCACTCTGCTACAACTGCTCTCAACGCCCCTCTACTCCCCACTCTAGGCCCTTGGACTCCATGCCAATGTATTCTACGCCACTCTACCATATACCACTTCACTCTACGACAGTCTACTCTGCAACACTGTACTCTCTGCCACTGAACTCTACGCCACTGCACTCTAAGCTGCATCACTCTATGCTGCACCACTGTTTTACTCTGCGCCGCTGCACTCTGACACTCAGCTCTGCAAGACTGCATTCTCTGCCACTGAACTCTATGCCACGCTACTCTGCACGACTGCAGTCTAAGTCACTGCACTCTGCATCGCTCCACGCCACTCTAATCTATTCTGTACCATTGCACTCTACACTACACTGCAATCTACTCTGCACTCTACGTCACTCTACTCTGCGCCAATGCAATCTACACCACTTTACTCAACCAGTGCACTCTACGCCAGTCTACTCTGCACCACTGTGTTTTACACAGCTTCAATCTAGGCTACTGCACTTTACGACACTATAAGCTACGATACGCCACTCTGTGATGCTCTACTCCATTAAACTCTACTTGACTCTATGCCACTCCACTCTACAACACTACTCCATGCTATGCCACCCTTCAACACTACTTTAGTCTACTCTATTCTACAACACACTACTCCACGCCACTCCACTCTAACACTCAATTCTACAACACTTTACTCCACTCTGCCATTCCACTCTCCTACATTACTCCACTTTATGCCACTACACTCTACAGCAATCTACTCTACGCAACACTCAACGCCACTCTGTTCCACACCACTCCATGACACTCTGCTGCTATAATCTATACTACTTCATCACATTGCACTTTTCGACATGCAACTCTCCTTTACCCCACTAACCTTTAGCCATGCTGAACAACAGCCACGCTTGTGTACAATATGGCTAAAACATATTGGCAAAGCCAATAGCTCTTGCATAGGCCAGACCTTTTGGCTTTGCCAATGCTTGTTTATTTTAACTGATACTGCAAACCATCGGCAGAAGACATTGGCAAGCCGCATGGTCAAAAAGGCATGACCTATTGGCTTTGCCAATGCTTGTTTTTGTAACAATTATTTGCTCTGCTAACGAACTAATAAAAATGTGTATTTCTTAACATCCTGTGTATGTCAAACATGTATTACTGCTCGAGATCATCCTAGAATATTACATCTGCATATTGAAACCCCCATGCAGTAACACAGCCAGAACCCATCCTACGGTAATACATCCCCATCATGAATTAATCGACTAGTACGGTCCCTATCCCATTCTAAAGTTATCCTTGGATCATCCATGAGTAATGCAGCCTCATTCTGAAGTCATCACACGATGATTCTGTAATAATACAGCCCCATCCTGAAATACTCAAAGGATCATCCTGGAGTAATCCAGCCTAATCCTGAAATCATCATGGGATCATTCTGGAGTAGTACAAGCTCATCACATGTTTTCCATTTAAGTAATCAGGAACCCATCCTGGAGTAATCCACCCTAATCCTGTAATCGGCATGGGATCATCCTGCAGTAGTACAAGCTCATCACATCTTTTCCACTGAAGTAATCAGGAACTAATCCTGGAGTAGTTTCTCTGATGACTCGAGGAGTCATCCCATTTAAATATTCTGCCCTATAGGCATACTTCAGGATGGCTTCGGATGACATCCCCAGTTAATTGCAGGAATAGCCTGGCTGAAGTCATCGGATGACTTCAGAATCACTCCAGGATGATCTTCCTTTTTGACTTGGGTAGTTCTGACTCCTGCTGGACCCATAACAAAGGCCGAATCTCAGGGGTCGTCAGGCCTCCTTTTGTTGGAGGCTTCTGGCTGGGAGCAGTCAGGAGCCTCACACCTGATGCAAATGCAGCGGAGGGGAAACAAAGCCTCGCACCTTGTTAGCACTTCACACATACTGAAGAGAGGCAGCTTTTCACTTCCTTCAGTCCCTGTTTAGGAGATATGCATGCGCTGTAAGAATGTCAGATGTGTTGATCTTTCCCAGTATTTACACTAAATAAATTGCATTTATATACGCTGATTACCCTTGAGGAGGCGTTGTAATAATTTAAATATCACCATTTCTTTTAAAGCACTATGGCTATAGAAAGCTGAACGCTGACAAAAGATAACATTGCTTTATATGTAGCTACAAAAGTGTGAATCTTCTGCCTAAATCAGGAGGGTTTGCAAGTATACTCGAAATGTGCTCAAATGTACTCATGATACACCTGCTAAACATACATGTGAGGGCTTAAGATCTGATGCCAGTTCTTGTGATGCCAGTTCCTGTGATGTCACGCGCCGTGATGGCACGCGCCGTGATGGCACGCGCCGTGATGTCATGCGCCGTGATGTCGCGCCGTGATGTCATGCGCCGTGATGGCACGCGCCGCGATGCCACTTGCATACTGATTAACTAGGTTAGTCCCCCCACTTCTTTTTTTAGGACTTGTGCCCTGAGTCTAGGTACATACTAGAACTCAACACCACGGCCCCAGCTGGGCTCAACTTCAGTGAGGATTTACACAACTTCCTTTGAGCACCAAAGTGGACCCTTACCCTCTAGGATCTCTCGAATCTCACTGCCGTTGATGTTATTGGATTTCAGCAGACATTGGTTTGATCTTTGTGCCATAGCCCTCGCATCTTTCTACCGATGATGTTATTGCTTATGAGCTGATATTTGTTGGGTTTTTGTGCTACAGTCCTCTCCTACATGTACCTAGCAGCATCTGTCTGCTACTCCCTCTCTATTCTTCTTTGTCGCTTTGACGTCCCCTGAATATTAGATTTTTCAGTTAGAGTCGGCTGACTCCAGTGAGGCTGTCCTTGCAGTTTTCATTTTTTCACATATTCACTCCGATATGTGATTTTAACTCACACGCACAGATGTGCAATCTTATATGTCTAGTCATAACACGGCAACACACAATTGCACCTTCCCGATTTTCCCGACCCATCAGCACTTTTTACCCTTTAGTGACCTTCATTCTCTGTTATTTAACTCTCAGCACAGCACAAGTCACTACGAGGCTTTTCCTCTTCACACGGACACTGACATTATTTATACTTGAAAACTTTTAACTTACGTTCTGATGTTGACCTTCAGCGTGCATGCAGGTTTGCATATTTCCTTACACTCATGTGCACACGGCCACTTTATTGCGCGTTGAGCTGCCCTTCCTTAGGCTTTCCAAATTCTGCGGCAGTAGGTGGCATTTTGGCCCGTTCCCCAAGTTCATTTGAGCAGAAGCCCTTGCACTCTCCTGCGGATGAAGCGCTTGACGCTCAGCTAGTCTACTGCCACCACTCACGCAATCCCAGCGTTTTAAATTTCACACGTGTGACACTGGCAGGTTTCCGCGCGCTTCTCTCAGTTACTGGGGTTCTCCACATGTCTATCCACCTCTGCTTACCTTTTCCACAGGGCTTTTGTATTCCCTACGCGCCGATTGTGGATTTATTTTACTTTTTGTGCACCTAATGCAATTCGTGTTGACAATACTGAACTGTCATCCCTTCCAATGTTACATTTTATTTTGTTTTCATTTTAAACTGTCGCCTTTAAGTCTATTGTCCCTGTCTATCACTGCACTCATTTATTGCTGTGAGCACAGTCATCGGTTGATGACTGACGATTTTCACTACATGTCGTAATTCACGCATGATTTAGACCAGTCATGATGAACATAGTAAAGTCACTATATGCTTATTTAAACCCCACATGTTCATTCAGCTCGCTATGTGATCAAGACCGCAGGCTTGCGGTCGAAACGCGTCATCCTGACATGAGTATGCAATAAATACTTTCCAGCTTTATATTCAATTGGAGTCTGTGCCTGTGTTTGACCCGGTGAGGTCTTCCTGCGGGATTTGGTTTGATATATATATATATATATATGAACACAACATCCAGCTCCCACAGAGACATCCATGGAAGAAGGCACAGACTCGAGGCAGTCAGGATACGACATCTGTTTATATAATCAGGTCACCTTCAATCCCAAAGATAAAAAAGAGACGCGTTTCGGCTTGCTGGAAGTCTTTGTCAATCTGGTTGGCGCCATATGCACAAACAATATATATAGCCCTTCCCACTTGGACCATAGATAGACATAAAGAACATACTATTGAATATTTGACCTCCATGTATGCTGCATGAAAGGAATGTTCTTCTCCAGCTGAAAGTCAGCGTTGTTTCAGGTAAAGTGTATTCTAGTGTATACATTGCATAGTGCTTATAATTGGTTAACTTGATATACCATAATTAAACATTGCATGGGCAAATGAATTAACACACAAACAATATACAAATCGTCTGTCATCATGGGAATATTGTAGGTATATAAATTGCGCCGCCAAACTTCTCATCCTGTAATGCCTAAAAATAAAGAATAAAATATGTTGAATATATTAAAAGAACATGCTGCTAAGCGTTACTAAAATTGCCAAATGAAGACAGTCTCTGTCCCGGAGTCCTAGCCCAAGCTGATCACCGATCCACCAGTATGTGACCTCTGACCTGAGTTGCAAGGTCAGAAATAACTTCTGCCGTGATGTAAATGTCACGATCCAAAACATCAAGAGGCACATGGACAGGATACTAGCAGCTGCAACCCGGGGTCAAATTACACACATCGTGTGAACTCAAGCCAAAAAATCTATTTTGTATGGTAACTGGGTCATTGCTATAACTATATATATATATATATATATACGTGGGTCCTGGGCTCACTTTGCCACTGGAATCAAGCTATACTGGCTGAAGAGGGGTGAAACCCTGAAACCGGTCCTAGGATGCTTGTTTCCGGTTCAGGGAGGACCTGGCTTGGCAGTTCGGGCTGGACTGTTCCCATGAGGCACAGGGTCAAGACTGATTTGCATATGGCCAGGTCTAAACTGGGGTGTCATGGTGAGCAAAAGAATGATGGATTTAACCCAAATCTCTTGACTGGGGGTGAATGTTTTGATTTGTTCTGCATTCCGTCCTTCAATTGTGTGTCTTTTGCTTTCTCGCCCTAAGTGCGCCAGGTATGCCCAGACGTGGGTCCTGGGCTCACTGTGCCACTGGAATCAAGCTATCCTGGCTGAAGAGGGGTGAAACCCTGAAACCGGTCCTAGGATGCTTGTTTCCGGTCCAAGGAGGACCTGGCTTGGCAGTTCGGGCTGGACTGTTCCCATGAGGCACAGGGTCAAGACTGATTTGCATATGGCCAGGTCTAAACTGGGGTGGCATGGTGAGCAAAAGAATGATGGATTTAACCCAGATCTCTTGACTGGGGGTGAATGTTTTGATTTGTTCTGCATTCCGTCCATCAATTGTGTGTCTTTTGCTATATATATATATATATATATATATATATATATATATATATATATATATATATATATATATATATATACATATATATCAAAGCTCCTTTTTCCTTATTTCTAAAAGAAAACAGCACTCACGGGGGCAGTTGCTTCAGATTTAATAGCAACGCAACAGACGCGTTTCGGCTTGCGCCTTCGTCGGTCTTAGCCGTCACACCGGAAACAGGCATTTTAAAAAAAGAACATTTCCTTAGGCAACAACATTGAAAGAGGACAACTTTCCAGTTTACACGGGGAGCGCCATTTTGGCATGGTTTCGCTTACAAATTATATAATGGTTCAAGCTCAAATGCTCAATTATCATAAGACAATGCTTTCACAATCATATTAATAGATCAAAATATTTCATTACATTTCATCCACATGATAAATATATTTCATAATATTACGCCGTGTATCGGCAAAGGCTGTTCCCCCATTAAAACTACATATTAAATTCACGTTAATCATTTTTCATTTTTCCATCAAGCTGTGTATTGGCATTAACAGTTCCAATATTCCAATGGTTGCCGATAATCATTATCAAAAAGAATCAGCGTACACATCATGTCGTGTATCGGCAAACTTTTCCATCTATAACATTATCAATCAAATCCCACCCAGGAATCAATCCCCCAGGTGAACAGCTAGTTCCTCTCCACTGTTTAACCCTTTTGGTGCTCTTGTTTGCAGATCGATAATGTAACGAGACTCGAGTCTGCGCAATTTCAAAATCCTATCTCCTCCCCTGATGTTGTTGGGTACATGGTCAATGCCAAAATATTGTAGCAGTTCCCTGTTACTTTGATGTTTATTGGCAAAATGCCTGGCCACTGGATAGGAAACATCCTTCTTTGCTATTGCCCGCATATGCTCTAATACGCGGATCTTAATAGGATGAATTGTGATGCCTATATATTTTAATTCACACAGGCAAATTAGGCAATATACTGAATAGGTAGTGTGGCATGTCATAAATTTAGTTACAGCTCTGTGTTTTTTGACTCCAGGTATTTCGTATGTTAATACCTTTCTACTAAAAGCACAGGCTTTGCATTTTCCACAAGGGAAAAAGCCTTTTACTTCTTTAATAGTGCCTTTCTTTTGTAAGTCTCTCTCCAAATGGCTGTGAACTAACATGTCCCTTAATGACCTTGCTTTTTTAAAGGTCACCAAAGGGGCTGGTGGTATGTCTCTTCCAATGATCATGTCAGTTTGCAAAATATGCCAATCTCTTCGAAGTATGTTCCTCAAAGAATTGGCATCTTCTGAATAAGTCATAATCATTCTAAATTTACCTTCTTCATTTTTCTTTCTGTTCTTATTTTTTCCTTTTAGTATCTGTTCCCTAGGAATGGTCTCAACTTTTTTCAATGTTGTCTCTAACAAATTTGTATTATACCCTCTAGCAGCAAATCTGGCAGTGCTTTCTTTGGCTGCTGACTGAGAGTCACCGTCCCTTGAGCTATTCCTCTTTAATCTAAGGAACTCGCCATAGGGTATGCTCTGAATCAGCCTAGGTGGATGACTGCTTGTGGCGTGAAGTGTGGAGTTTCCCGTTGTCGGTTTTCTATATAGTGACGTGCATAGTTGGCCTTCTACTATGGAAATACTTAGATCTAAAAAGTTTACTGCCACTGAACTTACTTCTCCTGTGAACTTTAAGTTGACTTTGTTCTGATTAAGATGTTCAATAAAGTTACATGCCGAGTATGCTGACCTCTTCCAGACCAAAAACAGATCACCTATATATCTGTACCAAGACACAACCTTTTCCATCCATGCTTCATTCTCGGATGACCATGCCACCTGCTCCTCCCACCAGCCCACACATACATTCGTGTAGCTGGGGGCGAAGCAGGTGCCCATGGCCGTACCAGAGATCTGTCTATAGTAATCCTCCTGAAATAGAAAGATGTTGTTAGTTAAACAAAATTCAGTGAATTCCATAAGCATAGAATTGTGTTCGGCAAATTTCAATGGTCTTTTGTTTAGGAAGGATTTCACTGCATTGAGACCATCTTTATGGTCAATACATGTATATAGACTTGTAATGTCCAATACAATCAACTGATATGATGGTTCCCAAATCAGTTCTTCCATATGGCTTAAAAAATCTTTGGTGTCCTTTATATGTAAGGATAATTGCAATACAAATTGAAACAAAAAATGATCAATAAACGTTGAAAGATGTTCTGTCAAGCTGCCTTGTGATGATACAATCGGTCTGCCCGGTGGATGTTTACTGTCTTTGTGAATTTTTGGTATGTGGTAAAAGGTGGGTGTTACAGGACTCATGTTGCGAAGGAATAAGTATTCATCAATACCCAACATTGATTTATCATGCCATTTCTTGATCAAGGAGTGATATTGTTTAATACTCTCATTGTAACTCTCCTCGTTGTTTTTTCATAATGTCATTCGTTCGAAAGTTGTTTTAGAGCTTCTCTACAATATTGTTCTCTTGTTTGTAAAACAATATTCCCGCCCTTATCAGAGGGCTTGCACACTATCGTTGTGTCCATCAACAAACTATCCAAAGCTTTCTCTTGATCTTTTGTTATGTTGCCTCTTTTCATTGGATGATTTGTCTTTGCTCTAACTTTGAGTAGATCTTTGATAACAGCGTCTGAAAAGATGTCAATGGCATCTATTGGCATTTGCAGTATGAACGTCGAAATGGGTTTGAATGGACTCACAGCTGTTTCTTGCTCAATGCCCAATCTTGTTATCCTATGTGCAATATCATGAGTGTCATTCTTTTCCTCCTCTTGTTCCATACGCAATTCCTCTGAGGTTTCTAAGGCTGCCAAATCATCCACTGTTAAAATATCAGTAACTGTGGATTTCTGTTTGATTAACCTTGATTCTTTAATAGTTGGTTTAAGTTTGAAATACTTGTATAGTTTGAGCTTCCGAGTAAATTTAAAAAGATCTATTCTCGTTTGCGTATATTCCATTTGATTGTTAGGGCAAAATGTTAGTCCTAACCTTAACAACGACTCCTCAATAGATGTAAGGTTTCTGGGTGTAAGGTTGACTATCGTCAAATTTTCAGTGTCTACTTCCATTTGCTCCCCCTCTTGCTGCGTGTTACACGTGGGGACACGTTGCCTCTTCCTGCACCAGCCCTCCCTTCTGGTTTTCCGGTGGTGCCTTCTGGTGGCTTGCTTTTGCCACCCCTTAGCCAGGACTGGCGAATCAGATGGAATTCCTCGTGAAAGGAGTTTTCTTGGATTTATCCCCTGAGGTGCTGGCGTGTCATGTTCATTTTCTGTTACATCTGATTCAGACGTTTCCACTGTCACCGTGGGGAGTGCTCCTTTCTTCATGGACAGTTCCTTCCTTGGTCCATCGAATTTCTTCGCAAAGGTCAGCACTCTCCCTTGTAGGTAATCCCTTTTGTCCCTTTCAAATTTTTCTTGCTTTCTTTGTTTTATCTTGAGCTCATATTTCATCAACCGTTTTTTTATTAATTCCTTTAATTCCTCTTGTTTGTTTTTGTCCTCATCTTTTGATATTTCCTCTTCCAATTCCTGTATTTCTTTAAGAGCCTTTTCCCTATCGCTCCAGGCGAATTTGACCAGTATATTCAACATTCCTTTACATGATTGCGCCGTATGCTCTGCCCACTCTTCCAATAGGAGTGGGTCTGGGTTCTCATACGCTGGTATTGTATAAATGCGCAATCCTCTCGGGACCCGGTTAACATCCATGTAGTTCTGGAGGGGGGTTCCCTCCCACCATTTTCGCATTTTCCTCTCGTTTAGCCTTTCTAGCATAATAAATTTCATATTCAAATTATTGGCCGTTCTCGAGTCGAGTCAGGGGTAGGACAAGGGGGACATTTGCAACTAAGTAACAACAGCCACTGACTGCTAGCAGCATGTTCAGCTAATCGGCACGCCGCGAAGCGGCTATAGACATTTTCAAAAACAAGTCAGGAACAGAACGAATGAGTAATATTGGTGACTCGAGAACGGCCAATAATTTGAATATGAAATTTATTAAGCTAGAAAGGCTATACGAGAGGGAAATGCGAAAATGGTGGGAGGCAACCTCACTCCAGAACTACATGGATGTTAACCGGGTCCCAAGAGGATTGCGCATTTATACAATACCAGCGTATGAGAACCCAGACCCACTCCTATTGGAAGAGTGGGCAGAGCATACGGCGCAATCATGTAAAGGAATGTTGAATAAACTGGTCAAATTCGCCTGGAGCGATAGGGAAAAGGGTCTTAAAGAAATACAGGAATTGGAAGAGGGAATATCAAAAGATGAGGACAAAAACAAACAAGAGGAATTAATGAAAAAACTGTTGATGAAATATGAGCTCAAGATAAAACAAAGAAAGCAAGAAAAATTTGAAAGGGACGAAAGGGATTACCTACAAGGGAGAGTGTTGACCTTCGCGATGAAATTCGATGGACCAAGGAAGGAACTGTCCATGAAGAAAGGAGCACTCCCCACGGTGAGAGTGGAAACGTCTGAATCAGATGTAACAGAAAATGAACATGACACCGCCAGCACCTCAGGGGATAAATCCAAGAAAACTCCTTTTCACGAGGAATTCCATCTGATTCGCCAGTCCTGGCTAAGGGGTGGCAAAAGCAAGCCACCAGAAGGCACCACCGGAAAACCAGAAGGGAGGGCTGGTGCAGGAAGAGGCAACGTGTCCCCACGTGTAACACGCAGCAAGAGGGGGAGCAAATGGAAGTAGACACTGAAAATTTGACGATAGTCAACCTTACACCCAGAAACCTTACATCTATTGAGGAGTCGTTGTTAAGGTTAGGACTAACATTTTGCCCTAACAATCAAATGGAATATACGCAAACGAGAATAGATCTTTTTAAATTTACTCGGAAGCTCAAACTATACAAGTATTTCAAACTTAAACCAACTATTAAAGAATCAAGTTTAATCAAACAGAAGTCCACAGTTACTGATATTTTAACAGTGGATGATTTGGCAGCCTTAGAAACCTTAGAGGAATTGCGTATGGAACAAGAGGAGGAAAAGAATGACACTCATGATATTGCCCATAGGTTAATAAGATTGGGCAGTGAGCAAGAAACAGCTGTGAGTCCATTCAAACCCATTTCGCAGTTCATACCACAAACGCCAATAGATGCCATTGACATCTTTTCAGACGCTGTTATCAAATATCTACTCAAATTTAGAGCAAAGACAAATCGTCCAATGAAAAGAGGCAACATAACAAAAGATCAAGAGAAAGCTTTGGATAGTTTGCTGATGGACACAACAATAGTGTGCAAGCCCTCTGATAAGGGCGGGAATATTGTTTTACAAACAAGAGAACAATATTGTAGAGAAGCTGTAAAACAACTGTCGGACGAAAGACATTATGAAAAAACAACGAGGGAGAGTTACAATGAGAGTATTAAACAATATCACTCCTTGATCAAGAAATGGCATGATAAATCAATGTTGGGTATTGATGAATACTTATTCCTTCGCAACATGAGTCCTGTAACACCCACCTTTTACCACATACCAAAAATTCACAAAGACAGTAAACATCCACCGGGCAGATCGATTGTATCATCACAAGGCAGCTTGACAGAACATCTTTCAACGTTTATTGATCATTTTTTGTTTCAATTTGTATTGCAATTATCCTCATATATAAAGGACACCAAAGATTTTTTAAGCCATATGGAAGAACTGATTTGGGAACCATCATATCAGTTGATTGTATTGGACATTACAAGTATATATACATGTATTGACCATAAAGATGGTCTCAATGCAGTGAAATCCTTCCTAAACAAAAGACCATTGAAATTTGCCGAACACAATTCTATGCTTATGGAATTCACTGAATTTAGTTTAACTAACAACATCTTTCTATTTCAGGAGGATTACTATAGACAGATCTCTGGCACGGCCATGGGCACCTGCTTCGCCCCCAGCTACGCAAATTCATTCGTGGGCTGTTAGGAGGAGCAGGTGGAATGGCCATCCGAGAACAAAGCATGGATGGAAAAGGTTGTGTCTTGGTACAGATATATAGATGATCTGTTTTTGGTCTGGAAGGAGTCAGCATACTCGGCATGTAACTTTATTGAACATCTTAATCCGAACAAAGTAAACTTAAAGTTCACAGGCGAAGTAAGTTCAGTGGCAGTGAACGTTTTAGATCTAAGGATTTTCATAGTAGAAGGCAAACTATGCACGTCACTATATAGAAAACCGATGGCGGGAAACTCCACACTTCACGCCACAAGCAGTCATCCACCTAGGCTGAGCATACCCTATGGCGAGTTCCTTAGATTAAAGAGGAATAGCTCAAGGGACTGTGACTTTCAGTCAGCAGCCAAAGAAAGCACTGCCAGATTTGCTGCTAGAGACTATAATACAAAATTGTTAGAGACAACATTGAAAAACGTTGAGACCATTCCTAGGGAACAGATACTAAAAGGTAAAAATAAGAACAGAAAGAAAAATGAAGAAGGTAAATTTAGAATGATTACGACTTATTCAGAAGATGCCAATTCTTTGAGGAACATACTTCGAAGAAATTGGCATATTTTGAAAACTGACATGATCATTGGAAGAGACATACCACCAGCCCCTTTGCTGATCTTTAACAAAGCAAGGTCATTAAGGGACATGTTAGTTCACAGCCATTTGGAGAGAGACTTACAGAAGAAGGGCACTATTAAAGAAGTAAAAGGCTTTTTCCCTTGTGGAAAATGCAAAGCCTGTGCTTTTAGTAGAAAGGTATTAACATACGAAATACCTGGAGTCCAAAAACACAGAGCTGTAACTAAATTTATGACATGCCACACTACCTATTCAGTATATTGCCTAATTTGCCCGTGTGGATTAAAATATATAGGCAGCACAATTCATCCTATTAAGATCCGCGTATTAGAGCATATGCGGGCAATAGCAAAGAGGGATGTTTCCTATCCAGTGGCCAGGCATTTTGCCAATAAACATCAAAGTAACAGGGACCTGCTACAATATTTTGGCATTGACCATGTACCCAACAACATCAGGGGAGGAGATAGGATTTTGAAATTGCGCAGATTCCAGTCTCGTTACATTATCGATCTGCAAACAAGAGCACCAAAAGGGTTAAACAGCGGGGAGGAACTAGCTGTTCACCTGGGGGATTGATTCCTGGGTGGGATTTGATTGATAATGTTATAGATGGAAAATTATGCCGATACACGGCATGATGTGTACGCTGATTCTTTTTGATAATGATTATCGGCAACCATTGGAATATTGGAACTGTTAATGCCGATACACGGCTTGATGGAAAAATGATTAATGTGAATTTAATATGTAGTTTTAACAGGGGAACAGCCTTTGCCGATACACAGCGTAATATTATGAAATATATTTATCATGTGGATGAAATGTAATGATATATTTTGATCTATTAACATGATTGTGAAAGCATTGTCTTATGATAATTGAGCATTTGAGCTTGAACCATTATATAATTTGTAAGCACATTATTAAAATGGCGCTCCCCGTGTAAACTGGAAAGTTGTCCTCTTTCAATGTTGTTGCCTAAGGAACTTTTCTTTTTTTAAAATGCCTGCTTCCGGTGTGACAGCTAACACCGACGAAGGCGCAAGCCGATACGCGTCTGTTGCGTTGCTATTAAATCTGAAGCAACTGCCTCCGTGAGTGCTGTTTTCTTTTAGAAATAAGGAAAAAGGAGCTTTGATAAATTTTGCGGGTGCACCCTTGCGATTCCAGCACCCAGCCGAGAGTGCTCCGTGCAAGGTGTCTTGGAGCGAATATATATATATATATATATATATATATATATATATATATATATATATATATATATATATATATATATATATGCACAAGGGCCTGGATTTGGAATGATGAATTCCTAGGTATTGTATCCTTTACATTTTATGAGCGCATGTACACTGCTAGTGTGGTTTAGTGGCCACTTATGATTTTCTGTGCCCTCTCATTAGCTGGCTTCTTACCTTTTAGGTGTGCTAGAGATGCCAGAACTCATGCTATGAACATGAACACACACGCACGAAACCATGCACTCGCACACACACACACACACACACACACACACATTTATTTTCATGCCCACTCAACCATATGTGTAGTGTGCTTGCACTCCTCGGGCCGTATTACACTAAGTGCCCCGGGGGCGGTATGGGCGTTTGCGCCCGCTTTGCGCACCCCAAGGCACTTTGGTATTACAGAAGGGGCCGCAGAGGCTTGTGCGGCCCCTTCTGTAATACCAATAGCCTGGCGAATTTAATGCGCCAGTGCTATCTTCAGGGGGTGCTCCCTCATTTGCATAGTGACATGCCCCATGCAAATGAGGGAATCCCTTTGCCTCGGCGCCCGTGCCGTATTACAGACGCGGGCGCAGAGGCAAAGAAGCTCTCAGGAGGCGCACTGTCAGTGCACCCCCTGAGAGCAGCCCTCTGGAGGGGCAAAAGGGGGTTCTATGGACCCCCCCCAGACATCCGCTTGCAGGCGGGTGTAGTCACTGACTGCACCCGCCTGAAAGGGGATCTCTATTACTCCTTCAAAGTGCAGGCACGTTGCCGCCAGCACTGTGAAAATACGGAGCGGCTTTAAAGCAGCCACTCCATTTTTCACATGAATATGCTGCCCCCAGGGCAGCGCATTCATCATGATATGGCACATTTTTCTTCATTGCGCTGGACGCACCTTTTTAAAGGTGTGTCCAGCACAATGAAGGAAAATGCGCTGCATGTATAATGCGGCCCCATATCCTGTGAAAGGATCACACACATTCTTAATGGGAGTGAGGGTAGGGGCTCAGTGCAAAACTCATCATTCCAAATCTAGGCCTTGTGCCTGTACTTCACTGTACCACCAGGCCATGTGGCAGACTATTTACTAGGTGGTTGAACCTCTCCATCTGTGTCTCAGTCCACAAACAGGAGGTAATATGAACTCCATCGCACGAGCCAATAAAAGTGTCATTAGCACCTCTTGTGAATTCAGTTCATTAAACGCATTTATGAGCTCTCTGCGTGGGACCCTCCATCTGTGTGTACTTTCCAGCAAGACATGGATGAGGCCAATGACTCCACCGGGAAATCAGTCATGGTCACATGCAGGTGGCTTGGCAGCTGCAGATGTGATCTGACTGCCTGCTGTGAGTGAAGGGCCTGAGAATCAGGGCTGGAAAGATAATTGAAAGCAGGCCTAGCACAAATGTTCACACCAGCCCCACATTGCACTAGTCTGACAGTGCAGCAAGAGCATCGAACTTTGCAGGTCTGCGATGAGTGGGTCGCCCCAAAGAAAATGTAAGAGAACTTTAGGCTATTCTGCATTTTTTTTTTTTAGGTATGAATGTTCACATATATTGGTTGAAAACATAGATGTTTTATGGAATGGGCAAAGTGGGCTCTGGTCCAGGGGCCTCAGCCTTTCACCCCTGCCCCCCCCACCACCACCCATGGAGATAGCTCTGTTCTGCAGAGACTTTTGCCCTGATGACCTTCATCATTCTTAAACAGATTGTTTCAAAGACCGTTTCCCTTTAATTTATTTTTAATGTGGGTGATGCGTGAGAGTCTATTACAGACATTTTGCAGAGAAATTTTGTGTTTGTTTCATTCAACATCCATAAAAAAAGGTTTCTTTTAGATCACAATAGGATCTCACATATGGGAAATGGAAGGGCGTCACAGAGATTATTTGCAGTAATATGAGTGAACTGCTGCCCCGTTGCAATACTGAAAACAAACATCACTATCCCTGAATATTTGATGTAAACACAATTTAGGATTTGGACAGGTGCGCCTACGCACTGTCAGTGAGTTGGCCAAAGAGGGCATGGAAGGGCTGAAATTGAATCATAAATTCAAACCTGTTGTGAACAGGGCACCCCAAAATAGGTTTGGCCTAGGGACTCCAAAATCCTTAATATGTCCCTGGTTGAAAAGCTATAGATTTTACAGGCAGATCTCATGGTTAACAAATAAAATACTTCTGTACTTCAAGACCTGGCACGGTACCCAGAAGCAGCTTTTTTTCCTTTGCAGAAAATCACATGTGCTCTTTTTAAAAACAGTCCTTTGTGAAGATTAAAAAACGTGATGCGCAGCTGACAAACCTTCAGTCAAAGAGAAGGAAACACCAATTTGTTACAGTATGCTGACAGCAAAAAAAAAACACATTGAAAATCTTAAGTCAGTGGAACAGCACTTGATAAAAATACTTTGCCAGATGATATCCAATTAACAGCTAATTGAAGGTTCTGTTTAGGAAAGTAAAGTACTTCCAGAATTACACAGTGCCGGTCACCACTCTGTAGTTAAAGTTAGGTCAGCGTTTCGAAAGGAAGAGCGTTAATTGTTTAGCTAATAACTTTGGTACCATTTGAGGAATCTTCACTAAACTTTCCAAAAAATGTTCATCCACCTTATCTCCCTCCTTGAAACTTTCGGTTTAATCTGGTCAAGCAGAAGATCAAGAAAATGGGGGTCGAGAAAGGAGTTTTCCCATGCAATTGCCCATAGTGATTTTAAACATTGATTAAAAAAATGGCTGAACATAATTACATCAAATTTGGCAGATAGCTAGATCTATACTCAGAAAGTGTGCTTTACATGTAAATCTGTTCAGCTGTTTGAGAAATTAAGGTTAACAAATAAAAATATCTGGACGATTCGGGGGGCCATAGAGAACCCACGGCAAGATGGCTGCACTTTAGAGCTACTCTGCCGGCCAAGAGCCAAAATCACTCAAGAATCCGGCTGACAACGGCAGAAAAAACAGGAAATATGATGTGGTGAAGTTTGACTGTATGCCTTACTGGCAAAATTAGTGACCTGCTCAGTGGAGATACAAGACAGCGGGCCGATGCGCCGGGCCATATTTGACAAGATGGCGGCTGCAATAAAGTGGCTCAAAAAGAAATCCTGAGGGGCCTTGCTACTGGTGCGAAGCTGCGTGCACCGAAAGGGACTGGAGTGCAGAGAACTGATGCGGCCTAGCGGGGGGACCTACGCGGACCGTGTCGGCATCGCCCGCTGTGTGTGAAGGGATTTGCGAAGAGCGGGACCTGTGAAATATTAAGACAGGCCTGCCGGTGAACACTAGCGGCATAATAAAGTAAGAGCTGCATGCTGTTGGGAGTATTATCTGGTGTGGCTGGATAGGGGGAGAGCCTGCGGAGCAGTAGCAGTGCATACCTGCCCACAGTGAAGCTGCCATGTGGCCCACTGCAAGTGGGGCCTGAGGACGCATCCTGCTGAGTGAAAGAAATGTAAATTGAGCCAGGCCCTCTGCCTCCCCCTATGCAGCCTAAAAATCAAACCAGAAGCACGATGAGGGATATGTGCCAGCGCTGTGTGAACTAATTTCAACCCTGAGGCCTGTGTGCAGTGCCCTAGAGGCTCTAGGCACTTTTGACTCTGACAGGGGAAAGCAAGTCAGTATATGGAGGCCCAGGTGAACCATACCACTCCTCCAACTGGGCTTACTCGCCAGGGACTGCGTGGCCCAGCCATAATTAAGAAGGCTGCTGGTAGGTGACACCAGAGAGCTTTGTGTGACTACATTGAAGTGGCTGGCATCCACCCGGATACTTGTGTCTAAATGAGGGCCTCGGGGTGAAGACGGCATGGGGTACCCCCCCAGGTGATACCCAGGCCTGTGCTGTGATTTCACAAGGGGGTGCGCCTGTGGTGCGGAGAGCTGAGACCCCCAGAGGAAGGTGACAGAAGGGCACAAGTGGATGTCCAAATAACAAGTGAGACCTGTGCCTATAGTGAGACCTCCACCTAAGCAATCCAAGGCTGTTGGGACACTGACAGCGCTAACCATCTACAACCACATTTTAGATGCCAGGACTAATGGCCCCAATGGGGAAAACAGATAAGTCTCAATCACGACTAACATTTGAGACCAGGAAAAGCACAAGGACCTCGCCAGAAATGGCTGCAGAACATGACATGGAAAGCTCAAACCAGGCAGCTATGACCCTGGAAAACACTCTGCTGGCGATGCAACAGAGTCTGCAGTCCACAGATGCCAAGATCGACCATCTCAACCTACGAATGGACCACCTCACTACTAAGTTGGACAAGCATGCAACAAGACTGATGGAAGCAGAACAACGAATCTCCAATACAGAAAACACCATGCAGTCTGTGAACAGTAAATGCCTCAAAATGGAAAAAGTGCTTGCGATAATACAAGCAAAAAATGAAGATTTAGAGGCATGCTCCTGAGGTACCAATTTACGCATAACAGGGATCCCGGAGTTGACAAATACTGGTAAAATGGAAGTTTACATTGAGCACATGCTAGCAGACTTCTTCGACTCCGACAATCTCTCATAGCTGCAGGTGGTAGAATGTGCTCATAAATCCGTGGCAACAAGACCATCTCCTGGAGCCCCTCCAAGGCCGATAATCGCCAAGCTTTTACATTATCAGGACCGCGACACAGTGTTAAGGTTAGCACACAAAAAAAGAGATACTACTTATCAAGGTAATGCTGTGTCATATTTCCTAGACTTTACAGAAAACATAAAGGCTGCCAGGAAAGAGTACTTACCAGTCAAAAAAAAGCTACAAAAAGCAGAGATTTCCTACGCAATGCTATACCCAGCCAGACTGAGAATTGACCATCAAGAAAAAATGAAGGGTTTCATGATGCCCAAGGCAGCGATGGAATACATTAACAAACTATCCCCTCGCAGAGAAGACCGCCATACCCACCTGGAGGCGGCGGTGGTGCTATTAGATGGCGCCAAAGCCTTTAGCTCTATAGAGTGGACCTACATGTTCACTATCTTAAGGCAAAAGAGGGTACTGGAAAACTTTCTCAAATGGGTGTGTCTACTGTATACGACCCTGGTAGCTAGAATGTGCATCTATAGGCACACATCGATACTGCTGCATATGCACCGGGGTACCAGGCAGGGGTGCCCCCTCTCTCCAAATTTGTTTACACTGGCCGTAGAACCACTTGAGTGCTTTATCCAACAAAGGCATGCAGACACGACTCTCCAATTCCGGCAGAGACCAATTGGCATATCGCTATCTGCAGACGACATGGCCATTGACACCATGCACAACACTGCATACCTGAGAATACCCACTGGAATGGAGCACAGATCCGGTGAAATACTAGGGGGTGTGGATACATGACGACCCAGACCTGGTGATTTGCGGAAATTATGGTAAGGCAATAGCGAAACTGGAAGATGAAGTGGAAAGATGGGCCAGGATGCCACTATCCCTTGCTAACAGAGTAGCAATAATGAAAATGATCATATTGCCATGATTCCTCTACTTATTTAGTAATACACCTCTAGTGCTCCCTAAATCCTTTTTTAAAACGTTACACACACACTTGATAATGTTGGCAACGGCAGGCAAACAACCCCACGTTGGGTACAATACTAATACACTGCCATGTGCGCAGGGCCGCTTTGGTCTTCTAGATCTTTATTTATACTACCTCTGTGCCCAAGCGCAATTCGCGCATTACTGCTACCACCCTCATACATACACGCCCCACCTGGCAGTTGAAGCGGGGGACGCACACCCCACCCCACTTAGATTTATTTTCACACATAGATGCACGGACGTACCATGCACAGAAATCGACACAATACTCTGCGCAACTTTGGCTTGGCAAGCTCTGGGAGTGAGAGCCCACAATTTTCCACTGTATGCTCCTGCACTCCTCCTAGGACATCATCCAGCTCTTCCAATAACGCAAGACGAAGGGTCACTCGCTCTATTTAAACAAGTAGGGATCAAGACGATGAGTGATATATATGCTGAGGGCAAATGTATCAACCCCACAGATCTGACACACATACAGAATGGAACATCACTTTTCACATTCACATACTACTGTCTCCAGTCAGGTATTAGGGAATTATTTCCTTCTTTTCCAGAGGAAGCGTCCCCACTATGTGCTCTGCAGATGTTGCTTGCTAGCCCAACACTTTGACACCTGGTCACTAGGCTCTATAATGCGGCACAGGGGGACAGACCCTCGCAAACAGACCAGGTACTAGAGCACTGGAATGCCTCCTTAGACCCAACCTTAACGCTGTAAGAATGGGGTTTTTGTTGTACACACCTTTAATTAATAAACACTTGCTCCCCCTGACTCCCTCGAACTCCTCTTTCGGTAAAAATTAAAAACCTGGTTGTTGAGATCGAATTGACTCTTTGAGTTCTCGTGAGTGACAGGCACATGGGAACTTGGACCTTCAGCGCTGGGAAACTTCGTTCCGAAGTAGCTATGTGCTTTATAAGTTCCAATATTATTATTATTAATATTATTATTAAATCACATCTCTTCGTTGAAAAACTGGATAGCTGCAGGTATATTTAAGGTGTACCAAGTAGGCTCTGAAAAAGTGTTTTAATTTACTGAAAAAACAGTATAATGTAAAGGTCAGTGAATCATTTAGGGCCTAATGAACAATTCCATTTGCAAAAAAGTGGTTGTGAATTGTGCACTCACTTTTGGCAAATGGAATCTGATTTTGCGCACTTACCAATAGGTCAGATTGCAAAATAAGGAATCGCAGTGAGTCACAGATCGCCCTGCCTAAGAAATATTCATTAGGCAAGTTGTAATGTGCGACTCACAAGGAATGGTCACAATCATAGTGATGCTGGCCTTCAGTAGTCAACAGACCACCATTTCAGTGATTGTTCTTAAATAAAGTAATTTTTCTTTTTTAAATGCAGCCAATTTTTCTTAAAGGAAATAGGGCTACATTTAAAAAAAGATGTTTACTTTTTCTTGAAAGTTTGCTTGAGAGTTTACATTCACAAAGTGGAAATGGTCCCACAGAGAAAAATTTAAGAAAGATATGAAGATAAGCTGTAGAAGTTAATAATATGATGACTCCAGGCTTGAGAGACAGAAAAGAAAGTCAGACTAACATTCAAGAGCCATTAGAGATGAGCAAAGGAAAGCCAATCATAGCTAAGGGGCAGGTCTTAGTGAAGGCGGCTCATACCAGTAGGAAATCAAATCATATGTAATAATGGAAGAAAGAGAGACAGGTTACTCATGGGATAACACAAGAAATCAGAAATAGAAGACTTATATGACCTACCAATGAATGGTATATCAATACATTACTAGGGAAATTAAGCAGACAATATAGTAAACCCAATAACTGTATTATCATGGTATGTAAAGTGTTTTAACTCAACCAGAAAATGCAGAATGATTCTGTAAGCATTGAAGGAAAGGAAAGTAGATATTATAATTTTATTAGATGTTAAACGTCTTGAATCTGAAGTACCGAAGAACTTAAAATCAAGATGGAATCGATTTAATAATTTGCCTAAAAATAACAAAGGCTTAAATAAATTATCTTATAGATAATTTAAGCTAATTGATATATGGTGCAAACAGCATTTATTAACCTGGGAATGTACTTTTTTTTAATCAAGATTGATAATCCACAACAATAGCATGTGACCACATTACCCAGACTGTCAATTTAAGATGAACATTGCTAGTAAAGACCCAGCATTACAGTTTAACTAATCAAAACAGTTAACTCTGACCATTACACTGTCTTCGCTGGTGTCAACTGGATGGAAAGGGGAGTGGGTGGAGATGGGAGAGTTAAACACTTCATCATTTCACGTATAAACATTGTAGGAAAGTAGGATCTGCTTCTTATGCTTAACCCCACTTTTTGCTTGATGTTGCACTGTTTTTGACTAGTCTGACTGGGATCCTGCTAATCAGGACCCCAGTCTATCTGCTTTCTCCTCTAAATTGACATGCATGTACTTTGGTACACTCCAGATTGGATACTGGGGTACCCTTATAAGTCCCTAGTATATGGTACCCATGTACCCAGGGCATAGGTACCCCAGAGGCCTCCCATGGGCTGAAGCGTGTATTATGCCACCCATGAGAGGCCATGCAAAATGGAACTCCAGGTCTGCTACAGCAGCCTGTGTAAGCTGGTGCTTGCACCACTTACTTTAGATATAGGTTCACTATATCTATAGGTCACTACACTTAAAACTTATGTCACCCCTATAGCAGGCCTTATCAATCCTGAAGGCAGGGTGCTGGGTTTTCAGTGAGAGGGTGCCCCTGCATGAGCAGAGCCTCTCTGCAGCCTTCGGAGACCATTCTCCCGGGTTGTCTGTGACTCAGCCGGACATATAGATAGAGGTGCATTATAACCTCACGGTAAATGCAATCTCGAAAACGGCTGCATAGAAACATATCGTGTTTGGTATCAAACACCTTGGAATCATACCTCCACACCGGTAACTAGTGTGGGAGGTATGATTCCACCCTTCTGAAGTGAGCTTCATGGGGTCACTGGTCTATCCGGTGCCAGCCTTCTCGACCCGGTCAGCACAAACTGGATGCTGCCGACCAGAGACACATTTCTGCCCTCCTGCTGCTGAGCCAAGCTCAAGCAGAGGAAGGCAGCACAATAGGCATCCTGTCACAGGGAGGTGTGACCACCTCCCAGACAGGATTTAGTGTATTGGGGCTGGGTGGGTGCACTCTGAGAGTGCCTGAAAGTCTGCACCTAGGGCACATTTGGTGTCCCTGTGCATAGTCCAGTTCAAACCAGTTCTGGGAGCCGTTGGCTCCTGCTCTGGCGTGAAACTGGACAAAGGACATGGGTGTAACCACCCCTCTGTCCTGACCCTCCCCTAGGAGGGTCCCCTGAATCTGTCCAACCCTCTCCCGTGGGTACAAAAAGGCTTACCTGGCTGTAAGACTTTAGATTTTACGTGGACAAGAGTTTACAAGAAGAAACCACTGACCTTCGACCGTCTGGACACTCTGGACTTCGACTGGGCCCGACTCCATCTCCCTCTCCGTCCAAAGCTTTATCTGTGCCCTTGCTCCATACAGGCTCCATGCAGGACCTGTGGTGCACTAAGGACAACTGAAGAATCTCCCTTGGAGTGAAGGAGTCACTCTCCTGCCCTAGCACGCACCTCAATGCAACTGAGCAGTCTGCTGCTCCTGAGCTTTTGCAGACTCCGAAGATTTCAGCAACACAGGAGGTGGGTTTCTGAAGGTCCCTGAGGTTGTTCTGCCCTCTCAGCAAGTTTGAGGACAGTATCCCTCGTAGGGACTGCATAACCCGAACCCCTGTGCACGGCGTCCATTTGCAGTTGCATATGCTTGTTGGCAATTCCCGACCTTGTGCATTGGACTTCGTGTAGTCCTGATGCTGAGAAGTATTTGCACCAAAGGACTCCAGCTTCCTCACACCGAGCACTCCGTGGGCTGGTACTTTGCAATCTTGCTTGAGGTTCCCTTGTGACTCCTGGTCATTCGGCCTGTGGGTCCTCCTGAGGGTCATCTTGATTTCTGTTGGGCTTTCCTTGTTGCTCAAGATGTGCCCTGACTCCCCATTGCTTGATGAGTCCCCTGGACCTTGCTGGTCCACACCGTAACCTGCTTGACCTTCCTGCATTGGTTGCTTTTGCCAAGGCTTGTTGGTGCTCCAGCCGGACACCGACCCCTCAGCACTCAACATCCTTCATGGGACAGCTCGCATCTGGCTCTTGGTTGTCCTCGACATCTCCTGGTCCTCGTGGCTACAGAGTCAAGCATCCCTTCTTCGCACCTGAAGCACCCAACATCGGTGGGCATTCGTCTACCGAGCCCCTGGTCACTCTGAAGTGACCCAGACTCTGTCCGCTCTGCTTTCAGGTTCCTTCCTTCCACAATCCAGGCTTGGATTCTACCGGACCCTTTTCACCTTCACGGCAGCAGTACTTCTTCGCAGCCTTCCATTGAGAACGACAGCAGTTTCCGACACCATTCCAGACCTATGCACCCGGCTCCTCTGGGATAGGTAACTCGGGTACTGCAGTGGGGTGGCTCTCCAACCACCTAAGTTCCAAAGGGTTTCCTCGAAGTCCTCCTAGAAGGGTCCTTAAACTTTAAAATTGCAACCGCGACTTCCCTATAGAATTGTACGGAGCCCGCGGTCGTGTTAGCACACTGCACTCGTCCTCCGTGGGGTCCCTATCTACTCACCTTGGGTGGTTCCTTGGGGTCCCAGCGATTCTTCGTGCTCTAGACCTTGTCTTGACTCAAGTCGTGATTGTTATACCACTATTTTAGTATATGGTTTGGTCTCCCCCTGGAGCCCACTGTGTATTGTGCTACTTACAACTGTTCTATTGTAGGCCTGGGCGGTGAACTCCGCTCCGCTCGCGGAGTTTGCAGAGTTTTCTGCACTTTGCGTTACGCGGAGATCACGGAGTTCCCAAAAACTTCGCGGCGCGGAGTTTTTTTCCTCGCTCGCGTTCGTCAACGTCAAGTTGGCGACCGCGAGCGAGGAACATCAACCTCCCGGTGAGATTTTTCCTCGTTCGCGATCGTCAACATCAAGTTGGCGAGCACGAGCGTGGAAAATCAACATCCCGGCGAGATTTCTCAATGCGGGTGGGGTCAGGTTTCTCATTGCGAGTGGTCGCGTATGCTCGCGACCGCTCGCGTTGAGAAACTGCCCGTTCGCATTGAGAAAGCTGCCGCTCGAGTAAAAATCTACTCGAGCGGCAGAAAAGGAAAGCTTGCGCTGTGCATGGTGCCTTTCGCAATGATTGCACAGTGCGGACAAGCATCCGGCACTGTGCAACCACCGTGAACGGCATTTTTCTATCATAATCCGGTGCTCGAGGAGCTCTGCGTAGTGCGACTGAGTTTTTTATGCACTTCGCGGTGTTCCGCGTCATGCAACTCCGCGAACTCCGCCCAGGGTTATTCTATTGATCTCGTATTGTGTGCTTTGTGTTCTATCCTCGTGTAGAGGATACTAGAGAGTGTTATATTAATAAATACATATTTTTATATAACTACTGTGTGGTTCTCCTTTCATTTAGTCAATATAGGAGATGATGTTCTGGTAAAACAAGCTGCTTTACATTCCTTCAAGATTAAACCTGAAGGCTGCTCTCCACAGCTACCACTTGGATAGCTTTCTAAAGGTTATCTTTGACCTCATACATCATAAGGGTCGTTTGGACTGGTGCAAGGTGCCCACTTTAATTAGTGGACAGCATATACCAGGCCATCTTCTCACATTGGTGTGCAGCGGTTGGGATTCAAGCCTGCATTGTTTTACCAGATAAATCTCTTTGTATTGATTAACTGAAAACCACTAAAGTATTAGGCACATATAATACTTAAGGTTAGAATAAGTACGTTCTACTGAACTTAGGGTTGGGTAAGTTAAGGGTCCAGCACACCCTTTCTCCAACCTAAGAGAGTTTAGTTCCCACTAGGTTAGGTAGGTGCATACACCCCACCACACTTAGTTATGTCTTCTAAAGGAGAAGCCAGTGGCTCTCTGCCTTCTAGGTACAATGGTCTTGCATTTCAGGAATTGAAAGCCATATGTGTTTCTAGGAAGCTGAAGACAGGGAGAAATGCCAACACCCAACGTCTCATTGAGGTGTTACTCTTAGATGACCTTAGAAAGACCTCAGGGTCAGATGCGGTAGAAAGAGTGGGTGGGGCAGGGAATGAGGACAGGACAGAAGGTGAAACCTTTTTTGACGTAAACCCTGGCGAGGAGGATCAAGATGACTCCCACCTGGACAACTTAGATCTTCAGGAAGAGGGTGGAGAGGGCCCCAGGGGCCCTCTCTTTACTCCTCCTGGAAGAGTGCAGAGTTTACCAAGGAGATCTAGATCTCCCTCTGCAGAATCTGCCCATTCAGGACAGTCGTAAATGTTTAATGTGTATAGTTAGTTAAAACCATTACAATTTTGTATTAAAATCATCAAATTGGCGAGAGATGTATATATAAAAAAGAACAACGAAGAGCAAAATTGAGCTTTCATGTTTTTCAGCATTAATCAACTACCAGTTAGGTGTAAGGTCAGCTATACATAAGTTATTCCTCAAACTACACCATCCTCGATCTTGTGGTTAGAATCATGTGCAAAATACAAATGTCTACTAGGTACCGCTGATCCTCTACTTTATGACTAAGATCAAGAACAAAGTGCAATGTGAACTATACAAAATAACACTAGTACGAATATACATACATCCACTATTCTATTGCTAAAATTGCATACTGAATGTAAAATAAAAGCTGGATATTACAAATCCACAATTTCCTATCCAAGACCATGTGCAAAATCTGCAATATGATTTATTTGCTGAAATTACGTGCAAAGAGCAAATGTAAACTAGATATTAAGGAACTTGTATCCAGATGCCTGTGCAAAAAATGCAATATAAACCATAAACCAGTCGATTAGTTAATGGGGGGGTCTCTGCTGACATTCTGCGTCCTTCTATATCCACCACCAGAGTTCCGAATATGCTAAGTGTGCAAATGCGATGTGTTGGTCTTGTGTACTTAAAGGCACTAATATGAACGCTATATGTTTGATTTTTGCAATAAAGTGCTAACTTTTTGCAAAAATCTGGCGGCCCTGCAAGAGGTCTGTAGCGAATAGCTGTTCAGCAGTAACATTACGACCGGCCGACATGATCTAACTTGGTGAGTGCGGAATACATGAAGTAAATAATATCGTCTCAAATTATTCACAGCTGGACAAATACACAGTAGGCGAATTAGAGTCTCTTCAGCCTGTCCGCAAAGTCTGCAAAGCAAGGTTGGCCATGTTTGTTTCCATGTTGGGACCTGATCTTTTGAACTGAAAGCTCCCAACCGGATCCAAAGTAACGATTGCTGGATTGATGGAGTTATGTGTTGGACAAGATACGGTTGAGGTGATCGAGTTTCATATGAGGATAGGACCATCCAGCCATGTTTTTTCTTTGCTAGGGCGGCTTTGTCCATTATCCAGGCTTTTTGCTTTGCAGCATTGTTGGCTATTTTTTTTAATGCAGTGAAACTGTGGTTGGTGTTCCAAGCGTCATGCATATTTAGAGTTGTTAAAGCTTGTTCAAGTACTGTATAGCAGTCTTTTTTTCCATTTGGTTGGTACTTCATTTCTGTCCAGCAATGCCCCAGCAAGGATTCCTCTTCTGCTGCTTTTAATTTCCAACACATTTTTATTATTGCTGCTTGTCTAACCAGATTTCGGTTTAATAACCCGAATTCCAGTCGCACTTGTTTCTTGAGATGCAAACTGTGGTATCCGAAAGATTTGATTGAATAGGCCTGATTGTTGGAGATTCAGGAAGTTTGCATCTTGACCTTTAAATAATTCGGAGCCATAAGTGAGGGTCGGGAGAAATTTGGCAGCAATTACTGTTAGTAGATGGAAATTTGAATGGCACTTTAATTTTGATTTCAACATGTTTAAAGTGAAACGTAATTTATTTGCTTGAGCTTTTCATTTTGTTAAGTGTTCTTTGAGTGTGAACCTTGAATCTACCACTACTCCCAGATATTTATAGGAAGCACACTTCTCTATGATGTTTCCTGCTGCGTACCACTTGTATTTATTTCTGTTTTGCCTGGTGTTAGCTGAAAAACAAATTACCTTTGTTTTATTATAGTTGAGAGACAAACCGAGCTCCTTGATGTAATCCAGCAGCTTTGTAATCAGGCGCTGTAGGCCCACTGGAGTCTGGCTGCATAGGATAATGTCGTCTGCATACTGCATACTTCTTACTTTGCAGTGTGTTAACTTTGGAAGTTCACTTTGGACTTCTGATAACCTCTTGTCTAGGTCTGCGGTGAAGATGTTGAAAAGACTAGGAGCCAGCACACATCCCTGCTTTAAACCGATATGCGTTGGAATTCTTGCTGTAGTTCTTTCGCCGTTCGCTAGTTTTATCTTGACCCAGGTGGATGTATACAAGTTGATAATGGCCCGCAGTAGTGGTGATGGAATGCCCCAGTTTGCCATCTTTTGCCACAAGAGTTCCCTCGGTACCATGTCGAAAGCTGCTTTTAGATCGACGAAGCAGGTGTACAATTTAGTTGATTTGCGCTTTGCTTTTTCGACAAGAAGGTTCAAGGCCAGAAGATTACATATCGTGCTTTTGCCTGGTCTAAAGCCTGTCTGTGTGACTGGGAGAATCTTGCCAGAAGTGACCCATTCTTCTAGAGCTATCAGGAGGTTTGATGCGTATATTTTGGCCTCTACATCGATTAAAGCAATTAACCTGTAATTAGCCGGGTCCGATCTAGTGCCAGCTTTAAATATCGGATGTAGAACGCTGCCTCTCCATGATGCTGGTATGCTGTTTGATTGGAAAGCGTGGTTGAACAATGGCGTAAGAAATTCAGCCCAAAGTGATTTGTCTTGTTTAAAGCCGTTTGGGCCTGGGGCTCCACTAGATCTTAATTTTTTTATGACCATTTGGACCTGGTTAATTCGAATCCAATTTCCTTCAAACACATTTTCTGGATGATCGTTTTTTGATTGGTATGGAACAATGTGATCTGTATTCATGACTTGATGTTTAGTGTTATCCATTTTGTTTTGAGCTAGATGAGCTATCCAGTCTGCCTCTAGTATGTTTGAGTTATGTTGGCGGAAAAATCCGTTTGCTATGTTGTTAATTTCCGCCCAGAATTTCTTATTATTATTTGATTTGCTTGTTTCCAGTAATTTTAACCAGATTTCGGTTTGTTGTGTTTTCTTTGCTAGGCACACCTCTTTTTTGTATGTTTGCCTCAATTGATGGATTTGCTGCTCTGCGCCTTCACTCGTGCTCAGGGCATTTCCGCGTAGTTTTCTTATTTCCCGATTTAATGACCTTTTTTTACCTGATAATGAGCTGAGGAACTCTGTTGTTGTTGTCCTGGGTTTGCTTCCGCTATGCTTGTTCTGTGATGGAAATTTGGAAATAAGCATCGTGATCATATCTACCCAGTTTGCCCAGGGCTGTTCCAAACTTTGTTCTTCTCTAGTTGCCGGTAGATTTTTTAGGTAATTCATTATTTCACTGGCATTTTTGCCATTCCACGCAAGTCTTTTTACGTTGTATGGACCAGTGATTTCCAACAGGTCATTGCTTGCAGCTGCTCTTGAAATTTGAATGCACAAGTCAATTGACTGCGGGCTATGATCACTCTCTAGTCTGTGGATTATTTGATAGCTAGAGATCATTTGCAGTAACTCGATGTCCACTATTGTGTAATCTAGAACAGAGTGTGCCTGCTTAACTATTCTGGTTGGTGTCGCTGGTTGGTCTTGCGGAAGGCGTCCGTTTAGAGTTATCATCCCTATTTCAGCAAATATTGAAGCACATAATTGGCCATGGCGATCTTTTTTTCGGTAATTTGTAACTACGGGGGAATTATTTTCCCTTTAAATTTGTTTTGTTGTTTATTTTGTGTTTGGTCTGCTTGCAATAAAAGCATGTTGAAATCACCTGACAATATGATTCCCGCTTGCGGAAAGGTGGATTGTAATGATTTAAGCAGCGCTTTAAGAGTCGCGATTTTCTCCTGTTTTGCCTTTGCTGCTGGATGAATGTAAATGTTACATATTAATAGTGACTTTTCCTCGTAGTTGCGTGGCAGGTCGTTGATACAATCTTGTGGTAGTAAAATTTTTATACATTGAATCAAAGTTTGTCGTAGCCCAATCAATTCGTAGGACCATGGTATGCTTGTGCTAAGGTAAATTGATAATCCACCAGATGCTCTGCCTGATGATTTGCCTTTAATGGCGTGTTGTTGGAATTCTTTAAAACCGTTTATCTGTATAGGTACTGTCGATCAGGTTTCTTGAAATAATAAAATGTCGAATTTTTTTAGGAAGTTTAGGAGATCCACATCCTCTGTCTTGCTGCCAAAACCGTTGATGTTCCAAGAGCATAATTTCAAATTACTTTTTCATGCCTCTTTATTGTTATTCTCCATGCCTTGTGTGATTGAAAGAAGAACTTTTCGCGCTTGGGTAGCTGCTTCTGGTATTGCCTGATGGATAATACGTAAATTGGACCAACCCTCCTGGGCATTTGCGATGGATCCGACTGCCCCCCGAAGTAATCCTCAGTCCGTTACCGATCTTAACTCTGCTGTTGGACATAGCGGACCAGGATATCGTTCTATTTCCGTTGTTCTTATTTCAATTCCCCATTTGGTAAAACATTCTCTGTGGTACCAAAATTCCTTTGCGATTTTTGGGTCGCTCCAAGTTACAACCGTCATTTCTCTCCCTTTTACACTTGGGAGTATTTTGAATTGAATACTTTCAATGTGGTTTGTGTTTAAATGTTTCAGTGTTTCAATGGAATTAGCAAGCTTTAAAATTGCACTACGGTTGAGAATATCATGGTGTCCTCTCGAGTTATAATGCAGGATCATTTCTAACGTTACTAAACCTTCTCGGTAATTTTGTCCATCATTACTTTGTGAGTTTGGGTTTCCGCTAGATTTGGCTTCTCCTGTGTACTTTTTCTCTTCAGATGTGTTTTGAGGGCAAGTTGTTTTTATCGTGACTGGTTTAGTCTGATCTACTTTTGTTTTCTGAAGTTTTGCTTGATCTCCTAATAATGGGAAATGTTCAGTCTGAGTTTCCAGCCAATGTGTGGTTTTCGGAGATTGCTGCTGTTCAGCCAAGGTTTTTTTATTTTTTACCTTTGATAGTTTGGGGAAGTATTGGGATATGCTTCGTTGTTCTCCCCGAGGGATGTGCAATTGTGGACCCTCTTCATTTTGTTCTTTAGTAGAGGGAGGTGAATGCCGAAGGTCTTTTTGACTGCTTATCTGCAATATTGTTGAATCTATTGAGGGAATATTGGTTCCACGATAATCCGGTTGATGTCTGAACTCCATTGGCTTTTCGGAAAGGCGCGTGTTTGCCTTATTTCCCTCAATCCCAGTTCCAGGAATTATTTCATGCAGATTTGCATGGTGGCCGCTTACGCGAGATAACTCTTGGGCCTGCTTTTGAAAAGTGTGTACTGTAGCTTGGCTACCTTTTTGCTTGTTTTGCCTTGACTTTCTCAGTCTCTTACGTTCACGTTTGGTTAATGGATTGCAAGGTTTTTGTTGCTGTTGTTTTATAGCTACTGCATCAGGCAATAGTTCGTCAGGTTTGTGTGTGCTTTGTTGGTTGATTTGCATTAACATATTATTTGATGTTTCTATCTGCATGTCTGAATTAAAAACTCTTGGGGTGCCCTCCGTTGCCTCTGCGCTTTCTGAATTGTCCGGAGGTATTGTAAGCTTCTGTTGATTTGAAGCTTTTTCCGTGGAAGCACTAACAACAGTTTTGACGGTGTCCATTGTTTTTTTTACTTCTACCAGAATGTCTGTTAAGATTGCCGGGATGGACTGCAGTTCATTCATTGTGCTGGAACATTGACATTCATGGTACGTTGTGTGAGGGTCTTTCTGCACCCGTTTGATTATGGAATTTAGTTCTTGAATTTTTCTTTCTATTCCAGAAACATGTAATGCCAAGACTTGCAAGAGGTCGACTTGCATCTCTAGTTTTTCTGAGTGTCGAAATAATGCTGAGGAAATAGTTTCCATAATGTGGATGAATGGAGACCATAGTGGGGCCTGTAAGAGTGAAAAATGGTCTGTCTGATTTGCTTCCATTCGCTGGCTTGAAAGAGTGTCCTCTCCTGGTTTGCTCGTATTATTGTCGACAAATTCTCCTTCCAGACATGTGCCTGTTTGAGATTTTATTGACTGGTCAATTTTTGTATGAAAAATTAGATCGGTCCCTGGTCGGGTCTTTATTGGCGAGAGTATGGTGTTATAGTCATGGAGGAGCCCTGTTAGTGATTTTTCGTTTAAGGTAAAAGTGGGAGTTTCCGCCCTTAGGGCTTCCTGTATTGGCCCGAATGAACTTATTAAGCAGTCCTGAATTTCCGAAACAATTTTGGGCTGGGCCACTAACTGACCCCCCCCAAGATGTTTTCATCTTTTGATTCGATGTCCGGTCTGGCCGTGCTGGCCCTGGGGGTAAAAAAAATTTGACCTGCACCGGTTTTAGTCCCGAGGATGCAAGAAGACGACCCAAGACTTGCGGATCGTCGCTTTGTTTTTGCCTCTAGCGCCAATAATGCTGCTTTAGTTGAGTTTGTTTAAGATTTTTGTGATGCTTCACTTACATTTATTTGAGCTGTCACGGTTACTCTGTTACCAGTTGTTTTCAAGGTCTTTGGGGTGCTACAGCTATCCTCCAATACGATGCCAATCTGTGCGTGCGCCATTTTGGGTGTGGATCCGACTGAAGATGACATTCCTATTTTTGGATCCTGAAAACCGGTTGATGGTTCCTGGACTTGTAAAACTGGTGAAATTAGGAGATCAGTGATTTTTGAGTTCCTGCCTGCTGATTTTTTTATTGGAGTTGGTAACGCTGTTGATGACACTGTTTTTGGAAATTCCAGTGTTTTCGCTTCCATGAGTGGAACACTGACTCCTTCACTCATCACTCCTTCACTCATCTTCCTGCTGTTCTGGCGGGCTTTTCTCTTCGGCTTGGTCTCAGTTCTGGTTCTCCCTGATCTCATTTCGAAGCGGCCATGCGGGCTCCTTCTTCCTTCACTCTCGCTCCTCTTTTACCCTTGCTTTGCACTTCCTTTGCTTCTTTCGCTTCCTTCTGTTCCTTCTCTTCTTTTGCTGCTCTGTGGATCTGTTGACCTGTTGGACTGTTTGCACCCAATGCTTGCTGTTGGGCTGTTGGGCTGTTTGACTGTTGGCTATTGATCCTTGCGCGTTCTAGGCTGTTTGCCCCTAAGCTCGCTGTTGGGCTGTTGGTCTGTTGGTTCTTGCACGCTGTGGATCTATTGGCCTGTTTGCCTGTGGGTCTATTGACCTGTTTGCGCCTTATGCTTGCTATAGGGCTGTTAGTCCAATTACTCCAATTTGTCCTTGCGTTGTGGGCTGTTTGCCCCCTGCACTCGCTGATGGCTATTGTTCCTTGCACACTGTGGGCACTGTGGGCGCTGTGGGCTGTGGACTGGGTTCCCAACCCTTTTTCTCATGACAAAGTGGCTGGCAGGCGATTGGGAGGCGATTGGGCGGTGGTGGGGAGCACGGGGAGCGTAGGGGGGTCTCTACACTGTGGGGTGCCTCTGTGATGTATACTGACAGAGCAACCCCCCCTCCACACCACGCATTCCCTGAGATGTCCTGAGTTGCCCTCACCCGCACTCACCAGATGCCTTTAGGTGCCTTTGGGTGCCTTTAAGTGCCTCGAAGTGCCCTGGAGGTCCTTAACTGGTCTGCGGCACTGTGGACTGAAGACTGAAGACTGTGAGGAGAAAGCACCTCCAATTTCTGCTGATCTGCTCTGCTTTGATGAAATTCCGGTGGTACCAGAATGCCTGAATGCCGGTATGCCTGAATGCAAGTGGGGGCTCACCGGGGGCCGTAAACTGCACTCGGTCTAACCGAGCCGTCTCCGCAGACCCCCGGGCCCACTCTTTCACAGCAGCAGCCCGCTACGGCTGCCGGACTAGCAGCCGGTCTTTCAAGGGTACTTTTTTACTTTTTCTCCTCAGCATGCGCGCGGAGGAGTGGCGGAGGGCAAGGGAGACACGTTGAGCGCCACCACAAAAAACACGCTCACCCCCACTGACTCGATTTAGCCTCAGTTTCTGCCACCGCTTCTTGGGGTGCCTCGGTGTGCCGCGCCCAGCTGGATGCCGATGCCTCCGACTCGAGGTCCCAGCTGGATGTCGACGCCTCCGCCTCCAGCTCGGGGACCCCGAGGGTCCAGTTCGCGTTAGCTCCTCTGCAGCCGGGCTCCGCTCTGCTCCGGCACAGTGGCACACCTCCTGGAAGAGTGCCCTTGGGCTAGTCAAGTAGTCCTGGTACCCAAACCTCATACCCAGAGTGGTAAAAGAGAAATGAGGTTTTGTGTAGACTACAGGGGGCTCAATGCAGTCACTAGGACTGATGCTCACCCTATTCCTAGGGCAGATGAGCTTATTGATACTTTGGCCTCAGCCAAGTTCTTGAGTACATTTGACCTCACTGCTGGATATTGGCAAATCAGACTAGCTGAGGATGCCAAACCCAAAACAGCATTTTCAACTCCTAGTGGGCATTATCAATTTATTGTGATGCCCTTTGGTTTGAAAAATGCACCTGCCACATTTCAAAGGTTGCTGAATAAAGTTCTCACAGGCCTGGAAGACTACAGTGCAGTTCATCTTGATGATATTGCTGTCTTTAGTTCCACCTGGGAGGATCACCTGGGCCACCTAAGAAATGTTCTGGAGGCCCTGCAAAAGGCAGGCCTCACTATCAAGGCTGCCAAGTGCCAGATAGGGCAGAGTAAGGTTGTATATCCGGGCCACCTTGTGGGTGGAGGCCAGGTTCAACCATTGCAGAGCAAAATCCAGACCATCATGGACTGGGTTGCTCCAACTACCCAGACTCAGGTCAGAGCTTTCTTGGGCCTGACTGGGTATTACAGGAGGTTTGTTAAGGGATATGGATCTATAGTGACCCCCTTTAGATGATCTGACCTCTAAAAGAATGCCTAAGAAAGTTCAGTGGACAGTTAGCTGTCAGAAGGCATTTGATGACCTGAAGCAGGCCATGTGCACTGCTCCCATTCTGCAAAGTCCTGACTATTCCAAACAATTCATTGTTCAAACTGATGCATCTGAGTTGGGGGTAGGGGCTGGATTATCACAACTGAATGAAGAGGGTCAGGATCAGCCAGTAGCTTTTATAAGCAGAAGGCTGACCCCCAGAGAGAAACGTTGGTCAGCTATTGAGAGGGAAGCCTTTGCTGTGGTTTGGGCTCTGAAGAAGCTGAGGCCATACTTGTTTGGCACTCACTTCATTGTTCAGACAGACCATAAGCCCCTCTTATGGCTAAAACAGATGAAGGGTGAAAACCCCAAACTTTTGAGGTGGCCCATTTCCCTACAGGGGATGGACTATACAGTGGAACATAGACCTGGGAGTAACCATGCCAATGCAGATGGACTCTCCAGATATTTCCACTTAGAAAATGAAGACTCAACTGGTCAAGGTTAAGGTTAGTCTCATGTCCTTTCGTTTGGGGGGGGGGGTTGTGTAGGAAAGTAGGATCTGCTTCTTATGGTTACCCCCACTTTTTGCTTGATGTTGCACTGTTTTTGACTAGTCTGACTGGGATCCTGCTAATCAGGACCCCACTGTATCTGCTTTCTCCTCTAAATTGACATGCATGTACTTTGCTACACTCCAGATTGGATACTGGGGTACCCTTATAAGTCCCTTGTATATGGTACCCATGTACCCAGGGCATAGGTACCCCAGAGGCCTCCCATTGGCTGAAGCATGTATTATGCCACCCATGAGAGGCCATGCAAAATGGAACTCCAGGTCTGCTACAGCAGCCTATGTAAGCTGGTGCTTGCACCACTTACTTTAGATATAGGTTCACTATATCTATAGGTCACTACACTTAAAACTTATAAGTCACCCCTATAGCAGGTCTTATCAATCCTGAAGGCAGGGTGCTGGGTTATTAGTGAGAGGGTGCCCCTGCATGAGCAGAGCCTCTCTGCAGCCTTCGGAGACCATTCTCCCGGGTTGTCTGTGACTCAGCCGGACATATAGGTAGTGGTGCGTTATAACCTCACGGTAAATGCTATCTCGAAAACTGCTGCATAGAAACATATTGTGTTTGGTATCAAACACCTTGGAATCATACCTCCACACCGATATCCGGTGTGGGAGGTATGATTCCACCCTTCTGAAGCGAGCTTCTTGGGGTCACTGGTCTATCCGGTGCCAGCCTACTCGACCCGGTCAGCACAAAATGAATGCTGCCAACCAGAGACACATTTCTGCCCTCCTGCTGCTGAGCCAATCTCGAGCAGAGGAAGGCAGCACAATAGGCATCCTGTCACAGGGAGGTGTGACCACCTCCCAGACAGGATTTAGTGTATTGGGGCTGGGTGGGTGCACTCTGAGAGTGCCTGAAAGTCTGCACCTGGGGCACATTTGGTGTCCCTGTGCATAGTCCAGCTCAAACCAGTTCTGGGAGCCGTTGGCTCCTGCTCTGGCACGAAACTGAACAAAGGACATGGGTGTAACCACCCCTCTGTCCTGACCCTCCCCTAGGAGGGTCCCCCGAATCTGGTCAACCCTCTCCCGTGGGTACAAAAAGGCTTACCTGGCTGTAAGACTTTAGATTTTACGTGGACAAGATCCTACATGAAGAAACCACTGACCTTCGACCGTCTGGACACTCTGGACTTCGCTGGACTTCGACTGGGCCCGACTCCGTCTCCCTCTCTATCCAAAGCTTTGTCTGTGCCCTTGCTCCATACAGGCTCCATGCAGGACCTGTGGTGCACTAAGGACAGCTGAAGAATCTCCCTTGGACTGAAGGAGTCACTCCCCTGCCCTAGCAGGCACCTCAATGCAACTGACCGGTCTGCTGCTCCTGAGCTCCTGTGGACTCCAAAGATTTCAGCAACACAGGAGGTGGGTTTCTGAAGGTCCCTGAGGTTGATCTGCCGTCTCAGCAAGTTTGAGGCCAGTATCCCTCGTGGGGACTGCATAACCTGAACCCCTGTGCACCGTGTCCATTTGCAGTTGCATATGCTTGTTGTTGGCAATTCCTGAGCTTGTGCATTGGATTCTGTGTAGTCCTGACCCTGAGCAGTATTTGCAACAAAGAACTCCGGCTTCCTCACACCGAGTGCTCCGTGGGCTGGTACTTTGCAATCTTGCTCGAGGTTCCCTCGCGACTCCTGGTCATTCAGCCTGTGGGTCCTCCTGAGGGTCATCTTGATTTCTGTTGGGCTTTCCTGGTTGCTCCAGATGTGCCCTGACTCCCCATTGCTTGGTGAGTCCTCTGGACCTTGCTGGTCCACACCGTAGCCTGCTTGACCTTCCTGCGTGGGTTGCTTTTGCCAAGGCTTGTTGGTGCTCCAGCCGGACACCAACCCCTCAGCACTCGACATTCTTCATGGGACAGCTCGCATTTGGCTCTTGGTCAATCTCGACGTCTCCTGGTCCTCGTGGCTGCAGAGTCAAGCATCCCTTCTTCGCACCTGAAGCACCCGACATCGGTGGGCATTCGTCTACCGAGCCCCTGCTCACTCTGAAGTGACCCAGACTCTGTCCACTCTGCTTTCAGGTTCCTTCCTTCCAGAATCCAGGCTTGGATTCCACCGGACCCTTTTCACCTTCACGGCAGCAGTACTTCTTCGCAGCCTTCCATTGAGAACGACGGCGGTTTCCGACACCATTCCAGACCTATGCACCCGGCTCCTCTGGGATAGGTAACTCGGGTACTGCGGTATCCACGGGTGGGGTGGATCTCCAACCTCCTAAGTTCCAAAGGGTTTCCTCGAAGTCCTCCTAGAAGGGTCCTTAAACTTTAAAATTGCAACCGCGACTTCCCCATAGAATTGTAAGGAGCCCGCGATCGTGTTAGCACCCTGCACCCGTCCTCCGTGGGGTCCCTATCTACTCACCTTGGGTGGTTCCTTGGGGTCCCAGCGATTCTACGTGCTCTAGACCTTGACTCAAGTCGTGATTGTTATACCACTATTTTAGTATATGGTTTGGTCTCCCCCTGGAGCCCACTGTGTATTGTGCTACTTACAACTGTTCTATTGATCTCGTATTGTGTGGTTTGTGTTCTATCCTCGTGTAGAGGATACTAGAGAGTGTTATATTAATACATACATATTTATTTATAACTACTGTATGGTTCTCCTTTCATTTAGTCAATATAGGAGGTGCTGTTCTGGTAAAACAAGCTGCTTTACATTCCTTCAAGATTAAGCCTGAAGGCTGCTCTCCACAGCTACCACTAGGATAGCTTTCTAAAGGTTATCTTTGACCTCATACATCATAAGGGTCGTTTTGACTGGTGCAAGGTGCCCACTTTAATTAGTGGACAGCATATACCAGGCCAACTTCTCACAAACATAAATACCATCTGTTACTCCTTTCATCAAAATGCACTGGATTGACTTTCAGCTTCACAAGAGGAGTCCGTACCAGTTGAGGCTGTGTGAGAAATGAGTCAACCCACATATACAATTAGACATTGCTTAGGAACAAGGTGATCAACCCACCCCTCAGCCCCCGTCGTCCTGTTCTGGTTGAAATGTGTGCTTCCTCCTGGATGAAAGAAGCTGCCTATCAGCCTCAGGATTAACACAAATATGTGTCTTCTCTCCATCACAAACACAGAGTCTTGCCACAGGGAAGCTGGCACCCCAAGGAAGATCAGCTCCTTTGCAATTATCTGCACATCTTGCCTGCGCATCAGAGATGACAGGCTAAGCTCTAAGAAAACATGAACGTTGAGCAGTTTCTTTTGGCAGTAGTAGCCTCTTTTACCAACTCCCACTATGCAGAATTGTCTAACTGGGCCAACACCTGTGCCTAATCACTCTGCCCGAGCATCTTTAGCTGGTAAGCAAGAGGCCCGAGCCACTGAGATGGCAGCCTCTGTGATACCCTCGAGGATCATGGATCTTAGAAAGGGATGCATCTCTGTTGTCAGGTCACTTTTAGCTTCTGTGGAGCAGGGGCCTTGTCAACCCCCCTTTAGCAGCTACAGCGGGGGTGGGGTTCTTGATGGGCCTATTCTGTCTGCAACTCGGCAGACAAAGGGTCATAATTAACGTGAAAGTGTGGAAGGGTGAGTGGATGGCTGGATGGATGGATGGATGGATTTGGTATCGTGGATGGATGGGTGAGTGAAAGGGGGGGATGGACAGATGCATGGATGAATGAGTGAAAGAATGGATGTAAGGATGGATGAGTGAAAGGGAGGAAGGATGGATGAAAGGATGGATGGATGAGTGAAAGGGTAAATGGATGGATGAGTGAAAGGATGAATGGATGATGAGAGGATAGATGTATGGGATGAGAGTAAAATGATGGATGATGAAAGGGTAAGTGGAAGGCTGGGTGAGTGAATGGATGGATGAAGTGAAAGGCTGAGTGGATGGATAGGTTGAAAGGGTGGATGAGTGAAAGGATGGATGGATGAGTAAAATAATATATGCAAAGATAGATGAGTGAAAAAATGGATGGATGAGTGAAAGGGAGTATAGAGGGGCGGCTAAATGAAAAGGTGGATTGATGGATGAGTGAAAGGGTGGATGGATGAATAAGTGAGTGAAAGGATGGATGGATGAGTGAAAGGGTAGATGGATACATGGATAGATGGATGTGTGAGTGAAATGGGGGATGGATGGGTAAGTGAAAGGGTGGATGGATAGCTGCATGGATGAATAAGTGAAAGGAAGGATGTAAGGATGGGTGAGTGAAAGGAAGGATGGATGGATGAGTGAAAGGGTGAATAGATGGATGAGTGAAAGGGTGCAATGATGGAGGAGGAGAGAAAGCATGGATGGATGGACGAGTAAGTGAAAGGATGGATGGATGAGTGAAAGGCTGGATCGGTGGATGGAGTGAGAGGGTGAATGTATGGACAAAGTGAAAGGATGGATGGATGAGTGGATGGATGGGGGAAGGGTGGAAGGATTAATGGATAGATGAGTGAAAGGGTGAATGGATGAATGAGTGAAAGGGTGGATGGATGGAGAATGAGAGAAAGGATGGATAGATGGATGAGTGAAAGGGTAAATGAATGAATGGATGGATGGAATGAAAGGCTGGATGAATGGACAAAGTGAAAGGGTTAATGTATGGATGGAGTGAAAGGGTGGATGGGTGAGTGAAAGGATGAATTGATGGATGAGTGAGTGAAATGATGGATGCAAGGATTAATGAGTGAAAGGAAGGATGAGGGTAGCTGTTTGAAAGGTGTACGGATGAATGAGTGAGAGGGTAAAAGAATTGATGGATAGAGCAAAAGGGGAGATGGATGGATAGATCGATGATGGATGGATGAATGGGGTAAAAGGGTGGATAGATGGACAGAGTGAAAGGATTATGAATCCATGAAAGGATGGAAGGGTGGATGAGTGAAATGTTGTTTGTCAGGATGAATGAGTGAAAAATGGATTGGTGAGTGAAATGGAGGGTGGATGAGTGGCTGGATGAAAGGGTGAATGGATGAGTGAAAGGGTGAAGGGATGGACGGATGAATGAAAGCATGGCTGGATGAGTGAGTGAAATGATGGATGAGTGAAAGGGTAAACGGATGGATGAGTGGCTGGATGGGTTGAAGGGTGGATGAATAAGTGAAAGGATGGATGTAAGGATGGGTGAGTGAAAGGAAGGATTGATGGATGGATGGACGAGTGAAAGGGTGTATGGATGGAGTATGAGAAAACAAATGGATGGATGGGTGAGTGAAAGGATGGATGTATGGAGTGAAAGGCTGGATGGATGGACTGAGTGAAAGCATGGATGCATGGATGGAGTGAATGGATGGATGGATGAGTGGATGGATGGATGGATGGGTGAAAGGGAGGAAGGATTAATGGATAGATGAGTGAAAGGGCAAATGGATGGATGGATGAGTGAAAGGGGGATGGATGGAGAATGAGAGAAAGAATGGATAGATGGATGAGTTTAAGGGTAAATGGGTGGATGGATGGATGGAATGAAAGGCTGGATGAATGGATGACGTGAAAAGGTGAATGTATGGATGGAAAGGATGGATGGGTGGGTGAAAGGGTGAATGGATGGATGTAAGGATTGATGAGTGAAAGGGAGGATGGAGGGTAGCTGCTTGAAAGGTAGGCAGATGAATAAGTGAAAGGTTAAATGGATGGATGGAGTAAAGGGTGGAAGGATGGATGGAGTAAAAGTGTGGATGGCTGATTGAGTGAAAGGATGATGGATGCATGAAAGGATAGAAGGATGGATGAGTGAAAGGATGTTTGCTAGGATGAATGAGTGAAAAAATGGATGGAGGAGTGAAAGAGAGGGTAAATGGGTGGCTGGATGAAAGGGTAATTGATGAGTGAAATGGTGAATGGATGGAGGGATAAGTGAAAGCATGGATGGATGAGTGAGTGAAAGGATGGATGAGTGGAAGGCTAAATGGATGGATGAGTGGATGGATGGGATGAACGGTTGATGGATGAGTGAAAGGATGGGTGGATGAGTGAAAGAGTGGATGAGTAATAGGATGGATAAGTGAAAGGAGGATGGCTGGACGGAGAGAAGGGGGATGGATGGAGAGAAAGGGCAGATGGGTGGATGTGTGAAAGGGTGGATGTATTGATGAGTGAAAGGATGGATAGATGAGTTAGAGGGTGGATGGATGAGCACAAGGGTGGATGATTGAAAAGATGGATGGATAAAAGAGGGGATGAATAAGTGAAAGGATGGATGGATGGATATGTTTGGTGGATAGACTTCAAGATGGATGGATAGGTTGGGATATTTTGGTGGGTATATGGATGGAATAGTGACAGACTGAATGTTGAATGAAAGACTGAATAGATGACAGAATATACAGGTAAAATGGTGAATATCAGTGGGTGGATTGAAGTATGAAAGGATGAATGGCTAGATTCTTTAATGGAAGAGACAAGCAACCTCTTCTAGGGAGGATTGTGACAAATTGCTTCGCTTGCTTGGTGCCACAAAAGCTTTAGGTCAAAGTGGGGGGGGGGGGATTTTAAATTTCTGGCTACTCCCTTGTGTAGAGGGAAACCCTAGAATGTGCCCTTATGTAGCCTTAGATGCATTTTCGAGATTTCACTTGCAGTACCAATGTCAGACACTAGGAGTCCTCACGGAAATTATAACATAGCATAACATGTATTTGTAAAGCGCAACTATCACCCAAGGGTATTAAGGTGCTGAATAACAGATGTTTAATAGAAATTAGAAATGGAGGAAAGAAATGGAGGTGTCATTTTTTTTTTTTTTAAACCTTTATTTTATTGATGTTTCACATAAACTGAGCACATCAGATGTAATAGACAATCAGCATTATAATGACAATCCGTGGAGAGAGACATGTAGCATAACGACATCAAATCCAGGAGTGCACATGAGACAAATATCTGGAACAGCTCTCATATCAAGGGCATCTTACATCGGTCTCGCATGATAGAAACACCACATCACAATGAGTAATTAAAAAAGAAGCAATATACACAAGAGTATGGGCAATATACAATAGTATGCAGTATTCAGGCCGTAAGATATAATAATTAGGGTGGGGATCAGGAATCGTGTCCGATGTCTGCAGGATGCTCCAGGAGATACGATTGGAGCAGGCCCCAGATATCCCGGGGGCGTGATGAGGCCGGGAGAAGTTCAGCATATGTACATGTTTGATCCTGCCAAAGCGTCATGTCCCCTATCCATTCCTTGAATTTGGGTGCTCTTCCTCGACCCCACCTACAGGCCACCCTTCGTCTAGCCAATAGTAGGCTAAATGAGACAAATTTACGGTATGCTACTGGTATCTGCTCTGTGTATCCGAGTAAAGCCAGGAGAGGAGACCTCAAGAGGGACGAAGAAGTCATCAGATCCAGCGCTGTAAATACTTGTTGCCAATAGGTATGGACTGTGCAACACTCCCAAGCAAGATGGAGGAAGTCAGCAGCTTCCGCCTTACATCTGTCACACCGGTTTGTGTCCCGCAGCCCAAATTTGTGTAGTTTAACCGGAGTGTAATAACTACGATGTAAGATGGAGGTGTAATTATACTCTGAAGTAATGGATCCTTTTGCCGATATTACAAGCCGATGTAAATCTGCAAATATACTAATGGCAATCAGATATTGTTTCAGAGATTACATACAAACGAAAGATTACTGCAGTTACACTTTCACGTAATGGATATCTGCGGAGTCGTTAAATGCAGATGGAATTCTGCAATAGCACTTTCAGTACTTTGACATTATTATAGACCTTATACAGAAAAGAAAGACCGGTGTTTCTACTGGCAGAAAAGAGATGTGGCAAAGTGTCACTGTGTGTTGCTTATATCACAGATGCTTTAAAAGCCAACTTGAAATTAAATAACTTTACTCAGAATTGATTATTTTTTGGTTTGCTGTAAGTAGGGGTGGGCAGAATTTGCGTAGTCGCGCTACGCAAAGCTCAGCGAAAAGGTAAAAAATCTCTGCGAACACGCGGAATTCCTTGTTCCGCCCGTTGGCGATGCTTTTTTCCTGTTCGCGAACGCTGTTTGCGTGCTCGGGGAGAAATATCTCGCGAACACGTATTTTGAAAGCGCGAACAAGCAAAAAATTCCGCGAAGCCGCGGATCGCGGAATTTTTGGTAGTTCCGCGTTCATCGCGGAACGCGAAATTACCTAAATTCCACAAATTCCGCGAGCGGAACGGAATTTACCGCCCAGGCCTAGCTGTAAGTCTGTTTAAATATCTTTTCAGATATATCAGTTGCAAAAAAGTGGCAGCCATGCTTCTACGAGCCTGTTGTACATTTAGACCGCATATTGTTTTGCGTACTGAACAGTTCGAACATGACAATTCAACATTAAACTGAATCAGATGGCCAGAAGAAAACGTAATTTTTTTTAAAATTTTGAAATGCTCTATTTGCAACCTGGAAAAAAGACATGAGAGCGCACGTTGGCGAAAAGAGGAAACAACGGGGATCAGTGAATACCGCAGAAGGTTGGAAAAGTTTCATTTTTTTATAAACAAATGTAAACAGTGACATGCGGTTTGCAAACAATAAAAGCTGTTCACTATCCATGAGATGATGCAATTTGCTGGGAAAAGTTTCACAATCACTGTTGGTTCGATTCCATTCTACGCAAAAGGTGTTTTTTTTCTAAACCCGTTTCACGAACACCCTGCACATTTTGTTTTTTTAATTTTTTTTTGTTTTTCATACAAACAACAAAGGTGGCTCTAACTCACACCCACCACAATAAAATAATCAGAGCGGGAGGGCAGCGGTACAGCATTAATACATACAAATCTCGCAGTTATTGTCTGAGTATCAGCCAAACAGGCAACGGGTAATCAAACAAATGCAATTGATCACTGAGCACAGAACCTTAAGGCTGGGTAACTGAGGTCGTATTTCCATCATCCATCATGTCAAGGCCATATTATTTTATTCAACAACCCCAGACTTTATTGAACTTATGCGGACAACCTCTGCTTTTATAGGTGACATTCTCGGCTGCCATGTATAAATCCATCCCCGTCCTCCACTCCTGAACGGATGGTATCTTGGGGGCATCTCTCTTTGCCACCACTAGGCCTAGGCTGCAGAAAAGGAGCTTGGTACGTGGTAGTCTACATCAGTGGGTATACCTAGGAGACCATATTTAGGTTCTATCGGGAAGGATGCTTCCACTATCTTGCCCAGCTCATTGAGTATCGCTCGCCAATAGGATTGCATGATGGGGCATTCCCAGAGTGTATGCAGGAAGGACTCCATGTCTCCCTTTTTTTTTGGTATGGAGATCATTTTAAACATAGCGGCTCTTTCCGGTAACGTCAATGGCAATGTTTTCCAGTGATCAGCACCAGCTTGGAAATCCGACAGCACCCTCCTTAGGTTCCGTTCCAGACAGCACTCCCTGACCGGGGTTATATAAATCCCGAGATACTGGAATCCCTCTCTATCTGTTCAAAGTCTCCTGGGGAGATCAGACAAGTTCAGTTCTTCAAAAAGACCTATTTATCCCAGTTTATGGTGTATCTGGAATGGGTCCCATAGTACTCACAAACCTGAAAAAACGTGGGGATCGTCTCTATTGGTTGGGTGATATACAAAAAGATATCATTCACGCAGATCAAAATCTTTTCATCTTCCACGGAGGTCTTGGTGACCCGGAAACCCTTAATGTCAGGGTGGTTTTGGACTATGCTTGCCAGAGGCTCCAGAGTTAGGGCAAACAGGAGGGGGACAGAGGGCATCCCTGTCGGGTCCCTCTTTCTATGGGAAGCACCGATGAGAGGACTCCATTGACCCTCACTGTGGCCGTAGGCACATGATATAGCAGTGCTATCCAGGAACACTCTGCACACTTAAACCAATAACTAGCCAAATTCAGTGCCCCAATGAGCAGTGAAGTCAGAAGAACTGTTTCAGTGTTTGGCCAAAAGCCATTCTCTGTCCCCAGAGCCTGCTGTAACCAGGCAAAGGGATGGTCCAAAACTGTGAGCACATATCCAAAGACATTTCTGGTGCAGATTTGTGTGTGCCGTGGCAATTGGTGCAGGGCATAGCTGAAGGCCACATCCTGCCATCCAGATTTCACTGTGGTGTGCAGTAGGATCTATGGGAAGGCCAATTGCGCAGAGTGTGGCTAGTGGCCACATGCTGCTCCCAGGAACTGCTGAGCACACCAGAAGCCCATGTGGAACAGGCTTTGGTGGCAAAGACATTGGATGTAGTGTGCAGTAAAGCAGTAGCCCTGCTTCCAGTGCTGACCATGCAAGGTTGTGCACAGCAGTTCCAAGGGCAAAGGGAGCTAGTTCAGGTTGTGTCCAAAGTTCAATCTCTATGCCTTGAGCAGGCTACACATTGCTGAAGGCCAAGTGCTGCAGGCTCTGAAAGAATTTGGACTGCGTATTTGTTGTGGTCACGCATTCATGAGCAGTGCATTTGTATGAAGTTATATTTGCGATCTCACCATTACCTTCAAGTTTGATTGGTTTCTAGGATTTAGGTATTGTAATATCCCATTAACTGAAATTTTATAGAGTAGTATTTATTGGTTTTCTAACAAACATTATTTTGTGATATAAGTAAGGGATCATAATTTCCCCATTACAAAGTTGTTTCAGTATATGTTGAATATATGTCTGTGGCTAACGTCACTGGTATAGGAATGCATGTTTATCACTAATACCATTGGCCCTGTTTGAGGACTTTGAACTAAGCATTTCAAAAATTGTATATTCACGGGGGCGTGGCCAACCAGTGAGAAAGATGGCCGCTTCCTAGAGCGGCTCCGCGGCCTGTTACCTTTACCCCAGTGAATCCGCATACACATCCAAGGCACCAGAACCCCAAATGAGAGGCACAAGGGGGTGCTGAACTGTGGCACCGAGCGGACCGATTCGCGGCGGCCAGCGACGCCGTAGGGGCAGAGATCGCCCACGCGGCCGAAACAGCAGCTCTAAGCCCCGGCCTCGAGTACGGCTGGCAGCAGCAACGCCCGAAGAGGGGGCGGGCCCATTTTGACTATCGTGCCGAGTGAGGACTGGCTGCCAAACGCGCCGCAGCCCCGGGGAGAAGATTGCCGGGGGCATCCAGAGCCTGAAGGCAAGTGAGGAGCAGCAGAGGCAGTGGTGAGGCACATGTGAAGGAGAACTCGGTAGACAAAGTAAACGTGCCTTATCTTCGGAGCGGGGCGATCGTCCCAGGGAGCACAGATAAGTCCTAAGCAGGCGCGAAAAAGTGACACGCGCCCCGGTGTGAAGCAGTCCTAGGCCCGACTGCGGAGGGGTAACCGCTGGGGGGCCCTCCTCCATGAGAGGGACCCCCTCCCCAGTACCCTGAAACGAAAGAAAGGGGCCGATTGCTGCAGGGCCCAAAGTGAGGAGAGTGAGTATCGGAAGAACCAGGCATTAATCCACAGCACCTGTTATCTGCAACGTCAGGGGCCTGGGGGGGAACTTGACAGGCTGCGCAGGGAGAATCTTCCAGTGGCAGGCGGCAGGAATTACCCCCTCCCCCCCATAGAGAGACCACTAGCCGTGGACAGATGGCGGGAGTCTGGGGCCCGAAGGGATCGCACCAAACCAAGCTGGACAAATTCACCCTTTCAAAGAGCCAGGAGGGGAAGGACTCTCCTGGAGACCAACTGTCGACAACATCTCCGTCTCAGGGAATGAGCGAAGCCTTATTGCTGCAGGACATCATGGCGGCAGTACAGGGGGTGCGAACGGCATTGGAGGGGCGAATAGATAATGTGGGTGCAGAAGTGACCCTGATACGGGCGGATCTCCGAAATATGAACGCAAGACTTCAAACAATGGAAGACACCACGCAGACGATTACACAAGACACTAAAGCCCTGCAGGAAAAAGTTGGGGAACTCCAAGCAACAACGACCAGCTTAAAAGCGAAGCTGGCGGACCTTGAAGGAAGGTCAAGGAGGAACAATGTACGCATTTTGGGGGTGCCTGAAAGGGCGGAGGGCCCGGCCACAGATCTCTTTGTGGAGGAGCTGATTACCAAGACTCTGCAACCTCGAGGTCTGTCGAAGCTATTCACGGTGGAGAGAGCCCTGAGAGTGCCGGGGGGGAGACCAAGACCCGGGGCCCCACCGAGACCGATACTGGCCCGTCTCCTCAATTTTAGAGATCGGGATGTGGTCCTCCAGACGGCCAGGGTAACCCCCCAGATATGCTATGAAAACACAAAAATATCCTTCTTCCCAGACTACACTCAGAAGGTGCAAAGGCTAAGACGAATGTTTTTGGCAGTGAAGCAAGAGCTACATAAGAGAGAGGTGAAATACTCCATGATGTACCCGGCGAAACTACGGGTGGAAGAAGGGGGTAAATCATGGTTCTTCGAATCGCCTAAGGAGGCCTGGGCATGGTTGGAGGGCTGGAGGACTCTAGGGCGCCCACCATAAAAATGGGACCAAGGCACACAGCCCAACCGCACGTCCCAGTCCATCGAAAGAGAAAAGGGGGAGAGACACATCGGAGACGAGACCAGCGCTACTCGAACGAGGGACTGATCTCGAAGCGGGACGACCGGTGGGTGAAGAGACGGTTTGGTCAGGGAGGTGGGGGGAGTGTCCCCCCTCCCGCTTTCTCCCCCGAGGAGCGCCCAGCGCCCGGCTCCTGTGGGCCATAGGGGAGGCGAGGTAAAACAACTCTTGATTGGGACATATAAGGATGTGCAGCGCACCACGTTAGGGTGGACTTTGGACAAGGCTGAGGTTTGTAGTTGGGGGAGGGAGGCCAAACTGAATTTACTCTAATGGGGTCAAGGTCTGGATGCCGGGGGGGCGCTAGCGAGCCGGCTGCAAGATGGCCACCACGCTGTGAGACTCTGCCGGCTGGGCAGCTAATCCGGCATTTATCCTGTGGGCAGCCTGCCCATTGCGACCCACAAATTAGGGGAATCGACTCTGCTTGGGCTGCTGCACCCGCCGATGCTGACAGTGGCTGTGGCGGGGTACTGGATCTGGTGAATTTGGATGAGACCACCTCCTGCGGCATAATGGCGGCGGCGGCCTGGCCGCAGCCCTGTCTCCGATAGCTCCTGCGTGGAACCGGCTGGAGCTGACGCCGGTGCCTGTACATTACCGAGGGCCAGTGACGGCGATTGGCACCTGCAGTGCGGAGGATCTGTGACCCGTGGCTGCTGAGCAGGGGCTGGGACGGGCAGCCGGCGGCTCTGCCTTCTGGACTGGCAGAGCCCCGCATGGAGCCCCCTGCAGCGACGCCTGGCCCCTGATTGTGCAAGTAAGTGGCAGCGGCGCATCGGCCGGGGGGTCGCCCGGCGGGGAGAGCGAGCCACCGGCTTGATGCCGGGAACCGAGCGCGAGCAAGCGGACGACCTGTGGGGCCGAGACCCCTGATCAGCGGCGCTCGCTTTTGGCTGGGCCCTGCTTGCTGCGGGTACCTCCTGCTGGGTGGATTGCTGGGAGAGCCTCCTCTTTGGCAATCCTGAACTGCGGGCGGGCGGGACCGGGGGTGGAGTGCGACCCCCGTTGGCTCGGCCTGCGCCATCGCTGATTGTGGAGAACAGGACCTCTGCTGTTCCATCGGCGCCGCTGGCTGGACATTCCCGCACACACCGGCGTAGCTGATTCTGTCCGCGCATCGGCGATTGAGGCCCCCTGTGACCCTCCTGGAGCTGGGCCTCCCTTTCGAGTCACTTGACCCTGGGCCCCCTGCGGACTGCCCGCTGACGCCGCTTGGTGGCGTTGCGCTGTGGCCCCGGGGGGTATTTGTCGGGTCCCCCGCCTTGACTAACATTTTGTGCTCTCTTCTGGTCACTCGCATGTTGCACCGTGCTGATTGCCCCATGTTTGGGCTACCGCTGTGACCGGGGGACTGACCTGCGGGCTGCCGGGCGTGGTGACTGGGGACCCTGTGGTGGATCGAGGTGGGGGTGCGTCCTGGAGGCCCCCTCCGTGTATCACCAGCGCAACGGGGACACTGCCTCCTGTGAGGCGGGGCCTGGTCCCTTGTAGGTGAAGTAGCAGGGCCCGGTGCGGTCTGCTGCGGCCCTGACTCGGACGTCTGCTGGCGGACCATTAGTACTTGCCTCGATTGCCCTTCCCTCGGTGGGCCTGGCTCCTGGCATCGGGGGGGGGCGACTGGCGCTTCCGGATTGCACTGGTCTGCCGTAGTCCCCCTAGCAAACGCAGTGCCGTTGTGACAATATGGGCAAAACCGACGCCAAACAGTCAAAGCTCTCCTTCGACCCTCGAAAACCCCCCAAGGTAGCTAACCCCCCGGTGGCAGTACTTGAAGGAGAGAACATGGCGGTCGCGCCGGTCCCGGCGCCCTGTATACGCTCCATGTTTCTTGAGCTGAAGACATCGTTGGCAGCCATTGACCTAAAAATAGACTCCATGTCTGACCGACTCAAAGATAAAGTAGCCAACCATGATGAGCGCATCGCTGAGGTTGAACAACGCACCTCTGCACTGGAGGATGAGGGAACGGTGACGCGTGAAAAACTTCATAATATGGAGAAGGTCCTTGAGGTGATTCGCGCCAAAAATGAGGACCTCGAGGCCCGGTCCCGGCGCAATAACCTGTGCATTCTGGGAGTCCCCGAGTCCACTGCCATGACACGTGTGGAAGATTACGTCGAGGACATGCTTCGGGCCCTATTTGGGGACTCCCTGTCGTCTGTGTGCATGGTGGAGCGGGTCCACAGATCCCTGGGCCAGCGGCCTCCCCCGGGCGCCCCGGCCCGCCCCATCATCGCGAGGCTGCTGAACTATAGGGATCGCAACATGGTTCTTGGCAAGGCCCGTGATCTGCCGGACTCTAGATACCAGGGCAATGTTATTTCGTTTTTCCCGGACTTCACGATGGCGGTCCAGGCGGCCCACTGCGAATTTGTCCCCGTCAAACAGTTATTACAGCAGCAGGACATCAAATACTCTCTCCTGTACCCGGCGAGGCTGCGGGTTTTCCACTCTGGCAAGACATCTTACTTTACTGACCCCAAGCTGGCTGCTAAGTTTGCCCGCACCCTCAAGCGCCCGAAACCGGCCGCTGTTGTGGATAACGATCGGCGGGCTGGAGATGAACTCAATGAAAATGACTGAGGGCTGTGCAGCTGCCTTGCCTTGTTTAATTGGCTCTTATGTACCCTTTGGTTTAATTGTCTTTTCCATTTGATTACTGCCTTATTGCAGCTTGGCCCTTTTTATTTATTTATTTGAAAAGTTTTTTATAGCGCTGGCTAGACCCGGAGGTATCAGAGCGCTTTACATGAGATAGGACATTGTTTCAGGACATTGTTACATAGTTACATCAGTTACAGTTGCAATTACCAGTATATGCTTAGGAGAAAAACGTGAGCTTACACAAAAATATAAGATATTAGCGCGTAGCATATCCAAGACACACGTTATATGAGGAATGGAAGGAAGTGGGGGAAAGGTAGACAGGGGAGAGGAAAGCAGACAGAGTCAGGTAGATCTGAAGGGGGAAAGTACTCCTGGGGGAACAAAGCAGTCAAGGCAGTCGAGGAGAGAGACAGATAAAACCGTGAAGAACCGTGAAAAACAATGTCCGATGTCCGGCTGGGTAGGTGACGGCCAAGGGGGTGACCCAGAGACAGACTCCGCTATAGCTGCATAGGACAGCTCCACCGGGCAGCGGCCAAAGGTACTCGGGCTCCGCAGAAAGTACAAACAGTTTTAGTTTCAGCCTGTGGGGCATCATCATAGTTCAATAGAAGGCAGGCACAGGCAGCATCTCGGGATCGAACGCCGTGAAAGGCGAGTACAGTGCAACAGTCCACAAACAAGTGGTGCCCCTGGTGTTCCGTACGGAGTAAGCCTGTGGCTCTTCACACCAATGTGGGAGTTGTAGCTCATTGTGGTAAAGGACCACTGTGGCGGCCATCTTGGGGTCAGGCAAGAGATTCTGCCCCTGGTGTTCCATTCGGCCGGTCCCCTTTTTAACAATTTTTTTTTACCCTTTGTAGTCTCAGGGGCCCCTAGGGTATTCCCTCCGCTTCTTCAGGAGTCTCCTGAACTGTCACAGGAGGAAACTCTTCATTGATGCCTTTCAGTTGCCATAATAGGGTCAGGCGGGAGCATTTCGCATTCAGGTCCAGAGCGTGCGTGCCCACTGAGTCCACGTCGGCCTGTAACGCCACCATCTTAGTGCTCATATCCGCACGGAACTCCACAAAGGAGGCACTAATATCTGCTTTTATGTCCTTCCGGAGCTCTTTCTTGAAGTCGCGGAGCGACGCCAGCAGGTCTTCACGAGTGAGCGCCATTCCGTCCTCAGGGAGCGCAGTATTCTCCTTTTCCACCCTGGTGTCCGACGGGGCGAAGTAGTTAGAGACTCTATTGCCTTGCGTCTTCTTGGGCGGCATATGGCATCGAGCCTCGGACAGCATGGAGCCGCACCCCCCCTCCTCTGGACACTTGCGAGTCTGGGATACTTCGGGGCCTTGAGCTGCTTCCAGGGGGAAATAAGGTCTTTAGCACCTCTGCCGCTTAATGTGCTCACCGTAGATTAGGGAGGACGTCTTCTTCTGGCCCCTTGCCCCTCCCAGCAGCCGGGTGCGGTGTAAAGATGCGTGGGGTGGCTCCCCCGGTCGAACTGCCGTTGTTGCGCACTGTCCCTGAGAAGTGTTAGGGCCTGCTCGCAGCCATCTTAAGGTCAGGCACTGTGGATGCTGGTTGGGCTCGGGGCCTCGTGGGGCTTGAATTGCGGCCAAATTGGGAGGCGCTGATCAAATCCCTCACATCCCCGCACGCAGCGCTTGTCCCCACCTGGGTCTGATGAGGTCAGTCGAGCTCTCCTTGCCTATCCTCGCTTGGGTAGACCCTCTGCAGACCCCTCCAATGGTGTTTTCAAGCTTGCTCCATAGGGAGCCCCCCTGCTCCCAAGCCGGGCTGGCACGAAGCACGATTTCCGCGCCGCGCACCCGGTGGCTTTTGCAGTCACCTAGGAGCAGCGGTCACTCTGCATTCAGCTCCCGCTGCCGGCCGCCGCCGTGTTTGTATCAGACCCGCCCGTGCTCGGCTGTGTGGACCCCTCGTGTCCGTGAGTGGAGAGTGGCACCCCGTGATGGCGGACCACCCACCTGATACTGTGAGTTCTTTATGAGCTCTCGCCCGGCCACCCAGCTCTCTTGGCTGGGATCCGCTGAGCTTCCTGGTGTTCCCCCTGGGATGAGTCCCGCATTACGATTTGACGTTGGCCCCCTGTGGCCTAGTTGGGAATGGGTGGGTACTTCTCAGCCTAGTTGGGTGGCTGCTGTGGGTGGGGGGTGGGTTGGGGGTGTGATGGTTGCACTGTCTGCAAGATTTTTCGTCTGTCTCTTCCTTGTTTCCTTCCCTTCCCCTCTTTTTCCCCCTCTCTGGCCCAACTATCACGGCTGCGCGCTATTTGGCTCCCCTCCCTCTCGCTCCCTCATTGCTCGCGACTTGTGGTGGTGGGCTGATGGCTGACGACTCTAACACCGAGCGCACGCTCAAAGCTATAACCTGGAATGTGCGGGGCTAGAATGACTGCAGAAAGGTGAGGCTTGTGGCAGTAAGTTGAATTGACATGGGGCAGATATATGCTTCCTGCAGGAGGTACATCTGACGCGTGATACATACTCGCGCTTGCGAGCGGGCTGGATGGGTGACAAATTTATTGCAGGATACTCTGGGTACGCTCGGGGCACAGCTATTATCCTTCGGAAGGGTCTACCTTGGCACACACGTACCACCATTCTGGATCCCCTGGGTCGATACGTCAAGGTTGCGGGAATACTGGGTGGGTGCCCCGTTCGACTGGTCTTGATTCATGGGCCTAACGATGATGACCCTCAGTTTTTTAGTGAAGTGTGGAGGCTTGTGGAATCTCTTGGCCCTGGGGCGGTGCTGTGGGGTGGAGACTTCAACATGGTACTCAACCCAGTTAGGGACAGGCTGGGGGGCTCGCGTCACCCTCACCCTTGGACTGCGGCACAGCTTCAGGTGCTGATGGAGGACTATGGCCTGACGGATGTCTGGCGTCGGCTCCACCGCACGGCCCTGAGGGCACCTGCATCTCCACTGCAGGCCCAACTTGGTCCAGGATAGACTACTGGATCATCTCTCATGATGCAGATGGCCGGGTCCGTCGCTGCTCACACCTCGCGCGCTCCCTATCGGACCACGCCCCGGTGCTACTGGAATTCGTGCTGCCCGGTGCGCCGAGCAGGTCCTTCAGCTGGAGACTCCCTGCAGGTGCTCTCCGCGATCAGGTCTTCCGAGAAGGCATCGAGCTTGCAATCACGGAATACTTTGAGCTCAATGAAGGATCGGTTGACTCCCCATCCACGCTATGGGAAGCTTTTAAAACAGTGATTCGAGGTAAATGTATAGCTAAACAAGCCGGCGTCCTTCGCTCTTTTCGGGGGGACCTGAGACGCCTTGAAGGCGACATACGGTTGCTGGAACAGGAATACTTTGCCACTAACCGACTTTCCCTTCTCGCTCAGATTAAATCCAAGCTGAAAGAATTTGACGAGGCTGTGGTGCGGGAGACGCACTATCTGGGGAGGGAGGCTCGAGCCCGTCGGTACGGTGAAGGGGATAGAGCTGGTAAGACCCTGGCAGGTTTGCTTCGGAAGCCGTGGGCTAACGATTATATTTGCGAGTTGCGCTCGGTCAAGGACGAGTTAGTGGTGGGACAAGATGCGGTCCAGGCCGAAATGATGGCGTTTTACTCCTCACTGTACGCCTCGCACCAGGCGGAAGTCCCTGCTGACCTGCTTTCATTTTACGACTCGATCGAACTTGTTTGGCTAAGTGATGCTCACCGCAGGTACTTGGACGAACCTTTCTCCGTAGAGGAGGTTATTGGAATAATTCGGGCCATGCCGGGGGACAAAGCCCCAGGGCTGGACGGCCTCACCCCAGCCTTTTATAAGGAGTTTGCACCGTTGCTCGCGACCCATCTGCTTAACATGTAGGAAGACTCCTTGGAGACGGGCGTCCTCTCTCCCTCCCTTCGGGAGGCACTCCTTGTGACCATACTTAAGCAGGATAAAGATGTATTATTATGCGATTCCTACCGGCCCCTCTCCATGATCAATGTCGATAATAAAATCCTTGCAAAGCTTCTCGCCTCGCGTCTGTTGCCCTTGCTTCCTACGATTCTCCGGCCGGATCAATGCGGCTTCGTCCCGGGCAGGAGCACTGCCCACAACCTACGTACCCTCTTTGCCGTGATGCAAGGGATTGATCCCGCTCTCTCTGCAGCAGCAGTGTTCCTCGACGCCACCAAAGCGTTCGACACACTGGAATGGCATTACCTCTTCTCGTTGCTTTCCCGAATTGGCCTGAGCCCTTCATTCCTCAAGAAAATTGCGTTGCTATACACCTCCCCTTCGGCTCGTCTGCGTATTAACAGAGTCATCTCCCCCCCGGTTAGGATTGCCCGGGGCACTAGACAGGGGTGCCCGCTGTCGCCCCTTCTCTTCGCGATCGCGATGGAGCTGCTGGCGGCCCGGTTGCGACAGCTGCACGTGCGGATAGGCCTCGATTTCACGCCCCGGGTGGTCCTGGAATCCATGTATGCGGACGATGTGACCCTCTACGTCCAACACCCCGCGGACAATCTCCACCCCCTGATACGGGAAATCATTCGATTTGGTGGCCTCTCGGGTGTTACCATAAACTGGGGGAAATCTATCATCTTCCCACTCACTGCAGTAACTGCTGCATTCCAGTCTGAATTTCCTCTCAAATGGGCTGACTCCCTCGTAAAATATTTAGGAATCTGGATTAGTAGGGACCAGGTCGAACTGTGGAGCTATAACTATGGCAGACTCATGGACTGGTTTGAAGACAGGCTTCCCCGCTGGAGGGCTCTACCTCTCTCGCTCATGGGGCGACTTGCCATCGCTAAGATGGTAGTCTTGCCCAAGTTCCTTTATATCTTCGTTAATCTCCCTCTCCCCCTCACGGTCGCATTCAAGAAGCGCCTCCGTTCCAATTTGATCTACTTGGTCTGGGCGGGAGGACAGCTGCGGGTCTCCTGGGAAACTCTCACGCTCCCATTCGAGCAGGGAGGTCTGGGGGCGCCGGACATGGAATTATATCACTCCTGTGCCAAGGCGCAATTCGCATTCCACTGGGTATTTCCAACGCCGTTTCTGGCGCACGCGGCCCCCGAGTTTGACCTGGCAGACCCGATTCTGCTGCCTATGGTGATGTTCCGTTCGCAGAGCCGCCCGCAGGCCGGGATAGACACGGTTGGCAGCACGGTATGGGCATGGCAGACGCTCCACCGACGTGCAGGTCTGGACACCCTATTTGCGCCCTCAGTGCCGATTACGGGCCACCCAGAGTTGCCCTTTGCGGTGGAGCGGGGGTCTGCCGGCGGTTGCGCAATTTACAGGTACACACGCTGGGGCGGGCATTCCCTGATGGGGTTTTTATAGACCTTGACGCTGCTCTAGGTGAGGAGCATACTGGACTCCTGGACAGGATGACTTATTTCCAGCTCTGTGCGGCCATGAGGGCGAGGTTTGCCTCATTCCCATTGGCTCCACCCACGTTTCAGGTATTGGAAGCGTTTCTATCCAACCCTTCATCCCGCAAACTCATAACGCGCCTGTACCCTGGTATGCAGCGGGACCACCCTGTGATCGCACCCCTGGCTCAGACTGCTTGGGAGGAGTGCCTGGGTACGCTGTTTGAGGAAGGAGTGTGGGCCTACTGCTGCGCGCAATCTAAAGACTTGTCACCCAATTACAGACTTCGATTAGTCCGCTTTAAGTTTCTCCATAGACTCTATAGAACCCCGGTAGGATGTTTAGTGCGGCGCTAAGTGTGGAGACGTGCTGTGTGCGATGTGGAATGCCTGAGGCCTTCTTCCTGCACCTTGCCTGGGAGTGTCGAGAGGTTGCGAACTTCTGGGGATGTGTGTTTGATGTTCTGGATGAAATGCTGAGGTACAGGGTGGAGCGAACCCTGCTGGTTGCCCTGCTGGTCTATGTTAAGCCCCTACCCAAGAGCATCAGACGACTTGCTGCTATGTTGCTGTTGTTGGCAAAGAGACGCGTGGCGATCTGCTGGGGCTGTCGACGTAGGCCGCGGAGGGATGACTGGCTGTCAGATGCAGCGTTTTGCCAAACACAGTTGTCTGAGTATTGGGACCTGATGCCCACGCAGGCGCGACCCCTGGATATTTGGGAGCCCCTGCAACAGTTTTTGCAAGCACAGAGTAGCGACCAGGCCCAAGGCCCTGCGGCAGAGGAGTAGGGAGAAAGCGTTGTGGGAGGCACCCATTGGGAGGAGGCCCCCCTTCACCATCTGCGCCCCAACAGCATTTTATCTTGCCTTTTCGACATGGTCAGAGAGGTTCCTCCCCTTCCCTTTCCCCTCTTCCCTCATTTTTACTGGATGCACAGTTGCATCCCTTCTCTTCCATGCGACTATATTGGACTTTGCCGAGTTCTGAAGAACAAAGGTCAGGTTGGGCCCCATGGACTACAGCGAGCCCATTGGAACACTCTGGTAGGCTCTGACAGGATAATATCGTATTGTACCACTGTTCTGATGGTTTGCATTCTGGTGCGCTCTCATGCTCTTCCTTTCCATAATGTGAAATTTCCTGTATGTGTCCGTTTCTACCAATAAAGTTTTTTGAAAACTCAAAAAAAAAAAAAGTAGGGATGCCAAGGAGGTACACGGTCTCCTGATGGTTCAACCAGGGGGGGACAGGCGCTCTGCTAAGTTGAGGGAGGCGGGTTGGTTGGGTCCGCCTGGCAGGGTTGCGGGGTGGGGGGCAGTTTTCAGGGAGTTATGGAGGGGGGGGAGTTACACACCCCATTGGGTGAGGTCACAATTGTTGCTCAAAGACACAGAGTAAACCCAGAATCAAGGAGGGATAACCATCCATTGACACAAGCACCTGGAATCAACTTAGCGGGATGTCACTTAGCTAGATTGATAGACTGGGGGGTCCCTGAGACGCCAAAGCTACTCTCATTCTCTCACTGCCCAATATGGCCCAAAAGGTGATACCTGAATTAAAGCTGCTGACGTGGAATGTCAACGGCTTGGGGGACAAAATAAAAAGAGGGATAGTGATGCAATTTATAAAACGACACTCACCTGACGTAATCCTAATGCAGGAAATCCACCTGCTGGCCAATAAATGTAAAGCGATGGACAGATGGGGTTACAGGATGGAGAGTCACGCTGGGTTCACCGCTATCTCCAGAGGCACAGGAATTCTCCTTAAGAAGCGACTCCCACTTATCATAGAAAGAACTTGGACAGATAAACTGGGAAGGTATGCAGGACTTTCCGGGAAATGGGAAGGCGAAATATTTCATAATATCTCAGTTTATGTCCCTCCGTCTCAGGCAAATTCGACTCTCCCAGACCTGGGGAGACTGCTGCTAGACCTACCGACAGGACATCTTATCATTGGGGGAGATTTTAATATGACGTTTGATGATGCAATTGACAGTTTTCCGGGGAGGAAGACCCACGTAGCACCCACTCCCCTAGCTAACTTTCTCCAAGCTCTCGGGCTCGCAGACGTCTGGAGAACACACTACCCACTACAGAAAGAATATACATTCCACTCTAGTGTGCACAACAGTCGCTCAAGGATAGACTTCCTGATCGCTCCCTCCACCCAAGTGCAGGGCTTCACTTCGATCAGACACCTCCCTCGGGGGATATCAGATCACTCCCCAGTCTGGGTGACGTGCTCGGTCGGCAAGCCAAAGCCGGGCACCATGATTGCCATCAATGTCAGGTTCCTGAAAATACCGGAAATTAGGGGAAAGTTCAGGGAAGCAACAGAGAATTATTTTAAGGAGAATGAACTCTCGGTAACATCAAAAATAACACTCTGGGAGGCATATAAAGTAGTTATTAGAGGGCAAGCACTGGTGTCTATGATAGGACATAAGCGGGAAGGGCGACGGGAGGTGGAAGAAGTAGAAGAGTGTAAAATGGAATTGGAGCGGAAGGTGAGGGACACAGACAGCGACGATACAAAACATTTATTAAGCCTAAAACAACAAGAGTATCGAGATTTGCCGACCAATGCAGCGCGGGCGGCGCAAGACGAGACAAGGTATTGTGTGTGTGAGTATGGGGATAAAGCGGGGAGGCTTATCGCCTGGCTCGATAAACAAGAAAAGGCCAAGAGATGGGTGGCGTCAATTCAAACGAAGGGTGCGAAGACCCTTACTGACCCACAGGATATCGCGGAGGAATTCGCCAATCATTATGCCAGGGTCTACACATCTGACACCTTGGTAACAGCTCCAGAAGCCCTACAGCTCATTAAAGAGAGACCTCTGCCCCAACTCACACCAGAAGAGGTACAAGCCCTAGACGAAGAGCTGACCGCCGAGGAGCTGCAGCAAGCTCTGATGGAGGTTAAGTCTGGGAGGGCCCTGGGTCCCAATGGGATACCAGTGGAACTCTACAAATCCACGGCTAAACACATAGTACCCCACCTCTTGAAAATGTATGAGGAGAGCCAAGATACAGGAATATTACCCCTGGAACACAGAATAGCCTCAATCGTAGTAATCCACAAAGAAGGGAAGCCTAGGGATCACTGTGGATCATTTCGGCCCATTTCATTACTAAATGCGGAGGAAAAGATCCTAGCCAAACTCTTGGCGCGCCGCATAATTGCTGTCCTGCCCAAGGTAATACACCCAGACCATTTGGGTTTTATGCCAGGCCGTAACACAGCCCTGAACCTACGCAGGCTTCAGGGGGTTCTGGGCCAAGCACACACGATACAGGAAGACGCAGTGATGCTATCCCTTGACGCCCGTATGGCCTTTCATATGATCGAGTGGCCCTTCTTACTAGCGGTGCTAGAGCATATGGGGTGGGGCCGAGGTTTCGGGCATGGGTCCAGCTCCTATACACGGCGCCACTTGCGCATGTAAGGGTCAATGGGAGGGTGTCACGAACATTCCAACTTTACCGCGGTACCAGACAGGGCTGCCCCCTTTCGCCCCTTCTCTTCGCCCTGGCCCTGGAGCCCTTGGCAACCTGGATCTGAGGGGATCTGTTAATCCGTGGGCTGCGTTGGTCAATGGACTGGGAAGATAGAATATCGCTATACGCCGATGATATTCTTTTATATGTGGCCTCTCCCAAATCTTCCATTTCCAGAATCCTAAACGTCTTTGACACTTATCGCCGGTACTCCGGCTATACGATCAATGGGACGAAATCGGTGGTGCTTATCCTTCGCGGGCAGGCTCTGACACTGCCTGGGGATTGCAGGGCGAGGGTGGTGACAGAAGGGTTCCGCTACCTGGGTATTTTCGTCACGACTAATCAGGACTTGTTCACGGCCCAAAATTTACGACCCCATTGAATCGCCTAATGGTCGATGTGCAACATTGGAGAACGCTCCCCCTCTCGCTACTGGCTAGGGCAACCCTATTTAAAATGATGGCCCTGCCACGATTCCTGTATGCCCTCCAAAACACTCCCTTTTCAGTACCCGATGACTACTTCAAAGCTATACAGGGTGAAATTAGGAAACTATTGTGGGACGGAGGGGCGCCAAGGATAGCCCTTCCAAAGCTCACCAGGGGTTGGTATGATGGGGGAATAGCCCTCCCCGATATCCGAAATTACTACTGAGCTGCGCATCTAATGGTAGTTAATCAATGGGCACACCAACCCATGGCCGAGCCAGCGTATCGGATGGATCGACTTACGCTGGAATCCGGGGGTTACCTTCGGGCCCTCTACACCCCCCCAAGAGACTCCACTTGATAGGCCCTGCGGCCCTGACGGTCCAGATCTGGCATTCTACTACGGCTGAGATGGGATGGAAAAACAAGATCACACAGACCACGCCACTGTGGGAGTCCCACCTCCTGGACAGGTTGAGGGTACGACAGGGATTTGATAGATGGGACCTTCTGGGCATATCGACAGTTGGAGACATGTGGAAGGGAGGAAGTGTTAGATCTTTTACGGGCTTACAGAAGGACTACAATCTCTCTCCCATGGAAGCGTTTCGATGCATACAACTCAGGCATGCCCTGCAGGCTGTGTTGCCTAAATGAGAATCCCTTCCAGAGTCTTCCCCTCTAAAGTGTAGGTTACTGGAGGAGCACATTACAAAAAAGGCAATCTCCCTAACCTACAAAAAGTTAATAAATAACGTACCAGACCAGCTAACTAAACTAAGGGAAAAATGGGAAGTTGATATTCCATAGCAAAACCAAAGGGGATGATGGACGGAGTGTTGAACATTGCAAGCACTCACCCCCAGTCAACTGATCTGGGTTTAATCCATCATCATTCTTTAGCTCACTCCGTCACCCCAGTTCAGACATGGCCATATGCAAATCAGTCTGACCCTGTGCCTCATGGGAACAGTCCAGCCCGAACTGCCAAGCCAAGTCTTCCCTGGACCGGAAACAAGCAGCCTGGGACCAGTTTCTGGCTAACAGCCGTCATCAGCCAGGCTATCTTGAATCCAGTGGCAAAGTGAGCAAGGGACCCACGTCTGGGCATACCCTGCCAACTTAGGGCGAACATAGCAAAACCAAAGGGGATGATGGACGGAGTGTTGAACATTGCAAGCACTCACCCCCAGTCAACTGATCTGGGTTTAATCCATCATCATTCTTTAGCTCACTCCGCCACCCCAGTTCAGACATGGCCATATGCAAATCAGTCTGACCCTGTGCCTCATGGGAACAGTCAAGCCCAAACTGCCAAGCCATGTCTTCCCTGGACCGGAAACAAGCATCCTGGGACCGGTTTCTGGCTTACAGCCGTCATCAGCCAGGCTATCTTGAATCCAGTGGCAAAGTGAGCAAGGGACCCACGTCTGGGCATACCCTGCCAACTTAGGGCGAACATAGCAAAAACAAAGGGGATGATGGACGGAGTGTTGAACATTGCAAGTACTCACCCCCAGTCAACTGATCTGGGTTTAATCCATCATCATTCTTTAGCTCACTCCGCCACCCCAGTTCAGACATGGCCATATGCAAATCAGTCTGACCCTGTGCCTCATGGGAACAGTCCAGCCCGAACTGCCAAGCCATGTCTTCCCTGGACCGGAAACAAGCATCCTGGGACCGGTTTCTGGCTTACAGCCTTCATCAGCCAGGCTATCTTGAATCCAGTGGCAAAGTGAGCAAGGGACCCACGTCTGGGCATACCATGCCAACTTAGGCTGAACATAGCAAAACCAAAGGGGATGATGGACGGAGTGTTGAACATTGCAAGCACTCACCTCCAGTCAACTGATCTGGGTTTAATCCATCATCATTCTTTAGCTCACTCCGCCACCCCAGTTCAGACATGGCCATATGCAAATCAGTCTGACCCTGTGCCTCATGGGAACAGTCCAGCCCGAACTGCCAAGCCATGTCTTCCCTGGACCAGAAACAAGCATCCTGGGACCGGTTTCTGGCTTACAGCCGTCATACGCCAGGCTATCTTGAATCCAGTGGCAAAGTGAGCAAGGGACCCACGTCTGGGCATACCCTGCCAACTTAGGGCGAACATAGCAAAACCAAAGGGGATGATGGACCGAGTGTTGAACATTGCAAGCACTCACCCCCAGTCAACTGATCTGGGTTTAATCCATCATCATTCTTTAGCTCACTCCGCCACCCCAGTTCAGACATGGCCATATGCAAATCAGTCTGACCCTGTGCCTCATGGGAACAGTCCAGCTGTTGGCGGAGTGAGCTAAAGAATGATGATGGATTAAACCCAGATCAGTTGACTCGGGGTGAGTGCTTGCAATGTTCGACACTCCGTCCATCATCCCTTTTGGTTTTGCTATGTTCGCCCTAAGTTGGCAGGGTATGCCCAGACGTGGGTCCCTTGCTCACTTTGCCACTGGATTCAAGATAGCCTGGCTGATGACGGCTGTTAGCCAGAAACTGGTCCCAGGATGCTTGTTTCCGGTCCAGGGAAGACATGGCTTGGCAGTTCGGGCTGGACTGTTCCCATGAGGCACAGGGTCAGACTGATTTGCATATGGCCATGTCTGAACTGGGGTGGCGGAGTGAGCTAAAGAATGATGATGGATTAAACCCAGATCAGTTGACTGGGGGTGAGTGCTTGCAATGTTCAACACTCCGTCCATCATCCCCTTTGGTTTTGCTATGTTCAGCTCTAAGTTGGCAGGGTATGCCCAGACGTGGGTCCCTTGCTCACTTTGCCACTGGATTCAAGATAGCCTGGCTGATGACGGCTGTTAGCCAGAAACCGGTTCCAGGATGCTTGTTTCGGTCCAGGGAAGACATGGCTTGGCAGTTCGGGCTGGACTGTTCCCATGAGGCACAGGGTCAGACTGATTTGCATATGGCCATGTCTGAACTGGGGTGGCGGAGTGAGCTAAAGAATGATGATGGATTAAACCCAGATCAGTTGACTGGGGGTGAGTGCTTGCAATGTTCAACACTCCGTCCATCATCCCCTTTGGTTTTGCTATGTTCGCCCTAAGTTGGCAGGGTCTGCCCAGACGTGGGTCCCTTGCTCACTTTGCCACTGGATTCAAGATAGCCTGGCTGATGACGGCTGTTAGCCAGAAACCGGTCCCAGGATGCTTGTTTCCGGTCCAGGGAAGACATGGCTTGGCAGTTCGGGCTGGACTGTTCCCATGAGGCACAGGGTCAGACTGATTTGCATATGGCCATGTCTGAACTGGGGTGGCGGAGTGAGCTAAAGAATGATGATGGATTGAACCCAGATCAGTTGACTGGGGGTGAGTGCTTGCAATGTTCAACACTCCGTCCATCATCCCCTTTGGTTTTGCTATGTTCGTCCTAAGTTGGCAGGGTATGCCCAGACGTGGGTCCCTTGTTCACTTTGCCACTGGATTCAAGATAGCCTGGCTGATGACGGCTGTTAGCCAGAAACCAGTCCCAGGATGCTTCTTACCGGTCCAGGGAAGACATGGCTTGGCAGTTCGGGCTGGACTGTTCCCATGAGGCACAGGGTCAGACTGATTTGCATATGGCCATGTCTGAACTGGGGTGGCGGAGTGAGCTAAAGAATGATGATGGATTAAACCCAGATCAGTTGATTGGGGGTGAGTGCTTGCAATGTTCAACACTCCGTCCATCATCCCCTTTGGTTTTGCTAAGTTGATATTCCAGACATACAAGATGAGGAGTGGACCGAGGCACTCGCCTCCCTGCTGGAGGTGGCCATCAGGGCCCGGTTCCGGATAGTGCAACTTAAAATCTTTCATAGGGCCTACATCTCACGCACCACATTAGTAAAGATGGGAAAAAACGTAGAAGCCCTCTGTTGTAGGGGATGTAGGCGGGAAGGTTGCTTTTATCACATAATTTGGTCTTGTCCCAGGATTCAGGAGTATTGGTCAGCAATAATCCAATGCTTAACAGTGGTATATGGGAATGAGCTGCCCCTGACTCCAAAGTGGTGTTTACTGAATGTGTGGGAGCCGACTGACTTGGGCAGAGCCGACCAAATAGGGGTGACACTAGCACTGATTATCGCCAAAAGAAATGTAGTACGGTTATGGGGGGCGGACTCGATCCCCACCCTGAGGGACTGGAAAAGGGAAATGGACTGGTGCATGGTGGCGGAGAAGGCGGTCTATACCAACAGGGGATGCCCCCAAAAATGGGGGAAGGTATGGAATAAATGGAACATGTTTAGAGGTAACCCATGTTCGGCCCCAAGGTCACAGCGGTGGGGGGAGGAAACAGAGGAGCAAATTAACTGAAGGGGGAAAAGCGATGTGACATCCCGGGGGTGACACGATGTAAATGTTAAGATTGCTATAAAGGTAACCAGGAGCGATGGGAAATATTGTGCTATAAACACAGTGACGATGTATGTGTTATGTGTCTTGAAATAAAAATATTTAAAACTTTTTTTTAAAAATGTATATTCAGATACGTTTGGGATGGTTTGGCCAGGGGAGGAGGGTAGAAGGTATATAGTGGAGGGTCTCCAAATTTGTCTCCATTGGAATTTTCATGGAAGTGTTTTGCTGAAAGATAGCCTAAAAACTGCTTGATAGAACTGTAACAAACATAGGGTTGTATGTCAGAATACTGAGTACAAAAATATTGAAATACAAAAATATTGTGACCAGAATATCAACTTTCAAATTATACGAAGCTAAATACATGTAAGTAAGTTTAGATTTATTACTCTTACTATAATTCTTAACTCCAAATGCACGCACCTTGAATATCTCTCTCTCTCTCTGCATATGCATATATATATGTATATTTATATATATATGTGTGTGTGTGTGTGCATGTGTGTTTGTATATATGTATTTATATGTGTGTATACCCACATATATGGTAGACGTCCACAAATTATTTTTATTTAAGGTTCACATCACATGAAAGACGACGCGTTTCAGCTGGAGCACCAGACTTGCTCACGTTGGTTGCCATCTTTTAGCACACAATTATATATACAAATAAACAGAAAAAAACAGCTGACCAACTGATACTTTACGACCAATCATTGACAGCCCTCTCTTGTATGTTGGGGTCAGCCATTTCAAGCTAGTCTCAACATTTCTTATTCTGAGTGCATTTTCAATTTCCGTGTTCATTTCAAAATACATTATTCAAAAACAAAACCAATAGTGTCATTGCCTTCGTCAACTACATTCTAATAATGATCATTTGCACAACAATTCATTGCTCATTTCCACTAGAAAGCCGAATATCTAAACACCAAAGAAGTCCACCAAAAGAGACTGCCATCTTTGAATATGCATTTGTTCATTCTGTCTATAATCATTTTCAACCATTCAGCCCTACTGGGCAAAACAAATAAAAAAATAAAAATAATAATAATGACATGCACATTGATAGCACCCAGTGGGCTATTTCATATCCTCAAGGTATAGTTCATGATGATTCATATCACATTGTTTCATCAACATTACCAATTTTCCAAATAGTCCAATTTCATCAATTGTGGTTGCTTTATGTGAGCAGAAAACAAAAAGAAACAAAAACATTTTTGTATTTAAAATAAATTGGTCATTTATTTATTTATTTTTATTTTTTTATTTTTTTTTATTTTAAAATAAATTGGTCTTCACCCGATCTGGTGAGAAGCAAGATGGCGACCGAGTAAGACCGGTCGGAGGTGGTGGCCCCCGAGATGACGACTGGATATAGCCCGGGAATGATGCAGGAGCTTTAAAAGAGAAACTAATATGAAATACCCCCTGAAATACCCCCAGACAGAAAGCAGCGGAGAAAAGGACAGGATCGAGCTTTCTGACGCCTTACCGAGATTGAAGCGCTGGGTCTTGGAGCTGGCGGAGATCGCGGAGCAGTTGATTGTAGGCTGCAAGGGATTCGAGCAGGCGCTCTCCCACTCCTTCAGGGCTGATTCGGATCTCGGAACCAAGCCTGGCTCTAGCGAGATGGGTCACAAGCCTGGATCAAGGGATAGAGGTGCATCCCAGCAGGCCGGGGCACGGGACTCTCCGCAGGGAAACCCAGAGGAGGCAGAATCGGCAGAATCGGCACCCGCCCCCGTCCCAGTCGCAGCGCATGGACAGAAGCAGAAGACCCGGATGGAAACTCTTCTGGATGGGAAGGGGAGGGGCGCACAGCCCCAGCCGCCTCGCACTACGGTATCTGTCATCGAAATGCTCAGGAACAGCTCAGCAGCTCAGGGGAGTGAGAAGACACACAAACGAGCAGAGATTCCGGCAGAGGAGAGAGGACAGAGCAGGAGACTGTTGGGTAAGCCACCCGTGGGCGCTGTTGGGGCGGGGGAGCAGAGGAAGGCTTTGGCTGGTGAAACTGGTGAAACTGGTGAAACTGGCGAGACTGTCTCTTTACAAAGTGAGGGGCAAAATGAGAGCGATGCTGAGCAGGTACCTCAGTGGGGGGAAACACATTTAACTGGGATTGCGGTAACAGCACCGACAGCCCACACTGTGGAGACCCTGAATGACACCCCAGGGGAGGTGGAAGTAACGAATAGTGACCAGTACACGGGGGACACAGAACAACAGCTGATTGAAAAGGATAAGCCCCTGAATCAAAGCCCAACTCAGAAAGGTGTGAAAAAGGCTCCCAATAAGCATATGACTGTGCCAGAGTTAAGGGTGAAGTCAAAAGACCGTGCAGAACCTTTGAGGAGCTTTAGGACGCCTAGGGCGGGTAGAGAGAAGGATATTGACTCAGAAGCAAATGACTTTTTCTCACTCTCAGATGCTACATGGTCGGGTTTAGGCACAGATACTGGATCCAACCTAGAATCCAGTGAGGAGGACAGTGCACCCAGCACCGGCATTAGGGGCCCGGGGACTATCACTAATATCCGGAAATCGCACTCCAGAGTAGGGAGAGCCGAAACCGCAAGACAAAGAGATCTGAGGTGGGACTACTCGCTTGGAAATCATTTGGTGGGGGACAGCAATCAGTCCACCAGAGACGGCTCTGTCGCAGCATCTCCCACATTGGAATCCATCTTGCAGTGCGTAGTCGCACACCGAGAAGAGGCCAGAGCAGAAAGTAAAAGATCACAGAATGCTGCTCGGAAGCTGCAAGGAGCGGTCAGGAAAATCGCTAGGACTTGTAACGACATCAGCGACCGAATGTCAGATATAGAATCACGAACCACTTCATTGGAGATGGACATAGCCGGCTCAAAGGGGCAAGTAGAGGCACACGAGGCGCAACTCATTGATATTCAATGGAAGCTAGAGGAGAGTGAAAATCGCCAGAGAAGGAACAATCTGCGCTTCCTTGGCATCCCAGAAGGCAAAGAGGGGTCAGACGCACGTTCATTCATGGTACAGCTACTGCAGAAATCCTTTCCCGAATTGGAGGGGTGGAATTGGCCCCAAGAGATCCAAAGAGCACATCGTGTACCTTTCAATATAAGGCAACCAGCGCGGCCAGACACCAAACCACGGGCATTCTTGGTTTATTTTGGCAATTATTTACTAAGACAGAATGTGTTCGAGAAGGCCAGACCAGAAGCTCAACGCTCCGCCGATGGATTTTCTTTCTTTACAAGGCTGGATTTTTGCCACATTACAGTGGAACGACAATGGCGATTGCGCCAGATGATTACCCAGTTTCAGGATAAGGGTGCGCAGGCGTTCCTCTTGAATCCAGCAAGATTGAAGGTAGTCTGGAAGGATCAGACCAGCTTCTTCACGTCGGAGATAAAGGCCAAGGAGTTTCTGAATGCGGGGGGGAAGATGACCTCTTCTCGACTCCCTTCTCTTTGCCCCCTCTACTCTTTCTTCTTTTTTTCTTTTTTCTCCTTTCTTTCCCCCCTGATGTTTTTTTCTTCTTCTTTATCCTTCTTCTTTCTCACCACCAGGAGGGCACAGGACTGAAATGTATTGAAATGTAACTGCCAGTATAATATTACTCTGATTCTGACGTGCTTTTCTACCCTTGCAAGTCCTTTTTTTTTTTTGCCGCATTGCATAAGTAAATTGTTTAAACGGTGGGGAGGTGAGGGGGGCAGGGGGGAGAGGGGAGGGACGGGAGTGGGGAGTGGGGAGGGGAGAGGAGGGAAGGGGGAGAGGAGAAGAAATATAAGGCACAGGGGGTAGTCTCAGTATCACAATTTGCTCAGTTGTCACCACAGGGAGGTCACCACCATTCACCATCACCCACAGACCTGACAGGTCTGTCGCTTCACAGCACAGGGCAGGGGGAGGGCGGGGGGGGAGGGGAAAAGAAATATTTTCAGGATAGCAGGATACCACAAGAAAAAAGCGGAGGAGAGCTGATTTAAAGGAAAGACTCAGGGGGACACCTAGGAAACAAGAGCAAAAAAGGGATGGGAAGGCTAAAGATTTGTAGTATAAATGTTGGTGGGCTGAACGATAAGGACAAAAGAGGCAGGGCCGGAGAGCTGCTACGAGCATTAGAGCTGGATATCATATGTCAACAGGAAACTCACATCCCCTGGCAGAGGAGAGGACTTAATATGATACCAGGGTATACACAGGCCATCTGCTCATCTCAGTCTACCAACACCAGAGGGGTGGCAATTCACATATCCAATCGGCTTCCACTTACAAACCGAACGTATTCGGATAAATGGGGGAGATGGGCAATAGCCTCAATCCCAAGCGGTTTCACACTATGTACAATTTATGGGTCAAACCTAGACGAGGGGGAAATACTGTCAGAATTGGAATTGGAACTCGCTTCATGGCCATCTCCCCTTGTTATCTGTGGCGATTTTAACATCCATCTGGATGCAGGTTACCCGCCCAGGGGAGGTTATCAGGGTAGGAAACCACAGGTTTATAGAGCCTTAAAAGCACTAGTGGATAGCCACGGGCTTATAGATGTATGGTCTTATAGGAAGCCGGACGATCCAGGGGTCACATACTTCTCTTGCCCAAATAGAAAGTATGTTAGGTTAGACTACTTCTTTGTTTCTTCCACTCTTATCGAAGGCGCGTACATTAAGAAATTGCCTAAGGTCCTGTCGGATCATTCCCCACTGGTTTTAGACGTCGTGGTTCCGGGGTACACGAGAACACACACAAAATGGACTTTTGACAGGAAACTACTAGTTACTGAAGGATTTACAGAACATATAAGGGGGTGGACCCGGCAGTTCTATGACATGAATAGGTTTAGCACATCTAGGGAGAATGTCTGGGACGCATTTAAGGCAGGTCTTAGGGGGGAGATAATTAGCTTTGTGGGGTCTAATAGGAAAAAGCAGAGAGAGGTAGTAGACACACTTATGAAGGAGCTAAGCAAATATGAGGAAGAACATACGTCAGCTATAGTACAAACACAGCTGGAGCTTCAGGGACAGCTAGAGCTAAAAGTCATTAGCGTTAAGGCCAAAATCAATGGGTTTTATAATAGTATAATTGCTAAAAAATTCCAAACTTCCAGGCGGGATAACTATGAGTATGGGGAGATGACTGGGAAACACTTGGCACTCCGCATAAAACAAAGGGCGATGGCAAATAATATTCTAAGGATGAGGGGGAAGGATGGCCATTTAGTTACTGAGCCCCAAGATATAATTAGCATATTCGCTGAATTCTATCAAGACTTGTATCAATCCAGGGACTGTGTAGCACCTACAATAGAAACGGCAGGTGCACCCCCACTGATCCAGGAGCTAGAGGATGATATTTCATTGATGGAGGTAATGGAGGCACTCCAGTTGATGGCTTCGGGTAAGGCGGCGGGCCCAGACGGGATACCAATCGAGATTTATAAAACATTACAGACAGAATTAGCCCCTCTGCTACTGGACTTATTTTTAGCTGTACAGCAAAAGGGAATCCCCCCTCAATCCTGGCAGGAGACTAATATAGTTATCTTCTTAAAGAAGGGAAAGGCTCCAGAAGATCCAGCCTCATACAGACCCATATCACTAATAAACACTGATGAAAAGTTGTACTCTAAGATCATTGCACGAAGACTATCCAATATTATCGCGTCCCTAGTAAGCCCATGGCAACATGGCTTCATCCCGGGCAGAGGGACGGTGGACCATGTTCGCCGGGTAATTTCATTATTTAACATTGTGGAAGAAACAGGTGAGCGTATGTCCCTGATATTGCTAGATGCGCAGAAAGCGTTTGATCAGGTAGAATGGGAGTTTCTATGGAAGTGCTTACAATCTAAGGGGTTTGGGCATCGTATACTAACCGCCCTCCAAGCTATGTATGTACAATTGTATGCCAAAATACAACTAATGGGGAAGGAATCGGGAAAGGTTAAGATCGGGCGAGGTACAAGGCAAGGGTGCCCCTGCTCCCCTATACTCTTCGCGATATATATAGATGCTTTAATAAGATCATTTTTAGGCGATGAGGCAATTAAACCAATGGTGGTCAGGGGTCACAATACCAAGGTGTTAGCATATGCTGACGACATCGCAATCGTCACCCCTGACCCATCAGGGGCAATAGGAAGAATTGAAGCTCTAGCCTTGGAATTTGGTAGACAGTCAGGCTATGGCTTAAACACAAATAAAACGAAAATAGTCTGCACCAAATCTGTGGTATTTCAGGACCCACGGAGGGTTGAGGCCGCCACTTACTTAGGAATAACCATCTCGGCGGAAGTTGGGGCAATCTGGGATATCATCTCAGAACCCTTATTGAAGAGGATAGGGGGTGATCTAAAGAAAATGGATAATTTACATCTTTCCATAATCGGAAGAGCAAATGTCATAAAAATGACAATGTTTCCAAAAATCTTCTATCTATTTCGGAGCATACCAATCAAACCTCCGAACGCCTTTTTTTTTAAAACAGAGGGGATGTTTTCACAATTTATATGGGGATACAAAAGTTAAGAAGATCATTGAAGTTAATGACCTTACCACAAGATCGAGGGGGTCTGGCTGTACCAAATCTGTTATATTACTATTGGGCTATTATGCTGCAGCAAATGACTATGTTATTTAGGCCAAAGACTCATGACGCGATAACTATAGTAGACTTAGAAAGGGAATCCCCACCCTCTATTTACGAATTAGCTATTGGAGACGCGGCACCAGGAATAATGCTCAGGCGATTGGAGGGGAATTACTATAAGAGAACCCGTTTTAAACCTTTAATAGCAGCCTGGAGTGTGTGGCGAAAATCTGGTAAACATCTTAAAATCCCAAAAATACAGCGGTATCTGTCCTTATGGCGGTCATCTTCTATTTTAGCCCCTCTGTACGACAATCTAGGCAGAACATAGGAACAGGCAGGAATTAATAAAATGGGAGATATCGTTAATATGACTGGAGTCCTGTCATTTGGCGAGCTACAGGAACGATACGGGGTTGACCCTAAGACACTGTTTAAATACATTCAAATAAGAGAGGCAATCCAGCCGTTAGTACCACAGCTCACTAATTTAGATCGTATTCCGCTTTTAGAGAACTTAACTCATGGGCAGCCCCGAGTCAAGGATTTATATACAATGTTGATGGACGCTAATCCAGACGATATAGTAAGGATAGAAAGTGGTTGGGCTAATAAGCCGAATAATCAGGATGTGGATCTGTGCAGAGCTCTGAAATTATCGAATACGTTATTTTTATCAGCTAACCTCAAGGCTCAACACTTTAAAACATTGTTTAGGCTCTACTATACACCGGCTAAACTATGGGCATGGGGACACAGAGAAACCAATAACTGCCCAAGATGTGGTCAGGGTCCCGCAGACATGGTTCATATGTTTTCAGAATGTGGTAGATTGAACGTACTGAAAGATGGGATTGAAATTTTTTTGTAGCATAATATAGGCCGGAGGGTCCCTTTAACTTCAACTTTGCTGATAATTGGGTATGATGATACCTTACAGCTGGAACTGACCGAAGTTTATTTCTGTTTTATGGTGACAGCTATGGTTCGGCTAATGATAGCCTCAAAATGGAAGGATGTATACCCTCCGACATTCCAGGCATGGTATGCTAGACTTTTCCACGTCTATAACCTGGAAATGGCATTGTACAAGTGCAAAGGTAGGAAAGCGAAGAAAAGGGGTCTTCAAATCTGGGGGTTGCTACTGGATCAGTAGAGTGAATAGAATTTAGAATGAATTCTGTACAAATTGTTCGAAAATGTTATATTCTGATATGTATTTTCACATGTAAATTTGTGCTTTCTTATGTAACTGATTATAATTTCTGCTGTCCTGAAGAATAAAGAAAAAAAAAGAAAAAAAAAATTGGTCAGCTAAAAAATTATACATTAAAAAACCTAATGTCACAGCAAGCAGAAAAGGCAATTTGAGATAGAACTGCAACATCCAGAAAGCATTCTTTCTGTGATTTCATGCAATTTTGTTCAGTAGTTGCACAGAGATTAAGGGTGAAAAATATAGATATTTCATGCTGCAGATCCAGCCATGCCCTTATTGGTTGACCGCTACAATTCACGATAGACCTGAAGATCCGTAAGCCTGAGCATGGGATTCCATTGGTTGCCCGCAACCTGAGGACAATATTGCAGCCTTCATCTTATTGTCCCTAGAACTAAAATAGTTTTAGAAAAAGAATATAAGAGGGCATGGTAGAGGTACCCTGACCCCATGGGCCATGTGGGGCATAGGTCCTAGACATGGCATCATTGATAATATCACTGCAACATCTGAAATTACATGATCATGACAACACTGTGCATAGCGGGGGAAGAGTTATACTTACTTTAGGGCATGAGTTACTTGAGATAAATATAACTCGTAAATTTCAGTGGTTTTGTTTATATTTCCCCATACATTCTTTCACAATATTTTGGTTGTGGATATGTTTTGTAGTTCAATACTTAAAACTCAATATTGCGGTGGAAATCTGACGACAGAGAGTATTATTTTCTGCCTGCTTTTTTATGGAAATCCATTCATCAATCCCAAATAGATAGATATATGATAATTTGGTTAGCAGGTCAGACTTCATTTTGAAATCCTGTGTCACTATTGGTCTAAAAGGCCAAAAAGACTAGAGGGTATGTTCACAAACTGTAGTATAGTATAATAGTACTACTTATGTACTACAAAATGCTATTCACTAATTTACATGTGGTAGCCACCCTTTCTCCTTTTCTCCTTATGTGCCAAGATCTCCATACACGTAGGCCTATGTTTTAATAGTAAATGTGAGAGGGACAGGAAAATGGGGAATGCTTACTACAAAATGGGAATGGCTATTGGCAAAACATCGCAGGAAATTAACAAAAGAATTATCCAGCATTAATCACATATAAAATGTAAAAACGTGGATGCACCTCTGGTACAACACTATGTTGAACCATTCCGAATCCAGATGAGATGGAGTGTAATACCAAGAGGTGAAGACACTGGAACAATACTGCTATATTTCGAAGTAAAGATGATACTGAAACTTCGAACTATAGTAAATGGTCTAAATGAATGATCAGAAATCCACAATATTGCTTTCCTACCGATATAGACGTACACAAGAATGTGATGATGCAACTCACCACTTCAGCCCAACACATACAGACAAGAACAAACGCTCGCCTTGATACACACCCATGATTTCAAGGGCAGCAACCTAAATGGTAAGCTTTTTCTAGGAAAAGACAGAACACTTGAACACAGCAATACCAGAATAACCGCACTACTGATGCAATTTGTTCTTGTCTTTTTTGCATTTCAGCCAGAACACACACAAAAGTAACCACAAGGAAGATAAAAAATAACAATGTGACGTTTAGAAGTATTTTATCTGATCTACATTGGGCTGTTCCCATGAGTCCACACCACAATTTTACATTGCCTATTGATATGCCGATATTGTCTGTGCCACATTGAGGCATTTACAAAACGAAACTTCAGTTCACAGAAGGGTCGCTGAATTTGTACAAGTGACGTCACGATGTACACGCGCACCCGACACTTCCCAGCTTTCAAGCAATAAATAAACTTTGGGAAACCACTTGGACCATAGATGCCTCAATGCTACATCTGGACAGGCACTGAAGAAGCCATGCCATCCGGTTTGATCAAAAAGCATTCTGTGCAGTGCAGAGGTTGGGAACGAGCTTATAAAAAAAATAGAATCAAATGTACTAGATAAAACGTATGGGCGTTCTCCCAAACCCGACAACTATCTGGCAAGCAGATGAACTCATGACAAACTTCACTTTGTATTTAAGTCACAAGATGTGAGAACTTATCTTTATGTCCTTTTTGACGACATTGATAGATAAACAAGTACTCCCTGCCGTACATTATAAGGATATTGCAAGTCACTGAGGAGTTCCATAACCATATAGAGGAACAAGACTGAGGACCCAGTTCCTTTATAAGGTTATGAAGCTCCGAGGTGACTAGCAATATCCTTATCATGTACGCCAAGGGGTACTTTATCCCATATAATACATGGCCACATCATCACCTTTCCAACAAGTCACTCAAAACCTTTGTGCATAGCTCTTTCATGTGAAAGAGCGAGCATGTTTGCAAACATGAAGAACTAAAAATAAAACCTCAAGTGCAAAATTAACACAGCAAACACCTGTTAGATATTTGTTAGAAACAGATATTAGAAACAGTTCAATACAAGTCAGTTAAAAAAACATGAGCTGCAGTATCTCAGAATGTGGAGAAGCATGCACAAGGATTGTACCTCTTGTCTAAGGAGTGCAAACAGTAAACAAATCCTCTCTGCAAGCTATTAACCCCTTCGATGCTCATGACGGAGCGGTTCCGTCATGAGCATCGGTTGGGCTGTGCTCATGACGGAACCGCTCCGTCATGGCACCCACCCATGGGGGAAGCGCTGGCGCTCCCCCCATGGGCAGCCCAACATGTTGCCACAAAGGGGAATGGCAGCTGCCACCCCCGACCCCCCCTCGGCGATCCTGTGACGTCAGCGTGCCCAGCGCGCGCTGACGTCATCAGGAAGCGCTGGGATGTCCGGAAGCCATTTGCTTCCAGGCGTCCCAAGGAGGAGGGTGAGTGTTTGTTTCTCCGGTGGGGCCGGAGGGGCAGATCCACATGCCTTGAGCCATCGGGGAGAGAGAAACAGTGTTTCCTCTCCCTGATGGCTCAATGCAGGGCATTCCTGCTGCACGATCGCGCACAGCGTCGCGATCGTGCAGCAGGAATGCCCCCACTAGACACCAGGGATGTCTCTTTTATGTAAAGGAAGCGACCCCTTGGGCAAGGGTCGCTTCCTTAGGGGCCAAATTAATTTTAAGACTTTTCTGCCCCCCCCCCCCTGGGGACAGATCACCGAATTTGTTGGCGTTTCTGGCCCCAGGGGGGGCAGAAAAGCCCACTAGAGCCAGGGATTATTAAAAAATTAAAATGGAAGCGACCCCTTGGGCAAGGGTCGCTTCCAGGGGGACTAACATTTTTGTGTGTGTTTTCTGCCCCCCCTGGGGGCAGATCAGCCCCTGTTTTTGGCCTTTCTGTCCCCAGGGGGGTCAGAAAAACCCACTAGACACCAGGGATGTGTTTAAAAATTAAATGGAAGCGACCCCTTGGGCAAGGGTCGCTTCCTTAAGGGGCACAATTATTTTTAAGACTTTTCTGCCCCCCCTGGGGACAGATTGGCGGGATTTCTGGCTTTTCTGGCCCCAGGGGGGGCAGAAAAGCCCACTAGAGCCAGGGAATTTGTTGTAATTAAATTGGAAGCGACCCCTTGGGCAAGGGTCGCTTCCAGGGGCCTTAATTATTTAAAAAGTATATTCTGCCCCCCCCTGGGGGCAGATCGTTTTTTTTATTTGGCCTTTCTGCCCCCAGGGGGGGGCAGAAAACCCCACTAGACACCAGGGTGTTTTTAATTTTGAAATGGAAGCGACCCCTTGGGCAAGGGTCTCTTCCTATGGGGGATAATTATTTTTAAGACTTTTCTGCCCCCCTGGGGACAGTTCACTCGATTTTTTTTGGGCGTTTCTGGCCCCGGGGGGGGGGGGCAGAAAAGCCCACTAGAGCCAGGGATTTAAAAATAAATAAATTGGAAGCGACCCCTTGGGCAAGGGTCGCTTCCAGGGGACATATATTTTTGTAAGTGTATTCTGCCCCCCCCCTGGGGGCAGATTTGCCTGTTTATTTGGCCTTTCTGCCCCCATTTGGGTAGTGACATAGCGTGTTATAATGGTAATTGTTTTATTTCTTGTGAATTGCAATTGTAATGCTTTGTTTCTCCCTTTTTGTTCTAGTTCAAGGCTTTTGCTCTTTAGACTGTTCCAGGTTGCGGTTTCTTTTTTTTTTTTTTTTTTGTCCTCATTTATGCAACTTAAGTGGTTATGGTAGACCAGGTCATTTTGTGCTGAGTAATATGAACCGCCCTTGGACAGCGAGGAGAGACCATGTCAATAAAAACCTACAAATTCATTTAAGGTTTATCCATCATGGATCCGCCATGACAGTTCACCCAAATTTGTTGGGTCGCATTAAGTAAAATCATTGGACTTCCCTTCCTACCCTTCCACAAAATTTTTATCCCAAAGTTCCCAATATTTAGTTCGTTTACTCTTCCCTCTGGATTTGTCCAAATTCCTGACCTTTTCTACTGAGCGAAGCCATTCTACTACTTTAGGGGGAGCTGGAAGAATCCAATTTATGCATACCTCGCGTCTGGCTAATAAAATTAGTACAAATAATAAATATTTTTGGTTTTTACTCAATATATTGATAGCCTCTTTAGTTTCCATAATGCCAAAAATAACAGTAAAGGTGCTTACCTTAATATTCGTTTCTAAGGCCTTATTAATAATCTTGCCAATTTCCTCCCAAAATAAGTCAAGGTGAGGACATAGATGGAACATATGAATATCGTTCACTTTAGGCTCACCACATTTTGGACACATTTTCATCACCTGATTATTCATTTTAGATAACTTCTCAGGCATCCAATAAGACCTATGTAAAGTAAAAAGATGATTTTTCCTAAGAGGTGCAGAAACAATAATATGCCATAAAAAAGAACAAGATACTTGCCATTGCTGTTGCAAGTCTTGAGCCGGGAAGATCTTCTTCCAGGTCTCGCCTGGAGTAGTAAATTCGTCTTCTTCTTTTTGCATTTGATGCCAATACCATTTCGATACCTCTTTTCGAGCTGGATCTTTTTGAATTTCTTCCTCCAGTTTCCTAGTGGATTCCAGAATCTTCTCTTGTTCCTTTGACCAACTCAACAACTGGTAATACTTGAACCTTGACATTTCTCCATTGGTTCTTTCCAACAAAAGGTCCCAACTAAGTAAATTTCCACACTCAAAAAGTTCTCCCCATTTTGAAATTCCTGATTTCTTCAACGGGTCTGCTAGAGAATCCTTTAAGCATTCAGGGGTTCCAGGCGAGTTCCATATTGGTGCTAAACAGTTATAGTAAGGAATTTTCCATGCTCTTCTTAACTCGAACCATAACTTGTACGCTGCTCCCAGCACTTTTAGTTTAACCTTTTTAAAGTACTTCGGATGACCAAACTTATAGAGACAGTAGTCATCAACAGTAACAGCTCTCCAGTAGGATGAGTAAAGCTCATGTGGTCTAAAAAGAATTCTAATATTCTTAAATTGGAAGGCTCTGTAATAAGCCAGAAGATCTGAACTGGCTATACCACCTCGATTTTTCCTCTGGCATAACTTCCTCCATGCTATCCTTACGCCTTTAGAGGCCCATATAAAAGTGTTAATTTCACTTTGGATCTTTTTAGCCATTGAGCCTTAAACTCCAAAGGGATGGAATTGAATAAAACGTGAACTTGGGCAGGATCGTCATTTTAATGACATTTGCTCTCCCCATAAAAGTGAGCGATAGACTTCTCCATGATTTTAATAGTTCTCTCATTTCCTTTACCTTTAAGTCCAGATTTACTTGGGCGATTTCTTCAATTTTTTGGGAAATTTCTATCCCTAAATATTTAATTTTGTTCTTAAATCCGGTCATTGGTAGGTTCATGTTCCAACACATAGTCTCGGTCTTTTGGTGATTTACTTGGTAGCCAGATATGTTCCCAAAGTCTGTTAGCATTTTTGTTATAGTTTGTAGAGACTTTTCTAGGTCACTAGTGTAAATCATAAGATCATCGGCATATAGTGCCACTTTCATTACCCATCCTTTAAATTTAAATGGAATAATTTCCTGAGACTTTCTAATCATATTTGCTAGGGGTTCTATATATAAATTAAAAAGAAGGGGAGAGTGCGGGCAGCCCTGTCTCGTGCCTCTTGTAATCTGGAATTCTTTCGTTAACCGTTTATCAGGATTTTTGCAGTCGGAGCCTTGTATATATTCCTTACTGCTCTTGAAAAGTTTGTCCCTAGACCATAATAGGAAATAGCAGCCTGCAAAAAGACCAGTTCACAAGGTCAAATGCCTTGGCAGCATCAAATGTAAGAACCGCGAGGGGAGATTGTTCCTGGGTGGCAATATCTATGGCTCCAATCAGTTGGTGAGTGAGCTCATGTAGCTGTCTCCCTTTAATAAATCCCTTTTGATCAATATGAATAAGTCTATCCATAATACTACTGAGTCTTGCTGCTAGAACTTGTGCGAAAATTTTATAATCATTATTTAGAAGGGATATAGGCCTATATGACTCACACTTAAGGGGATCTTTGCCAGGTTTTAAAATCAGACTAATAGTTGCTTCGTTCCATGATTTTGGAAGCGGTAAGCCATCTAAAAAGATTGAGTTGAAAAGGTCCACTAAACTCGGGGCCAAGGAGTCTTTTAGAGCTAAATAGAACTCATTTGGAATGGCATCTGGGCTGGCTGCTTTCCCTTTTTTAAGTCCATTTATCACCTTCAAGACCTCCTCGATAGTGATTGCTGCGTTTAGTGGTTCGCTGAAGGTTACTTCCAGCTTATGAATTTGGAAATCTTTTAAGTATGATTCTATTGTAGGAGCAAGAGGTCCAAAAATCCTCCTCATACAACAACTGAAAGAAGTCTACAAATGCATCCTCTATACCTGCCCTATCATCTACCTTTACCCCATCCAACTCTCTATACACAGCCATAATCTTATTTCTGTTGGACTCAGTTTTAAGCTTCCATGCCAAAAGCTTCCCGCTATTCTCCCCATACTCATAGTTTGATAGTGTACTGGCCTCCCACCTTTTTCTTACCCTACCTTCCAGGTAAAGTGATAAATTATACTTTTTTTTGGAGATTTCTTCTATCGCATTTTCTTTTTCTTCTTCCGTGATCAAAACTTCACACCGCTTTTGCCTGTCTAGTATATCCTCTTCTAGCTGGCTGATTATATATCTAGTCTCCTTATTCTTTCTTGCCGCAAAACCAATTAGGTTTCCTCTGATCACTGCTTTATAGGCGTCCCACACCACACGACTAGATATTTCTCCATTAGTATTAACTTGGAAGTAACTTATTGTTTCATCCCTTAGTATTCCAATAATTTGTTGATCAAGCAAAAGTGTTCGGTCTAATGTCCACCTTATCACGGCCTGAAGGGAGTTTCCGTTTATTACCATCTGAACTAAGGAGTGGTCGGATAGGTGTGCTGGTACATGGGCCACGTTTTTCACATTTTTGCTTAATACTTTATCTATCAAGAAAAAATCAATTCTGGAAGCATGACCATACTTGTAGTTCCTGTAAGTGTATTTATTTTTTTGGTCGCCTTTAGTTTTCCAAATATCGACTAGTCCTAAGTCTTCTTTAAATCTGATCAACCATTCCCTCATTTTTGGAAGATTTAATGCCTTTCCAGGCGGATACCTATCATTTTTGGGATCTAGCAGTATATTAAAATCTCCGCCAAGGATGATTGGTGTGGATATATTAATTAGTTGGGCATATAAAGATTGAAGTGGTGTAGGGTCGTCTATGTTAGGACCGTAATACCCAACTACAGAAACAAAACTATTTCCTAATTTCATTTTTACAAATGCCCATCTACCTTTTGAGTCTGCACCTTCCTCCAGGATTGCAATTCCTGACGATTTTTTAATGATTATTGCCACTCCCTTAATAGGACAGGTTTGATTTGTGCAAACACTATATTCCACCCATTTTTCCTTTTTTATAATTTCAAACCATTCTAATCTTTGCAAGTGGGTTTCTTGTAATATAATGACGTCACTCTTTACCAGTTTAAGATATTCAAAGATTTTTTGTCGTCTCCTCCTTACTCTAAGCCCGTTCACGTTCCAAGTTGTAATAATTATCTCCCCTATCTTAGTATGAATAGTGTGTTCTGTATTTTACCATAAAAATGACCGTGAATACCGTAAATCTTACAAATCGGACAATTATTTTTTGGGATTTTTCCCCAAATGCTCCCCACCCAAAAGGAAAAATTGTGCTCATAAAAGAAAAAACCTACTCCTCTTATCCCACCCTGGAGAACCCTCCCTACTATCATTGAGCAAACCAAATTGCCCTATTTGAGTTCCGTTGTCGTGAGGTGATAAATTATCTTACTTCTGGCTCTTACTTGTTTGTTTTTATTCGTTCCAGCAAAGTCTCCACTTCTTTTGGCTCTCTGATATTAAATGTCTGATTATTCCACATGATTTTCAAGAGGGCTGGATACTTCAATTGGACCGTTGCTCCTACTGCTCTTAGGTCCTGCATAAAGTTCCCTAGGGCCCACTGTCTATCTGCCGTGGTCTTTGATATATCCGAACGAATTTTAAAATTGTAGCCGTCTTTAGAGAGGGTACCTGCCTTTAAAGCCTTACTCAGAATACTTTCTTTTAGTGTGTAAGTTCTAAAATTGACAAGTATTCTCCGCGGATTCTTCCTTGTATTATTCAATCTAAAAGGGTCTCTATGTACCCTTTGAATGTCATCGTCTATGGTTTTTTCCTCTAGCTCGGAAATTTCTTTTAGCAGTTTAACTATAAAAGTCTTTACATTCTGCCCTTCTACGCCTTCCGGAATATTTAATAATCGGAGATTATTCCGTCTTGAGTTATTCTCTAAAATCTCAAGTTTATCTCTGAGCTCTTTTTCGCTTGATCTTATTTTGCTGATGTCACTTTGACAGGATTTTACCTCTTCTCTGGTGTGCTCCAATGCACCTTCTATAGTATTTACCCTGTCAACTAAGGCGTTAACCTTAGACTCCAGCGCCTCACATGTTGCTTGTATTTTCTCCTGATTTTTTTCAGACTTCACGAAGCTCAATTTCATCTCTTTAAAGAGAGATCCCATCAAGTTCCCAAGTTCCACCTGCGTGAGTGTTTCAGAATCCGAATCCCTATTTAACGTTTTTTGGAGTGGGTTATCTTCACTCTGAGACCCCTCATCCACTTCTGAGTCATTTTGTTCCGTGGGATCTGATAACATGAGGACTTGGAACGGATTGGAAGTTTCCATTGTTTTTATGTTTGGAGAGGATGTCAGTTTTTGCATAAAAGTTATTCCTTTATTGTCACACCTTTCTTTTAATGCAGTACTTTTTAGTACAGATTTCTCCTGGACGTGAGGGTGTTACTTTTAAATTAGCACCCTTTTTAAGTTGCTCTTTTTTCGCCGCTTTAGCCGCTCTAGTTGAGATCACTGCCACAGCGCCACTCTTTATCCTCTGTTTCCTTTGCTTTTTTTTCCCCACGATATCCTTGCCCTTCGTAGGTGTTACTGGCTGTTGTTCTACTTTCACTGGAGGCTGTTTAATAGCGTCGTCAGCCCCGGAGGTTAGAGCTAGACCCCTGTTTCTTAACGCGTACCTTATATCTTGGATACTATTCTTTGTGATTTCTTTCTTATCAAACCCCTTTAGTTCTGCCTTATCTTCTTTGGGGAGATCCTGTATCCGTGGGATTAAGTCAGTAGGAGCCACCAAACTCCCCTGTTGGGGTTTCAAACCAAATTCGGAAGCCGACTGATCCCCTCTTTTGCCCCTTCCCTTCTTCCTTGTTGAATTCATACACACTACCAACTTGGAAGCTTGATTTTCCTTAAGGTCCTCGTTATTTTCGTTGTTGTTATAAGTTTGATTTAAAATTAATTTGCAGTCCTGTTCTGAATTCTTTAACAACCTGCCAATGTTTGTACGGGGACTACTTGGGGGGCCTCTATAACTTACTTTTGTTAAAGCTCTCCTCCGTAGCTGTAGTCCTTTCACAGCAGCAGCCCAAATGCCTCCCCGCCTCCTCTCCACGTCCGTCAGGTAAGGACGCGGCTTTCCACCTAGTCCCGCCTCTGCCTCCACTTCGGCGTTCACCTCCGATCCGCTGCCTCCTCCTCTTCCCAGCCGCAAGAACACCAAACGCCGCTTTCCCGATGTTTTTAACATTCGGGTTCGAGATCAGTGAGCATTCCGGTAACAGAATCTTTCGTTATAGTCCGTGCCGAACCGTTATACTTCAATTATGCACCTCACATGACGGAGCTCACGACCTGAGCTCTAGCCGACCGCCATGTTCTCCTACATTGTTTTCCAAGATTTTAATGCTGCCTCGTGACTGGGGCGGACTTGCGTGCCCCAACCTTCTGGAATACTATTGGGCTTGTCATCTTCGAAATATCTCGGAATGGGTGGCTCGCGAAAGCGAAAAGCACTGGTTCCACTTGGCCCGAGCGGTGTCCTGTGGACTTGTATGGGATCAGTACTAGAGATCTGGGATAAGCTGGCGATACCTCACGGTCTGACAACATTCCCATCTCCTAATACTCCTATAGCTCGGAACCCTCTGTTCCCCCCGGCACTGCAAACCCAGGCTTTTAAAATATGGACGGAGGGCGTATGCCGGGTTATTCAGGCCCTCTTCCAGGGTAATGACTTCCTCACGTTTGATCAATGTAAGCAAAAGTTTCATCTCACAGGGGAGGCACGCATGTTACGTCATTGGCTTAGCTCTCGGACTTACATCCAGAGAGCTACTAGACAACTTACCGCTTTTGAATCCCTGGTTCGTAAATTTGAGGGCTCGAAGGGCCTTATTTCCAATAGATATACTGTCTTACAGCATTCTCAGCGGCCCACGCCCCATGGCTATCAGACTCGCTGGGCTTCAGACCTGGTAGAGGATATACCTCCTGAAGGGTGGGCTCGTCTATGGCGGGACATCCCAAAGATATATCAGAGCACGCCCCAGCGTGAATCAGCATACAAATTGATGATGCGATGGTATTACACCCCAGTCCGCCTCCACCAAATGTTCCCAAATTCCCCACCGACCTGTTGGAGGTGTCAGAAAGATAGAGGGGACTTTATTCACATATGGTGGTCATGCCCGAATCGCACGATGTTCTGGAAGGAGGTCCTCAGCCATATCAAAGAAGTGGTGGGATTTCCTGTTCCTCCCCCTCCGTCAGTCACTCTTTTAGGTATTAAACCCCCAACACTAAATACTATGACTTACGCAGACTGGCGCTTGATTCTCCATCTGTTGGGAGCGGCTAGGCAGTCAATAGCCCTATTTTGGAAGAAGACGCAGCCCCCCCCTATTGCCACCTGGTTTCTTCGACTGTGGAATGTATTAGCCATGGAACTGCTCACTGCCCGTATCAATCGCACAGATACACGATTCACCCGCACCTGGCAGCCTCTTATACACTATTTCACCATGGCTAGGCATTCCCGGTTGGTTCCCCCCAGACTTCGGGCCTTGCAGTTGTTTGAGGATTCACTTGAACCATACTCCAGGGGCCAGCAACCGGATTCCCCAGAGCGACTTACCTGAGCGCGATGTCCTGGCCTTGTGCCTCCTGAGGCCCCCCAGCTTCTACCCGCAGGCCTCATTCCTCCCAGCGCATCCTCCTTTTTCCCCTCCCCACTTTGAAAGAACATAATATTTGTTTCTCTCTTCCTTCTTTCACTCTTTATCTTTGATTGATGACAGTTCTCTGTTGCTTCCCTACCTTGAGGGCCCCCATGGATGATTAGAGGAACTTATATACAACAAAGTTATGTATGAAACAAGCGAGTGTTGCTCTCCTCTACTATGGTATAGTTCATATTGTAAGATTTTGACAGCATATGGAGTTGGTTAGCTCTTGATATGTATGTTCTTATGTAGTTGTTGCAACATGTACCATGGATGGTGGGCTTATTTGATGCCTTTCGTACAGGGACATGAGTCCTCAAACTGTTTGGCTTGTGTTATGTCTTATATTCAATAAACAGAACTTACATAAAAAGCAAGTGGTTATATTTGCTCCTCACCTACTCCAACTATTCCTAAAGGCTTGAGAGGATAGTATCCTCCCCCCTGACCTGCGCTGAGCCACGATAGTGGTAATGCATAAAGTCGGAAAATACCCCACCTCCTGTGGCTCTCACCGGCCAATTTCATTGATTAATATAGAAACCAAAGTCTTAGCCACTATCCTGGCCACTAGACTCTTGGGAGTGATTACTCCACTGATCCACAGTGCTCAATCCGGATTCATGCTGAAACGCTCTACCAGGGGGAATCTACGCAGACTCCATAACTGGATGGTGACGGCTCAGACCAGACAAGACCCCCATCTTTTTGTTCTACTTCACGCCGAGAAGGCCTTTGATGCGATTCATTGGCCCTTCCAGACCCAGACCCTGACAAAAACGGGGTTCGGATCCCACTTTCGGGAATGGATAAACTTACTCTACACTGAGCCTGTGGCTGCCGTAAGGGTAAATGGCATGCTGTCGCTGGAATCCCTATCAAGAGAGGAACACAACAGGGCTTCCCCCTTTCCCCACTCCTCTTTGCCCTGACCCTAGAGCCCCTAGCATGTTTGATCTGTGCCCACCCTGAGGTTAGGGGCTTTCGAATAGAGGGCTCCCCAATCCCCGAAGAAAAGATTTCCCTCTATGCCGACAACATCCTGCTTTACCTATCCCAACCTAAAGACTCAATCCTAGCTGGCTTACACGCATTTGAACGTTACAGCGCTCACTGTGGGAACATGATAAATTGAGAAAATCTATACTCTTTCCCGTTGGAGGGTACTTTGACTCAACTGACCTCCCTCTGCAACTCAACATAACCAGGGAGGGATTTCAGTAACTGGGGATTTATGCCACACCAGATCTGGAGAGATGCGTAGAACGAAATGTTAAGACCATATTGACTGACTTTCAATCAGATGCGAGCCGCTGGAAGAGACTCTCCCTAGCGCTCTTTGGGAGAGCCGCAATATTTAAAATGATTACCCTCCCAAAGTTTTTATTCGCTTTACAGAACGTATACTATAGGCTCCCGGATGATCTCTTTACTAGAATTGAGGGCTAACTGAGGAAACTGTTAAGGAACGACAGTCGTCCACGAATAGCCCTCCGTAAGCTACAATGCAGATTGTTTTTTTTATTTGGCCTTTCTGGGGCAGAAAACCCCACTAGACACCAGGGAGTTTTTTAATTTTGAAATGGAAGCGACCCCTTGGGCAAGGGTCGCTTCCTATGGGGGATAATTATTTTTAAGACTTTTCTGCTCCCCCCCCCCCCCCCCCCTGGGGACAGATCACCCGATTTTTTATTTTGGGGGCGTTTCTGGCCCCAGGGAGGGGCAGAAAAGCCCACTAGAGCCAGGAATTTAAAAATAAATAAATTGGAAGCGACGCCTTGGGCAAGGGTCGCTTCCAGGGGACATATATTTTTGTAGGTGTATTCTGCCCCCCCTGGGGGCATATTTGCCCGTTTATTTGGCCTTTCTGCCCACATTTGGGTAGTGACATAGCGTGTTATAATGTTAATTGTTTTATTTATTGTGAATTGCAATTGTAATGCTTTATTTCTCCCTTTTTGCTCTAGTTCAAGGCTTTTGCTCTTTAGACTGTTCCAGGTTGCGGTTTCGTCACTTTTGGTTCTGCTGTTTGTGTAGTTGCTTGTGTTTGGTAAGAGACTTTTTTTTTGTACAATGTAAATGCGTTTTTTTTCTCTGCATGAATGTGTTTTTTGCAAATGGTGTAATAATAGCAGTATGTTTAGCTTCTGTTTTTTGAGTGTCAAAAACTTTTTGCATTTGTGCTCGATGTGTATTTTGTTGTCTTGTGAGTAACTGGTTTTGTTTTTTTCTTTCTAGTGGGATATCGTTGGTTTTTGCTGTCTCTCTGCAGAGTAGGTGCTTGTGAGTGTAGCTGTCTCTTGCAAGTGAATTGTATAGTTTGAGTATTTAGATCTTTGTGATAAAGGCACACATTTTTTTTTACTTACTTATTTTGCACAGTGTTGGTTGTTGAGTTGTTTGTGCAGTCTCCTTTCTTAGTAAGGATAATGGCTAGCCGCAGCATTACTGCTCAGCAGGTTGTTGGTATGCTCTTTGAGTCTTCCTCTGACCATGGTTCAGAGACTGACTCTGCATCTGGGGCAGAGGAGGGAGGGGAAGATTCAGGCAGTGAGTTTTCTCTCCACATGGAATCATCGGATGATGAAGCTACTCTCAGTGCGGATGAAGCTACTCTTAGTGCAGATGAAGTGCCTGTGTTAGAGGAGGACATTGATGTGCCGACAGTGCGCCAAGAGGCATCTGGGCTGCAGACTGGGGCTGCAAGGCTTACCGTTGGTATAGTGCGGCAAGAGGCATCTGGGTTGCAGCCTGCGGCTGCAAGGCTTCCAGTTGGAAGTGATGACCTCTGGGTTGCCCCAGGCATGGTGCAGCCGTCATTGCCAGACTTTACTGGTGTTCCAGGGTGCAGAGTGAACACAGAATTTTTTTTGCAGATACATTTTTTTCAGTTGTTTATGGCGATGTGTTTTTGGCAGAGATTGTTGAGCAGACTAATTTGTATGCCGAACAGTTTTTGAGGGACAACAGTGCCAGCCTTAAGCCCCACTCTAGAGCTACCCGGTGGACTCCCACAAATCTGGAAGAGAAGAAGAAGCTCTTGCGTTTAACTTTTTTGATGGGCTTGCTAAGGAAGCCATCAATGTCTTCATATTGGTTTACTAGTCCCTTGATGGCAACGGCTATATTTCTGGCAGTCATGAGTCGTGATAGGTATTTGCTTCTGCTTCGGATGCTGCATTTTGTCGATAATGGTTTAGCGTTGCCACGAGATCACCCTTGTGGTTGTTGAGTTGTTTGTGCAGTCTCCTGGGGGCAGATTTGCCCGTTTATTTGGCCTTTCTGCCCCATTTGGGTAGTGACATAGCGTGTTATAATGTTAAACCTCTGAAATTACATGCTCATGACAACACTGTGCATAGCGGGGGAAGAGTTATACTTACTTTAGGGCATGAGTTACTTGAGATAAATATAACTCGTAAATTTCAGTGGTTTTGTTTATATTTCCCCATACATTCTTTCACAATATTTTGGTTGTGGATATGTTTTGTAGTTCAATACTTAAAACTCAATATTCCGGTGGAAATCTGACGACAAAGAGTATTATTTCCTGCCTGCTTTTTTATGGAAATCCATCCATCAATCCCAAATAGATAGATATATGATAATTTGGTTAGCAGGTCAGACTTCATTTTGAAATCCTGTGTCACTATTGGTCTAAAAGGCCAAAAAGACTAGAGGGCATGTTCACAAACTGTAGTATAGTATAATAGTACTACTTATGTACTACAAAATGCTATTCACTAATTTACATGCGGTAGCCACCCTTTCTCCTTTTCTCCTTATGTGCCAAGATCTCCATACACGTAGGCCTATGTTTTAATAGTAAATGTGAGAGGGACAGGAAAATGGGGAATGCTTACTACAAAATGGGAATGGCTATTGGCAAAACATCGCAGGAAATTAACAAAAGAATTATCCAGCATTAATGACATATAAAATGTAAAAACGTGGATGCACCTCTGGTACAACACTATGTTGAACCATTCCGAATCCAGATGAGATGGAGTGTAATACCAAGAGGCGAAGACACTGGAACAATACTGCTATATTTCGAAGTAAAGATGATACTGAAACTTCGAACTATAGTAAATGGTCTAAATGAATTATCAGAAATCCACAATATTGCTTTCCTACCAATATAGACGTACACAAGAATGTGATGATGCAACTCACCACTTCAGCCAAACACATACAGACAAGAACAAACGCTCGCCTTGATACACACCCATGATTTCAAGGGCAACAACCTAAATGGTAAGCTTTTTCTAGGAAATACCAGAATAACCGCACTACTGATGCAATTTGTTCTTGCCTTGTTTGCATTTCAGCCAGAACACACACAAAAGTAACCACAAGGAAGATAAAAAATAACAATGTGACGTTTAGAAGTATTTTATCTGATCTACATTGGGCTGTTCCCATGAGTCCACAACACAATTTTACATTGCCTATTGATATGCCGATATTGTCTGTGCCACATTGAGGCATTTACAAAACGAAACTTCAGTTCACAGAAGGGTCGCTGAATTTGTACAAGTGACGTCACGATGTACACGCGCACCCGACGCTTCCCAGCTTTCAAGCAATAAATAAACTTTGGGAAACCACTTGGACCATAGATGCCTCAATGCTACATCTGGACAGGCACTGAAGAAGCCATGCCATCCGGTTTGACCAAAAAGCATTCTGTGCAGTGCAGAGGTTGGGAACGAGCTTATAAAAAAAATAGAATCAAATGTACCAGATAAAACGTATGAGCGTTCTCCCAAACCCGACAACTATCTGGCAAGCAGATGAACTCATGACAAACTTCACTTTGTATTTAAGTCACAAGACGTGAGAACTTATCTTTATGTCCTTTTTGACGACATTGATAGATAAACAAGTACTCCCTGCCATACATTATAAGGATATTGTAAGTCACTGAGGAGTTCCATAACCATATAGAGGAACAAGACTGAATACCCAGTTCCTTTATAAGGATATGGAATTCCGATGGGACTAGCAATATCCTTATCATGTACGCCAAGGGGTACTTTATCCCATATAATACATGGCCACATCATCACCTTTCCAACAAGTCACTCAAAACCTTGGTGCATAGCTCTTTCATGTGAAAGTGCGAGCATGTTTGCAAACATGAAGAACTAAAAATAAAACCTCAAGTGTAAAATTAACGCAGCAAACACCTGTTAGATATTTGTTAGAAACAGATATTAGAAACAGTTCAATACAAGTCAGTTAAATAAACATGAGCTGCAGTAGCTCAGAATGTGGAGAAGCATGCACAAGGATTGTACCTCTTGTCTAAGGAGTGCAAACAGTAAACAAATCCTCTGTGCAAGCTATTAACCCCTTCGATGCTCATGACGGAGCGGTTCCGTCATGAGCATCGGTTGGGCTGTGCTCATGACGGAACCGCTCCGTCATGGCACCCACCCATGGGGGAAGCGCTGGCGCTCCCCCCATGGGCAGCCCAACATGTTGCCACAAAGGGGGATGGCAGCGGAAGAGTTTCCGCTGCCACCCCCGACCCCCCCCTTGGCGATCCTGTGACGTCAGCGCGCACAGCGCGCGCCAACGTCATCAAGAAGCGCTGGGATGCCCGGAAGCCATTTGCTTCCAGGCGTCCCAAGGAGGAGGGTGAGTATTTGTTTCTCCGGTGGGGCCGGGGGGGCAGATCCACATGCCTTGAGCCATCGGGGGAGAGGAAACAGTGTTTCCTCTCCCCTGATGGCTCAATGTAGGGCATTCCTGCTGCACGATCGCGCACAGCGTCGCGATCGTGCAGCAGGAATGCCCCCACTAGACACCAGGGATGTCTCTTTTATGTAAAGGAAGCGACCCCTTGGGCAAGGGTCGCTTCCTTAGGGGCCAAATTAATTTTAGGACTTTTCTGCCCCCCCTGGGGACAGATCGCTGAATTTGTTGGCGTTTCTGGCCCCAGGGGGGGCAAAAAAGCCCTCTAGAGCCAGGGATTATTAAAAAATTAAAATGGAAGCGACCCCTTGGGCAAGGGTTGCTTCCAGGGGGCCTAAACCTTTTGTGTGTGTTTTCTGCCCCCTCTGGGGGCAGATCAGCCCCTGTTTTTGGCCTTTCTGTCCCCAGGGAGGGTCAGAAAAACCCACTATACACCAGGGATGTGTTTAAAAATTAAATGGAAGCGACCCCTTGGGCAAGGGTCGCTTCCTTAAGGGGCACAATTATTTTTAAGACTTTTCTGCCCCCCCTGGGGACAGATTGGCTGGATTTCTGGCGTTTCTGGCCCCAGGGGGCAGAAAAGCCCACTAGAGCCAGGGAATTTTTGTAATTAAATTGGAAGCGACCCCTTGGGCAAGGGTCGCTTCCAGGGGCCTTAATTATTTAAAAAGTATATTCTGCCCCCCCTGGTGGCAGATTGTTTTTTTTATTTGGCCTTTCTGCCCCCAGGGGGGGGCAGAAAACCCCACTAGACACCAGGGTGTTTTTAAATTTTGAAATGGAAGCGACCCCTTGGGCAAGGGTCGCTTCCTATGGGGGATAATTATTTTTAAGACTTTTCTGCCCCCCCCCACCCCCTGGGGACAGATCACCTGATTTTATTTTTTTTGGCGCTTCTGGCCCCAGGGGGGGGGGGGGCACAAAAGCCCACTAGAGCCAGGGATTTAAAAATAAATAAATTGGAAGCGACCCCTTGGGCAAGGGTCGCTTCCAGGGGACATATATTTTTGTAAGTGTATTCTGCCCCCCCTGGGGGCAGATTTGCCCGTTTATTTGGCCTTTCTGCCCACATTTGGGTAGTGACATAGCGTGTTATAATGTTAATTGTTTTATTTCTTGTGAATTGCAATTGTAATGCTTTATTTCTCCCTTTTTGTTCTAGTTCAAGGCTTTTGCTCTTTAGACTGTTCCAGGTTGCGGTTTCGTTACTTTTGGTTCTGCTGTTTGTGTAGTTGCTTGTGTTTGGTAAGAGACTTTTTTTTGTACAATGTAAATGCGTTTTTTTTCTCTGCATGAATGTGTTTTTTGCAAATGGTGTAATAATAGCAGTATGTTTAGCTTCTGTTTTTTGAGTGTCAAAAAACTTTTTGCATTTGTGCTCGATGTGTATTTTGTTGTCTTGTGAGTAATTGGTTTTGTTTTTTTCTTTCCAGTGGGATATCGTTGGTTTTTGCTGTCTCTCTGCAGAGTAGGTGCTGGTGAGTGTAGCTGTCTCTTGCAAGTGAATTGTATAGTTTGAGTATATAGATCTTTGTGATAAAGGCACACATTTTTTTACTTACTTATTTTGCACAGTGTTGGTTGTTGAGTTGTTTGTGCAGTCTCCTTTCTTAGTAAGGATAATGGCTAGCCGCAGCATTACTGCTCAGCAGGTTGTTGGTATGCTCTTTAAGTCTTCCTCTGACCATGGTTCAGAGACTGACTCTGCGTCTGAGGCAGAGGAGGGAGGGGAAGATTCAGGCAGTGAGTTTTCTCTCCACATGGAATCATCGGATGATGAAGCTACTCTCAGTGCGGATGAAGCTACTCTTAGTGCGGATGAAGTGCCTGTGTTAGAGGAGGACATTGATGTGCCGACAGTGCGCCAAGAGGCATCTGGGCTGCAGCCTGGGGCTGCAAGGCTTACCGTTGGTATAGTGCGGCAAGAGGCATCTGGGTTGCAGCCTGGGGCTGCAAGGCTTCCAGTTGGAAGTGATGACCTCTGGGTTGCCCCAGGCATGGTGCAGCCGGCATTGCCAGACTTTACTGGTGTTCCAGGGTGCAGAGTGAACACAGAAATATTTTTGCCGATAAATTTCTTTCAGTTGTTTATGGCGATGTGTTTTTGGCAGAGATTGTTGAGCAGACTAATTTGTATGCCGAACAGTTTTTGAGGGACAACAGTGCCAGCCTTAAGCCCCACTCTAGAGCTACCCGGTGGACTCCCACAAATCTGGAAGAGATGAAGAAGTTCTTGGGTTTAACTTTTTTGATGGGCTTGCTAAGGAAGCCATCAATGTCTTCATATTGGTCTACTAGTCCCTTGATGGCAACAGCTATATTTCTGGCAGTCATGAGTCGTGATAGGTATTTGCTTCTGCTTCGGATGCTGCATTTTGTCGATAATGGTTTAGAGTTGCCACGAGATCACCCTGAGTGTGACCGTCTTTTTAAAATTCGGCCTGTCATTGATCACTTTGTTGATCGATTTTCTGAGATCTATGCTCCAGGCAAAGAAATAGCTATTGATGAGTCTTTGGTCCTGTTCAAGGGCTGCTTGGTTTTTAGGCAATACATTCCTAGTAAGAGAGCACGCTATGGAATTAAGCTGTATATGCTGTGTGACAGTAGGACTGGATATGTTTCTAATTTCAGGGTGTACACCGGTAAGGAATCCAGGATTAACCCCCCTGGTTGTCCGTCCACTTTTGGAGTGACTGAGAAAATTGTGTGGGAACTTGGTAGAGGACTTTTTAACAAAGGTCACCATTTATATGTAGATAACTTCTACACTGGTGTGCGGTTGTTCAGGGAATTGGCCAAAGTGGACACTGTTGCTTGTGGCACAATCCGCTCTAACCGTAAAGGTTTCCCTAAAGAACTAGTTTGTCAAAAGCTTGTGCGGGGACAGTGCAGTGGGTTGCGTTGCGAGGAACTTCTAGCTGTGAAGTTTTCAGACAGGAGAGATGTCTACATGCTGACTTTCATCCATGATGAAAGCACTTCACCTGTGACTGTTTGGGGTCAGGTTGCTGAAGCGCGCAAACCTGTGTGCATTTTAGACTATAATAGGCACATGGGTGGTGTTGACAGAGTAGATCAGAGGTTGGAATCTTATGCTGCTCTTCGTAAGGCTTACATTTGGTATAGGAAGTTGAATATCCATCTTTTCCACTTGGCAACCTTTAATGGTTTTGTTGTATTCAAGGATTCTTGTCCTGAGTCAAAGATGACTTTTGCTAAGTTTCAGGAGTCTGTAATAGGCAGCCTTGTTTTAGTGGAACAGGCAAGTGTTCCTAGAGTTGGAGTGGTGGAGGATGTGGCTAGATTAAAAGATCGCCACTTTCCTGATCACATTCCTCCCACACCCTCAAAAGACTTTCCCAGTAGGAGATGTAGAGTCTGTTGGCGAAGAGGTACGCGGAAGGAGACTCGTATGTACTGCCCCGAGTGTCCTTCTAACTCTGGGCTGTGTGTGCCTGCTTGTTTTAGAATGTACCACACGCAAAAAACAATTTGGGAGCATCCATGAGTGCTAAAGTGAACTGCCTGGTCTCTATTGTTTTATATTTTTTGTTCAGTTTCAAGGTTGGAATTTGTGCAATCTATTTAGTTTCAGATTTTGTGTTAGTAGATTTGTTTCTATTTGCAATTTGTTTGTGTTTTCTTTTTTGTATAAAAAAATCCTAAATGTGATGGCGGTGTGTGTAGGCTGGCACTTGGCTGGTGGTGTGCGTGGACTGGCGCTTGGCTGGCAGTGTGTTTGGACTGGCGCTTGGCTGGTGGTGTGCGTGGACTGGCACTTGGCAGGTGGTGTGCGTGGACTGGCGCTTGGCTGGCGGTGTGCGTGGACTGGCGCTTGGCTGGCGGTGTGCGTGGACTGGCGATTGGCTGGCGGTGTGCGTGGACTTGCGCTTGGCTGGTGGTGTGAGTGGACTGGTGCTTGGCTGGCAGTGTGAGTGGACTGGCGCTTGGCTTGCGGTGTGCGTGGACTGGCGCTTGGCTGGCGGTGTGGGTGGAGTGGTGCTTGGCTGGCGGTGTGTGAGTAGTGACTTGCTGCTGGTCACTACACACACTGCTAGCCAAACGCCACTCCACCCAATCCGTGAGCTGGTGTGGTTGCTGTGTCAGGAATGTGGGCGTGTGAAAGTGATGGGCCCTTGAATGGCGCTGTCTGCTGGTGTGAGTGTTGTAATGTGCTGGGCCCGCGGCTGGCGGTGTGAATGGTTTTGTATGTGTCACACGTCTGAAAGGTGTATGAATGGCCTGTAAAGAGGTTGGTGCCTTGTCGTGGCTTTACAGCTCACGAGCTGTGAGTCAATGGTTCAGTTTCTCGTCCTTTCAATTATTAACAGTGCATTTATACTGAACCATCACTCACCCTCGTGCCAAATCCAACCAGTATGTCTGTGTGCTTGAGGAATAGATGGCTGTGCAGTAATCTTTGTCTTTTTTGTCTCTCTGCCAAGGTGTACATTCTATCTAAGAATAACCTACCAACTGTAGATATTGTCGTAAACTAAACAACCATGGGAGTACATGCTGCTGTCTCTCTTGTGGATCCCAACAAGTTATCTTACCCACAATGTCCTGCAAACCTCAAATTGTGTCTGTCACATTTTTCTTGCATTATTGTGCCAAACTTTTCACGCTGCAGACAGAAACAACAAATTTCCTACCCCTCCGCCTTTTTCCAAGTATCCCAATAGAAATGGTACCTCACTCGCGTGGGTGGGTCACGGACCCGCAACAGGCAAGGGCCCAAAACCTTGTGAGGCGACATCAAAATTACCTATCACAAACTAACCTGGTTTTCAAGTGGGGTCCCATGAGGTTTTGGCCCCGGGGTTGGCGGCCATCTAGGGAAACCTTCCAAACCCACACATTTCTGAAAAGTAGACACCCGGGGGATTCCAGGGAGGTATGGCTTGCGTGGATCCCCCAACGTTTTCTTACCCAGAATCCCCTACAAACCTGAAATTTAGCTGAAAAAATCACTTTTTTCACACATTTTTGTGTGGGAAAGGTGTGGCATCACTGGGCTGACACAAATTTCCTACCACACAGTGTTCCCCCAGGTCTCCCGATAAAAATGGTGCCTCACTCAGGTGGGAGGCCCAAGTACCCGCGACAGGCAAGGGCCCAAAACGTATAGAGGCGACATCAAAATTGCCTATCACAAAACGACCTGGTTTTGCAAGGGGGGTCCCATGATTTTTTGGCCCGGGGCTCGGCAGCCACCTAGGGAAACCTACCAAACCCACACATTTCTGAAAACTAGACACCCGGGGGATTCCAGGGAGGTATGGATTGTGTGGATCCCCAACGTTTTCTTACCCAGAATCCCTGCAAACCTGAAATTTAGCTGAAAAAATCTCTTTTTCACATATTTTTGTGTGGAAAGTTGTGGCATCACGGGCTGACACAAATTTCCTACCACCCAGCATTCCCCCAGGTCTCACGATAAAATGGTGCCTCACTCGGGTGGGAGGCCCAAGTATCGCGACAGGCAAGGGCCTAAAGCGTATGAGGCGACATCAAAATTGCTTATCACAAAACGACCTGGTTTTGCAAGGGGTCCCATGACTTTTGGCCGGGGCTGGCGGCCACCTAGGAAACCTACCAAACCCACACATTTCTGAAACTTAGACACCCGGGATTCCAGGAGGTATGGCTTGCATGGATCTCCAACGTTTTCTTACCCAGAACCCCTGCAAACCTGAAATTTAGCTGAAAAAATCACTTTTTCACACATTTTGTGTGGGAAAGTTGTGGCATCACCGGGCTGACACAAATTTCCTACCACCCAGCGTTCCCCTAGGTCTCCTGAAAAAAATGGCACCTCACTCGGGTGGGAGGCCCAAGTGCCCGCGACAGGCAAGGGCCCAAAACGTATTGCCTGTCGCGGGTACTTGGGCCTCCCACCCGAGTGAGGCACCATTTTTTTCAGGAGACTTGGGGGAACGCTGGGTGGTAGGAAATTTATGTCAGCCCGGTGATGCCACAACTTTCCCACACAAAATGTATGAAAAAGTGATTTTTTCAGCTAAATTTCAGGTTTGCAGGGATTCTGGGTAAGAAAACGTTGGGGGATCCATGCAAGCCATACCTCCCTAAAATCCCCGGGTGTCTAGTTTTCAGAAATGTGTGGGTTTGGTAGGTTTCCTAGGTGGCCGCCGAGCCACGGGCCAAAAGTCATGGGACCCCCCTGCAAAACCAGGTCGTTCTGTGATAGGCAATTTTGATGTCGCCTATACGCTTTGGGCCCTTGCCTGTCGCGGATACTTGGGCCTCCCACCCGAGTGAGGCACCATTTTTATCGGGAGACCTGGGGAACGCTGGGTGGTAGGAAATTTGTGTCAGCCCGGTGATGCCACAACTTTCCCACACAAAAATATGTGAAAAAAGAGATTTTTTCAGCTAAATTTCAGGTTTGCAGGGGATTCTGGGTAAGAAAACGTTGGGGGATCCACGCAATCCATACCTCCCTGGAATCCCCCGGGTGTCTACTTTTCAGAAATGTGTGGGTTTGGTAGGTTTCCCTTGATGCCGGCAGAGCTAGGGTTCAAAAACTACAGATAGGCACTTTGCAAAAAAAGGGTCATTTTTCACTGTGAAAATGTGGTGTGTCCACGTTACGTTTTGCGCTGTTGCCTGTTGTGGGCACTAGGCCTACCCACACAAGGGAGGTACCATTTTTTTCAGAAGACTTTGGGGAATGCGGGGTTGGTGGAATTTTGTGGATCCACGCAGATTCCAGAACTTTCCACCACAGAAAAGTGAGGAAAATGTGTTTTTTTTGACAATTTTTTAGGTTTACAAGGGATTCTGGGTAACAGAACCTGGTGAGAGCCAGTCAAGTCACCCCATCCTGGATTCCCCTGGGTGTCTACTTTTCAGAAATGTGTGGGTTTGGTAGGTTTCCCTAGGTGCCGGCAGAGCTAGGGTTCAAAAACCACAGCTAGGCACTTTGCAAAAAAAGGGTCATTTTTCACTGTGAAAATGTGGTGTGTCCACGTTGCGTTTTGCGCTGTTTCCTGTCGCGGGCACTAGGCCTACCCACATAAGTGAGGTACCATGTTTTTTTGGAAGACTTTGGGGAATGCGGGGTTGGTGGAATTTTGTGGATCCACGCAGATTCCAGAACTTTCCACCACAGAAAAGTGAGGAAAATGTGTTTTTTTTGACAATTTTTTAGGTTTACAAGGGATTCTGGGTAACAGAACCTGGTGAGAGCCAGTCAAGTCACCCCATCCTGGATTCCCCTGGGTGTCTACTTTTCAGAAATGTGTGGGTTTGGTAGGTTTCCCTAGGTGCCGGCAGAGCTAGGGTTCAAAAACTACAGCTAGGCACTTTGCAAAAAAAGGGTCATTTTTCACTGTGAAAATGTGGTGTTTCCACGTTGCATTTTGCGCTGTTTCCTGTCGCGGGCACTAGGCCTACCCACATAAGTGAGGTACCATGTTTTTTTGGAAGACTTTGGGGAACGCGGGGTGGGTGGAGTTTTGTGGATCCATGCAGATTCCAGAACTTTCCATCACAGAAAAGTGAGCAAAATGTGTTTTTTTGGACAATTTTTTAGGTTTGCATGGGATTCTGGGTAACAGAACCTGGTGAGAGCCAGTCAAGTCACCCCATCCTGGATTCCCCTGGGTGTCTACTTTTCAAAAATGTGTGGGTTTGGTAGGTTTCCCTAGGTGCCGGCAGAGCTAGGGTTCAAAAACTACAGCTAGGCACTTTGCAAAAAAAGGGTCATTTTTCACTGTGAAAATGTGGTGTGTCCACGTTGCGTTTTGCGCTGTTTCCTGTCGCGGGCACTAGGCCTACCCACACAAGTGAGCTACCATTTTTTTTGGAAGACTTTGGGGAACACGGGGTGGGTGGAATTTTGTGGATCCACGCAGATTCCAGAACTTTCCACCACAGAAACGTGAGGAAAATGTGTTTTTTTAAACATTTTTTAGGTTTACAAGGGATTCTGGGTAACAGAACCTGGTGAAAGCCAGTCAAGTCACCCCATCCTGGATTCCCCTGGGTGTCTAATTTTCAGAAATGTGTGGGTTTGGTAGGTTTCCCTAGGTGCCGGCAGAGCTAGGGTTAAAAAACTACAGCTAGGCACTTTGCAAAAAAAGGGTCATTTTTCACTGTGAAAATGTGGTGTGTCCACGTTGCGTTTTGCGCTGTTTCCTGTCGCGGGCACTAGGCCTACCCACACAAGTGAGGTACCATTTTTTTTTGAAGACTTTGGGGAACGCGGGGTGGGTGGAATTTTGTGGGTCCACGCAGATTCCAGAACTTTCCACCACAGAAACGTGAGGAAAATGTGTTTTGTTGTTTTACATTTTTTAGGTTTGCAAGGGATTCTGGGTAACAGAACCTGGTGGGAGCCAGTTAAGTCACCCCATCCTGGATTCCCCTGGGTATCTACTTTTCAGAAATGTGTGGATTTGGTAGGTTTCCCTAGGTGCCGGCAGAGCTAGGGTTCAAAAACTACAGCTAGGCACTTTGCAAAAAAAGGGTCATTTTTCACTGTGAAAATGTGGTGTGTCCACGTTGCGTTTTGCGCTGTTTCCTGTCGCGGGCACTAGGCCTACCCACACAAGTGAGGTACCATTTTTTTTGGAAGACTTTGGGGAACGCGGGGTGGGTGGAATTTTGTGGGTCCACGCAGATTCCAGAACTTTCCACCACAGAAACGTGAGGAAAATGTGTTTTGTTTTTTTACATTTTTTAGGTTTGCAAGGGATTCTGGGTAACAGAACCTGGTGGGAGCCAGTTAAGTCACCCCATCCTGGATTCCCCTGGGTCTCTACTTTTCAGAAATGTGTGGGTTTGGTAGGTTTCCCTAGGTGCCGGCAGAGCTAGGGTTCAAAAACTACAGCTAGGCACTTTGCAAAAAAAGGGTCATTTTTCACTGTGAAAATGTGGTGTGTCCACGTTGCGTTTTTCGCTGTTTCCTGTCACGGGCACTAGGCCTACCCACACAAGTGAGGTACCATTTTTTTCGGAAGACTTTGGGGAACGCGGGGTGGGTGGAATTTTGTGGATCCACGCAGATTCCAGAACTTTCCACCACAGAATCGTGAGGAAAATGTGGTTTTTTTGACAATTTTTTAGGTTTGCAAGGGATTCTGGGTAACAGACCCTGGTGAGAGCCAGTTAAGTCACCTCATCCTGGATTCCCCTGGGTCTCTACTTTTCAGAAATGTGTGGGTTTGGTAGGTTTCCCTAGGTGTCGGCAGAGCTAGGGTTCAAAAACTACAGCTAGGCACTTTGCAAAAAAGGGTCATTTTTCACTGTGAAAATGTGGTGTGTCCACGTTGCGTTTGTCGCTGTTTCCTGTCGCGGGCAGTAGGCCTACCCACACAAGTGAGGTACCATTTTTTTCGGAAGACTTTGGGGAACGCGGGGTGGGTGGAATTTTGTGGATCCACGCAGATTCCAGAACTTTCCACCACAGAAAAGTGAGGAAAATGTGTTTTTTTTGACAATTTTTTAGGTTTGCAAAGGATTCTGAGTAACAAACCCTGGTGAGAGCCAGTCAAGTCACCCCATCCTGGATTCCCCTGGGTGTCTAGTCTTCAAAAATGTATAGGTTTGCTAGGTTGCCCTAGGTGCCGGCAGAGCTAGGGTTCATAAACTACAGCTAGGCACTTTGCAAAAAAAGGGTCATTTTTCACTGTGAAAATGTGGTGTGTCCACGTTCCTGTCGCGGGCACTAGGCCTACCCACACAAGTGAGGTACCATTTTTCTGAAGACTTAGGGAAACGCGGGGTGGGTGGAATTTTGTGGATCCACGCAGATTCCAGAACTTTCCACCACAGAAAAGTGAGGAAAATGTGTTTTTTTTGACAATTCTTTAGGTTTGCAAGGGATTCTGGGTAACAGAACCTGGTGAGAGCCAGTCAAGTCACCCCATCCTGAATTCCCCTGGGTGTCTAGTTTTCAAAAATGTATAGGTTTGCTAGGTTTCCCCTAGGTGCCGGCAGAGCTAGGGTTCAAAACTACAGCTAGGCACTTTGCAAAAAAGGGGTCATTTTTCACTGTGAAAATGTGGTGTGTCCACGTTGCGTTTTGCGCCATTTCCTGTCGTGGGCACAAGGCCTACCCACACAAGTGCGGTACCATTTTTATCGGGAGACTTAGGGTAATACAGAATTGTAGAGCAACTGTTATTACCTATTGACTTTCGATGCATTTCTGCCTTCCAAATGAAAGACAATGTGTAAAATAAGTCATTTTGAAAAATGACCTATAATTCACATGCTAGTATGGGTACTCCCAATTTCGGAAATGTGCAAATATCTACTGTTTCTAAACTCAACATTTTGTTCCCATTTCAGAAATACATAGGTGTCTTTCATACCGATTTTTCCATGTATACATTTTCCCAGAATAATTGCTATATACCCGGTACATAATAAAAAAACATTGCAAGACGCTGCTCGGTTATTTGCTCTGGGTTCGTCGGGTTCTTAGTGAACCTACAAGTCCTATATTTCGCCACAACCAGAAAGGTCCAGCGGATGTAACGGTATATTGCTTTCAAATAGCTCTCATAATTAGAAGAAGTTACAGGTGAAAACGTTGACACAAATGGCTGTTTTTTTCAACTAATTTTCAATTTTTCCTTTATTTAACTGTTAGTTTCTATAAAGAAAACTTAAAGGATCTACACAAATGACCCCTTGCTGAATTCAGAATTTTGTCTACTTTTTAAAAATGTATAGCTTTCCAGGATCCATTATTGCTTTTATACCCATTTCTACCATTAACTGGAAGGAGGTTGAAAGCACAAAAAATAGCAAAAATAGGCTATGTCCCAGAAAAATGCCAAAACTGTGTAAAAAATGTTGGTTTTCTGACAAAAGTCTGCTTGTCCCTGAAAGCTTGGAAGATGGTGATTTCAGCCCCACAACCCCTTTTTTGATACCATTTGCAGGGAAAAAACCAGATGCTTTCATCTGTAGCCCTTTTTTCGCATTTTTCCCCAAAAAAACCAAATTTAGCTGTATTTTGGCTAATTTCTGGGTCCCCTCCAGGGGAATCCACAAACCCTGGCTCCCTTTAGAATCCCCATGATGTTGGAAAAAATTACGCAAATTTGGCGTGGATACCTTATGTGGTCAAAAAGTTACAGGGGCCTAAGCGCGAACTACCCCAAATAGCCAAAAAAAAGGCTTAGCACAGGGGGGGGAAAGGCCTAGCAGCGAAGGGGTTAAAATAGAGCAGAAGAAAGAAAAGCAACATTCAGTTTTTCACTGCTTTAAACTGCTGCTTCAATTATGCTCCCTGGCTCTGGCGGCAGGGTATTGTGACATGAGAACTGGACTGTAATAACTTAAAATAGTCGAGTTTTGGCAACTCGCTGTGTGTCACAAGTCACTGATTATAAAGAAATTAGAGACAAGCGTTTATACAGGGATTACAGAATCCCATGTATTATAGCCCTATAAAAGAAAGTAATTAAAGGTTGACCTCTTCCCTTTTCAGCTTCTGACAAATACTCTTCGGGCCTCCCTAGGTGAGACCACAATGGTGAATGACACATGGTGCAGGTGAGGGGAGTTTGGTGAACCCTGAGCCATCCACTTTTTCCCTCTTCTTTCCACAGAATTCACAGGCAACTGAGAAGGCCTATCTACAATCCACACACATACCAGAGGAATTGTGTCTATTCAGACACATTAATAAGTTTGTAATTTTTCCCCCAGACATGCCGGACTCTTTTCTAGAATGTTCATTGGACCCTGAGGAAGATGCCGTTGAACTGTTGTCCCACACACAGCGATCACAATGCACAGGCCTATCCGACGAGCATCTAAGTGCCATTACTCTAAGTGCCATTACTTTGGACCTTTTTGAAGCTGCCGTTTATGAAGTAACTAATGGATGCCCATATCACAATAGGGCAAAATTAGGATACCCTCAGAGAGGCCCACATTTTCTAATTTGTGTTTATGTCTAAACATCAACTAATGAACTCAACCCTATGAGTCAGGCACTTACTGTTTTATTCACGAGAATGGTCCCAAAAATATTATAAATTTGTTTTATAATATTTATATGTTTAATTGATTTAAATAAATGTCCTTTTTTGTTGTCTGTCATGTGTCAATAACTGTTCAAACTTGGAAATCTGATACAGATTAATGAAAGTATAAACGTGTGACTTAAAATTATATGAAATCAACAAGTTGAGTAATGTCCGCATGTTGTCTACACTCAAAATTAAGTAAACAACTTGTGGCCAGTAGGTATGGGAGTCATGGGGACTTGGCACAATGCAAGACCAAAGGCTGTACTCTGGACCCAGTGCCTAAGGTCATGGTCCAGGCTATGACCTGATGGCTCTGATTGACATGAAGGCTGGCTGCATGCTATGGCTAAGGCCATGCCCTTTTCCCCGACCCTGCAAGCCGCGTGTATGTTGGTGGCCAACAAGTTCACTGAAATTCATTGTTAAAGGGAGGTTATGGTTGTTTAATCGCATTACAAAATAGAATAAATCACCCTAAAGTGTTTTGGCTGAATTTTCACATTCATAAGTCTAAAAACCATTGAAAATCACAGTTATGGTGAGCGATGCAACTATAAGGTCCCTCTAAAGCATGGCTCATCATGTGACAAATAATGTCCCAGATGGCATGATGACTGCACTATTAAAACATAATTTTGCTCCTTGCAGGGTCTTATTGGTGCATTGTCACTAGTGCCCTGAAATCCTACAGGGCAGTTTTTCAAATGTCTTTTAACCAAATTATAGATGCTAACGGTAAGATCTCATAGGAGAAGAGGGTCAATTATCTTAGTTATGGGTTATTGCAGTGATATAGAGACACCAGAGGAGGTGGTGCCTTTACACCTGTCTATGTGAACACCTGCACACCAAGGAAGGCCAATCCTGCATTCTGCAGAGAAATACATCATAATTAGAAATAGTGAGTTGAGTATGGGGTAGCCAGCAATGGGCTGGGGGGGGGCAAGGAGTGAATATGCTGAGTGCTTCCACTTTTCTCAAACGCCTCATACATATTTGATGCACTCATTTACTTATATACTTGGACATTACTATCACAATGTTTCTCTCCCACATGCTGTTCTTCTTCACATACACATTTCAATTATCACTTACTCATTAATCATTCATTCACTCACTTACTCACTTCTAAAAAGCTGTCAACCATTTGGCCCCAAAAAAGACCAGCAGAAACGACATGTCCAATCAAGCAGATTAAAAAGCCGCTTTGGGCCCTTATGTTTTGTGCCTCAAGACAATGTTAATCATATAGATTTTTTAGGACTTAGATTTTCTAATGAACTAGTCCAAATAACTCGAACAAAGTGTTATTTTGTTGTACCATTTTGCAAGTACCACACCTAGGGGCATATTTACAATGCCCTGTAGCACTTTTACGCCGCCGGAGCATTACTTTTGTGATGCTCCGGAGGCGCAGTGTGCCGGCCCATCTATACAAGGCCAGGCAAAGCCACTCCATGTGGCTCTTCATGGCCTTGTAAATATGGAGTAAGACAATTCCTTACTCTGCATGGAAGGAGCATTCCATAGGCGTTGTTGCGGATGTTCACACGCAACACCCATGTTTTTTGACACTGCCCCAGATTTACAACATAGCATAAATCTGGGGCAGCCACAAACCTAATGCCTTCCCAAACAGGCGTAATGAGGAGAAATGTTTACATTTCTCCTAGTTTTTTACTCTTTCCACGTGTGCTGCATTCTGCAGCACACTTAGAATGAGGAAAACGTCTCCTTTGATTGTTTCTGTACAGGGAGGTGTCCCTTCCTGCACAAAAACAATCATGCCAACAACACAGACCCCCCTCGCACCATGTTGCAAGGGTGCCTGCATTGGCGCTCGACTGCAGTTTGAGCGCCGGTGCTGGCAGAAAGGACAGGAATGCGCTGTATCTTGTAGATATGGCGCATTCCTGCCCTTTTCTTTTGATGCAGGGCAGCACAGTTAGAAGGCTTGCGGCGCTGCCCTACTCCAAAATATTGTAAAAATGCCCCTTAGATTGACACCCAAACATGCATTGGTCTCAAGTCCAAATCATTGGTGTTTATGGTGCGGGTGATGTTGCTGTTATCTGGGAGTATATTAAATCACCTAGACTGACAGACTTAGATAATCGATTCTTAAAATCTCTTCTAGCACTCCATCCATTCTCTTGTTTTTTTTTTTTAAAGCAGGTCTACATAATTTGCAGCATCCATCCCGCATTAGATCTTTGGTTAATCCGGCTAGTTTCTGGACCACTGAACTCTTGAACCCTTTCAGGATGCAATGAGGAAGGTACTCGCCGTGATGTATGCTTCTAAAGTGCCTTGGTTTAAATGTGCCTGTATCATCAGGTCTGGTGCATTTCTGCCAAAGCCCATCTTTCATGAACAGGGCTTCAATTGACCTCATCAATGATCTTTTTTGGAAATATATAACAATAAATAACCTGATGTATTCCATATATGACAGATAGGCCAACACTTGAGTGTTAAATGTCCTGCCTCCTTTGAAACGTATCTAGATTGTTAAAATATTCTATCCACTTTGAAATATTGTGTGGTTTACCACATCTCCCAACTGTTTACTCTTTATGTACGTATGTACTTTAGCAAGGTTTGTAAGGTATAGGCGACTTAACGAGCTGTGTAATTGTTTACTCTTCTTCACCGAGACGAGACTTGTGACTACTTCTTTCAGGAACAGCTACTGGCGGATGTTTTAACCCAAACAAAATGTATGTAGACTCTTTCCTCTTCCTGTTTAACCCCAATGAATAGATGACTAAATTCCTGGGGTACAATGGCAGAGAAAATTGTGTGTAACAATATTGCATTTTATGATTTAACAACAACGCATTGCTAATTTTAGATATTGTTGTACTTGTATTTGGACTGGATTGTTGTGCATTGTGCCTTTTTTGGGGATAGCACTGAAATCCTTTTTTCTAAACTCATTCCCAGTGGACGGCACATACGTCCGGCCTATGTCGTGTGTGTTTTTAAATTGCCTTGTGTAAGGCACTTTTGCCAATCTAGCGTTCTTGTCAATGGCCTTTGGCAATGGTGGTTTCCAATGCAGGGCAATGCGGAAAAGCGCATGCCAAGCACACTTTAGGATGCACATGTCCTCATTGTCTTGTATTTAAAACAACTCCCATTTAATTTGCTCTTCTGTCTATTAGGATAATTCAGCATCTGATAAAGAAAGCAGATCAGCTGCTGCTATAGAAGCTCTGATGACATTAAGATAGCTCAGTTCCTCTAACAGTAACATCCTGTGACCATGTGCCTCAACTGCAAGCATGACAGCTGAGTGGGAGTGCGTGCGTGTGTGTGTGTTTGTGCTTTTGCGGTGCCCATAAGGCATTTTGCCTCTGGCCATTCCCAGCAAGCACTGAATGCGGAATATAGCCATGCACTGTACCGAGCTCCCGTACATACCTTACCAGCAGAGCACGAGCTTCTCTCCCATATCGCTGGGCAGGGGCTTTAAGCATGGCATGTGGTCACTCCTTTTGCCTGTCACCATGCCTGTGGTACCCACAGAGCTTGGCCTTCGAACTTGCCAGTGAACACTGGGCATAGGGCATGGCATCAGATCAGTGAGTAATCCTTACCTCAAATCCAACATGTTAGGACATGTGCCCAGGCTCTGCGGGGTCTAAGTATGAAACATGGCCTTTAGCCTCTTCCTGTTCTCAGTAAACATCCCTGTATGTAGTGTCCGGCAGATCATGGTCTAGTGTTTCTACACTATGTGCTTCCATCAGCCACTCTTTGAAGGCTGGCTTCCACACTCACCCCACACCCATCCATCACAGATGTCACTGGTCAGGTGACCCTGCTAATAAAAGGGGCTGGGCGTACGTGCCCTGGGCCAGTTCCAAACTGTACCACCATGTGTCCGTGTCATTATTAGCCGTGCATGAGGGCCTAGGGCCCTACTCATTACAGTAGAATACCCACAGAGCACTGGTCACATGGTATGGCTCGCAGCTAGGCCAGTTGCCTTACCCGAAGTGTGGCCCACAGGTTTTGGCCACGCCCTGTATCCAGCTCCCATGCTTGCAATACCTGTAGGGCATGGCTTGGTGGCCTGTCTAGTGTCCAGCGAGCCATGGATACCCAGTTCCCTATCCGCACCGCAGCATCTGCATGCTTTAGAGCTAAACATGCCATAAGGTACACCTACCCCTCAGCAAGGCTCTAGACTTCAATACTTTTCTGTGATTTCAAGTACAGTACATTCTCCCCAGGTCTCTATCGCTTTAATTTAAATTGAAGCTCTCAACATCATGTCAAGCTGGGTGGAAGTGTTTGGGTCAGCTATTGAAGCAGGACACGTGTGGCCATCAGGGTGCATCAAACAATTAATAAGCAAATTAATGGTGTTGTGCTCTGGATAAAGTGGCTTTGAACTCTAATACAGTGATACGACATCCAAAAAGAGTTTTCCAATGTTTTAAATTCTTGCAGCTCTTCTGGTCAGTCGCTTAGAAGCTTATCCAGTTGGTGTGCAGTTGTAGGGGCATGCCCACAACACAAAGACTGCAGGTTCTTTCCAACACCCTCACATCAGCGGGGAATGAGACCACAAAGACAGGCAGTTCTTCACTCGCAATCAATCAATCAATCAATCAATCACGGCATTTATAGAGCGCGCTACTCACCCGGGAGGGTCTCAAGGCGCTGGGGGAGGGGGTAAGTTACTGCTCGAACAGCCAGGTCTTGAGCTGCTTCCTGAAGGAGAGATGGTCCTGGGTTCGCCGACAATGAGATCAGTCCACTTCAAAATGCAGGACGTTGTCCTGCACAAACCTGAGAGTTAGATTTTGAGGTGCAACTTTTACTTTCTTTGAAGCACCAAAGGGTTTCTTAGCAATTGGTATTTTAAAGATGAAACTCTTTACCATCAGTGGCTAGCTATTACCCAATCACCCAGAAATTCACAAACAAAACCACATCTTCACTTGCTATAATAATGTATTTCATGTCCTGGGTGAATGCTCTCTGGACAGAAATCTCTCAAAGAAATTTGGACAAAAAATGCTGAGAGATCAGATATCTGGGATCAGAATTCTGGGATGGGATTTCTTGCCAAGCCCCCACCCCTCCACCTATTTGACTATCCTCCACTCCCAGCAACAAAGATAGTCTTCTCATTTCCCAGTAAACAACTGTTAGATCCCGTGACATAAATTTAAAGGATTGAAGGCTGAGTTAGGCCTTCAGCATAAAGAGAAAGGCAGGAAAGTAGTGCCTAATGTGTACAATTAACAAAACACTTAATGCGACCATGGCTCTTTTCTGCAGAGAAAGGTAACCCTAATCAGTCTTCCAGGAAGAGGTCAAATGCACCCACCACTTAAGGCATTTGCAATATTTAATTACGTTTTGTGTCCCATATTGATATTTGAATTTACTTAATCCTCCCAGAACTGGAAAATAAGCCTATTTCATTTTCTCACTAAGGAGATATTTCAAATTCATTTGTTGATTCAGGCTCCCCATGCCTACTTACATATGCGTACAAGGGACATTTCTCATCAGTTGCCTTTCTACTATAAATAGTAATTCTCTTAAATAATCACATTATATTTAGGAGAGGTGGCTATAGATTCACTGCCAGTCTTTTCACTCTAAAGTTCAATGGATGGGACACACAGTATGCTACTTCATGGCATAACAAATAAACTAATAGCTGAAGCAGTACTGAACTTGTGTCGGTGATTCAAGGTGGTGGGCACCAGCATTCGTTTTTAGGAATCTTGCATTATTTTTCATCATCAGACTGTGACACCAGAGCAAAAGGGAGAAAGGAAGAAAAGGGAGAAAGAAGGAAAAGTTAATATAGGGGTTAGTGACAAAGTGATGAAGGAGGGATGAAAAACAATCCGTACAAGTGAGATAAAGAGAGAGAAAGTGTATAGTGGATGAAATAAGTGGTGTGAGTTAGAATCAAGACTAGACCTGCCTTGGTTAACCCTGGCATTAATCACCAGTTAGCTATTAAGAAACATTTTGGTCGGGCGTGTTCTGACCACGTAGCAAGATGGCCGCTTAATCCCGGAGCTCCGTGCCATGGGGAGCCCCAGACGGCGACGAAGAGCTTCCTGGAATACAAATGTCAACCTATACCTGGTAAAAGACAACAGAGAATCCAGAGATTTTGACGCGGCGGCCCTATAGTCACATAATGTTCCCAATACATAAGGAACTGAGAGAGGCCTAGAGACAGGCGAAATACTGCAGTGTCAATGAGGTAAATCCGTGACGTACTCACCGGATTCGGTTTTTGCTGCTGGGATGTGGCAGATGACTCCAGAACTTTAGACTTCTGCAGACCTACTCGGGCAGTTTTGTGACCTGTGACACCCTGGTTCATGTTTCTCCTCAAGCGGAGAGGACTGGGCCTGCGCTACTTTTGGGCAAATGGAGCGTGCTGTCATCGTGTGACAGGAGCACCTGAGGCATTTTCGGACTCCTTGCTGAGTCGCAGCTGCTGGATTCGTATTCGAAGACTCCGGAGCGGCACCCGCCTTTTTGTACAATTTTCTTGCAGGCAGCACTGATCTGAGTTCTCCTCGATGACAGGTGAGGGGAGCGCGGTGCTTCTATGATGAGGGGGTACCTCAGGTAGCTTGGTGACTTGCGACGCTTTCATCTGTGTTCCTCCTCAAGCGGTACGGACTGAGCCCGCGCTGCTTTCAGGTGAGTATAACACAGTGCTATTAAGTGACAGGAGCGTCTGAGACGGTTTTGGGCTCCTCACTGAACCGCAACTGCTGGATTCGGACTCCTCTGTTCTGACGACTCCGGAGCAGCATCTGCCTCTTTAGGCAATTTTCTTACAGGCGGCGTTGATCTGAATTCTCCTCAATATCAAGTGATATAAGTGCGCTACTGCTTTGACAATAGAAGTATGTGAGATAGACGGGCTTCTTTTTGAGACACAATTGAAATTTAGCCTCTTTTCCCTCTTCTACCAGCAGAACAACGCGCGGTGTCCTTGGTCTATCTTTTACTTCAGACTGAACAGATCGGGTCCGATGCCATAAAGTGTCGCAGACTCTTGACAGCTGCATCAAGAGCTACTCCTACAGATGATCTGACCATCAATGGTATAAATATTTGGCAGAGAAGACAGTTCTACTGGAGTCACGGAAACATAAGAAGAGCACAAAGATATAGCCTGAATCTCTCCAGAGAGAGTTATTCACTGCCCTTATACATTCCCTCCTACTGTAGGTCCCACCTTTATTCTTTATTTTTTAGCCTGGATAAGGCTGAAACCCACCATACAAACTCCTGAGAAAAAGTACAGGCTGTTTTGAATCCTTTCGAAGGAGATCTCTTCTTACGTCTTTTACACTTATTGGATACGCTCTTAACCTTCTTCGACACAGCTACTAACATTCTCTCCTTTGTTTGCTCCACATATATCCACATTTATTGTCTACTGCATTGAAGGCACCTGATAAGGGAAACACTTACCTGTTAGAGGATCTAAAACAGGAACAGTTGGGGATGCCTTCTGGAAAAGCGACTGGTAAACCCACAAAATAACCCCTCTATTCTGAAGCTCTAAACCAGGGCAGCCCTGCCTCAGAAGTTTGGAATATCACTCCCTCGACTCAAATGTCATCTAACCCTATGATGGTAACTGCACCAGACTCTACTATGGAGCGGATACTCCAGGATATCTCTACTGTAGGGTGGCGTCTAGAGGGAATGGAGACGTCCATATCTGCTCTCATGGCTGAGACTAAATCCATTCGCGCAGACATCGCTAGATTACAGAGCTTGTTTGATGGTCTTACTGAATGGGTCGTTGCAGTTAAGAACCGCCTTAATAGTATACTAGACTGGGTCCAAGAACTTCTCTTACTTAGGAGCAAAGTGATAGACTTAGAAAACAGAAGTCGTTGGGACAATGTGCACCTCTTTGGTTTCCCGGAAAGAATAGAAGGATCTGACGCCAAATCCTTTCTCAGAACAACTCTTCCAAAGATCACAGGTCTTACTTTCGACCCACCGTTAGAGATGCAAAGAGCACATCGCATTGGTCCGTCCAAAGAGGGGAAAAACGTACGGCAACGCACACTCATTGTTTGCTTCCTACGACATGAGCAGGCTCGCCAATTGATCACTGCGGCTCGTACCCATGGCCCATTCACATTTGAAGGTCATGAGATTAGAGTGGCAGCAGACTTTTCAAGAGAAACAAATGAACACCGCAAAGCCTTTCTGTCTTTTCGACCCCGCCTGCGTCAACTAGACATCAAGTATGGCCTCTTTGAACTTGCACGTTTGGGAATCACTAAAGACGGAATTTCCCAAAAATTCTTTCATCCCGAAGATCTTCGACAATTCTTAGACAATCTTACTCCTCAAAATATGGTCTGTGCTGTGTCTATACCTGAGCTTGAATCTCCACTTCCATCACTAAACTCTAAGACGCTTTCTGGTGGAACTCAACGTAACCCAGGCCAGTCCCAAAGTAGGGGACGAGACCCAGATCGACATGTCCGCTCCCTGGGAAATCGAGCACAGGTCCTTCAGGCAGTGGCTGCTCTCATGCAGGAAATATAGAGGGACAAGTCATGCTCTCCTCTAAAGCCCCCTTTATCATCTGAGGAGGGTGTGTCCTGAACTTTGATTCACTATCTGACTTCTTTACATTGAAGAGCTGATGGAAGATAGCTACCTTATTGCCTGCCGAAACGACGATTAGATGAGTACCTGAATACATACTTACTCTGTTATGCATTATTTGCTTTATAATGTCCCTACCTTATTCTATTCCCTTTCCCGAACCCCCCTCCCCTTCCCTTTCCTAACATGTACATAAGATAAAGTTTAACTTTCCTCATATTATTATGCAAATTTTGTTTGGTTATACTCTTCGTATTGTAAAATTCTATATGACATGAATTAAGATTGTTGACTATATGCATTATATGCTTTATAATGTTATCTTTCTTTTGATCCCTTCTCACACACTCTTTCCCCTCTCTCTCTTTTTAACAAGTATTTATGATAATATTTGACTATTATAATATTTAACTGTCATAATATTTAACTATGATAATATTTAATTGTCATTAATGTTATACAAAGCCTGTTTGATTGTTCTCTACATATGATAAATTTTAAATGACATAGACCTTCTTCTTTATCTCTTTTTATCTCCCTTTATTTCCCTTTATCTCCCTTCCTTTCCCTTTCCCCTGATCCCCTCTTCTTTAACGCTGCACTTTTCTGATGTTTGTCTCTTCCCCCTATCTCTTTGACTTCTAAGCCCGTCCTTTACATTATGAGTCGATGTATACCCGAGTATTCTCATACTCCCAACCTCAATAATGGTATTATTATAGCATAGGTGTGCTTTTCTATTGATCTTGTAGCTGGATGGGGCTCCTCCGACGCGCATAGCCCGAAAGTCTAGACCCGCAGAGAGCAGTCCTATTCCCTGCGCTGTGCCTTTCCTGCACATCGCTTTTGCCACTTTTCTCTCTTTCTCTCTCCTTTTCTCTCTATCTTCCTCATCTTCCCTCCAGTTTCTCTAGAAACTTGCTTTTCTTCTTTTCACTTGCCCTCCTACGTATACGTATATACAAACAACACTCTTACTTCCCCCTCATAATTCTCCAACCTCTTAGGAATTAATTGAGAGGGATATTGCCCTCGTTCGTGGTCTTTTTTCCTTGTCCGGAGCTTTCTTCCTTCTCTTACCCTTTCCTTTCCTCCACCCTCCTCCCCTTACATAAATTCTCCCCCTATTCCTACCCTTGTTTTTCCCTGATACCCCCTCCTTACCTGTGCAGCTTCTCCTCTCTACCCTACTTTCTTCCTTGCCTTTTCCGTTATAATTTACCACCTCTCTCTCCTTCCATCAACTATTTAAAAAAAAAAACTCTCTTGATTTTCAATGCACACATGGCAGCAAACGTTTCTTCTTCCTCTTCTTCCTCTCATCCACTCCGAATTATCTCGTGGAATGCTAACGGTCTCATGCATTATATTAAACGAAAGAAAGTACTCTCTTATCTACAAACGAAAAGAGCTGATATTGCCCTTTTACAAGAGACACACTTGGATGCTTTGGAATCTTCCAAGCTACGACAAGATTGGGTGGGAAAAGTCATTTATTGCTGGCTGATGACAGTTTCCTTCTAAAGAGAATCACCCACTGAAATGCGAAGTGGCTATTCTCTTGCGCAAATCCTTACCCGTCACTACTGTCAAGACCTGGGTTGATCGAGACGGCAGATATGCCTTTGCTAAGTTAAAAATAGGAGATAGAACCCTCTGTGTTGGCTCAGTATATGCTCCAACGTGAGCTAAACTCTCATATCTTCTCAGCCTGAATCGCTTGTTGGTGGAAATCGGAGCATCCACTTATGTCATTGGCGGGGACTGGAATCTTGCCTGAGATGCAGTTTTAGACAGAGCAGGTCCTTTAGACAGGTGTAACGAAGCAGACAGAGACTTATTGAGAGATATAACATCGGACCATGGACTGGTAGATCACTGGCGCCTTTGTCACCCCACAGACTAGGAGTATACCTTCCAATCCTCTGTTCATGGCACCCAATCCAGGATAGATTATTTTCTTATATCTCACTCTGTAGTTGCAATCACTAGTGAATCCCATATATTGGAAGCTGCTCTCTCTGATCACTCTCCGCTTCTCCTTGCTCTTGACACAGGTTTAGTCTCCCCAGGCCACAAACCATGGTGTATGAACACTCAGAGATATCGCTCACCCAAGGGTAAGGCCCAACTGCGCTCTCATCTCTCTGACTACTTAATCAATAATAAATCATCAGTTACTTCCTGTAGGACCATTTGGGCAGTTGCGAAAGCAACTATTCATGGGCAATTAATGAGAGATTAATGAGAGATGCATCTGAAGCCAAAAAGACAACATCTCTTCGTCGTACTGAATTTGAGGACCAAATTATTTCCCTCACGCGCCTATATTCCTCTCATCCCACAGTGCCCAACCTTCGACACCTAGAGCGTGCCAAAATGGCGCTCAATAATTTGTATACCTCCAAAGCTGAGTATGCCCTTAAACGTCTAAAAGGTAGGTATTATGAACAGGGGGAGAAAGCAGGTCGATTACTTGCAGCACAGTTGAGACAGCGCGAAGCAGCCATGGCTATCCCTGCCACACAGTATACGGTGGGAAACGGGTATGATTCTTACTAAACCACAAGACATAGTAAACACTTTTGCATCATTTTATAAGAAACTTTCACCCCAGAGACTCCTGCAACTGAAGATCAATTAACCACCTATCTTGCGGCTATTGACCTTCCACACCTTACAGACGAAGGTAGAGATTTACTTAATGGTGACATCAGCAAGGAAGAAATTGCTGCAGCCATTGCCAAATTACCTTACCACAAATCCCCGAGAGAAGATGGTTTTCCTGCGGAATATTATAAATGGTCTGGGGAAGAGACAATTGATACTCTACATTCCGCCTTTCACTAGGCTGTTCAGGCAGCTTCACTAGGCCCTATTTCTAACGGAGCATTGATTGCGGTCATTCCCAAGCCAGTTAGAGATCCATTTGCTTGTGGTAGTTATCGCCCCATATCCCTCATCAATGGAGACGTAAAAAAATTTGAAAGCATTCTGGCGACACAACTTTGCAAAGTCATTCCATCTCTTATACACCACACACAGGTTGGTTTTGTCCCAGGCTGTTCCTCCAGGAATCACCTTGGTTTGACCGCATACATTGGGATTACCTCTTTGCCACCATGAAGCACTTTGGACTAGGAGATCAATTTATCTCCAAGGTCCGCCTACTATATGATAATCCTGTAGCCCAGGTCAATTGTGGAGGATTTATTTCAGACCCTTTACAATCCGAAAGGGTACCCTCTCTCTCCCCTTCTATTCCTACTGGCGATCGAACCCCTTGCTTCCCTTATCCGCCACTCAGTGCAAATAAAGGGTATACTCATAGCAGGAGGCATATCTAAGATATACCTATATGCAGATGACATCCTCCTTACTCTAAAAGATCTCCCTCATTCTTTGCCAACCTTGCTTGAGATTATCGACAGATTTGCAACCCTTTCCAGTTATAAGGAAAACTGGGACAAAAGTGAGGCTCTTACGCTATCCTCGGGCACCACAAAAGCATCAATTGATGGATACCCCTTTTGCTGGAAGACGTCGCAACTAAAATACCTAGGAATTCTGGTTAATCGAGGCTTGGAAGGAATGGTCACAGACAAACTATCACCCCTCATAGCACAAATGGAAACTCATTTCGCCAAATGGTCTCTTTTGGGGTTTTCCATGTGGGGAAGAGACCAGGCAGTAAGGATTTGTCACTTTACCTCGCTTTACCTATGCTCTTGGAATGCTTCCGATTGTAGTTCCCCTGTCTACACTCCGTAGTGTGAACACTCATATACGAGCTTTTGTCTGGGGATCTATGCGTCCTCGTCTAGCTGCTGCCAAATTAATGGCTCGTTGCTCCCACGGAGGTATGAGTTTACCATCTCTAGAACATTATTCTTTAGCTTTGCACCTCTCACAATTAGCCCATTTACTTCCAGGCACGACTGATCCTCCACAATGGGTCACAACGGAACACTCACTACTTAATCGTGGTGATGGCCTTGAATTCCTATACTGAACCCGTAACCCACAAACATCCCCTCCGCACCCAGTGATGCAAGCTACATATCAAGCATGGCACCGAGCACACCGTCTTCTAGGGGTTGCTTATCGCTTGCACTCCAAGCCCCACTTTGGGATAATGAGAGCATCTGAATTAATGGTTGTGCGCTTAACTGGCTCAGTTGGAAATCAAGAGGAATCCAGACATTGGATCAGGTCATACTAAACTGAGAGTTGAAATTCTTTGACCTACTCCGTGAAGAATTTGATCTCCCATTGCATCAGGTCTCGCAACATTTACAATTACAGCATTGCTTGAGGCGAAGCTTTGATCCTCATGCCTGGACGTTAGAACCTTCTCCGATATTGGACTATCTCCTTATTTGGGGACAGCACATGGGAGTGATGTCGGGATTGTATGGTGAATTAACTAATCACTTATATTCACAGCCACTACTCAAAGTTCTCCGCAAGAAATGGCAGTAGCGCCTACACATCACTATTGAAGAAGATGTCTGGCCTAGACAAGGGGACAAGTGTACTAGGGAAGCGCGTTTGAAATGTTGTCTTTTTAAAACTTTACATGATTGGTATTGGTCATCTTTGAAATTGCAACAAGCAGGATTATCATCTCACTCCAAGTGCTGGAGATGTCCAGGATTTAATTGTGACCTTCCTCATATAATAAGCGAATGTCCTTCTATACAATGTTTCTGGGCTTATGTAGGGAACACCCTAAGGGAAACAATTCCTCTTTGACTTCCACTTACCCCTCCCATCATCTTACTGCATTATCTTAGAACTTCACCTGACATTACGTGACCACAACGTCGCTTCTCTCACACTCCGCTCTCAACAGCCAAAATTTGTATTCTAAGACAGTGGCAATCGCCCAATCCCCCCTCACAGGAGGACTGGATGGTAGCAATGATTCAGACGGCATCCCATGAACGTGTAATATATTGACTACAAGGCCATGAGGAAATGTTCCAACAAATATGGGCTCCTTACCTTCGTGACTCCAGAATGTTGTTCTCTTTCCTTGCCTCACTCTTCTTCTCCCTCCCCTCTATTCTATTCAGCCTTTCCCTCTTCTCTCCCCCCTTCTCTTCTATCTTCTCCTTTTCTTATTTCGCACGCGCCTTCCCCTTCTCCCCCCTTCCCTTTTCTTCTCCCCCTCCTTACTCCTCTTCTCTTTTCCCCTCTTTTTCTCTTCCCTATGTTCCTCCTCACTCCGGACAAGGAAAGGCAACCTTTCTTATTCATAATCACTTCATAACCTCTCAGCACCCTTAATGATCATCTCCAAATCTGTTCCCCTATGATCCACCCTATCTAATTTATCCTGTCAATATGAGCAATGAAAGATGTGGGTTACTATGCATACTATGCGCATTATTCCTTTCCTCTGTCATTAATTCCTCGTCTTCTATCTGGTCCTTTCTTTTTCCTACTTCCCTTTTACTCTATGTAACCTTTCTTTTTAATAGCACACTAATACCTATATTATCAATAGATTCTTTTGTGTCCATCATGTTGTGCAGCACTTATATTTATATGTTTGCCTTGAAATTTTAATAAAGAATTATGAAACAAAATAAAAGAAACATTTTGTTCCCCTGCAGTATTTTTTCTACAAATTTTCTGTACTTCTACAGTTAACTCACAAGAGTTGGTTATGAACATTTTTATATTTTAATATCACCTGCCTATTAATACAAAACAGGCCAATCCTGTGTTGCTGCACTGAAAGGCAGAAGAAACATTAATTTGAAACAGTGCACAGGGCTGATTTACAAATTTTTAGTGCAATGCTTTGCAAAAACCAGATTTGCAGCACTGTGTTGCACACGAAAGAGAAAGCAGCACAGGGTCATATTTAATAAAAATTGCCTGATGTTGCTGTCTTCCCAGACACTGGCACACAAAACAAGGGTGCGTAGCGCCACACACCACTTTTGCACTATGGTGCAAAGGTGGTGGGTGATGTTGCAGGACTTGAAAAATCATAAAAATATTACCAGACCTGCAGATCTAGTGACCTGAATAATCTACTCGACCTAACTGTAATGGGCCTGATCCATAAACTGGTCTCAAATTGTGTGATCCTAGGCAAATATTTTATTTCATTGAGTATCCTTTTCCTACGATAACACATATGAGAGAACCTTCAAATATGTGAGTTCAGAATGTCTGCTGTACAAAAACTCTTTTGTTCGATTGAATAGACTAGACTTTGGCCCCATGTATAATAAAACTCTAGCCCACATATAGGGTACACGCGGCCCCAGACTTGCCTTTTAGTCCCGATTTATAATTTGGCGGATGGAGTAATCTCCGTCGGAGGACTTAATGTCTGCCAGGTTGAGACTACTCCACATGCCAAATTTTGCTGGCGGTCATTTCTAAAGCACGGACAGAAACCGCCGTCATGGTAGTTCCTGTCAATGCTTTTTGAAGTTTGGTGCATGGCTCCGTCAACATGACGGAGCCGTCCATCAAACTAGTTTCTTTTTTATGTTTAAAAAAAAATCCTGAAACTGGATTTTCTTTTTGAAAACAGTCCCCTTACCATGGGAGTTACCTCTCAAAGCGAGGGGAGCGTTCAGTAGTTTTCACGGCCCGTGACTTACAGGGTCTTCCTGGCAATGACAGGCAGCGAAAACTGACCTTTAATTCCACCCATCTAAATTAGGTGAGTAAAATTAGACCTCTCCCTCCGAAGGCCTTTACTCCGTATGAGCAGTTTAATCACGGCAAAGACTGAGTAGTCTCTGCAGTGATTATACTAAAGGTCCAGTCGCATATAAACCTGGCTTGCGAACCACAGTCCCATGGTAATGGGAGCATTTTCTTTTGTATTTTCAAAAAGAAAATGTAGATTTTTCACAGCCTGGTGGGCAGAAAACCTGGATCTTATTAAAGACATGGAGGCTAAGATTATGCAAAACTCCTTTATTGACCGCTCACAGCAGCAACAATTGAAAGAATTCAGAACTTTAAAACAGTATAAAGTCCAGCAACTCGCAGCCAATTTCCTTCTTTTTTGATGCTGCTCACAAGATATTTACTCTCTGTTTTACTTTTTTGCGTAAACGTTATAATTTAGCTGTAAAGACGGGAGTCAGAATGCCTTCAAGAATGAAGTTTATTGAAGTAAACAACACACCAAGGAGGGAGGTCTCCACAGTGACCACAGACGTGTCAACTCCCCAACGGCTACAATAGAATCCACGCTTCTCAGCTGACGTTCTAGAACGTCAGCTGTTCCAGGAGTGACAGGTGAGCGCGCGAGGGGTACGGGTGCCCGCAGGGCAGGGGAAGGGAGGTATGTAAATTAGAGACTACATCTTAACACATCTCCTTCCTGAGGGGAAGAGGAGGGGGGGGAAAGGGAGGAGAAGGAAGGGAGTAGAAGCACATTAATAACATTCAAAATCCTTATACCAATATGGTTTTACAATAACCCTTCCTCTACTACTGGTACTGGGTACCTCTGTGTCGCGATTTGCAGAAAGTCCTCCAAGTCTGTTAGTCTTATTCCTAGCCTCACCTACGGATGTAGTTACCTGTGCGCCTGACTGGTTTGAGGACTCCGCAACGTTTCTATAGGGACCCGTTGCGTTGTGCATTTTGTCTTGGGTACTCACATTGTCTTCCTCTGAATCATAATCATCACACCTCCCTTTCGTACCTCTTTTATCATGTTCCTTACTTCCGTTGGCAGAAGGATATTGTACCTGTGGTGTTATGGTTTCCTCCTCTTCAATTAACTCTCCGCTTCTGTTCTTGCATACTGAAAGGGCAGACGCATGCCATACTTTGCCGTTGCTGAGGAGGGCCGAATTGCAAAACATTCTCTCAACCATCAATGGCTTAGTATAACGGCATTGCCCTTTTTCAATGAAACCACTTTGTTTGACTCTTACATAGTCACCTGCCCTAAGCGTGAATGGCTTGGTTTTGTGTTTATGGTCATACTTCTCCTTACACTTGTTTTGCGCCAGTGACAACTTCTCTTTCACCTTTTGTGGAGACCAATCTGCGCGTTTAGCTGTAACCATCCACCCTATATTGTCTTTTGATATGGGTTTTCTCCCTCTCATAAGTTCGAAGGGACTGGCTGTGGTACACTCATTAGGGGTTATTCTGTATGCCCATATCATCTTTGATAATTCTTTGTCCCACTGCAACCCGTTGTGTTGGCCAGTTGTATGACACCCTTTATGACTCGATTAAAACGTTCCACTGCCCCATTACCTGCTGGATGGTACACTGATGTGGTTTGTGTATAATACCATTTCTTCCCAGGTACTTTTTAAAGATGTCTGAGGTGAACTGTGGCCCGTTATCGCTTACTATGAACTTTGGTAAGCCTTCCCTCGTGAAAACTTGGTCGAGGAATCTGACAATGTTCCCTGAGTCTGCTTTTCGTAGTATCTCTATTTCTGGCCATTTGGAGAAGTGATCAATGAGTACCACTATGTACACTTGCTCCTCCTTATTCCATAGAGGACCCATCAGGTCAATCCCCACTCTCTCCCAAGGCATCTCTGGACTGGGCAAAGGATGTAAAGCTGGTCTGAGTGTGATTTGGGACTTGTCTGAGTTCTCACACTGAATGCAGTTCCTCACTTTCCTCTCTATAGCTAAATCATATCCAGGCCACCAATAACAACTCTTGATTCTGCTCTTGGTTTTCTTGATGCCTAAATGGCCTTCATGACAAATCTCTAGCAATTTTGCTCTCAATGTTTCTGGGGGGCCAATTTTCCCGTGCCTCATTAAGAGTCCACCCTCTAAGGACAGTTCATTCCTCAATTCCCAGTAGACTCTTGCATCGTTTCGTACATGGCCAACCATCTTGCACCATTTTGCTGACCTCTTGTAGAATTACATCTTGTTCTACTGCACTTTGCCACTCTGTTTGGTGATGCCAGGGAATTCATCTGTGATACTGGCCACGCAAAACTCCTCTCCCATGTCTTCCTCACACTCACTCATGGGGAGTGGGAATCTACTGAGGAAGTCGGCCACCACGTTCTTCACACCAGGTAGGTATTGCAATTCATAGTCAAAGTCTAATAATCTCACTGACATGCGTGCTGGTCTGGGTGAAGCAGTGTATAGACCCTTGGTTGTCAACAATCTTGTTAGGGGTTTGTGGTCGCAGCATAGTAAGACTTTCTTCACCCATATAAACTGGCGAAAGTGTTCAAGTCCCCATACGCATGCCAATGCCTCACGCTCGATCACTGAGTATCTCTCTTCTGTAGGCGTTAACGAGCGTGAGGCAAAGGCGATGGTATCCTCCTTACCATCACTGTTCTTTTGGCTGAGGACAGCACCAATGCCCCTACCACTTGCATCAGTGGTAATTATGCTCACTAACTTGGGATCGAATCCCTGCAATGGGGGTGCATTACAAATATCTTCTTTCAGAGATATGGATGCTTCTTGACACTTCTGTGACCATTCAAACTTGTTTTTCTGTTTTAGTTGCTGCCTGATGTCGTACGTTTTTGCTGAAAACCCTTTTACGAATTTAGAGTAGAATTCAACTAACCCCAAAAACGCACGCACTTCCTCTCTGCTTTTGGGTATGGGTGCTTCTCTTATGGCTCTTAACAGTTCTTTTTTTGGTTTTATGCCATATTCCGTGATCTCATGCCCCAAATATGTTACGTTTGGCCTAGCGAACTTGCATTTCTTGTACTCGACTGTCATCCCTTTCTCCTGCAATGTGTTTAGAACCTTGAATAGGTTTTTGTCGTGTTCCTCTCTCGTTTTCCCCATTACCAGGAGAGAGTCCTGGAATATGAGTAGATTTTCGAACCCATCGAAAACCACATGCATAAGTCTTTGAAACATCGCGGCCGCTGAGGCCAATCCAAACAGAACTCTTTTGTACATATAACAACCAAAGGGTGAAATAAAGGTGGTGTATTTCCTACTCTCAGGATGTAGGGAAACCTGGTGATAGGCCGCAGTGAGGTCGATGGTAGAGAACCACATCATGTTTTTTGTCAGACTCAGCATTTCACTGATTTTAGGTAGTGGAAACTGGTCTACCAAAATGCACTTGTTTAGGTCAACATTAGGCTTTTGTCTATCGTCGAGGTTGAGTACATACATGTTGACCTCTGCATCGCTTGAAGAATCCGAATTGTTGGCCTCTGTTTGCTCCACCAATTTGACCTTTCTCCCTGTTTTCTTCTGGCAAACTTTCTGGAAATGCCCAAAATTTCCACATTTTGAGCATCTTTGATTGCGTGCCGGACATCTTCTGTCGTCCGCCATATGTCTTGTGCTACCACATCTGTAACACCTCCTTTGGGAATATCTCGTGTTGCCGTACTTATGTTCATTTTCACTATTGTCTTTGCTTTTGTGTTGTGCTGAGCATTGCACTTTCTTCTTCGCTTCATTTACCTTGGCAACAACAACCGGTTCTTCCTGCTTACTTTTGTTCTCTGCAAGCACTGCTTTTGCGCATCTTCCTGTTAATTCTGCCCTTTTAACGATATCGACGACATCCTGTAAGGGTTTCTCCCCTTTAGCCCATAGTGTGTCCTGTATGGCTGGATTGGCTGCTCGCATTACTATTTGATCCCTAATAAGTTCATCGCGCTAGTCCCCAAATCTGCATGTGAGTGCAAAATTTTTCAGGACTGCGACATAATCCTCGATACTTTCTTCTTTGCCTTGATTGCGGTTGAAGAATTTGAATCTATCCACTGCCACACACACCGTTGGTTTATAGTAGCTGTCTAAATCATCTAAGGCATTAGTAAATACATCACCATCACGTATTCTTTTGTTTATGCGAGTATACACTTTCAACCCACCAGCACCGAAACAATGTAAAAGTATTTTCTTCTTTTTTTCTGCTGTCATTTTATCTTCTTCCTCATCAAAAGCAGAGATGTAATTTATGAAATATTCTCGCCAAATTACCCATTCCATTTTTGGTTCCCCCTCATTTTCCAAAAATGCTTGTGGTGGTGATAAATTGTATATGTTGCCTGATGCCATTTTAGTAGCTTGCGTATTATGACACTTTTGCAGCCTTTGCTTTGCGACAGAAATAACTTCTGTAGTTCACGTTTCTAGTTTAGTGCATAAACGTTTCCTGGTGACGTTGTTTCACCCTGTGGTTCATTTACTTTGAATGCGCTATGTGAGCAGTGCTTGTCAATTTCTTTTCTGTTGGCTTAAACGCGCTGTGACAGTTCCGAGTAAAATGGTGGCACGCACGTTGAGATGCAGCGCTGCGTTCCAGTGACGTGCTGCTGAATTTTTTCGCACGTAGAGCTCTGAGGAACGGACTGTGAGGAAACTCTTCGGCGTCCGTATATGTCACAGCTGTCAGGCACAGTAATGCGAAATATGTGCAAGAGACTGCCGGTTCCCCCAACACTCACGCCGACGCTGTGAAATCCTTCTGCGGTGATTTCTCCACACTCACGCCGCAGACTTCACGCAGCAGACGTCCACTCGTTGTTCGGCGTTGACAACTCCTCACTCACGCCGCAGACTCTGACACAGATTTGCTCACCATTATCCATTGGCGGACGCGTTGCATCTTGTCACTTACGAACAGCCTTCAAAGCCTTCCCAACGCAGGATAAGATTCCTCCCTCACGAACGTCTTTTATCCTCTTGATTAGAGCTCATGACAAGCCAGAGAGTTCCGGGCTTATTCTTCCAGCTGGATGGTGCTTCGGCCGTTCGGTCATGCACGGGATAAGTCTTGTAAGCACAGGTGTATATATCGGTGGCAGTCCTTTTTTTTTCTTTTCTTCAGAATGCTCTGTGCTGCAATATTTGTCTTGCTCCAAAATAAGCAGGATACCTTTCTGTCGCGTGGGTTCTTTGGTGTGTTGAACTCGTCGCCAAATTGTAAAGACGGGAGTCAGAATGCCTTCAAGAATGAAGTTTATTGAAGTAAACAACACAACAAGGAGGGAGGACTCCGCAGTGACCACAGACGTGTCAACTAATCAATAAACAAGGAACAGATCTTTAATCTGTGCCCTTGTGTCGGTGTCCGTTTCTGATCAAGGAAACCGGAGTTGCAGTTTATGTATATATATATATATACGACATTGACGAAGGCCGTCATGGCCGAAACGCGTTTGTTCAGCTACGGGACTACAATAAAGTAACCTTCAAACATCCTACTTGAGTGTGCGCCACACTGTGTAATGCAGAGTTTGGACGAATATATATATATATATATATATATATATATACGAAAGAAGAGGAAAATACCTCGCTGGTCAACCACATACAGGACATGCGCATCAGCCACCATTTTAACAGATTGGGACCACTGTATTGAGGACAATGGGAGCGGCCATTTTATTGCATTGGCAAGCACGTCTGACGCTTGTTAGAATTGTGACATCCTCAACCTTTTTCATTACCTAACCAGAGTAACTTTGTTTGGCATTGGTTTTTCCACCCAGCTTGTGAGCCCCTTGTCTATTTCTGCTTCCTCGCATACCTTGCGTTGGCAACATGTCTGAGGAGCAATTGGGTGACAGGATGGAGGGTAGACTAGAGGACATGGCTAAACAAGCATTTGCAATTCAATAGGTCTCGCATTTACAAAACTCTCTTAAATGCGAGACGTATTGCATTGCAAATGCTTGTTTGTCAAAGCGCACATGCAGCACTTTCAATTTAATGTCGGCCGCGCCCCTTTCCTTAGACGAGCCGCATCTAAAGAAATTGGCGTGACCGACATTAAAGTGAAAGCGCAGCATGGGGCGCTTTTACAAAAAAAAGCATGTTTGTCAAGATGACAAACAATTTTTTTTTTTGTAAAAGTGCCCCATGGCACGCTTTCACTTTAATGTCATCCATGCCCATTTCTTTAGACGTGGCTCGTGTAAAGAAAGGTGCTTGGCTGCTATTAAAATGAAAGGGCCAGATGGGGTGCTTTAAAAATAAAAAAAGAAAGCATTTAATAAATAAAGAAAGGAGCACGGCAGCTCTAGTTAAAGCAGACCGCACTGGAAAATTAAAGAAAGAAAGGCGCACATCCCTTGCAGGAAAGCACGTTGTGTCTGGAGTAGGACAAAATAATAAAAGAAAATAGTTCTCATATACTAAATAAACATACCGTGTAACCACATAATGAAAGGTCCAGTCCTTATGGGAGGTTACAAAGCAGACAAGACATTACTAAGGAGTGACTAACAAGCCTATTATTGAATCAGAAGCAACCATTTAAAAAGGACAGTAAGAGGAGCCAATTGAAAAGATTGGCGGAGAGTGGGCGGAGAGTGGGCAGAGAGTGTGCGGAGCTCCAAGTCTATAACTGAATACATCATGCCTCGCAGAGCAGTGCATGCGCTGCCCAGGCTCGACCTAAAAAGTGTCATTTCTCCTAAACAGTGAAGCCAATTAATTGAAACAACTCCTCTCTGAAAAAGAAAGTCAGGAGTGGTAAGAGAGTGCATCTGCCAGCAAATGTATTTTCTCTCTTTACTGGTTCTCTAGATTAGAACCATATTTGAGTTCAAGGCTGACCAACCAGAAATGAGCATGCTAGTCTTAAGTTCTAGGAGATGCTTTACAAAGACAGAGTATATTTCTGCAGAAGCAGACACTCTCTTGCCACCTGTACTACACAATCACTCCCTTGAGGCACTCAGCAATGGGTCAGTACCTGGTTCACTTAGTTTCCCCTTTGAGGGTACTGATGCGCATGCATGTCTATCCAACAAAGAAACAACATACATGGAGCTGGCAGCCACCCCTTGGTACGCGGATGTTTTTTTTAATGTTAGTGCATGCTTAGTATGCTATAAACCAGTGACCTGGTACGAATTAGGATAACTTCAGCAGTTGGTAGTGATTCAATGAGCTCAGAATAATTGTCAACGAGTAACTTTCGTCATTTGACAGACAGAACTATGAAAATTGCTAAACGATACAGAGACCTGACCGATGAAACAAAAGTGGACAATCTCATCGAGTATAGTTACTCGCTCCCGCAAGAGCACATTTTCTTCAGCCCATTGGTTACAAGAATAGATGTCATGGCTAACGAGACAGGCCAAAATATTTCCAACTGGCAAGAACACTCAGGAGAAGAGTTCTGCCTGAGAATACCAACTGTGCACCTGGCCCATGCGAGCTACCGGTGAACAACTGGAGGTCTTGCAACATGCAAGAAGTGGAAAAATGTATCAACCAGTCTTGCACCATACTGCCCAAGGACCTTGGAACAAATTCCAGGACAAGGACAGGTACATTCAAGCTAGCCTGGCTGATGAGGGGTGTTACCCTGAAACCGGCCCCAGGATGCTTGTTTCCTTTCCAGGGAAGACCTGGCTTGGCAATTCGGGCTGGACTGTTCCCATGAGGAACAGGGTCAAGACTGATTTGCATATGGCTGGGTCTGAACTGGAGTGGCGAAGTGAGCTAAAGAATGATGATGGATTCAGCCCAAATCTGTGACTGGGGGCGAGTGTCTGAAAAGTTTCAGCGCTCTGTCCATCATCTCTTTGTGTTTGCTTTGTACGCCCTAAGTTGGCAGGGTATGCCCAGACGTGGGTCCCTTGCTCACTTTGCCACTGGATTCAAGCTAGCCTGGCTGATGAGGGGTGTTACCCCGAAACCGGTCCCAGGATGCTTGTTTCCTTTCCAGGGAAGACCTGGCTTGGCAGTTTGGGCTGGACTGTTCCCATGAGGCACAGGGTCAAGACTGATTTGCATATGGCTGGGTCTGAACTGGGGTGGCGAAGTGAGCAAAAGAATGATGATGGATTCAACCCAGATCTGTGACTGGGGGTGAGTGTCTGAAAAGTTTCAGCGCGTCCATCATCTCTTTGAGTTTGCACAGTAAGCCTGGTGCCATCTTAGATACACAGCTCACAACAACACCTCAAGTAACTCTAGTAACTCAAACCTCCCTCAACAAACTCAGAATTCTGAAGCAGGTCTGCCCACACCTACGGTGTCCTCAGTGAGACTAAGATTTCACTGCACTCTACAGTGAATCCAAACACTACTGTAAAACTTCTACGGATTACCTGTAGTCAGACACCTTGAATGTGATTAATGACGCACGATCTGCAAACCTTCGTGATGCCCCAACCCCCCTGAAACACCAACTTGTAACTTTTCACTTAATAAGCACCCTCCGATGAAAAACGGCACTGCTAATACTTATTTTCACAAACCAAAAGTCCTGAAATGGCAGCGAGGCAATAAGGATACAGACTACGTAACACAAGCACCCTATAACCTCAATAAGAAAGCCCCCAACTCCCAATCACTTCTATAGGTTAACAAAGACAGTTATTTTCTACTCTTTATGTACCAAACCTTGTAACCGCTGACTAACCAAGCCCATTCCCAAACAAAATATATCTCCAAGAAGAGTCACTACTTGATAAAACACTAGTATAAATCACATGTACAGGTTTATGCTTCTTTGTATACCAATATAAATGTGTCACGGTATGTGAACACAATTATAGGAAAGTACCTTTACCTATGTGTATTTTTTTATTCTTCCTATAAGGCTATAACAATAAAGTTCGATATCAACAAAAAATATTAATGACACTCCATGTAAAGTCAAACATGACAATGGTATGTATGTGTAGGTACGTAGAGGATGTTGTGTATATACATGTGTGCGTATGTATATGGGTTTATGCTTCCTTATAAAAGGATGTACATATGTAGAAAATTGAAAAATTAAATAAACAAATGTATATAACAGTGTATCATTGCATATATTTACATTACATGTATATGTATGGCTATATAAATAATATTACATGTATGTACATGTTGAGACTTGCTGCCACATGCATCAAGGTAGACTTTTGCGCTTCCTTAATTGCGATTATTAAGGAATCGCAATTAAGTAATCGCAAAAGCCTATGCATGTAGAAATCGCTAAAAAAATAGTGATTTCTAAACATTCCTTAATTGCGAGTCGCAAATTGCGAGTCGCAATTAAGGAATGTCTTCCCATTCATTCCTATGGGCCTTGAGGCCCATAGGAATGAATGGGAATTGCATTCGCAATTTGCGAGTACCCAATAGGTACTCGCAAATTGCGCATGCAATTTCAAGGGTGCAAGGGTGTCAAAAGGACACCCTGTTGCACCCCTGAAATCTGCATATGAGTACATCTTGCGCACACACATGCCCCAAGGGCATGTGTGTGTGTAAAATGGAGCTTTGAAAAATGCACTTTAGTGCATTTTTCAAAGTTTTTGCAAATTACCATCAAGTACAAATTGATGGTAATTTGCGACTCCTATTAGCGAAATCGCTAATTTTTTTACTTTAATGCATTGCATTGCATTGCATTTAAGGAATCTCAATTTGCGATTCCTTAAATGCTGTCGCAATTTAAGTAATCGCAATTTAGAGATTACTTAGATTGCGAGAATCTGCCCGTTTGCGACCGGTTTTTCTTTTGATGCATGTGCCTGTATATAACTTGCACCTCATTACTTACTGCTTCTACTTACTGCCTCACATACTACATCACTTAGAATATCCAATTTAATCGGCAAATCGCTCAGGACGACAGTGGGAACTTATAGAAAATGTGCTCTCATTACAGCTTCTGGAGTACCTTTCGTCATTTCTATTAGAAAATCATGAGATAAACAGTTCCCTCTCAAACATGGTTCATCATGGTTCATCAAATCCCAGCATAAGACCAGCATTTTCCACAGGGTAAACTGACCCGAGACCTAACCAGAATTCTTAAAAATAGTAAAACACCAACAAATGATTATATTGAGACTAAAATCTGTTATCTCCCTTGATATGTTCTCCTTTTTGTGACCCTCCAAACCTGCCATTTACTACAATGCAATGCAATGAGGACCATGTCCCGGAGTCTTGTAATGGCTGTCACAACATGTTGTGGCGGGTCAAACAGGATTGGTTAGTCCCTTTAGAAAAGGCTAATCGGATTTTATATGGATACCAGTGGTCCAGAAGATCTTACTTTTTAATGCATTCAAGCCCAACCCGAGCCCCTCTTAAATAGCTAGCTTCTCTTAAACAGTCAAAAGTATTTTCAACAAACCACAGAAATCACGCTTTCTGCTTACAGTTGTAACTCCCCAGTAGCCCCATGCATCGCAGATGTATAACCTGACATAACTTGTTAGCTGCTCATCATAGTTAATGTGAACCAATTACCCGTTATCATTTAACTTGACCTAACATACACTTGTTCATACTCTGTATTGTTTTTGATGAGGTGATTAGATGCTCATTCAGATTCTTGTTAGACATACAACACAATACTGTACTGAGACACATAACTGAAATTCCCCTATCATGTAAACTGGCCAAGTTCACGCTGCCTGTTGGTCAGGCCATTCTTAGTTGAAATCCCACATGTTCTTTGGTATGCATATATGAGCAAAAACGAACAAGGTTTTATGACTAATCATTATGTACTACAATGAATTATCATGCTTACAAGTCGTACCAGGAGCTGTTTGGAGTATTCCTGTTTGTGTATATCTTTTCATGAAAGATTGGACACTATACTTGATAAAGGCTTGTTTTGAGCCAAAATGTGTGGTCGTGCACTTAATAGACGGGTGTTTCTGCACTAGAGTGCCATCTTTTGCATATATTATTAATATGTGTGCATGCATGTGTATATATATATATATATATATATATATATATATATATATATATATATATATCAGAGTGGAGGAAAAAGAGATATGAACTGTTTGATTCTTTTTTTTACTTTATATATATATTTGTGCCTACATATATGTTTAGATATGTACAAACAAATAAAATAAAAACAAGAAATTTCAGGTATCATTTTTCTCCACTCTCAGAATTAGGCTTCTCCAACGAGTAGTTCATGCGCTACTGGTAGCTCTCCCGCTATCTGTGAGTAGTTCTCCTGTGTGCAGCCCAGCCTACTAAGATAGATACTTTTGCATGGATGAATTAACATATGTAGACCAAAACTGAAAAGGGGGTATTGAAGATGAAATAGCCGATGTTTGGAGAAACCTAGCTGAACTTCCAAAGTATATTTAAAGATGAAATTTGAGTGATAAATCATGTAGCGCAGAGGAGGCTTTTTTACTTGTATTATAACGTTAGTGCCAGGGGCATTGCAGCTAGGACTGGTATGTATTACCCATGTAGAGGCATTCGAAGTAGATAAAACTCTTTTGTATTACTGCTGGAAACCTGCCTGATACACTGAGGTGAACACTGCTTACAATCTTACACGAGGTGGCCACTGATGTAATCTGGTCTTATATGGTCACTATACAACACGAATAATAGTAGTAGCTCTGCATGATTTTCATTGAACATAAGTTGCAGTTATTACAGAAAAGGTTGAACCCCTACCTTTCAGACTACAATGAACTCCCATACATGGTTCCAAACTTCTCTCTATCTACCTACTCATCCAACTAATAGGCACGGACGGGTCACATGTCCACCACTCCCAATAACATCTCAGATCTATCCTTTACTAATCTATTTCAATGAATCTATCCCTATTCAAAACACTAGAGTAAAAGCATGAGATCCCAAGAGCACAAACTTAACACAACTAATCCTATAAAGAAAAGGAAGCACATATTACTATTGAACTACGTATTTACCTCTCTAACCTTGGGTTCACTGTAGTGTGCTACTCACTACAAAGTGTATCTTTGCCTCGTCAGGGGTAGTAATCGCTACATAAGTACAATTTACAATTACAAATAGAAGATATCTTTAATCCCGAGGGTTGTCCTGGCAGAACAAACACATATTAGCAAACAACAACCGAATCAACAGGAAAATCTTCAGTGACAGACATGTCAATGTACCGTGGCAAAACTGAAGCAGTCCTCTTATCCACACACACACCACCAAACGTTTTCCATGTAGGTCACATGCCAACCATTCACTGCATCACAGTACGCTCTAGCTTGCAACAAAAGAGAAAAGGTTTGCACACCACTTAGGGAGGCACACTAGTGCAGTGGATCCAGCCTTCCAGAAGTACCAGAAGCTGGCTAATGATTGGAGAGGAGGCGGTAAGAGGGAATAAAAGGAGTGAAAGGAGTAGTGGGTACCAAGAGCGGGGCACTGGCATATGAGGACCAGTTATGGGAAGACAGTGACAGGGGATAGGGGATAGGGGAAAGGTAGAAGTGATGTGCAGTGAGTGATAGGAGAGCTAAAGTGACATGCTGAGGGACAAGACTGAAAATAGAGAGACACAGCGCTAGGAGAGACTAGCTATGGCAGAAGTAGCTAGTAGCAGGAGGATATCAGAGATGTGGGCATCAATAGAGGAGGTGGTCCCCGATGGAGATGGAGTGGGTGGGTAGTGACGGGAAAGGTTGGCACTGATGGGAGGTGGGCATTAACAGGACAGTACGGCGGTGACAAAGGAGGTAACCTGGCTTGGAGAAGATGTGCAATGACGGGAAAGGCAAACACTAACTAGAGAGATGACACTCTTAACTTTAGAAGTTGACTCTTTCCAGAGTGGGGGGCAGGGAGAAAACAGGTGGGCAGGGAACTGTGAGGTGGTGAGTGACAGGAGAGGGGGATAATGAGTAGATGGAGGGGTAGTGACAGGAGAGAGGTGGCCAATGCTGGGAGAGGGACAGTGACGGGAGATCTGGACACTGATGGGAGAGGTGCTCAGTGGCAGAAAAGGTGGACACGGCATGCGATGTGTATACTTTTGAGAGGCGTTAACAGTGCCATGAGAGGTGGAAAGTGACAGGTAGAGGGGCAGTATTTAATATCCTAACAGTGATAGGACAGACATGCTATGACTCGTGCTGGTGCTCTGACCAGAGAGGGGGCCTTAAGTCCCATGAACAAGAGAGCAAGGGGTCAATGCACGACAAGACACAGCGTAACAGACACGCAGGGAAGGGCTTGGTCCTTATCCCAAGTACCCACACAGCATTTAAGCTAGTGTTTTAATACGGTATACAGACATAGGGCCCGATTCTGATGCGGGTTGGAAAAGCTTCCCGACTGAGGGCCTGATTCTGATGCGGTTAGGAAGGCCTCCTAATGGCATTTGCTCCTTCCAAATCGGATCGGGAACGTGTCTTCCCGACCCAGGGCCCAATTATGATGCGGTTAGGAACATATGCTCCCATTGAAGTCAATGGGAGTCCAACCAAATCGTATCTGGAAGCATCCGGATGCATCGTACTCCGTCGGTCGGACTCTCCCGATCCGAGTGGGTCGGAAACCATTTCCAAACCGATTCGGTCGGGAAGCTTTCCAACCCGCATCAGAATCAGGCCCTTAATATCGAATTTTTATTATCGACCTACACAAATATCGAGTTTTAAATATCGTAGGGACAGAATATCGAAGTCAAGAATATCGGTGACCAGAATATCGACCTTAAGGTAAGTAATATCGTTTTTTATTATATCGAAGTAAGTAATATCGAAGTAAGTAATATCGTTAGCAAAAATATTGTTGTTAATAATATCGATATTTATATTAGTGTTATGTATTTTAGTATGTATTTTATATGTATGTGTTTAACATTTTTTGTAATGTTTTTTAATTATTTTTAAATATATGTATTAAATGTTTAGAAATTAGTAATTTTTTTAAAAGTAAATTTTGAGTTTTAGTATTAGAGCGGGTTGTGGGTTTCTAGGGGAATAGGGTGGGAAGTAATTTAATTATAATTAATTAATTAATATTTTTATTTATTTTTATTGATTATTAATTTATTGTTAATTAATTATTAATTGGTAATTAATTTTTATTAATTGATTATTTTATAATTATATTAATTATAATTAATTAATTATTATTTTTACTTATTGTTATTGTTACTTAATTTATTGTTAATTAATTATTAATTCGTAATTAATTTGTATTAATTGATTTTATTAATTATAATTAATTTTTTATTTTTATTTATTGTTATTGTTAATTAATTATTAATTGGTAATTAATTTGTATTAATTGATTAATTGATAATTAAATTAAATGTGTTATTTTTTATGTGTAGCGAGTTGTGGGTTTATAGGGGAATAGGGTGGGAAGTAATTTATTATAATTAAGTACATTTTAATTTTTATTAATTGGTATTGATTATTAATTTATTGTTATTTAATTATTAATTGGTAATTAATTTTTATTAATTGATTAATTGATAATTTAATTAATTGTGTTATTTTTTATGTGTAGTGGGTTGTGCGTTTATAGGGGAATAGGGTGGGAAGTAATTTAATGTTATTTAAGTAAATATTTATTTAATTTTATTGGTATTTATTATTAATATTTTTGTTAATTAATTATTAATGTTATTTATTTAAAAAAAAAAAATTTAATTAACAAGTATGTTAATTTAACCCCTACGCTATCCTACATTTTCCACACTGTTACACTCACTGGAGTTGGAATAGTAATTTTAACCCTAACGCTATCCAACACTTTCCCTACTGTTGCACTCACTGGAGTGGGAATAGTAATTTTACCCCTACGCTATCCAACACTTTCCCTACTGTTGCACTCACTGGAGTGGGAATAGTAATTTTAAGCCCTACGCTATGAAACACTTTCCCTACTGTTGCACTCACTGAAGTGGGAATAGTAATTTTTACCCCTACGCTATCCAACACTTTCCCTACTATTGCACTCACTGGAGTGGGAATAGTAATTTTAACCCCTACGCTATCCAACACTTTCCCTACTGTTGCACTCACTGGAGTGGGAATAGTAATTTTTACCCCTACGCTATCCAACACTTTCCCTACTGTTGCACTCACTGGAGTGGGAATAGTAATTTTTACCCCTACGCTATCCAACACTTTCCCTACTTTTGCACTCACTGGAGTGGGAATAGTAATTTTTACCCCTACGCTATCCAACACTTTCCCTACTGTTGCACTCACTGGAGTGGGAATAGTAATTTTAACCCCTACGCTATCCAACACTTTCCCTACTGTTGCACTCACTGGAGTGGGAATAGTAATTTGTACCCCTACGCTATCCAACACTTTTCCTACTGTTGCACTCACTGGAGTGGGAATAGTAATTTTTACCCCTACGCTATCCAACATTTTCCCTACTGTTTCACTGTTTAGAGTTGGAATAGTAATTTTATTCCCTCCGCTATCTAATATTTTTTGTATTATTTTAGTTAATGTAGTATATAACTAATTTTAAAAATATTAAAAATAATTGTAATTTTTTTATTTGTTATATATATTTATTTAGTTTGTATTTATATTATTGTTTTATGTGTAGAGATGTATTTGTAATTTATAAGATATGTTTTAACGATTTATAAGTTATTAAAATAATTATTAAAAAATATTATTAAGTAAGTATATATATTATATATTATATGTATATGTTTAATTTATTGTTACATTATATATATTCGTTATAATTTTTAAACATTTTAAAATATTTTTAACTATGTTTATTTTAATGATATGTATTATTTACTTTACTTTACATTATTTTTGTAACATAAAAAAAAACTATGGGGCTCATTACGATACCCGGCGTAAAAAAATCCGCCAGGCATGGAAGCGGCAAAAATCCGCCCGCACACACCGCCTGAACACCGACCACGCCATTATGAGTACACAAACCGAAAACCGCCATCGGCGGAAAATCACACAAAATACCGCCCGCCATCGTCCGAGTCGGAGTCAAACCGCCCGCCACGGACGGAAACACGCACGACAACACAAAACCGCCCGCCCACACGGCCGACACACCGCACGTGAAATTACGATCGCACCGCCATGAGCGCGGAAAAACAACAAATATACCGCCCGCCAGCGCAAACAACGCCGATGAGAATCGACACGGCAGAAGCCATGGCACCCACGTACCTGCACAGAAACCATCCGCACACAAAACCAATAGCACACAACATGGCCAACAAGTCCACACAGCAAGGCACACACAAATACACAAGCACAGTACACATCCCGAAAACACCCCCCGGACAAACAAAAAATACAAAGGCCAGAACCCCAGACACAACACACCTGAAAACAACAGACCATGAGGACACACCCACATAGGTGAGTACAAAAGCAGCACTCCCACAGACCACAACCCCTTGCTACATTGCAAACCAGAGAGGAGAGGAGAGGACACAGTGACACAGCAAGGACAGCAGCACACCACAGAAACGCACACATCACTACCACCACTACCACCACCACCACCACCAAACACCACCACCACCACCACCACCACCACCACCACCACCACCACCAAACACCGGCACCACAAACCCCCTGCACATTACACAACACACACCGCACCAGCACCACAAACACCATGGCACCACAAAGAATGCCCAAGTTCACGCCCATGGAGCTGACGGTCATGGTCGACGAGATCATCAAGGTGCACCCACAAATCTATGGGAACATGGTCCAGCACACACCACTAGCCACCAGAAACAGAATGTGGACCCGGATCGTAGACCAGGTCAATGCAGTCGGGACCCTGCCCAGGAACAGAGTCGAGATAAACAAACGTTGGAATGACGTAAAGAGCCTGGTCAAGAAGAAGGAGGGCAAAAACAGAGAGCTGGCTGCCGTCACTGGCGGAGGGAATCCCGCGCTCTTTAAGACCTTCAAAGCGTGGGAGGAGAAGGTGCGAGTCGTAATCCATCCGGAGATCCTCGCCGGATTAGCAGGGGGAGTGGAGGCTGGTAAGTACAAACTAATGTATACCAGCACACCGCTATGTACTCACATGCGCAACTACCATGCCACAGCTCCCAGGGACAAACACCCCCATGTCCAGCACACAATACACAACACATCACACACACATGCAACAGACACTACCACACACAGCCCAAACCGAACAACTGTAAGATGCGTGGGGACATGTGTACACTAAGCCAGCCACGTAACCACCAACAGGTCCCCAAATATGCCAGAAGCGCCACAACGAGCACCCACCACACCCATGTGTCCGCCACAGCTGCACTAACCGACAAGTAACAGGTAAGTGGCAGGAACACAAAGTTCAGTGGGTGGGAGGGTGGACAGCCCAAGTACAACACACACCAGGCCCCAGTCCCACAGCACAGCAAGGAGGAGCATCCCCCACACCCCACAGCCACGTGTCAGCCACCGCAGTGCACAACGACAGCCGAAAGGCAGACATCACGGTCCACAGCAATCGGTGTCAGTGGGTGTACAGCCACCCCCACGACCCACTACACCCCCCACCCCCACAGACCTGCAACATGGAGCACCCCCGCTTAGAGCCATGTGGCATCCAGTACAGTGCACGCACGAACAACTTGCAGGTGGGAAACTGGACAGGGCTGGATTACTGGAGGCATGAGGACCATAACACCACCAACACATGGGACATGTCACGTAGCACACGGACACGCAGCACCGCCCACCGTCACGAACAAGTGAACAATGTGCACACGGACATGAACAGCAGACTCACACCCCACATGACCCATCACAGACATAGCAACACCCAAGGAGCCACGTCTGCATGCACAAGCCACACTGAATATAGTCCCACACGGCAGCCACTGTGCAACTCATCACACACAACCGAAACACCATTGAAGTCCTGTCCATGTAGCCCCCACTGCCTGTCAACCCCACACCCCACAACTACGCCTATGTAAGACAAACAACACTAGACGCAACAGAGCGGAACAACAGAAATGCACACGAACACCACTGAACCCATCAAACTCACAGACACACCATGCACATACAACATACCATCCATCCCATCCGTCAGCCCCAGTCACATGAAAGGCATGTCATCCGCACAGCTGCCACACATACAGCAGTCACGCTAAGACACATGCCCATGACCAACCATGTGCCAGAAGTCAATTAAGCGCACGACACACTGTGAGCAACAACACACAACATGGGCCACACCCCCCCGAGCACTGCAGTGATGCACATGGCACAGGGCAGCACGCACACCAAGGAGATGGGACAACTGCAATACGTTGGCTGGCACACAACTATCACTCACTCATAACGATGCGTCCAATGCCATGTCCAGTAACCACAACAGACAGCAAATATGCAGGGCATGTCAGGCATGCACACACCTCAGACCATGCACTGTCATGCTGCCACAACACATGTCACGTTCGGCACCCATGGCTCACAGCATGTACCCCAAAAGCATATCCCCTCCCAAATGCGAATCTGGGGCATGGCCCCCATGTTGCCATATGCGTTCCTAAGCGTTCCATTTGAACCCCAAAAGCATATTCCATCCCAAATGCGAATCTGGGGCATGGCCCCCATGTTGCCATATGCGTTCCTAAGCGTTCCATTTGAACCCCAAAAGCATATTCCGTCCCAAATGCGAATCTGGGGCATGGCCCCCATGTTGCCATATGCGTTCCTAAGCGTTCCATATGAACTCCAAAAGCAAAGTACAAACCAGACCCAGGATGGGCCAGGAGCCCGCATACACCAGAGTCACAATGAGTAGGGGCAAAGCAACACACCCATCGGCATGGCCAATCCGTCCCATGCCACATGTGCACAGCACACAGTCCCATTGCCTAGCACACACAACTACAGATGCCACAGCCACACACTCGCCTCCGGGAAACCCATGTACGAGATTGCACGAACTGCCAATGTCAGACGACTAATACATACTTCGCCAGGTGCAACACAATAACAAATCTCATTTTCTCCACAGGTGACGAACTGCTGGACGCTGGGGATGGAGACAGCAGCCAGCACAGCCAGCCTACAAGCCCCCAACGAGGACACACGGATCTGGAGGATCTGTCCACCTCTTCGGACACGGACCACCAAGCTGGCCCATCTGGCGTGGCAGGGCCCAGCCGCTCCCCAGGACCCCTCCTACCCACCAACCCATCATCCAGGGATGCTGAACAGTCCCAGTCCCCTGCTGCCACTGTTGTTGCGGCCACACCCACGGTCATTGCGGCCACACCCACGGTCATTGCGGCCACTACCACTGCCGCAACCGCCACCATCGCCGCACCGACCACCACCGCCTCCACCACCACCACGTCTTCACTGGCACCAGCCCCAGCGCAGGTGGTGGCCCGGCCGACTGGATCCACCCTGGGAGCCACAGCGAGGACTGTGGTGTGCAATGTGGCTAGTGGGCAGGCCGGTGGCAGCAGGACTGGTAGGAGGAGCAGGGTCAGGGAAACGCCAGCCTCCCCTGGGAGCCATGCCCTGCCTCAAATGGCCAGAGTCCTTGGGGCCTATGAAGAGGCCCAAGGACAATGGGCCAGGTCTGCTACTGACACGCGGGAGGTGCTGGGGGTGCTGAGGTCCATGGACGCCCATATGGGCCAATTCGTGTCCCGTATGGACCAACTCGTGGACCTCATGGGCCAGCTGGTGGTGGCGGTGGGGTCACAGGCAAGGCCAGCAACACCACCTCCGCCACCACCTGCTAGGGCGCAGGGTCGGCCAGCAGTGTCCACTTCCCCTGCGTCCACAGCCAGTGAGCACACCTCACCCACCACCAGCAGGTCGCCACCACACACCCCCCTCCCAAACGTGGAAGGGGCCGTCCGAAGAGGAAACAGATCTCCCTGGAGGACTTCGCACGCTCCAGTCGCAAGTGAGGCAGCCAGCCAGCCTTCGCCAGCCTTCCTTGACCAGCCACTGCATTGACTTGCTCTACGATCCCACTCCACACAGCCAGCTGGATGGCATGTGTGTGTTGGACTATGGACATAGAACCAGTGGGTACACCCTGATCATCACGCAGCCATGACCGACAGCTCATTGTCACTGCACGCACCACTTTTGTCATCACCTTACACACAATCACATGTCACAGTTTGTAATAAATGCACCTTTTTCACTAACTGCTGTTTGTGCCCTGTGTTTTATTTGTACGGAATACAACGGCCACCTTGGGCGGAAGGGCACCTGATGCGTGGCATGGCAATGGAATCCGGAGGGCCTGTAGGGACCTAGGGGTGGGAGACAGAACAGGAGCACATTCAATGAGTGTGTCACACACCCATCACACAGTACATGTCAACAACTACAAGCAATGTACACACATCGCACAGAGCAATAGGGCACAATGCCACAGTCACCAACAGTGGCATACTACCCTGGCCATGGAGCGTTGACACACTGCACACAGTGAACATACGGCCACCCTGACACAGCACACACACACCTGCATAGATACAGACACATCATCCGTCGTACATGGACACTCACCGTCAAGTGAAGTAGCGGGCGATGAGCTGCTGGCGCACATTCCCAGCTTCCTCCTCTCCGCTGTCCACCTCACTCGAGCTGTCCTGGTCTGCGGGCTGGGGCCCTGGTTGATCTCCGTCATCCACAATGAGGGGGATCTGCTTCCGAATGGCCAGATTGTGCAGCATGCAGCACGCCACCACTATCTGGCACACCTTCTGTGGGGAGTACGCCAGTGCACTCCGGTGCGGTCCAGGCACCTGAACCTGGACTTGAGGAGGCCAAAGGTACGCTCGACCACACGTCTGGTCCTCCCATGTGCCTCATTGTATCGATCGTCTGCTGGGGTGCGAGGATTCCTCAATGGACTGAGCAGCCATGCCCCATTCGGGTACGCAGAGTCACCTGGGTGTGAGGGACACAGAGAACCGTAGCTATTCCAACTGGACAGGGGACAGCATCGCACAACCAGCACGCTACACCACTCCACATACTCACCGACAATACAGGCACGATCCTGTTGCAGATTGGCCATCAGTCGTGGCAAGATGCTGTTGCGCATTATGTGTGCGTCATGGGCCGAGCCTGGAAACTTGGCACACACGTGGGTGATCACCATGTCCGCAAGGCACACCACTTGCACATTCAGGGAGTGCGTGTGCTTCCTGTTGCAGTACAGGTGCTCAGTGGCCTGTGGTGGAACAAGGCCAACATGAGTGCAGTCAATGGCTCCCACGACGTGTGGGATTCTGCCAAGGGCATAGAATGCACCCTTCACTGCCGCCAATTCACGAGCCCTGGGGAATCTGATGTACCTGTTCCGGTACAGCATCATGGCTGCCAGTACATCCCTCAGCACCTTGCTGAACATGGGCTGGGACATCCCTCCTCCACTGCCCACTGTGTGCTGGAATGACCCAGTGGCGAAGAAATGCATGGCGGCCATCACCTTAGCCGTGGGGGTGACAGCAGTCGGATACACCCTGCGGGGACGGAGATGGGGCTCTAACATGGCACACAGTCGATGCAGGGTTGGCCTGTCCAGCCGAAACTTCCTGATAACCTCTGTATCGTCCATGTCCGCCAGCAATTGGTATGGGCGGTCAATGTTCGGTCTCCGCCTGGGGTAAATGGCAGAGGACACATGTCAAAGCAACACGGCACATAGCAATTTCGCATACACATCACTGACATGACTGAGCAAGCACATGAGCCACAGCCCAGCTGTCAAGCTGGGACGGCACGGCCACAATACACTTACACAGGTCTCCCAACAATGGCAATGGCAAGTGAGACATACCACTGCCATGTGCATGCACATGGGGATCTAGGCCCCAATGACTTGCGGGGCGTGCTGATGGGGACTGACTGCATATTCGTCAAGCGGCAACGCCACGGCAACATGAGTGTCTGCTGAGCATGGAACTGCTTCCGAGGCTGGATGAGTATGGCACACGACGACGACGATGTGGGCACGGGCTGAGCGGCCAATACAAGTGGGACCTGTGGCACGAGGGGATATGAGACAGTAGTAGGTGTCAGCACTGCACCCTATGTACAGCACTGTACGGATCACAGCTCCCGAAACATTGACTGGTGTCCACATTGACAGCCCCATGCCAAGACGGCTGTGTGCTTGCAGTCACACGTCACAGGTGAGAGGTTACATTGCACGTGCCAGGTGGCAGACGTACATAGTGGGAGCTGGCATGTGTGTGCATGTGTCTCCTGTTCAGGATCCACCAGATGGGCGCTGACTCTGTACTGACCATTGGACACAGCATGTTCCGTGGAAGGCTTGTGTGTGTGGGATGGTGGCACTGGATGTGCCTCCGTTGGGTGGGGGGCCATGCACAGGGCGGGTACGTCGATGATTGCGCATTGTTGGTCACGGTGGGTGCACCAACTAAGATGTGTTGCCCTGTGTTCAATTCCTATGTCCGCATGATGATGGACTGTGGATGTGGGCAGACTACACATTGGTCGATGTGCTGTCTATATGCATGTGCCTTCACACCAGGCACAGCTGCCCCTGCACATGTGACCCCTGCTGGACTCGCTGCTGGGTCTGTGGAGCTGATGCACCTTCTGCGTGTGGGGCGGACAGCTCTCCTCACTTCCCTCATTGCGCATGTCATGTCTTTGCCGCAGGTGACATGGATCATGGAGGGCCCACATGTACGCGTGGGTAGGCTACACATGATTGTTCACTGGTCGCCACCCCCAGTCAGTGTTTCGAATGGGAAGGTTGTCGTGCTGGTGGTATGTTCGATGTGGCGGATGGGCGGGCCTAGGTGCGGGCTTACATTCCGGACATGGGGGTAGTTGGATTGGCGACTAGTTGCAGTACACACGGGACACGTCTCTTCCTTTCCACATCTGGGTCATCCCTTGTACTAACTGACAGTGATACAGTCATCTTCGCCCCAGCCCTCATGTCCTCCCCTCGCCCCCCAATATGCATGCTCACCTGCGAGGCTAGCGCTTGCACAGGCAGCCCCAAGCTCGCACCAGAGAGGGCAAGGAGTGTATGTGTGGGTCCAGTTGCACGAGTGGGCTGTCTCAGGGTATGATGTGTGGCGGGACGCCGTCCACCTGCGTGGTGCCCCAAATGGAGACCCGGCCTGCATGGACTATGCATCACAGTCTTCGCCTTCCGGATCCGCCACCTGCGACACCCAGTGGCTGTGGCTGCCCTTGCGGCCAGGCCGCGTCCGTCTGTGGCTGATGGCCCACACATTCACTCTTTGGCCTCTCTGGGGAGGGCTCGGGGGTGGTGGCGCACGCGCTTGCACTTAGTCGCAATGGCATGTGGCGTGGTTGGTATGATGGGCAATGGATGGGATGGTGCGAGCCACCTCCCGTGACGTCAGTGCTGCTCGTGCTGTGGTGCGTCCCCCTACACTTCCATTTGACTTGTGCCATGCTAGACGTTGAGGTTCTATTGCCTGCGTGATATGACCAGGAGGAGCGCGAGGAGACCTCTCACACACCATGCTCCACTGCCATCCCGTGCCCTGTATCGCCTGTGCGGATTGACTATGTTGGGGTTACACCTGGTCGACTGGGGCTGTGTGTGCCTTGTCAAGGGGCATGGCGGGCGCACAACAGGATCCAGCTTGTCCACAGAGGGTGGGCTGAGGTGCGCCTGGTACCGCCTTGTACGTGTGCCCGGCTGCTGTGCACACACGTGTTCACTCCCCCCGACAGGTGTCCTCTCACAATGCCCAGGGAAGCGGTGGTGTACTGTTCATGACCCCTCCCAACACGGCCTGCTCCAACTTGGCATGTGCGCATCTACCCGTCGCACCCACCCACCTGAGCACTGCGTCCATACGACTTCACACGACACATGTGTGTCTTCCACAGTAGTGCTACTCATTTGCGTTGACATCCAATACCAGTGGACTACATGGTCATGTCACGACTGCCGTGTACTTCACATACTCTCATCCTCTCTCATTCGTACTTGTGAAATGAGTCAGCGGAGACAGTTTTGGTTTCAGACATTATATTGAGTCTTCTGTCCTCTGTGATGCAGTATAGTGGACACTACTGGCAGCGGAATACATGTTGAGGATATACTGAGCATGATTACAAATGGGATAGGGTGTGGGGTTACATCTGCTTGGCCAAGGCTGTGCTAATGTACATTTACGTATAGCTGCGGAGCTGCGGACTTTGACACAGACGGTATACATGTAGCCTACCAGACCGCTCGGCATCATGGGCACAGTCCATCTCAGTTCCATGTGTCAGGTTTGCTGCGTGTTGTTCCTCATGCACGCGTGCATGTGAGATGACATCAGGGCATGTGCTTGCGTGCATGCAGCGGCGTGCCACTTGTTGTTGCACTGTGGTGGTTACTGGACATGTCACAGTCACTGGGGTCGTGTTGTTGTTGTATGCACTTGTCGTCCATGCAAAGGTCCTGGTATGGGATTCCCGGGGCGGGGGTGGGAGGGGTGCAGCACCCACAGACTCCAGGCGACCTATTCATGTCCACTGAGCGGTGTGTGTGTCCATGGGCGCTGGATCCATGTCGTGTCCTGGTTGTTCGTGCAGTTCCGTCCATGTGGGTGCGATACACAGAGCCCATGCCACTGCCTCCCACGATGCATGCGGTGTTCCTGGATGTGATGGGGAACAGTGTGCATGTCCCGGTCATATCCGATGTCATGGCGATGTCGTTGATGGTGTGGTTACAGTTGCCGGTCGTTTGGTATGGCTGTTGTGGTGGTGACTGGCCAGTCCGTGCGGAAGCTGAGCATGGGTGCGGGGTTGGACTTCATAGGTCACTCGGGGAACCTGCGTTGTGGTCCGACGTATTTACAGGTTGTCAGGTATGCGATGCCGTCCAGCAGGGCTTCCATGTCATTGGTGGTGTACATGTTTGCCAGCCAATGAAGCGGATGGTGGCTGTCAAGGTGTTGTTCGTAGGTTGTCCCTTGGAGGACCATGATGGGGCATGCTGGGTGACATTCGATGTAGCTGTTCTCGATGATCCGTCGTGTGGAGGCACAGTGGTTCCATTTCAGTGCGCGTGCGATGTTGGCCACATACGCCATGCCCCCATAGGCAGAGCAGGCCCTGTCGTGTGCGTCCAGAGGGAGGAGTAGTGGTAGCAGGTCCGCCTTCAGACATGCCGGGTTGGAGAGGCATATCTCGACGGGATGCTGGTAGGGACACCTCCGACAGTAGAAGACGGGCATGACGCAGCTGAACAATGTGATGCGGTAAGTCAGTCGGTAACTTACGTTCAGCAGGGACAGGAGATCGCATCCCAATGTATGTATCGTGTTGGTTTGGTACAGCTTGAGCTCTTCGGCGTAGTTGGGTAGGTGTGTTGCGGTTGCCATTTCGCAGCGGTTCGTAGGGGTGGCGTGCTCCGGCTGTGTGTGCAGTCTGCAATGTGCACGCTCCGGGGTTGCTGTGAGCTCTGTGTAGTCGTGGGGAGACAGGACTTGTGTTCTGTTGGCTTGTTTGGAGGACACGGGCCCTCTTCCCACATGCTTCTCAGACAGTTCAAGGTCGGTGCTGTGTGACTCCTTCCAATTAACTTGCATGTGGCCGACATGGGGGAGTGTTTTCTTCTTTCTTCCCCGTCCGTTGTGTGCTTCTGTGATATGCGCTATCTGCCCTGTGGTCGGTCTCCTCGGCATGCCTGTGTTGGTCTATTCTTGGACAATGGCTGTATTCACCGGCTTCTGTCGTAGGGCTGTGGTTTCGGTGTTGGAATGGAAGGTCATTCAGTGCTGTCTGCTCTCCCTTGTGTGGGCGGCAGGCTGCCTTTCCGCTCTGCGTTGGGCCTTGTGTGTGGATGTAATTCTTGGGCCACCTGTTGTCGGTCACCGGGCTCTTTGGTGTTCCGTTTCATGTGTCTTGTTCATATGTGCAGGGTGGTATGGGTTTTTCAGTGTGGTACTGGCGTTCCTCTTCCCGAAGGGGCCCTGCTTCTCCTAGTTGGTGTTGCCGCCGCTGTGTGCTTCGCCATGTTTGTTACACTGGGGTGTGTCCTGCTGTTGCGTGACTTCACTGACATGTGTGCGTCGGTTGTGTGGCGTTGGGTGTTGTCCGTGAATTGGGCGTTGGGGACATGTCTGTGGCCGGCCTGTCACGTGTCATGTGCGTTCGGGGTGGGGCTGGTGTGTGTGCTGCTTGGTTGTGTCCCTGTGTCTGTGTGCGACGCATGCATGGCGCTGCGGTTGGCCTCTGCGTTGTGCGCATGTGTGGCGGCGTCATCGGCGCTTTGGGGCCGTGACGGGGTGGTTGGTTCCTAGTCCCAGGTGGTGTGTACACATGTGTTCTGCGATGTTAGGATTTGGCCTGTGTGTCATATGTGGATGCAATGGTGGATGTGTAGTGTGCACGCGCTGGTGGGGGGTTGTCCGCTTTTTCCGCCCTTGCACTGTGTGCGCTGTTTGCGTGCACTTGTTGTGTGTGTGCCTACCTGCGTCTCCGCGGTACGTTGCGTCCTTGGTGGTGCATCAGCAGAAGCATGGGGAGGGCCTGCAGTGCTGGATTCATGCCCGGGGTGCCGCTTCTTCGTTGTCCGTGCTCTGCGTCCGTGTTTCCGCCTCTCTTTCACGTGCGGTGTCTCTTTGCCGTGGGAGCCGTTTGTTTGCGGCATCGTAATTTATGCGCCGGGCGGGACGTGTTTCGTCGGACGGTGTGTGTCAGTTGTGCTGCGCCGCTACGTGAACGGGCGCACTTTGATGGCGGACGGTGTTGCTGGCTTGCCGGCGGTGTTTGGCCTGCTTTTCGCATCGTAATTGGGCGGGCGTGTGGACTGCTGCGTGCCGGCGGTAACTGGTGGTTTTTGCATCCGCCAGCACGGCGGTTGTGCTTCCGCCCGCCATCGTAATGGGCCCCTATATTTTTAACAACGATATTTTTGACATCGATATTATTTTTTTCGATATTTTGGTACTTACCATAATGTAGATAGGATGTCGATATTCTTGCCTTCGATATTTTTGCGTCGATATTTCTGTAGGTCGATTTTCTGACTCTCGATATTCTGTCAGTGATTCTTTTAACACATTCATCACCACATGATCTGTCCACCCCATCTGCCACGGTTTAAGAGGGTCCAGCGACAAAAATATTCTGTGCAGGGGAGCTCAGCCTTACAAAGTTTGAAGAACACTACGATAGTGGTACCAAAGCACTGCACATATGCTGAATACATAACAGCAGAGACAATATTTAATGCGAAATAGGCTTAAAATGTATTTTCTTTGAATTTTAAACTCGCAATGCTCGCAATGTTCTAGTTGGGACAGAAAGCACAGTAGCAGTGAACAAACAGATTTAAAATGGCCTCTTTTTCCTTTGAAGATAAAAACTAGTCAAAGCTTTGGCTCCTCGGTCTACATATTATCCTAAGGTACACTGAGCAACATTCTCAACAAATAAACGGTTGATCCCAAGGAGATGAGGCATCGTTGTCTGTAATTTCAAGTTTCAAACAGAAACTTGACAATATACTACTGGTGTTAAAGACTTTTTTATTTGTCTGTCGACATGTCATATATTCAGTCTCAAACAATGCTTGAGCGAGAGTATGAACAACTCAAAGCTCTGCAGAATTCTCATCTCATCCTATTCATTTCGTTGTTAACTCCATGTCTTTTGTACAGTGCCAACCTATTGATTTTTGGCTTCTGAGCGGCATCAAGAGAAGAAAGAGAGGCAGATGCAGGGAAAGGTGGGCAGACAGGGTGTGGAGTGGAGAGAGTGAAGACTAGGAGGAACTAGGAGGAGTGAGATGGAGGGCAAGAAGGGAAAACGAGGCTATTGGAAAAGAAGAGCAAGAGACAGAGCGAGGCTTTCAAAGACTATTGAATGTAGGCGATGGAGTAGAATGCAGAGTTTGTTGAGCCTGCTCAACGGGGTGCCGCGCGCTACAAGACCAAAATCTGCGTATGCCTCTCGTACCCATGGCCTCACACTGAGAAAAACGAGACTGAAAACAGAAACATCTGCAACTGTTTGTGTTCCTGTAAAGAAGGGGAACGGCCTAACAACTTGCGCTGGGGGGCTTCATTTGGAGTAGGGCCTAGACTGCCTACGACAGATCATCAGGGCATTAATTGAGGGGTAGGGGGATAGAGGGGTGGGGGCTCCGGTTCGCAGACATCGCAGGCATTTTCCCATGGTACGTAGATGTCTCCCCAGCCATGCTTGCTCTCTCCTCACCTCCCAGCAGCAGACTCAATCTTAGTCTCAACATCGCTCCTCTCTGCTGCACCACCATCTTCCATCACACAACACCAGAGTGTTGCGGCGTGACCCACGTGACCCATAGATGCAGGGCTCACAGATGTTTTTTTTTTATTTAAAGAAACAATTCGAACGGGCAGATCGATTCCGCAGGGGGAAACACTAAGGAAAGTGATGGATGGGAGAGAGGCCGGTGAGGGGGTGGAACTAATAGGGGAGAGGATAGCTGTGGGAGCAAAGCATGCTTCCTGCTGCAGCAGCCACCGTGCGCAACACTGCTCCCTCCCGCGGCAATACTTCATGGAAGGTGGGACATACACCTACCATTAGCCATTTGCAGGCTACAATTTTTGAAAAACACGCACAAAAGCCTATCTGAAGCATGGGAGGAGTCAAACCTCCACAAAATACCTACAACAGATCGCCTAACAGCGCAAGCGCTGTATAGGCTCGACCTAAAAAAGCAGAAATGTCTAAGTCTACCTGGTCGAATTTGTCACGCCAAAGTGGCGGTGACAAGATCAGTGCCTTGGGCTCTACGGATGGGCAGGAGAAAGACCCAGATATTCCCATAGTGATGAGGCTTTTGAGCCAGAGACTGATCTCTCTTATTCTTCTGGTTTTGACTCCGACCACGACAACATCGAGGTAAGAAGGAAGGGAACATCAGAGGAGGCATCTAAGGCCTCAGGATCTAAGATGGGCATTGTTGACCCCTTGGGGGAGGATATGTCCGACCCCTTCTTAATAAAGCATCCCTTATCCCCCGAATGGGCACCGTCTCAGCATGTTGCTGAGTATATTGCCTTCTGGCTCAGAAGGGAAATCCCCAAAGAGGTAAGAACTCATCTGAGATCTGAGTGCCCCGGACTTCCCTCCCTGACAAGGTTGCGATGACCCCAGATCTGGATGCCAAGGTGATGGCATTTATTAGCAAAAGTGGCAAGGATCCAAGGAAGGGGCTTGAAGTCTTTCCAGGATTGTCTGCTCGACGTTACTGGTCCTCTGACCAAGATGTTCGAGATTGCTACAGTAGCCTATCTCAATGAGACACTAGTCAACCCCAAGGAGCTGCACCAGTGGGCTCAAAGGGCCATCTGTCTCTTGGGGAATGCAAACACTGCTCTCTCCAGTAAGAGAAGGAAGAGCATCCTCCTCAAAATTGATCCCAAGCTGATCGAACTGGCGAGTAAGGAAGGGGGCCCTTCTTTCAGAGACACCTCTTCGGGGATGAGTTTATTAAAGATATGGCCAAGTCAGTAGGAGTTTTTAGCTCCATTCAAAAATTGCAGAAATTCATCAAAACAGTTTTCCAGGACAAGATTATGGTAGGGCCGGGAAAATGAGGGGTTGGTTCCTTGGCCGAGGTCAGGCTTCATCCCTTCTTGGGGCATGGCAGCAGGTATGCCCAGACAAGCTTTGGTTCCCACCAGGGCTTCTACCCCGAGAGACAAAGGTTCCATTTCAGGTCCTCCAGAGGAGATCGAAGGCAGAGAGGTTTTTCCGCAGGTAAGTGTTTAAAAAGTCCCTTCATGTACCCCTATAAAGGTGGGATTCAGATTGGCCCAATTTTGTGGGATTTTGAGATTGGTGACAGAGGACCTCTGGGTCCTGGACACTGTCAAGGGATACAAACTTGAGTTTATAAACCCCCCAGTTCAGGTGAAGGCACCTCTGGAAATAAGATTCTCAGAGCAAGTTTCAAGACTGGTAACACAAAAGAAGAGGACTTACTGGCCAAAGGGGCTATTCAGGAGGCCTCGCACCCTGGGCTAGGTTTTGTCAGCAATATTTTCCAGGTTGAGAAGAAAGACATAGGTATGAGACCTATAACAAACTTAAAATAACTAAACAAGTGGGTGGTCTATCACCACTTCAAAATGAAGGGGATTTACATATTAAGGGATGTCCTGAGAAAGGGGAACTAGTTAACGAGACTAGATCTCAAGGATGCATATTTGACTATTCCGATTTGGCCTCCTCATCAGAAATTCCTTCAGTTTACCTGGAAGGGCAAGCTTTGGCAGTTCTGCAGTCTCCGTTCGGCCTCTCCTCAGCACTGTGGTTCTTTACCAAAGTTCTTTGCCTGGTATAGGCCTGGCGCCAGGCACGGGGAGTGAGACTAGTTATTTACCTGGACGATATTTTAATTATGGGTCAGTCCATGGAGGTTGTCTCTTATCATACAGAAATTACTATCCATCTACTGGATCACCTGGGCTTTGTAATAAGGCAAAAGAAGTCTTCCCTGGTCCCAAGTCAGGAGACACAGTTTCTAGGCTTTGTGGTAAACACGGTCCGGACCGAGCTGAAGCTACCCATGGAAAACTAAGGAAGATACACAGGGGGTAAAGAAAGGTGCTAGAAAAAAGGTAAATACCCCTAAGGGATTTGGTATGGATTCTGGGCCTGTTGTCCTCTACATTCCAGGCTCTATTCCCAGGACCCTTGTACTACCGGGCTATCCAAAGACTCTAAGCGAAATGCTTACAGGCAGATCAATCGTACTCCGAAACGTTGTCCTTAGATCAGGAGTCAAGGAAGGAGCTGCTGTGGTGGCTCAGGAACGCAGAAGCATGGAATGGCAGGGTCATTTTTGTGGAGGAACTGGAAGTAGTGATAGAGTCAGATGCCAGTTAAGAAGGATGGGGAACGAGATGTGGGAACTCATCAATGGGGGAAGTTGGACAGATCTAAAGAGGAAATTGCAGATCAACTGCCTGGAATTGTTAGCATGTTCATTTGCAATTCGCTGCTTTACGCAGTATGATGAGATGTTGTGGGACGCTGTGTATGGACAATGTGTTGGCAGTGAGGTACCTCAACAAGATGGGTGGTCCTCATTCGAAGGGTCTTGCAGATTTTGCAAAGGATTTTTGGGGGTACTGCTTGAGCAAGGGAATTTCTGTTGTGACGGAACATATTCCTGGATTAAGCAATGGTGTGGCGGACTGGTTTTCTCAGAATTTCAAGGATTCCAGCTACTGAAGGTTGGACAGAAAAGTATTCAGGAGTATTCAGGAGAGATCGGGTCCCTTCGGGGTGGACCTCATTGAGGGCAGGCTGAACACACAGCTGACGTGTTTCTTCAGCTGGAGACCGGACTCTCAGGTTTGGGGGGTAGATGCCTTCTTCTAGGATTGGAGGAGTTTGTCGTGCTATGCTTTCCCTCTGTTTGCCATGCTGCCAAGAGTCCTCTTGCATGTATGCAGATGAAGGGAAATTGCCGTGGTGATAACACCCCTTTGGAGGTCAAAGGCTTGGTTTCCAATCATGCTGGAAATGGCAATAGACTTTCCTATCCTAGTACCAACGTTCATTGATGTAGTCCTAGGACCAGGAGGGGAATTTTATCCTCTTGTGGAACAGGGTCTGCTAGTTCTGATGGCCTGGAGGATTTCAGGAGACAGTGGCAAATCCCAGGGCTTTCGGCAGATGCTTTCCGACTCATATCAGAGTCTTGGGCATCTGGAACAAGGAAAGCATATCGACTGGCTGGGAACAAATGGGATTGTTGGTGTGTTTGATGGGATTACGATCCCGTTTCAACTGATTTAGTGCATGTGGTTAACTATCTAACAAAGCTGTTCAGGTCACATTTGTCTTTCAGAACAGTGAAAGTCTACAGGTCGGCTATAGCAGCCGGAAACTGCTTAGCAGATGGCTTATCTGTTGGCCAGAATTTACTGACTATGAAAATCATGCATAGCATGAAGTACTCAACCCACCTACAGCAAAGTACACTTCCTTGTGGGATGTTAGGGATATTTTACAGGTATCAACGAATTGGGATGAGAACTCTACTCTGTTGTTAAAGCGTATTTCTTACAAACTGACAGTTTTACTCTGTCTGTGTCATTTAGGAAGACTTCGGACAGAAGGGCTCTGGATGTCACCAGCAAGGCCTACCAGCATGAGGGAGTTTGTTTTTATATTAAAAGGAGAACTAAGACATTGTCTACCACTATTTCCTACCCTTACTGTGAGTCGAATGAAAGGCTTTGCATGGTAAATAATCTGAAAAAGTACGAGAAGAGAACAGAAAGTTTGAGGAATGGTGTTCTGCAATTATTGATTTCACACAGGTGGCCTCCTAGGGCTGTGTCTCCCCCCACCTTGGCAAGATGGGTGAAAGAGATAATGAGAGAGGCTGGTGTGTATGTCACTAGATTTGGGGCTTATTCTCTTAGGGGTTCTTCAGCATCAAAGCTTTTGTTTTTGGGAGTGGCTTGCAAGACACCCTAAGAGCAGCAGATTTGTCCAATGAAAATATGTTTAAAAGTTGCTATTTTAGACCTGTTGCAAATGCAATTGATAATGTGTCAACAGCACTTTAAACTTGCATAATGTTAGCCTCCGTGTCCTGACATAAAATGTAGATTTTTCTCAGCATGGTGGGCAGAAAATCTGAATTTTATTAAAGACACAGAGGCTAGTATTATCCCACCACATAAATACCCACCCTGATGGAGTACAAAAATGTTGTTTCAATTTTCTTTCAGATTAAGAAGATGTTTTGAATTAGAATGCCATTGGTGGAGCATTTGCTATTGAAGATTAGTTCTGTGTTGCAGTTACCTTGTTTGTAGTGCTGGAAGAAGGAAGATGGCTGCACGTTGCTGGACTTTTTGCCTTATTTGAATGTTTTAAATTTCTGAATTCTTTCAATTGTTGCTGCCATGAGGATGCAACAAAGGAGTTTTGCATAATCTTAGCCTCTGTGTCTTTAATTAAATCCAGATTTTCTACTCACCAAGCTGTGAAAAATCTACAGTTACTATTTGAAAATACACAAGAAAATTCTCCCCTTACTCTCAAAGCGAGGGGAGCGTTTAGCAGTTTTCACTGCCTGTCACCTCCAGGGTTTTCCTGGCAGTGACAGACAGTGAAAACTGACCTCTAATTCCACCCATCTTAGGGGCCTATTAGGATGGCGGATGGATCGCCCCCGCCGGGCCGGCGGTAGCCACAGCTGTCCCGGCGGGGGCGATCCGCCCGCCATCCTGCCACGAATGACCCCCCGCCACATTAGGATGGCTGGGGGGTCCGCGGCGGCCGGAAAGACCGTCCGCCGCTTTTCCGCCGGACGACTCGTCGACCGGGCGGAAAAAGGGCATGATATGGTGGCGGTGTCTGCAAGACACCGCCATCCATATCATGATGCTGGCGGTCTTTCACCTTTCCATGGCATGCGGTCCTTGCCTGTGGGGGCCCGTTGCGGGCCCCCAGGGTGAAGGGGGGGTTTGGGGTGCACATGGGGGGTACCTATGGTACCCCCCCTTATTGCCATGCACTACGTGGCAGGCACCACGTGGTGCCTGCCATGTAGTGCATGTCAATGCCGTGCACAGTCCATTTCCATTGCGAGCGGGTCTGCAGCCAGCAGATCCACCCGCAATGGAAAAGGGCCACGATGCGCCCGCCAGTGTGGCGGGCGCATCCTAATGCTCATGGCGGGACCACCGCAACTTCGGCGGTCGGTCCCTGGCTCCATTGCGGTGGCGGGCGGACTTTGTCCGCCCGCCATCGTAATGGACCCCTTAATTAGGTTGGTGGAATTAGACATCTACCTCCTATGGCCATTACTCTGTAGGAGGAGTTTAATCGTGGCAGAAATTGAGTAATCTCGGTGGTGTTTAAACCAAAGGTCCATTCCCACATAAATCTGGTGTGCGGACCACAGTCTTGGCGGTATGGATAATCCATCATCATTGCGACGGAGTATCCACAGCGCCAATATCTAAATCAGGCCTATGTTCACTACTAGCATTGTCATCAGGGTGATGGTAGGAATGTTTCTTAGTTTATGTTTAAAAACTCACACTTTTAATAAATATATTACTAAAGCATGTCGTGGTAGTGCACTGTCCTATACAGACAGCACATTTATATTGAATTGGCCACAAACTTTCCCACTGACATGCAGTTTTATTGATAAAACTATATAGGGTTCCAGCAAATATTTATCATTTGCACATCACCAAGTAAAGTGTTTTCATTTGTTTTGATCCTATTACATTTTTTATTTCCATAACACTTAAAAATTACAAAAAAGGCACTTTCCTAATTACTGAAATATGTTTTGAAATATTTGTACAGTTGATTTACAAGCTATTTGAATGTTGTGTGTTAGAAAAAAACTGACATCCTACAGCGTTTCATTTCACACTGTCTATACCCTAGCAGGATTGACAGATAGTTCACTGTACTTGTCTTTGCCTGCAAAGGTAAAGGATTTTGTAAACACCAATCTATGGGATAAAATAAGCAGCAATTTGTAAGAAGCCATACGCTGACATTTGATCTCTGTCTTTGAAGGCACAGCAAATGTGACAAGATAAGATTGAAAGGTATATTTATTGCTCGTTCACTTTCTGAATGAGCAGAACACCTGTTGTTTGCCAGTGTGAGCTCTCTTGCCTGACCAGGCCAGTAGGCCCTAAAAAAAGCTTGTCCTGATAAAATCTGACTCGCCATAGTGAGTGGGTAAGTAGATTTCTCAAGGCCTGGGTTGAGAATAGGCTTTGTACTGAAAGTATATCCTTCCTATACAAAGTTCTATGCCTAGACAATTTCTATACTATTCCACATATTGGATCCGTGCTGTACAAAGCAACACACATGCAATTTGTGGAATGTTTGCAGAAATTAAAATATTTCTCAAAATTTGTACCTGCTTCAAAGAGGTGTTTTCTTTTTTGACATAAAGCCGGGTCTAATTATTTTAGTAGATCGGGCTTTGCGTCAATAACTATGGATACTTTAGCTGATCATTTCAAGTACCACCCGTGTAACACCGCCTTGATGCAAAGTAGCACAAAGCAGCACGCAGCACAATTTGCACCAAGAAAAGCGCACCTTCCCAGTGCAATATAAAAAGGAGAGTAAATACCCTTTCTAGACTTTTAGCTCCCATGCATCACTTTGTCTTAGTAAATCTGCCCTATTTTGATTCTGAGACGTGGACAGCAGGCCTAAGAAACAAGCACAAGCCAAAAGATTTTTTTTTTTTAGCTACCATAGAAACTGACAAAGTGGAGGAACACTTGCCATCAATGTGTTATTTCCATTCTGCCAGCAAGCTCTTACGCATTTTCTAAGTATGTACTGGAATATAAGATTAAAATGTCCTGAGATAATATTTGCATGTTTGAGGAGGCTTGTAATGCAATGGGCTTCTTCCTCTCATGGATGACGCAATCTGGTGCAGTTTGCACCCGGCACGCACAGTGAGGTTTATTAACAGATGGAGGAGCCAACCCACACCCAGGATTAAGTGCAATTTACTGCTCAGTGTCCAGGCTGACTCTGTTTTAATAATTCACCAGGCTCAAGAAGTAATTGCTGTGGTGGTTATATTCTGGGAACCCCTTTAATGTCTGCTAAATATTTCATGTCCAGGGGCGCCTCTTTTACGAGAAGCACCCTGAGAAGTGTTTGTGGTTTTATTGTATTTTATATCCATAATACCTTGATAGCAATGCCTAGAAATGGACTGAAAGAGGATACATTAAAATGCATCAAGGGATCTCGAAACTGGCAAAACCCTTTATTCAAGTGAGCAGACACTCACTGAGCTCACTCACACGCAAACACACACACCCCACTCCCATTCAACAACAATTCATGCAGCCAGCCCTGTCTAATTAGCCAACAGAACGTTGCATTATGGGAATTGTAGTTTACATTATAACATTGTGATTATGGGTTTAACAAAGTGCTGACAGTTAAAAAGCCAGTACTGGCTAAACGTGTCACTTACACAAGACACTGGAATGTATGTAGAATTTATTTGGTCAATTGAAGAAATCAAGGGCCATATTATCAAGAAAGGCAATAACAGTATCGCCGCTTTAGCGGCAGGAAACTGCCGCTAAAGCGGCAATAAGGGGCTTGATAATATGCCCTAAGAATTCCAATAGAAGCCCAGGTTTGATGTCCTTCACACCAGAACCTGGGCTTCTATTGGAATTCTATAGGGCATATCATCAAGCCCCTTATCGCCGCTTTAGCGGCAGTTTCCTGCCGCTAAAGTGGCGATAATGTTATCGCCGTTCTTGATAATATGGCCCCAAGTGTCTTATTCAGAGTTTGGCAGGTGGGATACTCCGTCACAAGTGTGACAGAGTATCCCGGCCTCCGTATTACAATGGCATTTTTGTTAGAGCTCCCAGTTTTAATGTATTTATGTTTTTGGACATTTCCGTCTGTATTTATCCATGTTTATTTTTTATTATTTTATCTGTATATATCCATATTCATTTTGGGTTTTGTGAAAAAAATCAAGCTGAAATTAGTATATTTCCACAAGTATTTAACCAATAAATGTACACTGATACTTGAGCATCGGACAGGTTTTATTGAAATAAATACCCATTAATAAGAAATTAATACACTGGCATGAAAGCATGTACATTTTAGCAGTAGCCGCTGGTGTCAGGGAATTGTGGTGGGCAGCGCGGGGGTGATGGGACGACGACAATAACAACACAAAAAAACAAGGAACTTACCTGCTGCCTGCCGCATCACCACTCTTCTGCTCCTCTGGCTCCACGGCAGCACAGGTTGATGTTCCCAGACTCCCGTAAGGCCAATCCAGATGCTGCTCTCATGCTGCTTGCAGCATGAAAGAAGCGCCGGGATTGTCCTGAGCGACCTGGATTTGTGCTCAAAGAGAGACTGTGAGACTTTGCCTGCTGTCTCCGAACCCTCGACGCAGGTCGGGTTGGTGACATCCCAGTGCACATGTCGGTTTGGCCGTCCTAAGACGACCGGCCAAACCAACATGCGCACTTGCAGCATGTGCCCACCAAGCCTCCTCCATGGCTGTCATCACATGGCCCCTCCCCCAAGACTCGTCCCTGTGAAGAAAAATAAAATGATAATAAACCTGTTTTATTATGGTTTTATTTTTCAAGTTTTGCATTTGCTGGCGGGGGGGCTGGGGAGGGGGGTGACGCTCTTCCGCCATAACGGAGGGGCCACCGTTGCATTTTAGTATCAACCTTGTACACACCTCAGCTGTTTAAGCCTCATTAAGAAATGGTCTCTCTTTTTTGACTCCCTTACCTACCAATCTGCACAGCTATTAGCCTGGAAGTCATGACTGTCAAACAAACACATTTCCATTTTTATCCATATTTAAAAATAAATACTGGCAGTAAAATAGATAGTTTTCCGTCTGTATTTATCTGCAAAATTCAGTAAAAATGGAAAATTGGGAGCCTTAATTATAGCCTATTGCACTTCTAATAAAGAGGACAGGATTGCCGTGGCGTTTGTGATAGACTATTCCATCCGCCAAACTCTAACGAAGGCCCCAAGTCTGAATATGACGTTTAAAGTGCATTGTCTTTGATGATGAAAGTGGTGGGGCCCTCCTGGATTGCACCTGAAATTGTATAACTAAATAAGGAAAATATTTCACTTCACCTGGATGCCACACATTGTGCCACTGGATAGCAAAGCCTGAGCATAAGGGGTTACATTTATGCAATTAAATAAAAATCTCACTACATAAAAACACCAGTATTCTGCTCAAAATAGGTCCACCCGTGAGCTATGAGTTCACTCAGCAAACAATCCTCATAAGTTACAAGGTCTGGCCTGCTTATTTTTGGGATTGTCCCAGCTGTCTCTAATCAGTGGTCCTGCATGTGCTGATTTGTGCACATCTAGGTCAGATCAGACATATGGTTCTATCTCTATCCCTCTGTCCTGTCATACATATGATGCTTAGAAAGAAGGTCCAGTCCATGGACTAAAATGGTGGAGCTACACTGATTGGTGTAGGTAATGCACAGACCTCTTGCGTTTATTCAACAATATTGCACTGGCCTTTTCTTCTATGCAGCTATGGCAACGCAGTGTAGCAGGTGGTTGGTGTTACCTGTGGTACCTCCACTCCGTTCAGCACTATTCCACTTAACATTCTGTTTATGGTTGAAGAGCCCAGTGGGTGAGGGGGGAATCGGGGGGGGGCGGTGGCCTGAGTTAGGTCTGCATAGAAATCGTCTGGTGTAGGTTCATCCCCAATATACTATCCAGGGTTCCCCTCCATGATGAATGTAGAATGATGTGTTTTCAGCTTAACTTATGGGCTCTAAGATGCAGCTGTGAGTGACAGGTGGAGCTGGGAGTGGGAAAGGCACCTGTAGTAAGGGGAAAAGGCACGATTCTGGCCTTTGCGCACTACCAATGGAAATACTTTGCATCCAATATTGACAAACATTCCACTACAGAATAATAGACTATAGAACTTAAATGTATCCACATATTAGGTAGCAAACAACTATATGCAGAGCAATCGAAGACACCAAACATAAAGACAATCTCCTTTTCATTTCTATCCTAGAGGTGTACTGATGCACAAAGATGGTGAACATAGAGGTCAGAGTTAGTGGGATAATAAGAACTGTGTTCACCTACTTTCATTTTTAGGTCTGGCATTAGCCAATATGTTTTGATTTTACTAAAAGTATATATATAGTATACTTTCAGCCAGCCCTCTTCATCCACTGTTCTGTTATTGTGACATTCAGATTTTTCTTCCATCCACTACAGCATACAGTATGGTGCAAGGAGTCAGCTCACTTCACTCATTGGCTACGTGAGCTGACTCCTTGCACCATACTGCATCCATTGGCTAACTTCACTGAGACTGATGGCATGCTGCCCTTTCACAAGAAGCAAGTCCATACATAAAGTAGTAAGTGCCAGGGACTGGCAATGTGTGGTTTTGAGGCTCAAAAATATTTTGGCTTACCCAAAACAAATTTTTATTGATGAGGGCCCAGCAGCTTCTTCAATTACAAAATTTTGAACAAAGCAAAACAAGCATTGACAAAGCCAACCGATTGGAGGCTAATGCCAGACGTATTTGCTTTGCTAATGCCAAACACATTGGCTTTTCCTATGCTTTTTTAACATTGAGTTATTGCACTCCATTTTACATCCATTCCCAAGGTTGTGGTGCTTTTCCTCTGAAATTAAAGCATACCTCACTTTCATTTTATAATTATGTGATGCTAATACTTTTACTTGTGGTGTTGATGAGCTGTAGTTATATAAACTGAAATCTGTCCTGACAAAGTACTCTCAGCATTTCCAGCAGCCTGCTCACCAACCTTGTAGTGTGTACATATGTATACACACACACACACACACACACAAGCATCATTTATTCAGCTCAATTAAAAAACATTTATATGTGTACCATTCACATACACAAAAACTGTCACAGCGTACAAACATCATTTGTACACACAGTATAGTTAAACTGATGAGTAGGAACTAATAGCCTCATGTTATGTGGGTATTTCAACATCACTTCCCAGTGCTATTGGCTTTCTTCTATTTTCCTTAACTGAACAAAAATAAAGGGGCAGGCATGTTTTGAAAATGCACATTTGAGCTGATGAGTGTATAGTTTCATGCTGGCATTCTCTTTTCTACCTTCTAGTTCCTCTTTTCATCCTGTTCTGCGTGGGTTACTGATGGGCTCTTCCTTGAGTCTAACATTCTTTTTTTAAGTTTAAGAAAGCTTTATTAGAATAATTTCATCAAACGGGTACAACTTAGTGAATCATATCAAATATCTAAGAAAAATAATAAAATGACATACTAATGGAGATAAATACCATGAAAGCATTAACCAATATTAAGAAAATATTAAAGATACTACATTGTAAAGAGTACAAACAGAATGTAAAAGAGGAAGAACCTTAATTAAAATTAGTATCATAATAGAATTGCCTTTTGTATTTTAGAATAAGATGGGAAGAGAGAGAAAGGAAAGGAAAAAGAAGGGAGGAATAAAGTGAAAACAAGATGGAAACATAATATTGAACTGAACAGAAACAGGAAAGAAAAGGAATAGTGAACTTAGTAAAACAGAAAAAGTCAAATATTCATAAAATAGATTACATGAGTTGGTAGACTATAATAAATAGAGAACAAATAGCAACAATTTAAATTATTATCAATAAATGACTAGTTCAAGGTGGTTGGAAATGGAAATTGCTATCCTGCATCCTTGCAGTAGGAGTAGATAGATATGTAGTGAGAGGTGACCAGAGAATGTCCTTCTGAAAACGTTGAAAAGTAGATGATGCAGACGCTCTGTCAAGTCTGTGATGATGACCAAGTAAATTCCACCATCCATTAAAGGTGACTTGGGTGGCTCTTTCCAGTTAGAAGTAATTATTTGAAAAGTGACTGCAATAAGTAAATCCATAAACTTACCCAATTTATGAGCACCAATCCAAATAGGTGAAAAACTGCCTAAAAAAAAGATTTAAACTCAAAGGGGAAGTCTGCAGAACACAGAATTGAAATCATATGACCGAGTCTCTTCCAGAAAGAAGTAATATAGGAGCAGTCGAAAAAGACATGCAAAAATGTACGTGGAGTACTAGTGCAAGTCCAACATAAATTTGACAAGCATATTTACGAAGATAGAGCAGGAGCGTCTGTTATCTGAGCACGTGTTATTCTTAATAGTAAATATTATATCATAATAATCTAATCAGTTCCTTGCTCTATATTTCCATCATCCACAATATCAAAGCATAACAAATAGTATCCACAATGTATATAGTCAGTCCAAACCGGATCAATGGGAGTAATCAATAGTCCTGCACAGAAGTCACGTGGTCTTTGTTGAACATTTCTTGATTTATTTTTATTCTTTTGCAGATAGAGACAAATATTCAGCCCAGCCAGCGCATTTCGTCCTTACGGACTTCATCAGGGTTGTAATATATCACTAAGATCCTGGTGTATCTTGTCTGGAAATGCCCTGCGCTGTATGTGAATGAATCTTGGACAATCGTATCCAAATATGTCCTCCTATAGTGTGTGTAAAGCTTCAATACGTATGTTCTAGCCCTCCTTCATCCAAAGGGAATACGATTTCCTTACAGAGATTCTTATTTCTATAGAGTAAACGGGACGACAACCGCTATCTTCCACAGTCAGAATTTGACAAGCCAGGATTATATTTACAAATAGAAGTAGGGGTTAGGAACAATCTATGGTAAAATTAATCTAAGGTTTATGTGGTGCTGGCAGTACATGAAGTATGATGATTTTTGTTTCCATAAGGGGTTTCAGGTTTGTACTGAAAAAGAGCACTGTAGTTCTGATTTCAATAAAAGTTCTATTTTGTGTTTAGGACTATTTGGTATAGAGTAATGAAGGTATTTGTATATATAGGAAGCCTTAAAGGGTAGGGAAAGAAGTGATTGAGGAGAAAACAAGTCAGATGAAGAGGAAAGAACTTGTGAAAGAGAAGAAATGTGTTGAGTTAAGGAATTTTGTAACTATTCATACTTAAGAGTAGAAACAGCTGAAAGGTCAAACTCAGATTTACCTCAAGAGGGGAAAGAAGGCGTCTTCCTTGACATAAATGTTTGACCTGAATAATTCCTTTTGCAACTCAATCCTTCCAAACAATTGTGCGATTAGATATCTTATTATGTTTATTGTGCCATATGGAAGATACTAAAAAGGCATAAAATGGTGTGAGAGATTTAGTGAAGATTGGAAAGAGGGTGGAAATAGAATGAGTGATACTGGACGACAGAAAAGTACATGGAGGATGAGAAAAATTAGCAAGGGAATGAAAAGAAAAAAAGGAAAGCAATAAGTCTTCGAAGAGACCCCAGATCCTTAAGTGGTAATTCACAAGAAGAGTGGGATGAGGTAAAACTTGTTTAATCAAAAAGGACGAATGCTACGGATGCAAATTGGGAAAATTCACCCCTACCTGATGTTTGGGTTTACACAGAAGAGCTTTAGAGATTCAGAATTTACGTCCATTCCATAAACATTTACTAAGGGAACTATTGAGAGATTTAAAATATTTCAAAGGGATTTTGAAAGGAAGCATAGATAAAAAGAAGTTAAAACAGGAAGAATCATCATTTTTATTGTATCTAACCTGCCCCACCAGGATAAATACAAAGGAGAGCATTTCTCAGACATAAGAAGCATTTTTTTAAAGGCATCCTCTAAATGAATCTTGATGGCTATATTGATAGAAGAAGAATACTTGATTCCTAAGCGCTTAATATAACTTTAAGTCCATTTAAAACCAGTTCCTGCAAACATTTCTTTTAAGCAAAATGTATTCAAAGGAAGAACCTCAAACTTCGTAAAATTAAATTTATAGCCTGAGACACCTAAGTAGGTGTTCAAAAGATCTGTAAAGGCAGGAACAGAAGTTAATGGATCTGAGACATATAAAGGAGTATCGTCAGCATAGGCTGTAAATTTGACTTCCACATGTATATGAACAAAGCCCCGAAAGGAATATGAGTGACGTAACATATTCAAAAAAGGTTCTAAGGATAAAATAAAAAGTAAAGGTGATAAGAGACAAACTTGTCTGGTTCCACGATGAAGAGAAAAGTATGGAGATTGAATACCATTAACAAAAACAGAAGTGGATGGGGAGGAGTAAAGTAGACTAATATGTTGCAAAACTTTGGGGCCAAAACCATGCCATTTGAGAGCTCTCCTCATGAAACGCCTATATACCTGATCAAAGGCTTTCGCTGCATCCAGAGTAATAGCGGCTGTAGGAGTGGAGCTTTTTGAGGCAAGGTGGATAATATTCAGAAAAGCTCTTGAATTATCCATCATGTATCTGCCCTTAACAAACCCAGTTTTTTCAAGCCCAATGAAATCTGAAATATATTGATTAAGTCTAAGTGCTAAAGTTTTCACATAAATCTTACAGTGCACATTGATAAGAGAAATAGGTTGATAATTGGCACAAGAAGAGAGGTCTTTATCTTTTTTTGGGATCAAGCATAACATTGTTTCCAAAAAAGTACCTCAGGCCCCATTATTCAAATAGAAGTTCCTGTACAGTCAACGAAGATGAGGAAGTAAAATATGAAAACATTTCAAATAAAATTCAGTTGTGAAACCATCCGGACGGGTGGCTTTGTCAGTAGGTAATTTAGCTAAAGCAGATTTGATATCCACGAAAGAGATATCTTTGTCAAGAATGGAGTAAACTTGAGGCAGATGAGACCGAGGAGGAAGAGAATCAAAGAAAGAATCTATAGCAACATCTGAAGGAGAAAGTTTTGGTGTGTACAGATGTTGATAGAAATCAGTAAAACAATGTAAAATGTAGTCATCCTTGAAGTGATTAATCTCTTTATCATCCATAATATTTGTTATTTTTGATTTTTGGGATTTAACTTTAAGATAATTCGCTAACAACTTACCTGCTCTGTTTCTGCCGCTGTAAAATTTGGAATTAATTTTTAAAAGCACACCAGAAGTCTCCTCAGTAGATTGTTTGTTAAATGCCAATTTGATTTGGATAAGGAGTTTAAGAGAAGCATCTGTATTAGAAGTGTAGTATTCATGTTCTAGCTTTTTAATAGATGATAGTAAATCTGCAGATTCCTGTAGAGATTTCTTCTTTTTACCTGCAGCAAAATCAATAATATGGCCTCTAGTCAATGTCTAAAGGCATCTCAAATAGTATGGAAAGAAAAATGCGGAGTTATATTCAAATCAAAATAGTCCTTCACAAACTTTTCAAAAGTATCTACGAAAGATTGATATTTCAAAAGATAGTTGTTAAAGCGCCATCTTTTAGCCTTAGAAGATACAGTGGAAACTTCTAAATCAATGTAAACTGGTGCGTGATCCGATATTAAAATAGAGCCAATCTCAGCGTGAACAAAAGCTGGGAGTAATTGAGGTTTAAGAAAATATCATCAATTCTGGATTTAGAATTGTGCGTGGGAGAATGAAATGTGAATTGTAAATTCTCTGGGTTGTAAATCCTCCATGCATCAACCAAACCCCTGGACTGAATAGCATTCTTGAATATCTTTTGCATTCTATTTTGGATATATATTGGGCAAGAGATTTCCTGTCAGTAAAAGAATCCATAATTTGGTTGCGGTCACCACCCAAAATAAGATTAGTGTTAGAAATAGAGTGTAAAATGTGAGATGTATGTTCCCAAAATGGAACATCTATACCAGTGGGGCTGTATATGTTAAAGAAAGAAATGGGGGTATTATTGATAATCGTATGAAGCAGAAGCCATCTTCCATTGTCATCCTTTTCTTCCCTTTCAACAGAAACAGATAATGACTTATGGAATAAAGTAATAACCCCATTCTGTTGTTCGGGGGAGCAGAATATCTGGCCTACCCATTGTTTCTTCAATGAGTGAATGTCTGCATCAGTAAGGTGTGTTTCTTGTAACATAACAATTTTGCATTGTAACCTGGATAAATGAGCAAGCACTCTCTGTTTCTTAATTGACCCTGGGCGGAGACCTCCGCTCCGCCCGCCGAGTGTGCGGAGAGTTGCCTTCTCCGCGTTCCACGGAGAACGCGGAGAAGGGAAATCTCCGCACACTCGCAGTGGAGCGGAGGTGGCCAGCCCCCGCCTCCACCCCCCTATTATAACAAGTAATTAAACAGTAATAAAAAATAAATTTAAAACCACTTACCTGTACTGCGGCATCCCGGGGCTGCCCTCCTCCTCTTCCTCACCGTCTCGCTAATCCTTGTGAAAACTGCGCATGCAAATTCAGAACCAAACAAATAGTATGCGGAAGGAACATATCAATGAACAAACTAAATCATAAGCATATCAAATTTTTTAAAGCTCTATTTCTTCTCCCTTGCGCTGAGAAATGAATTTTTGAAGATCATCTGGAGCATCAAACAAGAAGGTACGATCCTTATAAGTCACTTTGAAGAAGCAAGGATAAACCAAACCATGCCTCGCATTCATGGAACTTAGTGCAGGACGAAGTGAAGGAAATTCCTTCTGACGAGCCGCAGTTGCATGAGCCACATCCAGTGAAAAAAAAACTTTTGACCAGACCATAACATTTGTTTTCTCTGTTTGGCCCCAGCTAAAACCATAACAAGCTCTGTGTATTCCAAAAATAATACTATTATGCCTCTTAAACGGCCAAAAGTAGAAGAAGTCAAGGATTTGGCACGCTGTAGATTCAGATTTGTATGCTCCTTGTATGCTCCTTAAGGCCCACAATCTTAGGAATGTTGAGTTTAAGAAAAGCCAACATGTCCAAACCCTCGCCCCCTCAGGTATGCCATAAATTCGGAGGTTATTGCGTCAATTTCGATTTTCCAGATCTTCAGGTTGTTGTTTTAAATGCTCTATTTCCTTGGACATTCCCTCAACCTTTCGGTTGCTACATCCTGTATATTACTGACATGCTGCTCCACGTCAGACAACCGAGATTCAAGGCTCGACCATTTTACATCTACTCGCTGAAGCGTAGAGTTAGTTTCTGTAACAAAGGGTTTCCAAAGTTTAATCTCTTCCATAAGATCTTCCAGCGTCAAAGGTAATGGACACTTTGTAGGCGAAGCCAGATCCTTCTTATGACATTTGGATGCAGTGCCAGCATCTTTGTGCACTGAGGGCATGTTACCAAACAAGCCCGACACCTTCTGGCCAGAAGATGAAGAGGACTCCATAAGTGAAAAAACAAAATAACCTGCAAAAACCCAGCCAAATGAGCCAAAAACACAGAACAATGAAGTCCACCAAAAGGCAAGTAGAATGCAGCCAAATATCATGCACAAAAATAGGGCAGGACCCAAAGAGGAGCAACAAATTACCTCAGAAGTGCACATCATATAAATAAAAGAATTTGCAGGAGTGTCCAGTAAAAGCAAAATTAGGCTGTAGAAATAAAGAGGGGTAAATAACCTGCCCCCAGCAGCACAGTCACATAATGGAAAGGGATAAATCCTGTCCAAAACGCTGAAGAATAAACAAAGCTTCCATTTATCAGGGCTGCCACATTAAATCGGGCCGAAAATGCAGAAAACTTGAAGAAAAAGGAAATGCCAAGGCTAAATTTACCTTAAAGCATTTGACAGACCATTAATTTGGAGCAGGAAAGCCCAAGCTCCGTCGCGCTGGTCTGAGAGAAGATGGCAGCCGCAACCGTCAAGCCTAAGGGGGAGCGTCACAGGGGGAAAAAATAGATAAACAAGCATACACAGTGCCAAAAAACATACATTCCTGAATCCCGTGCGACCACTCCTCAGACCCTGCTCACCGTATCAGGTTACAGAGGAGAGTGCCGCCTCCAGACACGAAAAGTTCCGGTGCGGCACAGAGCTTCAAAAGCCCACTGCCATCTTGCGGGCGGTTCAGCCACACCACCCGTTCTTGAATGTGAATGCTGCACATTTTGCTTCTCTCATTTGGTCTTCCTGGTCTTCCCTTGTTTTAAGTGTGGCTGGCACACAGATCATCGCATATCTGGAAGGTCCTTTATCTGAGGCTAAAGCGTGCTTTATTGAATACCCAATGGTTATAACCACCTGGATGAGGAAAAGACCCTTTGAACGTCACTCAGAAACAAATGGTATTCATTTTACGACTGTCCTTCAATCCCGACAAACAATTGGTGAGTGACCTGCTGTTATGGGGCATTCACTCCAGATACCAATGTCGGCCATCTTAGGGTTCCTTTTGATGCCACCCCTTTCAATGCATCCTCAAGTCAATGAAGTAACCCTGACCTACTTTCTCCTTTTGAAGACCCTGGGAATATTATATCCCACCTATTCAACCATTACTGGATGCTTGTGATACAGGCTATTTGCTCCTTTACCCGGCACCATAATAATGTGTTGCATTTAAGTCTCCCTAAATACCTCTCTTCAAGGATTCACATGGTCACAAAGGTGGAGGCTCACATTACCATGGACCTTAGTGATTGACATCTGGTGGTAAAACACTATATTTAGGATCTTATGCCCACATGATTGCGGTCTTCAGCATTATTTCATAGAATACATTCCCAGACAAACTCTTCAATCCTCCTAGAAAGGCCTGTTTTCTCTACACATGATTCGTCTGTCCTGTAGAGAATAGGGATCTTACTCATATCTCACAGCTAAACTCTGGAAAAGATTTCTATTTGGTCTTCGCTTTCAAAATACTCTTCTCGATAAGCAATTGTAAATGAGGCTATTCCCTACTTTCTCTTAATGTACAACTTTTGGTTCAGGATTAGCCTTTTGTAGGTGACAGTTGTGTTCTATAGAAAGTCTTTCATTCATTCACTCACCGGATAGACTAAAGGCCTTCTTTTATCATATACATAAAGATAAAGTGGCTGTGCTACTCTTTGAGGACTATTAGGAACTGTCAGTTAAATATCTTTGAAGCTCTTTTTTAATGTAATCTGAAACTATTATAATGAATAAATTGAGAATATGTTGATCTTATTTATTTTCATCCCATTTCTATAATAAACCTTGGTAATAATATGCTGGTTTGTTAGAGTTTTAGCTAATAAACAGAAAATCGTTTTGTTTTGTGTGTTACATGATGAGATCGTTTTTATTACTGTCTAAATACATCAGTTAGCATTCTTTGTTAGCCAAGTTATTTCTGATAACATAGCTTATCATCAACAAGCTAGTTTATTTTTTATTCATATGGTAAACATATTGAGTACTATCCTAAGTAGCTATATTTGGAAGTTAATGTAAGATATTTAGGCAGGGGAAAAAAATCACACATTTAGTAAAAGAAACTAAACAACTCACTAAAATTAGGATGTTGCTCTCTGTTGCCCACCTCCTCCCTGTCGTGCTCACTTTTGTGCTTCCCTGCATTGCCTCCAGCAACCTGAGCCCTACGTGCTGCTTTCCCGCCCCTGTCTATTGCGCCTTTCCCATGTTGCTTATGCATTCGTTACTCCCCACCTTCTGTGTTGCTTCCACGTTCGTTACCTCCACCCTCCCCTGTGTTGCTTCTGAGTTTGTTACGCCACACCCTCCCTGTGATGCTTTCGTGTCCATCCCTTCCTCCCCCAAGTTCCTTCGGCACCCTCTTGCTTCTCCCCCCACTTACTGTATGAAACCCAAAAAAACATGTTTGCATGTTTTTTTTTCCTTTTAGTTACTGATAGGTAGATAAAAAGAAACAAAAGCACCCTTGTCATTTTGTAGGCACGCCTACAAAATTACGCAGGCGGCTGCATCTAAACCTTTTTTTTTTTTTAAATTAACTTTAGGCACGCTACACAGCTTGAGAGATGCTGTGCAACGTAGCTAATAGCCATTGGCAAAGCTAATAGGGCACAAAGGTGAGACCTGTTGGCATTGCCAATGCTTCTTTATCCTTCTCTCTGGTCTGTATTATTATTCTGTGTGATATGCTGATGTAGTCCTTCTTCTATGTTATTGGGTGGTGCAATTGTAGTCCTCTGATAGGCAATGGTCAGTTCTAGTCCTACTTCTATATCTGTCCCGGTTTTTGCTGCTTGAAATCGGCTCTTAACTTAAGAGAGGTCTCTAAGTAACTACATAATGCAAGTTAGATACAACAGTTGAAATGAAGTATTGGGAAGATTAACTTCAAGGAACTCAGGCTACAAAATAAGAGTATTTAGAATACTCCCCAAAGCAAAATAACTCATTCTAATTCAGATGTAACCAAAGGGGCCAGAAACCATAACAATTGTTAAGTGTTTCTACTGGAACCATATAGATTGGTTATGAACTTGAGCTCAACTCTTTCCATGACTAGTTGAACAATCAGGTCCACAATTTAAAATTCACCATCAAAGTACAATAAACTTTTAGACCTTTGGGTTAAAAATGAAAAAGTTATAATTAGCATGCATAACATGCTTATAGAGAAGAGTTCATACCTTAATTTTTTCAGTTACCACCCAAGAGCTTAAAAGAAAATTACATGGATAATTTTTATGAATTAGGGGAAATTGCACAGATAAACAAGAATATTTTTCAAATGCTAACATCTTGATTAATAAACCCATAACGAGAGTCTACCCAAAAACTGGTTAAAGGTTCTCTTAAAAGAGCTTGGTGTATGACTAGGGAGACCCTACTTGGTCATAAATCTAAACAGGAATTGGTATCCTTAACATGGGTTACCACCTACAGTCGAATAGTAAACAAAGTTAAAAAGATGAATATAACAAATACTAGACTATCTTTTCACCATTAAATTTGGGTGAAACTCTGGGAGTTGGACAATAAGGACTAGACATAAATATTAGGAATGCCACGTGCAGGGGCCGTGGTGGCTAAACTGAGACTGATTCAATTCAAATGTATACACAGAGTGCATTACACGCGACATAGGCTGTGGAAGATGGGGGTAATTGCCTCACCTGCTTGCCTCCTCTGCGGAACGACGGAGGTCGCCTTTTTCCACACTGTATGGAGCTGTCCCAAGAAGGACAAATTATGGCCCACGAATACTGATGTGCAAGAGTGGGCTCCTGTCCTGGCAGGTCCCAAGGGATCCACGTATTGTCCTCCTTCTTCTCACAGACGACCTTGGTGGGAACAGATACAAAGTGACTTTGCTTTATCTGGGTCTCACACTGACAAAGCACTATATTGCCAGGGAGTGGAGGGCGTTGCCCCCCTCCTTAGTGTGGTGGAAAAAGGGAATGTATCACTGTATGGGAAAGAAGGTAGCAGTATACAAAGCACGGGGCTGCCCCCATAAACACCACAAGATATGGGAGGGATGAGCTGAATACAGAGGTATAGATCTGGGGCCAGTCACTTGCACCGAGGACTTACTTGATGGTGGACACTTGAACTTTCCGGGGAGGGTGGTGGGTCGTGTCAAGGTGGGAGGATGGTTTTGCAAATTTGGACTTCTTTTAGTTAGCAGAGGGCTGGGGGGTTGAGGGTAGTGGGGATGACAGGGGGCAGGCATATTTGGTTGGTTCTACTTGTTATTATTAAGCTTTCTTTTTTCAGTGCTTTAAGGTTTATTGTCGGCCATGTTGGCAAGGATGTATGTGGCATTTACAACAAAACTAATAAAATATGTTGTAAAATGAAAAAAAAACCAATTCGGATGAAACTCTATTTACATTTCAGGATTAAAGGATTTCAACAGTGGGAGTAAGCAACTAATATTAGCAAAAAGTCAATTACAAGTCTATAGAGGTTGACAGAAATAGTGGAATACTTCAGATGTGGAAATTGTTATGTATGTGAATCCACTACCAACAGAAAAGAAGTGTTTATAAAAGGCTGAAAACATTTTGAAAACAATTTCTCTAATTGCAATAGCAAAAATTTGATCTATGTGATCACATGCCAAACTTACAACAGAATGACAACATAAGAAGTCAAATAAAATGGATCGTTCAGTGCAGAACTTGTTTAATTTGTAAAACAGTGAATACCCCTTTGGTTTAACACTACAGTGATTATGATCATCCTAGTAACTAAATTAAATGGTCTGTTCTGGAACATACTTAAAATTGACCAAAGAATGTGCAACCTTGAGAGAAAGCTGCCCAGTTAGAAACAGCTACTTAGAGAGCTTCCAAACAGCATATTAATGAGAATAGTAATACTGATGAAACTTATCAATTGACGTTCTAGTATAGCTGTTGCATCACTTGGTGATTTTTTTTTTTAATAAAACGTTTTATTATATAGCAAACAAGATCTGCAATTACACTTCTGTTGGAGGATAAAATACTTTGACAAAGTCGCTCCACACCACATTGTACATAGTGATACAACAGTTCTACAGTTACAATATTATACCTCATCATCCGAGTCTCTATCAGCAACAGGAGGGGTACATATATGACCTCTATAGGTATTCCACTTGCCCCACACTCTCCCCCATTTCTTTGGGCACCCTCTGTGAATGTACGTAGCTTTCTCAGCCACCATGATCATGTCCATATCTTTGCACCACTCTATCAGGTTTGGGGCTTGTGCCGTCCCCCATTTCTGAGCTATATTCCGCTTAGCAATCATCATCCCTGTCGTTGCCCACTGCCGATCTGCGTGGTTGAGGTCCGTTGGCTCCCATATGTTCAATAGGCAACACCTGGGATCAAGCGGTACTGGGTTCTCGCTAACCTCTGTGATAGTATCCATCACTGCCGTCCAGCATAGTGTAATCTGCGGACACTCCCACAAAGTGTGATAAAATGTGCCTAATTCGTCACATTGGTGCAGATAGTGCGGGTCGATGGCTCGCCCTATCTTATGCATTGTCAACCGTGTGTAGTAGGTCCTATGCAGTATTTTTAGCTGTATCAAACGCAGTCTAGAGGAGACCGCTTCCTCCCTAGGCGATGCAATCGCGTCCTGCCAGTCGGTATCTTCTAAGTCCCCAACCGCTGCCTGCCAGATCGCCCGGAGTCGCACCAGGGGATCCGTTTGATTATTGACAATTTTCCGGTAGGTAAGCGAAATAGCTTTCTTGTCCAAGTAGTCTGTTAACAGTCGATCTTCTAAGGGGGACGACTCAGGGAGTGCCTCCGCTACTGGAATAGCTGCGTCTAGTGCATGTTTAATCTGCATATATCGGAACTTTTCACCAGGGGCCATTTCATAGTGCTCCTGCAGGTAGGTAAAGGGGACAACCTTTCCCTCTTTCCAGAGATCCCCCAGCCGGGAGATTCTTATCAAGTCCCACTGTTGAAATCCCTTGCTCTTCCCCAGGGTACCCAGTCTGCCGGTGTATTGCATAAGTCTGTCAGCCCATCTCAGGTGTCGTGTCACTGTGTGCCAAACATGAACCATGTGTGCTGTCGGTCCCAGGAGGCCTAGCGTTTTCTGTTTGTTATATAGTACCCTATTGACTCCCCCAGTCCCCAGAGCCATTCTGTCTAGGCGGTATGCAGGGTCAGCGTCGGGTGTGTGAATCCACTGATTGATAACTGTCAGTTGCGAGGCCCAGTAGTACGCCCGGACGTCCGGTAGAGCAATACCCCCATCGTACCAGCTCCTAATCAGTTTACAAGCGGCCACTCTTGCCGGTTTGCTATCCCAGAGGAGAGTAGTGACTTCCGAATTTATTGCTCTAAAGTAAGAATCGGGAACTCGGCAGGGTGTATTATGTAGGGCATATAGAAACCTGGGTAAGGCCATCATTTTAAAAAGTGCCGCTCTACCTAGCAGGGTGAGCGGCAACGCTATCCAATGTTTGATATCCCGCCTCAGCCGTTGTAACGGTACTTGAAGATTAAGGGCCATAAATTCATCTGGGTCGGACGTTACATATATCCCAAGGTATTTAAAGCTGTCTGTCACTACCTGGACCATACACCCCCAGGCAGCCTGGGAGGTGGTCCATACAGAATGTACAGTACGGACTTCTCCCAATTAATTGTATACCCCGACACCGACCCAAACACCTCACAGATGTTAAGCAATGCAGTAAGGGATCGTGTGGGGGAAGCCATATAGACCAGGATGTCATCAGCATAGAGGGAGATACGATCCTCACATCCCTCCCTCCACTTTAGTCCCCGGATTACTGGGTTCCACCTAATCCAGGCAGCCAACGGCTCCAGGACCAGTGCGAACAGAAGTGGCGACAGCGGACAGCCTTGCCGCGTCCCGCATCCCAGAGTAAATTCCTGCGATATGTGTCCATTGACTACCACATGTGCGATAGGGTTGGCATACAATAGGCGTATCCAGGAACAAAATTTCGACCCAAACCCTAAGTGTTGAAGGACAGCAAACATAAACGCCCATTCTACAGAGTCAAAGGCCATTTTTGCGTCGAGAGACAGGACCGCTGCGTCCTCCCGTATTGTATGCTTTCGTCCCAAGACGTTATGTAGGCGCCGAAGGTTCAAAGCTGTATTCCTACCGGGCATAAATTTCGATTGATCCGGGTGGACCAGTTTAGTGAGGTAAGGGGTTAGTCTGAGCGCCAACGTTTTGGCCAGAATCTTGGCCTCTGCGTTGATCAATGATATCGGCCGATATGAGGCGCACTCCGCAACGGGTTTGCCAGGTTTGTGAATGGCCACTATGGTAGCTATTCGCTGATCTCTAGGGAGTTTGCCTTGGGCCCGGCCTGCTTCATACATTTTCAACAGATAGGGGGCCACCTTATCGGCCGTGCGTTTATATAGTTCTATTGGAATGCCATTGGGGCCGCAGGCCTTACCCGACTGTATCTTGTGGATGGCCGCCTTAAGCTCGTCGACTGTGATATCCACGTCAAGTCCTTCGGCCTCCTCTGACGTGAGTGCCGGCATGCGTATGTCTCTAAGGAAGTCAAGCGCTTCCTGGACTGTGGTTGTGTTCGTGGATGTGTATACCCACTCATAGTGCGCAGCCAGCGCAGTCACTATCTCTTGCAGGTCTGATGTTAGTTCCCCGTTCTCCGACCTGAGCTGCGCCACCCATCTAGTTGCCCGGTCCCTCTTATCTAACAAGCAAGTAGTTTGCCGGCTTTGTCCCCTGATTCGTAGACCCTATGCTGAACTGCCGTTATGCGGGTCTTGGCGTCTGCCCAAAGGTATTCTTTATATTCCTGTTGTTTTGCGCGCAGCCTATGTGTGTTGGCATCTGAGGGGTCCCTGGCATGTGGGGACTCCAAATGGTGCACTTCCTGTTCTAAGGCTTCTATCTCCTTTTTCTTGTCTTTTTTATGACCTTCAATGAGCGAGATGGCCTGCCCCCGTAGGACTGGTTTGTATACCTCCCATAAAATTAACGGAGAGGAGACCGAGGCTTCATTTTCTTTAAAGTAATGCACTGTTGTAGTTAGCAACCCTTTCCGGATCTTAGGATTATGTAGGAATCCCGGGTATATGGGGTACACACGACGCTGTGTGGGGCCGTGTACTCTAAACTCCGCCATCACCGGGGAGTGATCAGAGATTCCCCTGGGCAAATGCGAGACCACCCCAAATCTTCCCATATTGTCCGTTGCTGTAAGAATGTAATCTATGCGGGATAGGCTATTGTGTGCTCCAGAGTGAAAAGTTATTGTCTCGTATGCGGATTTTGGAACCGCCAGATGTCCAGCAAGCCATGTGCCTCTAGGAAATCAGCCAGGCGTGATCGGGGACGGTGTTGAGGGCGGGCGGGTGTATGGTCCACTGCGTCATCTACCGTCATATTAAAGTCGCCCCCCAATATCAGGTCTCCCTCTGGCAGCGCGAGCAGGAACGCGCCCAAGGCTTGAAAGGCCATCGAGTGCAAGGCGGGAGGGATATACACAGTTACTAGGTTAATTAGACGACCCTCCCATTGTACCGAGGCCGCTGCCAATCGACCTTGATCATCTGTGAAAGTGCGGTGAATAGCAAGAGGGAATTGCTTCCTAACCAGAATACCCACCCCCCGGGACCCTGAGGTAAATTCCGAATGCACTAGGAGCTTAAACCCCCACCAGTCCAGTGCTTTACCCTACTAAATGTGTTTCCTGTAGCAGTGTGACTGCTGGGGCCCTGCGTTTTAGATATTGTAACTCCAAGCCCCTCTTTACCTTGTCCTTCAGACCATTAATGTTCCAGGACACAAACGACAGCGTTGGTGTTATAGTGTGTTGCGTCACTGGGTTAGATGAGGTCGTACCTGGTGTGGGCATCTAACATCGGCCAGGTGTTGGAGGTCACGTGTACATATGTTCTCATGGAGACTGTGTCTTAGTGTTTGCAGATCTTCAACCATTACAACAATATCAATAAAAGAAATTACATTCCCACAACGTGTAGTACCCCGTAGAGAATGTCCCACCCCCCTGCCTGCCTCCCTGCATGACAGACTCAGAACTACCCGCCTCCCCAACTTTGCAGAGCGCTTATATCCCGTACCCAGTTACCTTAGTGGGGTTCGGTCCCTCCTACCAACTCCCTCCCTCATCTCATCATGAATCAATAATTGTTCTGAATTCAACTCCCTCAAGCAAGTGTGCGCATGGCAATAGTAGCGTTCAGTGAGATGTCCATGTCATGGCTTCCTCCCCTTCTTTGAAGTACCAGCAGGTGGACGTCGTAAGCCTGTGGGTGGAGAAGCCGCAATCTAGTTCCAGTCACGGTACAGTCTCAGGTCCAGTTTCTGTCTGTTCAGTGCCGCTCAGGTTAATCGTTTTGCGATATTGAAGTAGTATTAGAGTCAGGCCGTACATTCGTTGCGGATAGTTGGCGCGGTCTTACGTGTTGTTTCCCTGATGATGTCGCTGGGCGCCATCCCTCCAGCCAGTCCCGGGCCTCCTCCGGTGTGTGGAAGAACCACACCTTGCCTTCTGCCTCCACTCCCAGGCGTGCCGGGAAAAGCATGGAGTATTTCAGCTCTCTCTTTCTGAGTTCTCTCTTAACCTCCAGAAACGTGCGGCGTTGTTTGGTAACTGTGTAGTCGGGAAAAAAAGTAATGGTTTTGTCCTCAAAGCGGACTGGCAGAGCAATCCGAGCAGTTTGTAAAATTATGTCTCGGTCCCTAAAGTTAAAAATGCGGGCCAGGATCGGTCGAGAGGGTGCCCCCGGTTTCGGCCTGCCGCCAGGGACTCCGTGTGCTCTTTCCACCGAGAAGTAATTCGAGAGTCGTTTGGGTTGCAGGCGTTGTTGAATGAGTTCCTCTACGAATAGGTCAGCCGCACTTCCCTCTGCCCCCTCCGGCACCCCAATAATGCGCACATTGTTGCGGCAAGACCGGCCTTCGTAATCATCAAGTTTGTCAGTAAGTACCTGGGTTTCCGTCTCTAACAGGCGCATTTTTCGCTGGAGTTCTTTGGTCTCGGTGCGTAAGTTCTCGGTGGTTGTCTCTATCTCCTTGACTCTGGCGCTCATGTTCTTGAAATCAGCTCTGATCAGGGTGAGTTCGGATGATACTGCGCCGATTTTCCCATCCAGATCTGTATGTACTTTGTTCAGAGTGGTTAATATGTCTTGGAGCGTAACCTCTGGTTTGCCTCCCGCAGGTGTGTCCACTTCATGCCCCGTTGGATTTTCCACTTGGTCTTGCTGGTCTTTAGTGTAAGCGTATTTCTCCAATTTGGATTGCGGAATATTGCGTTGTCCGCGGCCCCCCATCTTCACTCCTGGCGCTGTGTTATATTATTAGGGACAATCGGACGGTAGTACTCACCGCTGCCAGCCAAGGAGATACTGCGTTCCCTGCAGCCTTTTGGGTTTCCTACCCCCAATTGTGAAGCCTATGGTCATCTCTTTCGGCACAACGCCAGGCTCTGCCCCGCACTATCACTTGTGCAGGTGATGTAGTACCAGTGGGGGCCTACTGCGTGCGTTCCGGTGTCACCCCCTTGCTGCCAATGCTCCTCACCTCGGATCAGATTCCCGCACTTCGCCAGGTGTGCCAATGAGTACCGCCTCCCCTGCCGGGCATCCGCTGCGTCAGTGGCCCTCCATGGATAGAGACCGATTTTGTGCAAGAGTTGGGGGGGTGGGGCCCCGGCAGCTCTCACTCGCCCCTCGTACCTTCTGGTTCTGATCGCGCGTTGGTGTCCGTTATGCTGGGCACATTGTCGCAGTCCCGGTCCCACCTCGGGCCGTCGCAGCGTTTCCAACAGCCGGAGGGGGGTGGGGGCCAAAATGAGGAAGTCTGGAAAAGTCCGGCCGGGCCGGAGACCGAGGCCCAGGGCACCGATACCTCAGCCAGTGCTCCCGATAGTCTCCCGGATGCCGGAATCCAACCATAGAGGGCCGCTCTCGGGTCCCCACTGAGCCGGACACATTCAACACGGGCACTCCGTGTACTCGAGGCCACGGCTTTTCTCCCTCATGCAGGCCGCAGCCCATCCACACGTCGCCACGTCGTCGTAAATTACTCCTGGCCCAATTTGGGACCGCCGCTGTCTGCCAAGTGCGGTCCGATGTTTGTGCCACCGCTAATCGGCCGTCAGGAGATACGGATTAGTGTTCGGATTGTCGGAGACGCCGGAAGGGGTCTCGGAGCTCCATTAGGCAGCGGCCATTTCGTTTGGCTGCTGGCCACGCCCCCCCATCACTTGGTGATTTGATCTGGAACACTTTTCTATTTTTTAATTTGAACTTTGCCCAAATATATTAAAATAGTGGTAAGTTGTTTAGTTAGAAAATACTTTATGAAAAAAATGGATAATCCTTTTGAAAGGTGCGCCAAGGCACAACAAGAAAAGTGCGCCGTATTTGTAATACGGCCCCTAGACTTCTCTATCTATGAGGTCATTATACCACCATTGCAACCAATTAGTGAGAGTTTTAGTGGAAGTAGATTGCTGGGAACTTGATTGCTGTTCATGGTCTATGTAAATGATGACAATTTTTAGATGCAAAGCACATGCTGACACTGACCGCAGCTGATCCTGTAGATACCACAGACTTCTGATGACTTTCACACCTTGGCTCTGGCATTTTCAAGGTGAGCCCCCTCGACTTAAACAATTTAGGTATAATGAATGGGCGCAAATCCTTTGAATAGCTACTGATGTGTAGTTTTTAATATGCTCCTAAAATCTAGGGCATTCTGTTGCACAAACAACTTCTCTTCCTGTAGCTCTGTAATTGTTGCTAAGCCCTCAGTATCTCGCATACAACTATGCTTCATGAGACAAATAGAAGTCACAAACGTGTGTTTATATGATATGGGACTTGCACCCATTTGACGAGCAGTGAAGCTGTAGGTGGAGCATACATGCCAACATTTCAAAGCTGGAAAGTTTAAAATTTTGAAAACAAAATGGGGATATACTTTCCTGTACTTTCCCCACTGAATTATATTGAAGCAGAGGCAATTTCTAGTGAGAGACAGCTAAAAATAGGCCATTTTTGGCTTCAGAGATCATGAGTCTCCCTTCTAAATCAGGTCTGTAGGCAGCCGTGGCCCGTTCAGGTAAGACGGGTGAGGCGGTGGGTCCAGGTTGGGGGGGGGGGGGGCGGGGATTCGACAGACGACCACGAGGGAAAATTAAATAAATAATTAATTTTCCCTAATCGTGGTCTGTTGAAATCTCCCCCCTCCCCCCACTCTGCCCCACCGCTCTTACCTGCACAGGCCAAGGCTGTCTGTGGGCATGTAGGGTGGAGGTAACCAGCATAACTTGCAAGACCATGAATGAACTGAAATTTGGACCAGTTCCCACCCTCATCACAACATTGGAAGAAAAGACAGTCTAGCACGCAGCTAGGGGAGCCATGGGCACCGTGCAACAGAAGCTGTGCGGTGCCTGGTTAACTTCCTGCCAGCGCAATTAACATTACAGTTAGATCTCTTTTGATAGGAAGGTGTCCCATTACTCAGCCACAGCTGATATGCAAGTATTTGTGCTGATAAACTGTTGCCAAGTGGAAGGCCAGGATAAACAAGCTATGGCTAATATTTTGATCAAACCTGTGGAGGTAGCACGGTCATTGTTTTATGAAACTAAGGATATCACGGCTGGAGAAACAAACACTTCACTCAAAAGGAATACTGAGTCACAAATGTCTTTGAAACAGGAACTGTACTACTGTGAAAAACTGTGCAAAGAGGAAATTAACAGATGGTGGAAGGTTACATCTCTCAGAACTTCATTAAAGTGGGGGAGGGAACCCCGTGGAGAGAACCACAATCTTAAATTGCTAGAAGAATGAGCTGAACTTATGGAAACAGCTAGCAAAGGGGATAGATTTGTCAAAATATGCAAAAATGAAATTAGCTGCTATTTGGGAAGACATGAAAAAATTGAAAAGAGGAGCTGGAAAAACACCAGGAACAAAACACCCTTAAAACTTATTTTCAGGGAATGGAGCACAGACTACAAAAGTATGAGCAAGACATCAAACAAAAAACGGAGCTGAAAATGTATAAGTGACAAACAGGATTATGCAGCAGGTTGAATGCTCACATTCAGTAGAAAGTTTGAATTTATTAGGAGAGAATGCAAACAAGTGACTGTACAGAGGAAACAAGAATTACTGACATCGGAATCAAGCTAGAAACTTATTTTGATTTCGACGAACAACCAAGCACTTCACATAAAACAAGTCAACCTATTAGGTTTCTGAGACACATTTTTCCTGTTAAGGCAAAGCAAAATCCCAGGAAAGAAGGGACAAGGCCAACCAAGAAGCACAGGACGAAACAAGGCAAATGACCAACAAAGAGAAAAGAGTGAGGGCCCAAACAAGATAAAATACCACATGTGAAAAGAACACAACAAACCAGAAAGAACAAGTGATGGGTGAGAAAAATCGAATAAGGTTAATCGATCATCTCATGATTTGACTGATGATGAATGTTCCGTTTTGGAACCAGGACTTTCGTTAGTTTCCACAACTGACAATCTAAGCTACAGCAGTGCACAGGTTGATGCTTTTCTTTTTATCAGAAAACTGAAACTACTTTCAACAATTAGTTGTCAATCTAAAAAGAAGACTGTTTGTATCACACTCACTTGTACGCCTGAGTATGATTGAACAGCTTGTGTATTGGAGATTTTGAGAGCTTAGCGGCCGGTACAGACTGCTTTCTTTGAAAAAACTTCTTGAACCGTGATGATGATTTTAACTTTTTGATTTACTATGAATATTTCTCCATACGCATGCGTTTGACAAACAATTTGTGTGGCAGGTGACTTGCTCTATGAACATTAGTTATGTTAGATGAAATGTTATTCAGAATAACCTAAGCGAGCCCATATCAGGAAGCAAGAGGAAGCCCAAGGTGCTTGAGTTGCTCTTCTAACAGATTAGCCGGAATTTGTTTTAGTTTATCAGTTTCTGCTCCTTCCTGAACGTGTTCTTAGAGATTGTTATGGACACTGTCAATTGACAACACATTGCATGTTAATAGGTGCACTCCTTGAGGCGTGGGTGAATTGTGGCTGACAAAATTCACAGACTGCATTTACGCACATTACACTAAATGGATTCAGGGAAGCTCAGTGAATGAATTTCAATGCGGCAGACATTTCAGTCTTCATGAAGGGCGACCACAGAGCTATCTACAGTCGGGTTAGTTAAAGGACATGACGTGTGGCAAAAACACACAATTCAGCAAACCTCTTCCTTCTGCTTTGAGGACTGTGCTGCAGGAAACATCTGGAAGCGTTGTGAACCCCAGTCAGCCAACTGCTAACTTTGCAGGGGGGTTGCAAAATGTGCTTCCTGTTCTGCCCTTTTTTGGAACACTACAAGCACTGAATATACTAATACATACAGTTTAAAAGCCAGTTGGTGAGTCACTCAAGGTTTTGGTTAAAAAACAGGCCAGACCTTCATTCAATACATCATTCTTCTATGTGCCGGAGACTGGTCTATTGTATGTACGTGTCATGTATGAGGTATGTCTACAGCACAAACCCTAAGTCAAGAGACATTTATGATTTGAAGTACAATTTTAGGCATGCATATGATCAGCAAAAGGTACCAAATACATACAAAGTTCTCAAGTGTGCACCTTCACACAGAAATATTGGCACCCACTGATTCTTCAGAAAAACACCTGTTTTTATTCACAGACACATATTCACAGAGTGAAGATAGTTCTAATAGAGAATTATTACAATTATTATAATTGGAACTGGTTATAAGTAGCATCAAAACCAGTAAATCATGGCCTGTCCATCATGAATCATTTTGGTTGTCGTTCTCAATAATTTCCCAAACATTCAGCGAGATATCATCTGTAGGTTGGACGGGATAGTGGTGGCATATGGTACGGGCCCACTTGGGGATGAATGTCGACGTTTCAACCCGACTTAAATTAGTGGAGGGTAATTACATCCTCAGCTTGCGGGTTTTCCTCAGGACCGGGGAAAAAAAAGGGAGGCAACCTATGGAAATAAAATAAAACTGGATTCAATACCATGATGTTAGAAATGATAATAAGAGGCCTGAGGGTGCCTGCGTTACTAACCTACTAAAGGTGCCTGTAGGTTGATATCCCTGATCACAGCTCCCGAGGGTGGGTAGTCTGTAAGAAGGATGAAGGTGCACATTAGAATTCTAGTCCTACTCAAGGACGCGATCAATCAATTAAAGTGAACCCAATGGTGGCTTACCCGCACTGCCGTTGCGGTGTAGAGGTGATTATTCCATGTTAAGGGTATCCAAAAACCCAGTCATAGCCAGCCAAAGTACTGGATAAAGGGAGGGATAATCTCCATCCAAGGGGAACCAATCACCACAAAGTTGTCTGTAACATAAAAACAAGCAAGGCCCAGAATGAGTCTAAATCCAAGTCCATGCAGAACTGACAAAAGGCACCTCCGTGAAAAGGTTGCCTGCCTCATATATGATTTACCTTCAGAAGAAAGTGTAGAGCCGCCCGGAGGAGTCAATACATTGCTCGTCAGGATACGGCACAAGACTGGCCTATGCGATCAGTGTCTGTATTAAAGACAGACTCTGACAACAACGCTAATAATGAACTAAGAGGTAAGTCAGTTGTTATGTGCACCCTTAGGGTGGCCTCCTATTATACATGAACAGCATTACAGTTTATTAAATCAAACACAGGAGAAGGTTTTGTGCAGCGCACATCCTGAAGTAATATATTTTGAGGACCTCTTATATGTGATAATAAAAGAAAAAGGAGGGAAACTGAAATGAAACAATTGCCTAGGATCACACAATTTGGTAAAGTGGGGAAGCTGGGGTTAATCCCAGGTTTTCTGTTTTCACGTTGTCCAATTCAGCCACTAGATGTATATGCTTTGCTTCTCCTAATTTTCATCTTTACGTGGCTCCACTAGCCACATTGATTAGAAATTTGGGTTTTTCGGTTGTCTGCTATGCTGACGACACGCAAATTATCGTCTCAGTTGCTGGCAACCATAAAGAGTCAGTGGCCACCTCAGCAACCGCATGTAACACGTCAACAACTGGATGATGTGCAACTATCTGAAGTTGAATTCCGATCAAACTGAGGTGCTATTCTGGGAAATAATACCTTGTTTTGGTCACCGGATTGGTGGCCGGAAGAGCTTGGCTCCATTCCAACCCCGGTCACTAAGGTGAAAAATCTGTGGGTGATTTTTTTATAACATCTGTTGCTTGACAAACAGGTGAATGCCATTACTTCAAGCGCCTTTATTACGTTAAAAATACTGAGTAAGATTTTACCTTTTATTCCTTTGGAGCTGAAGAAACTACCCTCACTCTATCCAAAATAGAATACTGTAATGGTCTGTACATCAATTTACAGAAACGACTTTCTACCAAACTACAAATTCTGCAGAACTCGGCAGCGTGCCTATTTCTGGGAATACCTAGACAAAGCTCAGTGGCTAAGGCTCTAGTGGAGCTTCACTGGCTGCCAGTTGATAAGAGGATAGACTTTAAGGTGCTGTGCATCGCCTTTAAGGCCTTACATGGAGAAGGCCCGGACTATTTTAAAAAAAACTGACCAGATTTATTACCGCTAGGCCACTTCGATCATCCTCGGCAGCCAACCTTAAGGTGCCCAAGTTTAGAGGAATGCGCTGGGGGGGGTAGGAGCTTGGTGTATGGCACAACGAAACGGTGGAATGCCCTACCCCTCAACTTAAAGACCAGTTCTTCCCTGTTAGTTTTTAGAAAGAATCTTAAGACCTGTTTTTAGGTCTCGGCCTGCACTAGCGCTTGCGCTGGTCTGGCCGAGAGTTTTAGTAAGCGGGTTTTGGAAGTGCAAACCCACTGGCTTTCGGCTGACGACCAGCTTGCGTTCACGATGGCGTGCACGCGCACAGCTGCCATCCATTCCTCGCATCGCTGGCGAGGCGCCATCTGCCTTTCCTCCCCCTCACTCACCCCTCCTCCCCCTCCCTCACCAGAGAGCGCATTTCTTGGCCGCGCGTCTTGTTATGTTAATGTTCCGATGTTGCTTGTTCTTTTGCACTTAGTGCTGACTAATCCCTTTAAAGAATTAAATCCCTTGACTGCTGTCACATTATTATTATTTTTATGTGTGTTGCGACCCTCTCTCGGTGTCATGAGAGGATTTTTTATGTAATGTCCTAGTGTTGCTTGTTCTTTGTGCACTTACTGCTGGTCAATCCCTTTGAAAAATAAAATTCTTTGATGGCGGTCACGTTATTATTGTTTTTATTCACTTTGTGTAGCTCGCTTGGTGTCTTGTGAAAACCATTGTTCTTGGAGACCCAGTCTAATAGTCACCGCATGATCTGCTATCCACGCAGGGGATTCGTATTTAGATTCCGCCATCCCACTTTGTGATATGTGAAGATCTGTTTACTACAGTGTGACACTTCAGAAACGGATGCTTTTGGATGCGATTCACTTGTTTGTGGAAACACATGCAGATTATTATATTATAGTGCCGCTTAATAAGAAGGGATTGGCTAATTCAAACTCGTACGCGCAAAGTGAATTTTCTTCTCTTGTTGAGCCTACCTGCATGCACTTTTTATGTTAATGTACTGGTGTTACTTGTTCTTTGTGCGCTTACTGCAGGCTAATCCCTTTAAAAAATTAAATTCCTTCATAGTTGCTATATTATTATTGTTTTTATTCGCATTGCATACTACGCTCAGTGTCTCTGACACTTTGGAGCGACTGTGAAAACATACTGAAAAGAGAATACTTAGCACATCTGCTCTGTGGGGAACTATAGATCTATCTATAAGGCGAGCTGTGAGTAGAAAATCGGAGGTTTACAACATGCGCAGTGAGACTGTAATATAAACCTACCCCTGTGGTGCTGACTCCGAAACCATTTAGTGTTGTATCTTGTATTGTGAGCATGCCCAGTAGAACGGGTTGTATTGTTTTTCTCTATCGTTTACCTGGAATAAGGTAACAGACATATTCTAAGTGTGGGGTCCTCTCTGTGATATTCACATTTCTATTTGCTCAGCACGGTACCTGGGACAAGTCTCTGAAGAAGTCATTTAAGTTATTGGACAGAGATGTCCAGTCAGGAAATAAAATAAGTGAGTTGTATTCTACATTTGGGCTTAATAATGACCGCTATATTCTGTAATAGATGTGCACACTTTTGTCAGCTGCCTGCCACATCGAAGCACGCCTCACAAATGCTATAGACTACTATGGGAAATGATCTAAAAGACATTCACATTGACATTTCTGTTAGCTCGGGCATTGCCGAGACCTATTGGCTTTGCCAATGCTTGTTATAACTTATAGCTCAAAAGCTAGTTGTCATAACCATCCTTCTGCTGTGCTACCAGTGCCAAGACGCCCTTGGGCATTTGAGCGCTTTATAAAACTTATTTTCATTTAATTTCCTAATGCCACCTTACCACGCTCCTCCCCCGCCTGATCGCCACCCTTCTGGCATCGATGCAGCCCTAGGTCACATCACTGACCAAACTTTGCAGCCCTTGGAAAAATGTTTGCGCGTACCCGTGCGCTAGTCTATTGTCTAGTCGTGTTCCAAAGGAGCGTACAGATAACAAACCTTCATGATACTTAAAAGTGGAACCCGGAATCATTCTCATTGTCAAGATCAGAACAATTGGGCATAAACCACAAAGAGTATGTTCACCCAGCCTCACTTCAAACAGTGATGCAGCTGCAAACGACTGTGTTTCAGGCAAATCTGTTCATTCTGCAAAAAAAGCATTCTTCTACTACAATAATGATTAACCTCCACCCATTTTATTGTACCTGAACATGGGCGCTGATGATTCCTAATTTAATAAATTATTCCACAATATTTTCTAATTTCTTAGCAGATTACTCTGAGAAGGAAAGAACACGCTCCTGTGAAGTGGGCCAGTGGAGTGCAAACCAGTGTCTTGTAAGCACACAATCCTGAGTCTTTTGTACCACTTTTGAAAATACCTACAATTTTGTTTTGGTGAACAAATATTCTAGAATCCAGAATGAGTCTCTAGAAATGAATATCCAAAATCAGGCAAATGAAGATCTTGGGGTTTCTCATTTGTTGATAATTTCATGGAATACCTTGAACTTCCACTTTACATCAATCTTTGTATGGAAGTTGCTTCTAAACTTTCAGCAATAACACATGTTGGACTTTACAGGCATGATTCTGACTCTTTAGAAATTACAGCTCTGGGGCCCAACATTCTGTGAAAAGCCTGTTTTCATCTCCATAGAGAGATGGAAGGCCCAATTCACAAACAAAAACGCAAAGGTTTAGATATCTGCCTGAATGTGCTTTTATGTTGTATATGGATACACAAATATTGTCAGAGGTGCGCTTAGAAAGCTGTAGCTGGCACAGGTTTCAGGGCATACTTCTAGAAAGGCCATATGACTTTTCCCAAAGGTTCCTATATCCCCTTGTGCAGAGTTCTCCATAGCGGAGAAATCCGCACAGGGAGGAACAGGAGCCTCCCATGCATATGCACATTTTTTTTCCTCCGTGGTAAAAACATTTTACTCAGGGAGGAAGTCCTTCCCAACAACCCCAGCAAGTCTGGGAGAGATCTGTTCCCCTTTCGGTCCTGGAAGAGAAGATACTCCAGCTTGTAGCTGGACTGATTCTCCAACTATTTACATGGTTGAAAGGGATCAGGGAGGAGTTTGAGAATGCTCACAGACATAAATGTCTAGGGCCTTTCCCAAACTTTTAAGACAAACTGGGAAAAGGCTCAGTCTCACGGATAGATGAAAGGTTGTAACAAACAAAGGGGGTATTTACAGGAAAATGCCGGAGCACGGTGCTAGGTCAAATTTGGCAACGCCTCGCTCTGACATTTTCAAAACGCAGGGAGGATGCGCTATATTTACAAAAATACTCTTCCTCTGCGTTTCCCCTTGCGCTGGCGCTAAAAAAGCTGCCTAGCGCCAGCGCAGGCACCCTTGCACCATGTTGCCAGGGTGCCTGAGCGATTGTCTATGTGCAGGAAGGGACACCTTCCTGCTCGTTAACAATTAATAATGCTGCAGAATGCAGCGCACATAGAAAGAGCAAAAAATGAGTCGAAATTAATAATTTCTCCTTGTATCGCCATCCTAAGACCAGGTATTACCTGGCCTTCGTTTTTGGCGTTGGCCCAGCCTTGTAAATCTGGGACAGCATCAACAAGCAATGGGTGTTGCGGTGGAACGCCCACTGCAACACCCATTGCCCGCTCCTTTGCCACAGAAGACTGCAGGGGAAAGGGGCATATTTACAAGGTGGCGTTAAGCCACGTTAGGTGGCTTAGCACCACCTTGTAAATATAGGGAATGGAGCAATGCCACTGGAGTGTAAGAAATAGTGATGCTCCGGTGGTGTTTGGGGCTTGTAAATATGCCCCAACGTTTATTCATATGAACATTCCAGTCACTCAAGCCAGCAGAGCCAGTGTTTCTCCTCTTCTGTTTCCAACTCTGCATTATCTGACAACCCCAGCATTCTATATTCAAACTCACATCAGCGTAGAACTGTTGACAAATCAACATTCTATTGCCTAGGACACTGCACAAACAACGCCTGGAACACCCACGTCCCTCCGCTTGAGTGGGATACACTGCTGTGGTTTTCCACACTGGGAAATGCATTTACACCCACTGGGAATCCCTTTGTGAATTCCTGGCAGGCATGCAAAAGATAAAATTGGTCATAAACGTATGTTTACGAACGAATATACCTTTGTGAAAAGGGCCCAGTGTTTCCTTGACGTTCAGTATCAATAGAAATCAACTCAATATTGGACCGCGGATCCCACAACAATGTCCGTTCATAAACAAGCTTGATGAAGGAGCAGTCTTGGGGTGGAGCATTATCTCCGAGCTCTTCTATCCATGTAACATACATGGCTCAATTATTGTGCAAATGCAGACTGTAATTTTTCCCCAGTATTCAGCAATTTTGCAATGGTACAAGGCTAATATGACCAACATTAACACTGACCAGTACATTGGATAGTTAGTGAAAATGTTTTTGCACTAGTCAGTCAGTGCAAATTTCTTTATTGCAATAAATATTGATTACAATTTGTTTTCACTATTTGGCAGAATTTCTCAGCCAAGGTGCAGTTTATTTAATCTAGCCAGAGCCTTCATAGACAGGCTTCCTTCATGCATTTCCCTTTGGCTAACTAGTAAATTTCTCTCTTTCTTCATGGTCACAAAGCCCATGTCCCATATAGCCAACATAAGAGACAGCTTGTGTGGCTATTGCCAATGACGTAGAAAGCATCCCTCATCAGCACACCCTGCAGACAAGAGCACAAGGGATAAGGATGGTAAACCACGTTAAAAATGGAAGCCTGTCGAAACTGTGGGGCTGATCCAGCCAAGAACTTACACCCTTGATAGGCCACAATTATGAACAGGGTCCTGTCAATATGGTCTTTCCACCACATTTAGACCCGGGACTGGTAAATTGGGGTTTAACTAGTGGAAACATTGTTTCCAACTGCAATTCTACAAGCTGTATGTGGCAGCAAAAAGAGAGATATCGCTAAAAATTACCAGGAGATGCCTGTAATTTCCAGCATAGTTTATGATATTGCCACTACATTGCCTGGTAAAATTGGAGATATTTTTGTGATGGTGTGGGGTGTAACAATGTCTGCCAATTCGATTATTGGACATTTTTGTTGCTCTGCCTAATTACTAGCAAGTTTGCATTTAGGGTTATAAATGAGTAATTTACATGAGCAAAATGCACTTGGTTAACAAAAAAAAGAACACATAAATTACACACTTAAAGGGAAAAAAATGGGCATGTGATAAGTGACTAAAGACTGAACAACAGTAGTTTAAAGCAAATAATTGTGAGTGCCCAGTAAAGGTATAAGAAAGCTACACACCACACAAGCCCCCTAAATCAGAACTGTTTCTGTACAGCAAGTCATGTAACTCAGAATTCACAGTTGTTGCGCCTGAAGGTCCAGGCTCAGGAGAACGGCGCTGTCCTGTATTGTTCTCCTGTTGGTTTACGTTGTCTTCTTTCATCAATAGTCATGAAAGCCCACTAAAGAGTTTCCGTGTTTTATGACATGAGACAGACGATCTGTGCTCTCTCTTTCAGAGAGTAGCTACTCCCCTCCAGTCCCAATTCTTGGTGGTGGTAATGTGGTTCGCAGTGAAGGGAAAGATGTACTGGCCTCCTCATGTAAAAAGTCTGGCCCATCTCTCTTAACTGGGGTCCCTTTAACTCCGTATATGTGACTCATGTAAGGAGAGCGGATGTGGAAGCTTGTAAGTTTGTGGGTTTTTTCCTTGGAGTTTTATATAGCGCAAACTCGACCCGAAGGCATCAGAGCGCATTACATGAGCACCATTTGCGTTACAGACGGACACATTAATTTTGTTAGGCATGGGGAGATTAAGTGATTTGCCCAGAATCACAGGATGTTGGGCTGTCCCTGCCAAGACTCAAACCCGGTTCCCCAGCTTCGAGGTTGACCGCTCTAGCCGTTAGGCCACATCCTCTCACATCAAGTGTCGTGATAGAATGAGAGGTGTGAGTGCGTGCCTGGTTGAGCCCATTTGGTCTCCATGCATGCATGGAAATACAGAATAGTGGAAGGCTTTGTGTCCCTGCTGACCTGGGAGCCCAAAGGCTTGCATAACTTTCCTACCTCGCGTAGTACTGTGTTGCTGTAGGTGGAGATATTAAGCCATCACCTCTATGTAGTTGCTACTATCTTCTTGCCTCACTCTTTATCTCTTATCTCTGTGGGATGTGGCCTGCTATCTTGGCCCGGAAAAAACATTGTATCTTGGCCAGTTAGAACCAGCCCAGGAGAGACTTCTGTTGCCGAAAGCCGCTGCTTGCATCATCCCGGCCCCTTGTGTTTGGCGTAGCTCCCAGAATTCAAACATTCTTATCTTTAGAGCTGCACACTATTGCATGGTATAACGAAAAATAAAGGCCCCTCTCCAGCATAATGAGAAGAGGGGCCCCCATTTCTCACAGATATTCATTGGCTTTTGGCTGAATGGGGGCCCCCTGACAGGTTAGGCGTCCCCTGAAGGTCTCAGGGCCCCCCTGAGCTGCAGGGTCCTGCATTATGTCCTGCACTAGTGTATCAAAGAAGACGTGTTACAGGCACAGCACTCTCTTGGTGGCTGACTTCCTTGCCAAGCTGGGGATAAACTTTGACCCTAGACTCAAGAGGAAGCACAGCCGAGACTGTCCTCTGAGTGGCAGACTGGTGCCTGAGGGATAAGACACTTGATTGAAGCTTTCAAGGCAAGTGTTTGCTGCTGCCACTAAAGTCCAGAGTCTAGCTGCACCAAGGAGCCCTGTTGGAGATGTTGTGAACTGCACCAGCTCTGGAACAAAAAGTAACTCTACTAAGTGCTTGTCTTCATCGCCTGTGGCCAGGTGAAAGAGCTCTTGCCTTCGGCAGCTGCTTAGGTGGAACCCCTTCAGTCCATGACCAAGGCTATACTGCAGGCAAACCTGTGAGTAGCTTCCAGTTGCGTCTAGCGGCCTTAAGGATTTCCTATGGCTCAACCCATGGCTAGAGGTAAGAAAGGTGGCTGGAGGAGGTCGTCCTCAATACAGAACTGTCGATGTAATTTTTGAGCTGATGCAGTTTCTGAGAAGTTTACAATTGGACCCCCAGTACTGTGCCTCCAACTTTGTGTTTGCTGAGGCCAGAATGGGCCCATGGCCTGAGTGTACTCCTGACATGCTAAAATTCCAGTCTCAAACGGCAGCCCCCCAGATATACAGCATGGAATCATCTGTCCTAGTGTGGGCATTCTGGTGTACTAGCACTAGAGTAAATTGTAGTCCTCTACGTCATCTACGTACTGGTCAGTGGGCTAGTGGACTCCAGTGGGATGTGTCCTGGCACCGGGATGTGGCCTTTGCTCCAGCACTCCAGCACTCCATAGGTGCCCATTGTTGTTTGCCATGCTAGGAGGGCACTTCAAGCCTTCTTGAGAGGGTTTGCAGGTACCACTTGGGCCTTGTTTATTTCTACGAAGAGATAACAAAATCAAACAGTCTGACCCACCAAACACAAATTGCACAGCAGTACTTTAGTCCGTGGTACATCCACGTCATTGGGTATCCCTAAAAGGACATACTTGGGGTCTTCAGGCAACTGCTCCCTCACTATGGTGCTGAGTTCTGACAACACTCGGCGCCAGTATAGTTGTAGGGTCAAACGGGTTCATAATATATGGATATTTTCAGCTTTTCATGCATGTGCGAGCTGTAGGTATTTTTAGTACTGTTGGTCATGGAGTTGAAATTCCATCTGGAGGGAAGAAAAGGGCATCAGGGTTCCCCCCCTTGCGCAAGTTGCCCACCTTGGAAATGCCTATTCGATCCCAGGGTGTAAAACCTTTTAATTTAGGTATTTCTTTCAAGTTTCTACCCATCCATAGCGGGGTTTCCCGGGTGAGTTTCTGTTTCCATCGCATACAGGCGTTTGCCTTATCCCATGCCTCTAATTACTTGAGTAGCCAGTAAAAGGCCCCAACCTCCCTTGCCTCCACAAAGATAATGTTGATATGGGTGCACCTAAAACTGAGTCCTTTCTAGGGCCTATCCAGGATAATCGTTGTCCACATAGCCCCAGACATTAATGGCAACTAGGTGGGATGCCCAATAATAACCCCGGAGGTCTGGGAGAGCTATACCTCCATTGTAGGAGCTGCATTGTAGCTTACGGAGGGCTATTCGTGGACGACTGTCGTTCCTTAACAGTTTCCTCAGTTAGCCCTCAATTCTAGTAAAGAGCTCATCCGGGAGCCTATAGTATACGTTCTGTAAAGCGAATAAAAACTTTGGGAGGGTAATCATTTTAAATATTGCGGCTCTCCCCAAGAGCATTAGGGAAAGTCTCTTCCAGCGGCTCGCATCTGATTGAAAGTCAGTCAATATGGTCTTAACATTTCGTTCTACGCATCTCTCCAGATCTGGTGTGGCATATATCCCCAGTTACTGAAATCCCTCCCTGGTTATGTTGAGTTGCAGAGGGAGGTCAGTTGAGTCAAAGTACCCTCCAACGGGAAAGAGTATAGATTTACTCAATTTATCATGTCCCCACAGTGAGCGCCGTAACGTTCAAATGCGTGTAAGCCAGCTAGGATTGAGTCTTTAGGTTGGGATAGGTAAAGCAGGATGTTGTCTGCATAGAGGGAAATCTTTTCTTCGGGGATTGGGGAGCCCTCTATTCGAAAGCCCCTAACCTCAGGGTGGGCACAGATCAAACATGCTAGGGGCTCTAGGGTCAGGGCAAAGAGGAGTGGGGAAAGGGGGCAGCCCTGTTGTGTTCCTCTCTTGATAGGGAATTCGAGCGACAGCATGCCATTTACCCTTAACGCAGCCACAGGCTCCGTGTAGAGTAAGTTTATCCATTCCCGAAAGTGGGATCCGAACCCCGTTTTTGTCAGGGTCTGGGTCTGGAAGGGACAATGAATCGCATCAAAGGCCTTCTCGGCATGAAGTAGAACAAAAAGATGGGGGTCTTGTCTGGTCTGAGCCGTCACCATCCAGTTATGGAGTCTGCGTAGATTCCCCCTGGTAGAGCGTTTCAGCATGAATCCGGATTGAGCACTGTGGATCAGTGGAGTAATCACTCCCAAGAGTCTAGTGGCCAGGATAGTGGCTAAGACTTTGGTTTCTATATTAATCAATGAAATTGGCTGGTGAGAGCCACAGGAGGTGGGGTATTTTCCGACTTTATGCATTACCACTATCGTGGCTCTGCGCAGGTCAGGGGGGAGGATACTATCCTCTCAAGCCTTTAGGAATAGTTGGAGTAGGTGAGGAGCAAATATATTCACTTGCTTTTTATGTAAGTTCTGTTTATTGAATATAAGACATAACAACACAAGCCAAACAGTTTGAGGACTCATGTCCCTGTACGAAAGGCATCAAATAAGCCCACCATCCATGGTACATGTTGCAACAACTACATAAGAACATACATATCAAGAGCTAACCTACTCCATATGCTGTCAAAATCTTACAATATGAACTATACCATAGTAGAGGAGAGCAACACTCGCTTGTTTCATACATAACATTGTTGTATATAAGTTCCTCTAATCATCCATGGGGGCCCTCAAGGTAGGGAAGCAACAGAGAACTGTCATAAATCAAAGATAAAGAGTGAAAGAAGGAAGAGAGAAACAAATATTACGTTCTTTCAAAGTGGGGAGGGGAAAAAGGAGGATGCGCTGGGAGGAATGAGGCCTGCAGGTAGAAGCTGGGGGGCCTCAGGAGGCACAAGGCCAGGACATCACGCTCAGGTAAGTCGCTCTGGGGAATCCGGTTGCTGGCCCCTGGAGTATGGTTCAAGTGAATCCTCAAACAACTGCAAGGCCCGAAGTCTGGGGGGAACCAACCGGGAATGCCTAGCCATGGTGAAATAGTGTATAAGAGGCTGCCAGGTGCGGGTGAATCGTGTATCTGTGCGATTGATACGGGCAGTGAGCAGTTCCATGGCTAATACATTCCACAGTCGAAGAAACCAGGTGGCAATAGGGGGCTGCGTCTTCTTCCAAAATAGGGCTATTGACTGCCTAGCCGCTCCCAACAGATGGAGAATCAAGCGCCAGTCTGCGTAAGTCATAGTATTTAGTGTTGGGGGTTTAATACCTAAAAGAGTGACCGAGGAGAGGGAGGAATATGAATGAATGAAAATGTTTATTGTTATTAGTTAATAAAAACCATCACAATGTACATATAAAAGAAATCCTTTTTAAAATAATCACTTATCTTAAAAACATGAATTAATATTGCTACGACTCAGGAAAATCTCGTTGTCTCATTTAAAACATAACATTATAAAATTAATTCAGTCATTAATGTGGATACTCTTCACCGTTTGCTATAAAATGGTGTATACATCAGTATAAAATTCCACAGCTCCAAATGTCAACATCCTACTACCGTTTTAACTGCATATAAATGTATTGTAATCATAATGCGAGGCAAATTCCTCATGCTAAAGGATGCAGCTTAAGATTCTGTTTGACTGCTTTATCGTGAAATTGTAAAAACTTCAGAAGTTTGCAGTTTAGCTGAGGATCTGAAGAGGCCAGACTTCTCATGATGGCTGTTCTGCACGTACGAATCCCTCTCTCATTAAATAAGCGTTTTAAAAGTGTACGGCGTGCATTATTCAGTTTGGGACATATGGTGATCAAATGCACAAAATCCTCGTTTGGAGCATCACATAGTCTGCACTTTTTTGGTCCTTTATATCGCCATGCTGGTTTGTCTGACAAAGACGGCAGATCACCTAAGCGCATCGCCAATAGTTTTTTCTTGAAATACACCGGATAGGTTAGGTGTAAATAAGTTGCCGGTTGCAATGTGACATAGGTTTGAATTGTCATCCAAACCTGGGATCGCCGCGAAAATATGCTTTTGTCCTCAACTAACGAATGAGATTTTGCAGTTTTGTTCATGGCTTGGCAGAAAGTAGGATGCGATAAATTCAAGCCCCATAAGTCACCCGCATTGGTTAGTTGTATAGATGATGACAAGTATTTGTTGTAACTTGAATTCACGTCATTATTCACCGATTCCCATAAAGCACTAATTAAAGGGCTGGACTGATTGTTTCGTATTTTATGCATAGATTTGATGAAGTGACATCTTCTTGCTATGTTTTGCTGTGTCAATCCAAATTCCAAACGAATTTGAGCGGGAGAAGCATTACAGGGCAGACAAAAGACCCGTTTGTATGTTTTGATTTGTAATCTATCCAACATTTTGGAGTCCTTTCCATGCATCACCGTACTTGCGTAAGTTAGAGATGGAAGCAGTTTTGCTTTGATAACCGAGAGCAATGGTTGATAAGAGGGGCCATCTAGTTTTTTTGCAAGTAAACTGAATGAATGTATTAGAGCATTATTTTTCCTAACCATATACTGTTGGTGTGCATGAAAGTTAAAATTTTTATCAAAATTAAAACCTAAATATTTATAAACACTGACTTCTTCTATGGTTACATTATCCAGCTTGATCTTTAATGCGGCATGGGGATTATTCCCAATACGCATGGTTTTTGTCTTGGTAATATTGATTTCCAATTTATTGAGTTTTGTATATGCCGCAGTTTCTTTTATCAGTCTTTGAAGTCCAATTTCTGTGTGACTCAGCAGCACAATATCATCGGCATATAATAGATGGGATATCGTTAGTGGGCCTAACCTTGGAGCATGCGAATTGACTTGATCCAGGTGGGTGGATAAATCCGCCGTAAAGAGGTTAAACAGGTGTGGCGCTAGCACACACCCTTGCTTAAGACCCCTTGCGGTTGGTATTTTCCTTGATATTTTGGTCCCATCCCCTACCTTAATTTGAATCCATGTTTTTGTATATAGCGATTCAATTGCCCTTAACATTTTTTCTTGAATACCCCACCGTCTTAATTTAACCCATAGAAGTGGTCGATCCACCCGATCAAAAGCTGCTTTCAGATCTATAAAGCAGAGTTGCAATTTCTTCTTTTGGCGTTTACTCTTTTCCGCAATTGATGCTACTGTTGTCATATTTATAGACATGCCATACCCTTTCCGAAATCCCGTTTGTTGGGGTGGGATCAATTTCTTAGAATTTGACCACTCTATTCGATCTTCCAATATTAATGATGCATAATATTTTGCTTCAGAGTCAATAAGGGCTATTAATCTGTAGTTAGATGGCTTTGTTTTGTCTCCTCCCTTAAAAATAGGGTTTATTATTGATCCCCTCCAGCTGTCTGGAGTCATGCCTGTATTTTCCACCTCTTTAAACAAGACCATTATCGGATTGGCCCAGTATTTTGGGTCCAATTTAAATATTGCCTGTGGGATGCCATTTGGACCTGGTGCGCTGTCACTTCTTCCTGATTTGATCACATTTTTAACTCTTGTAAGCGTGCACGATGTGATGTCTAAAGTGGGAACAAACTCAAGTTGCGGCAATGTTTTGATCTTGGTTATTAGTTCAGTCTCAATAACTATATTAGTTTTTTTTACTTGAAGCTGGTCTTCATCAATAAAGAGTTTTGTCAGATAAACTACCCAATCTTGTTCCGTAACATTTGAGGATACTGTTACTGTGTTTGCCTTATTTAAGCCGTTTATTGTTTTCCAAAACGCTTTGGTATTTGATTGTTTACAATTGTAGAGCAGCTTTGCCCAGAACTCGTCTGTCATTTTTCTTTTTTCCTGCCAGACATGTTTCTTAAATTCCTTCTTCAATTGTTTTAACTTATCCCATGCGACTGTTTGATAACCTCGCTTCTTTACCTTCCTTATTTCTCTTCTCAGTTCTTTTTTCAACTCTTTTATTCTCTGTAGTGATTGATGTATATAGCTTTTGGTCCGTCTTGATATTAGATTTGGCTTATGGTTCGTCATTTCGGTTACAAATTTGATCCAGGCGTTTAATACTGTAGAGGATGACCCTATACTATTCTCCAAGACTGTTTTAGCTTTGCCTGCGAGTTCTGGAAGTCGATGAGATGACCAATTTAATTGTTTATAGGTAGTTAGTGCACTTCCTTCGTCAATTGTTAAAGCAGACTGATATCTGTCTGGATGAATATTTATGACTATATGTTGGATTGAGTGATCACTGTCCGTTGTGCACTTAATTTTAAACATACTTAGTTGCTGTATTAATGGCAGGGAAAGAATAGTATAGTCAATTACGGACCCAGACATTGGTCCATAATAAGTTAAATTTGGAGGATTATCGTCCGGTGTTCTCCCATTAATTACTCTCAAACCGAAATATTCTAGAGAGGTGACCAGTTCCTTGCCTACTTTGTTGGGTTTCCTCCAAAGATGTACTGTTTGGTGGGGTACCGACCAAGTTTCATTTTCTACTACTAACTGGTCATCATCCTCCGGCATGTGAATGAGATGGGTATTGAAATCACCTGTAATTACTATTTCCCAATTCGGGGTGTTATATCTTACTTCAGATATTTCATGTAATAACTTTTTGAATGTTATTGTTTTTTCTTGGGCATTTGGATGGGCATAACTATTGAAAAGGATTAGTGAAGTTATCCAATGATCTCTACCAAAGTTGAGTCTCATTATTTGGATACTTGTAGATGTGGTCGTCATCTGTTCTGATTCAACTTTGAGGTTGTTTGATATATAGACCGATAATCCGCCTTTTGGTCTTCCAAAGCGATTCGTTTGTACAGCATCCACCTGATGTAATGTAAAACCCGGCAATTGAAATGAGCCTGTCAACCAGGTTTCTTGCAGAGCTATGATGTCATATGGAGCCCAAGTTTCTGTTAGAGTCCTATCTGTAAGCTTTGTTTTTGCACCTGCAATATTCCAAGAGTATATATTTAATTTGGCAGCTTGCAAGGCACGTGCTGGTTCAGAAATTGGTCATTGCATATTTACGTTTTTTGTTGTTAGTGGTGACCAGTGCCTATGAAGATATCTTCTTTCAATAGGTGTTGTTATTTCTATACCTATTGATCCTCGGGCATTCTGCAAAATCGAATATACTGGAATGTGGGTCCTATCCTTGTTTTCCCAATGTGTCAATGGTACTGGGTAACGCTGCGGAATAGGTTTTATTATTGATATGCCCCATGATTCAAATTGATCTTTGGCGTCTAGAATTTGACTCACTATTTTTTCAGATTTCCATGATGTTAAAGTTATCTCTGACTGATGGTTAGATATATTTGGCAGAAACTTCACCGATAATAAATCAGTTGTTTCGATAAAACGTAATGATCGTATCTCAGTTAGCAGCCTCAAAATATTTCCCCTATTTAAAATGTCTTGTTTGCCTCTTGAACTATATAACGGAATTAGTGTGATTTGCCATTGGTCACTGGTATCCTTTACTTCAGAAGGCGCTTCAATTGTGTGATCCTGCATTGGCCTTTTATATTTTATTTGGCCTGCATGATAAGCAGGATTAGTTCTTGTTGTGTTTTTTTCATTATTGGGGTGCTGAGTGATGTTTCTTGTACAGTGAGGTTTATGCTCCGTGTTACTTTCTAATAGGGGACATGTGATCGTAATTGTTTTGTCCACCCTAGAAGTTATTATACGTTCGTGTGTTTTAGTTTTATTGTGGTCGGAAAATGTAGAAGCCACTACTGAACCATTATCGATTGATTTAGTCCTTACCCAAGGGGTCTGTTCAGAGATATTGCCAGATGGTACCTCGAGTCGTCTAGGTAGATCTCGTCCTCTTATATCCTCTGATGATGTATCGTGATCAACGTCTTGATTGTCCGAAATTAATGCCTCTGTTTGCAAGGTGTCTGGAAGGACGTCCTTTTTTTTGTTTTTTTTATTTACGTCTGGTTTTTTTGGAGATAGAACTTGTTTGGGTGGAGTTTGGTTGTCTTTATCCTCATGTCTTGCCTTCCATTTTTTTACACTATTTTCGGTGACTTTGTTATCTAACTTATTAATTGGAGGCCGCAATGTTCTGTCCGCTGATTTATCCTGTAATGTAAATTTTTCTTCTGTGACCTTTTTTTCTGGAAGAGGTTTCTTTTTGTGTGGCATTGAACACTGGATAGACTTTCTTGCCATCTAGGTCTTTTTGCATAGAACCATTTGTATTTGCTCTTCCCTTTCTAGCACGTTTTTTTTGCCTTTTGTTAATACTTGGATAAATGAAGTGTTTGTGTTTGTAATGAGAGATTGTGGGCCATTCAATGTTGGATGGGTCAGTGATAAATTGTTTTGATTTTCATTTGTGCTTGCACAATCTGTCACATTTCATTGACCTCCTCGTTGAACATAAGTTTCCTTTTTCATTGAGTTGTCTGCTACCTGCGGTTGTTCTTGTATATATTTGTCTGGGTTTTGCATTAAAGATGATTTATCCTCTTCCTTATGCCTTATTTCTTTCAGGATGTCTGTTAATATAGATGGCAAAGTGCTTAGTTTGTCTATTATTTGATCGCATTTGCAATTACCTTGTATATCCGTGCTTTTAGGTGTTTGAACTTTCACCAGCTGTTTGGTGAGTATGTCTATTTTGGTGTTAATGCTGGAAACATGTGTTGCCATAATATTCATGAGATCGATCTGTAGATCTAATTTGTCCGATTGCATGTTTAATACAGAAATCGACGTTTGTAGGATGCTTAATAATGACGAATATAGAGAGGATAGATTATCTGTATCAATTTGATTGATATCTTTTTAGATTTATAGGTTTCATATCCTCCTATTTTAGAATTATCCAGGTGCAATGGTGATATGCTTGGACTTTTCCCTATTTGCATATCAAATTGATCCTGCCTTGGATTAAATACTGGACCATATATTGAATTATTCTTTAAATCCGTTGCAATTTGGGAAGAAGAATGGCTTGATATTTCTATAATTGAGAGGAGGTCCTGATTTATTGCAGTGCCGAGAGATTTTGTTGGAAAAATTTGTTTCAGTTTGTATGGTTGATTTATGGTTTCTACTTGTGATATTACTGGGACGGTTGCTGCGTTTGTCTGATTTATAATTTTTGTCTCCAAGGCTTTTACGAGTTCAGCATTGTCTGTTATCAATGTAGAGTGCAACCATGAAGCTTGCAGTTCGTCCTCCTTCGAACCCTTGGTGACGTAGGGGCTTAAAGGGAAATCATAACATTGATTATGTTCAACCAGTTTTCTTTATTAGGAGTTGAGTGAAGGTGATCCAGTGTTTTGATCTTTGGTGCCATCTCTAGTTCGCCGTGTTGTTGAATTGTTTTCTCCTTGAATTCAGTAGTCAGATCTATGACTATTTGCTTAGTGAGTTCCAAGTCAGTCTTTCAGAAAGAAAAATTTATTTTTTTGTTCTGTTCCTTCTGCTTTTTGAAAATAAGTTTCCAGTGGTGAGATTATTGGGCTAGAATGGCTTGTTATTCCTTGTGATCTTGTAAGAGATGTCCCCCTGTTATAGTTAACTTCTTTTGTAACTTTTTTTGCTTGTTTGGTTTTTGTAAGGGGAGTACTTGTCTAACCCGTCCTGATCTCATTTCACCTTTTCCACTTTTTAGGTGAAACACCAGTAGCAATTGCCGTCCAGCTGCCTTTTAATTTCCTTCCGGTTTCTTGCAACAGCAGCAGGCAGATTGGCAGTGGCCCGTGCCCTGGCCCTATCTCTGTTCCACAGTTATGGGTGGTTTTCCAGAGCTATCCACTATATATTGGGCTTTAGTGTTTTAGTGCTATGGTCCCTTAGGCTTTGAGTCTAGCCTCTTTTATTGACCCGTTTTTTCCTTAGCTGGAAGTCCTCCGGCTTGTTGTAAAGAAAACCGAGGAAACCGAGGAATCAGAGGAATGAGGAGTGTCAGCAGCTGGGGGGGGGGGCGTGCAGGTGGCGGCAGGAGAGGAAGTAACCGAAGCAGAGAGTCAGAGGATCCCACCAGGGGTCTAACCCCTCAGCCAAAGTTGACGGACAGAGGAGCCGGCTGAACCTGCTGGGGTTCCCTCCCTACCACCCCCTCCCACCTCTTCTCACTTGCTTACTTGCTCAGCATTCTGGTCTCAGCCTCTGCCTCACTTCTCGTGATTGAGTTACCACAGAGGCCACAGGGGTGGAGGAGGCGAACAGCGAAGCAACTGACCTCCACAGCCTCGGCTTCAGCTGCAATCCTGGGCGGATCGTCCAATTGCCACAACCGGAATGTCTGCTATCCTGGGTAACTGCAGGTGACGGCGGTCGCGGGGCCGATAGGATCAAAGAAATCCGCCCCACGCCTCCGCGGGACGCCACTAGCTCACTTGCTCACTCTGCTCGGCAAGTTGAGGATGTCAGCGTGGAAGCGGGCGGAGAGAGCTGCTGGCTCCTTCGCTGCCGCTTCAGCTACTCTGACTGCAGGCTCTCTGCGGGTTCTCTGCGGGCTCTGAAAGATCCGGACCGGATTCAAAGCAAGCTGGGTTTTCCTCTCACGGCGCCCGCAGCTGCTCTCTCTCGACCTCGGCACTCCTCCGCGCTCCTCCGCACTCTGCTCACGGCTCCCGCAACCCGCTAACTGCAGGATTGGCAGGTATGGCAGGACTGGCGGGAATGGTGGTGCTCGCGGCTCACGCCGCCGCGACCACGCACTGAAGGGGAGCAAAGTGCTCCCGCCGCCACGCACCAAAAAGGGAGAGAAATGCTTGCGGGCAGAGAAATGCTTGCGGGGCCGCTCTTCACTCGCGGCACCCGCAGCTGCTCACTCCCGGCTCTCTCCCAGCCGCAGCTCTCCTCCGCTCACGGCTGACTGCTTGCTGCGGGGCTCTACGGAGGTTCGAGGTTCGAGGTGAAGCCTGCCCGCAAGGAGCGGCGTCGTCCTCCTCCTTACTTCTTGCTCAAGTGGCTGGCTGGCTGGCTGGCGCGATCTCGAAACACGGACAAATGAAGACAAAGAATTGACCCCACTTCTTTGATATGGCTGAGGACCTCCTTCCAGAACATCGTGCGATCCGGGCATGACCACCACATGTGAATAAAGTCCCCTCTATCTTTCTGACACCTCCAACAGGTCGGTGGGGAATTTGGGAACATTTGGTGGAGGCGGACTGGGGTGTAATACCACTGCATCATCAATTTGTATGCTGATTCATGCTGGGGCATGCTCTGATATATCTTTGGGATGTCCCGCCATAGAGCGAGCCCACCCTTCAGGAGGTATATCCTCTACCAGGTCTGAAGCCCAGCGAGTCTGATAGCCATGGGGCGTGGGCCGCTGAGAATGCTGTAAGACAGTATATGTATTGGAAATAAGGCCCTTCGAGCCCTCAAATTTACGAACCAGGGATTCAAAAGCGGTAAGTTGTCTAGTAGCTCCCTGGATGTAAGTCCGAGAGCTAAGCCAATGACGTAACATGCGTGCCTCCCCTGTGAGATGAAACTTTTGCTTACATTGATCAAACGCGAGGAAGTCATTACCCTGGAAGAGGGCCTGAATAACCCGGCATTCGCCCTCCGTCCATATTTTAAAAGCCTGGGTTTGCAGTGCCGGGGGGAACAGAGGGTTCCGAGCTATAGGAGTATTAGGAGATGGGAATGTTGTCAGACCTCGAGGTATCGCCAGCTTATCCCAGATCTCTAGTACTGTCTTTGTAGGGGTGGCTATGTAGGCGCTGGGGGCGTGCCCCGCGCGGGAGCCATGCAAGATCCCATACAAGTCCACAGGACACCGCTCAGTCCAAGTGGAACCAGTGCTTTTCGCTTTCGCGAGCCACCCATTCTGAGATATTTCGAAGATGACAAACCCAATAGTATTCCAGAAGGTTGGGGCACGCGAGTCCGCCCCAGTCACGAGGCAGCATTAAAATCTTGTTAGAAAAGCATGGGTGGGATTTCCCCAATATAAATTTAGTAAAGTCACGTTGTAGGGCAAGAATATCCGCCTGCGGTATGGGAGTGGGCAGGGTTTGGAAAAGATATAAGATTTTAGGGAGGAGGGACATTTTGATGGTATTGATACCTCCTAGCCAAGCAAGAGGTGAGGCCCTTCCATCTGTTCAGCTCCTCCCGGATGACGCTCCTGTATCTAGGCCAGTTGGAGGAAGTCCAGGCCGAGAGTGTAGGAGTCAGGTCCAGGCCCAGGTATCGAATCGATACATCTGTCCATTGTACCAGAATCAGGTCTCACAAGCCCTGGACCTCCGAGGCCGAGAGAGTAAGATTAAGGGCATGAGACTTGTCAAGATTAATCCGGTATCCTGATGCATGTTCAAAGGCCCCCCAGGAGAGTAGCCTCTGCCGGGAGGGATGCAGATAGGGAAGATAAGGAGAGAAGGAGATCGTCAGCGAAGAGGGAAGCCTTATGTTCATACCCACCCATGGGGATACCCCTAATGTTCGGATCGTTTCGTATCGCGATCGCCAGAGGTTCCACCACCAGGGCAAACAATAGAGGAGACAACGGGCACCCCTGTCGGGTACCCCGATAGATGGGGATAGGGGCAGTGAGACGACCGTTAAAACGTATACGGGTAGTGGGTTTCGCATAAGGCGCCATCAATCTGGAGACCATTTCCGGGCCCAGCCCCACCTTCCATAGCACTGCTCTCAGGAAGCCCCAGTCTACTCGGTCGAAGGCTTTCTCCGCGTCAAGGGAGACCAAACAGGCAGGGATATCCCTAAAGCGTGCCTTTTCCACGAGATGGGCTATCCGACGAATATTGTCCACCCCCTGGCGATGGCGAATAAACTCCACTTGATCGGGATCAATGAGACCCGTAAGATGGGGTTCCAGTCAGTTGGCTAGAATTTTCGTATAGATCTTCGCATCAGTGTTTAACAGAGCAATAGGGGCGGTATGACGCGGGTAGGGAATGGTCTTTACCTGGTTTAGGGATTAGAACTACCTCCGCTTCCTTCATAGTTGGGATGAGACCTGAGATGTCCGTGAAACTATTAAAAGGTGAAGCAAATGCTCTCGAAGCTGCGGGTAGAAACCCGGTAGAAAGTAACTGGCAGCCCATCAGGTCCCGGGGTTTTACCAAGTGGGAGTTGCTTCAAAGCCTTAGCAACCTCGTCATGGGTAATGGGGGTTTCCAGCAGTTCCATAAAGTGGGTGTCAATAGAGGCTCAGGGGCAAGAATTGAGAAAGGAAGTAACAGCTTCAGGAGAACAAGGAGCATTGACATAGAGGTCCCCGTAGAACTTTTCCAGTTCCAGGCCTTTATCTGCCTCTGAGATGGCCCATGAGCCATCCGTGCGCCTGAGTTTGGCGATACGCGCCCTCGCAGTCTGCGCTCGAAGACGCCGTGCTAAGCACGCCCGACCTTGTGTCCCCCGTGTAAAACTGCTGCTTGAGGTTGAGTAGGAGTCTCTCCGCCTTGTTGGTATGATGTAAACGCAGTTGACCTCGTAGTTCAGCAAGGCGGCGCTTATTGCGGAGAGACGGATGGAGATGGTCTCTGCGTTCTAGGGTTTTGATATCTCTTAAGAGAGTAGTTTCAACCAGCCGAGCCTCCCGAGTCCTGGCAATCGATATAGATGTGAAGACTCCCCGGATAATAGCTTTAAAAGCAACCCACCTAATATCCTCAGGAGTGTCAGTGAGGGAGTTCGCAACAAAGAAGGCCTCGATTTCCTTTTGGATATCTGCGACATCCACAGGATCTCGAAGGACTTGAGGGGGCAGCCTCCAGCGAGGCAAAGACTCCTTACGTGGATTGGGGGTTTGGAGGGAAACCAGGACACGGGCATGATCCGATAAGGATATGTCAGATATCTCGGCACTGCTCAAAGCCTGTATCAAGGGGAGGGAGAGGAAGAAATTATCTATGCGAGAATATGATCGGTGGGTATGGGAGAAGAATGAAAAGTCCCTAGAGTCTGGGTGGAGATGTCTCAAAGCATCGACTAAACCTAAATCTGTGATAGTATTTTTCAATACCGCCGACATTGCCCCAGAGCATTGATGCGCCTGCGCAGTGCGGTCCCACTCAGGGTCCCATACTAGATTAAAGTCTCCCCCAAGGATAATCGGTATGGGGACCGACTGCAGGAGCTCCCTAAGGTGTAGGCGTAGGAAGGCATCCTGGTTTTGATTAGGGGCATATATGTTAACAAAGGTTAAAGGCCACCCGCCCCAAGCCATATGCGCCTTAATTAACCGCCCACCCTCATCTGTCGTAACTGTGGGTTTTAGCTCACGCCAGCCTGATTTAAAGAAATTTGTGACTCCCACAGTCTTAGAAGAGGAGCAGGTCCAAAATTGGGTGGGATACTTGGGATGGGACATAAGGTGAATATCGTTCAAAAGCAAGTGAGTCTCCTGTATAAAAATGACGTTGGGGTCCTGGTGCAGGAAATAGTGCCATACCTGACGCCTCTTATTGGGGGAGTTCAATCCCTTTACATTCAAAGAGAGAAACCTAATGGGGTTAGTCATAATTAGTGCAAAGGAAACCTACAACCCCCACAGACCACTCAGTTGCAGTATGGGCCCACTTCCCCTCCCCCAACCCCATGCCTATCTAGCAAGATGAAAAGAACATCGTGAAACATCGACATGACCGCCCATGTCCAAATTGAATCCACCAAGGCACCCCTGGGTACTCTCATCCCCCAGCCCCTAAAAGAGCGCATCCAAAAAAAAAACAATCCAAAAAAGGGGAAGGGGAGAAAAATAAAAAGCACAACAACAATTGGCCAACTGGGCCAGGCAATATCAGAGTCTATCAAGAACAGCCCAAAGTCGCTCAGAAGGGCCATTCCGGAAAAGTCACTCTCCTGCAGGACTCTGAGGGGGGTGGCAGTCGTACAGAATTCATGGGCCCCGCCACCACCATCCCGTGATAGTGTTAGAGGAAAGTGATACGTGCTCCATCCACCAGGACATGTTCAAGACGAGCAGTTGGAGGTTTGATGGTGATGACCTCCGGGGGCATAGTCGCTCTGTGCAAAAGAGCCAAATGTCGGCGCTTCAGTCCTCCACCGTCCCCCGACGGGGTCCAGGACGTCCGTCCCCGGGCCAAGGCCGCACCTAATCAAATTCAAGGCATAAAGGATCCCATGGCAGGTCTAAGAGCTAGTGTGGCCAGGAAGCTTTTAGTCCTTACGATCTGGTGAGCCGGTTGGAGAGGAAGAGCCACTCAGGGAGCGAATGTGACTAATGATGTCCTGTTTAACTTGGGAAGAGTCAAGTTCCTGTAGGCGGCGCTTGGATCTAGGGGGCATTACCGTGGTCCATATCGGGCGGAGAGACCCCTCTCGATGCTCCCGTGGCGAAGACAGATCACCTCCCTCGGACTCCAGAGGGAGCTGCAGGAGCTGTTTAGCATCTCTCAGTGAGCGGAGGACTCGCCTTTTGCCCTCCCACGTAAACATCAAGGCGAAGGGATGGCCCCACTGATACCTGATATTGAGGTCCCTCAGCTTATCCGTGACAGGCTTAAAGTCTTTCCTTCGCTGGAGTGTAGCTGGTGCCAGGTCTTGGAAAATTTGGATCGAGAGGCCATTGTAGGACACCGTTTTAATACCTTGCACCTTTTTCAAGATTGCTTCCTTGTCCGCGTAGTAATGAACTCTAGTAAGGATGTCCGGGATGAAGTCCAGCCGATTGCGTGGGCCAAAGACCCGATGAGCCCTGTCGAGCATAGGTGGCGAGGCCTCTTCATTCTCTCTGATGGCCTGTAAGAGTTCCGCAGTGTATGCCAGGATGTCCTTGCCTTCCGCTCCCAATGGAACCTCCCCGGTGCGCAAGTTGTTTCGCCGACTGCGATTTTCAAGGTCTTCTTGCTTCAACTGTAGGGTAATATTTTGCTCTTCTATTTCCGCCATCCTCTTCCACAGGTTTTCATGATCCTCCGCTCTGGTATCCATGGTGCGTTCGAGATCATCGACCCGCCCACCTATCTCAGTGACCTCTCGATGTATATCCTGTAGACCAGCCTTGAAGTCCTGATGGAGGGAGCCAATCTCGTACTTGATCTCCTGTAGGAAAGATGCCATAAATGCTTGGGTGTTCGGCGCCTCCGAGCTGGGCTTCCCCAACGCCGAGGTTGAAGAGTTAGAGTCCTCCTGTGGCTGAGCATTAGATTTAGACCAGAGGAGGTGACTGGATTGTCACGAGCCGCGGAAGACTCAGTGTCATTATTTGCTGTACTTTTGGGAGGCATGGCAACATGTAGTATGAGAATCGGGAGTCCAGCAATGGAGAGTGGCCAGGCCACGAAGGTGAAGTAGAAGAATAGCAAGGAGCGAGGATATAGCAGCTGTTGAGGCTCTAATGCAAGGCCACCTGAGGGCCGAGCTAGGGGAACAGCAAGTGACCCACCAGGCCATCACAGTATTTCCGCTTATATGGCAAAGCTAAGTCCGGACTGCACAGGATTAAAGCACAGCACCTCCCATTCCGAGCGAACCACGACAAATTGCATGGGATCTGCCCCCAACAGGAATCCACAGCATAAGGGAAGAGGTCGAAAGAAAGGTCCTCACCCAACCGGGGTGACCCCACGAGCACGTCTCTAGGCCAGCACACCTTACAAGCCCCCAAAAGCGCCACAAGGCTCCCCGTCCCAGTGTGCACCGGGACCGGTACAGATGTCACTTCAGAGAGGCACTCGCCCAGCAGGGATGCTCCCACAACTCCGTCGCCGCACCAGCAGGAACAACAGTCCACCCCAGCTCACCTCCAGGCTCTCACCGCTCAGCGTGCGCAAAGGCCGATGCAGGCGTCGCGGATTCCTCTGCTGCAGCACTCTGCACCGCAGACATTGGGCCGTGGCCCCGGAGACAGGGATCAAGGTGGGCAGCAGTGGGCAGGGATGTCCCTCAGGATCTCCCCAAGGCGTAGAGGGCCCAGAGTTCATTTACCGCCCCAGCAGGGATCCTAGGTGCAGCACACAGCAGGCCTCATGAAGCTCAGCAATGTCGCCTCTGTAGCCTCTCTCTCCAGGTCTCGGCAATCAGATGGCAAAGGAGGCCCCCAGTGAGCGCGCCGGGATCAGGGCCCTCCCCAGCGTCTCCCAGCAGTCAGCAAGCCTCAGGGGGAACAGGACCAGCCTCAAGATATCCCTGGCGGGCCCACAATGCCCCCGGAACCTCGAGCTGTGGACAGCAGTCTGTAGGACCAGGAAGGCCCAGCTCACCTTCAAAATGGTGGCCAGGGGAATCAGCCGGGGTCCGACCGACCTCGCGGGGTACTGCGGCTCACCTCACGCCACTCCGAGCGGTCCCCGGCACTCCAGAGTCTCCAGGGCAGGCTCCCTCTCCCCGAGTAGCACACCAGCCCCGCCACTATCGATCGACCCTCCAGGGCCGTGCCGCCAGGCTGGGACGGGTGTCTGCAGGGCGCCGACAGAAGGACAGGGTGGCCTCAACGCCCCTCACTTGCTGGCCGCTCCCAGCCCCGGAGCCGCCTCAAAGGCCGCCGCAGGTTCGCGCGCCCCCAGCACAAGGACCGGAGGGCGAGCCCGATCGCGGCTCCCAGTCAGCGTCCGTCGCCGCAAGATAGCGGCCGGAGAGAGTGCCGCATAGGCCGCCCAGAGATCTGCGCCTCCAGTCACCACAGAGCCCCCGACCGCACCTCAGGGTTACCACAGCCACTCCGCGAACAAAGCAGACCTCCTTGCTTCGGTCTGCGGCCCCGGTGGGAAGGAGCAATAGCGAGAGCTGGACGCGGTGGAGCGGAGACCCTGTCTCACACGTCCTACTCCATGCGCGTCCTGTCCACGCCCCCACTTGCTTTTAAAAAATTTGTCCGGAACCCATTAGGCCCCAGAATTTGACCTGAGTTTATTCAACTTATAGCATTTTGGACCTCTGCTAAAGTAATGTCGTCTTCAAAGGACTCATGGTCCTCTCCAGATATGGTCGGAAAAGCAATCTCAACGAGGTAATCATTAATTTGGATGGTGTTTGCCAAGGGCCGATCTTCATAGAGGGCTGTGTAGTATTTCGCAAACTCTCTCGTAACCTCCCGATCTGTGGAGCAGAGGTTGACCTCCATATCTGGTATTTGAGAGACCCTTCTGGCCTCCACGTCTCGGCAGCTCAGCCAGGCCAGCAATTTCCCGGCTTTGTTGCCTACTTCATAGAGACAATGGTGTGCGGCTAGCATATGGATACTCACCGCCTCAGTAGCCAATTTGATATATTCAGTGTGCAGGGTTTCTAACTGTTGGCTTAATAGGGGGCTCGGAGAATGGATATGTTTGGTCTCTGCTTTCAAGAGTCGTTTTTCTAAGTCTTCTATTTCCCTGGTTGTCTTTTTTTTTTTTAAGGCAATGATATTTTGAAACCTGTTCCTCATGACTGCTTTGTATGCTGCCCATAATGTAACAGTCCTTGTTTTCTAAGAAGTAGAGGTCTGATTCTGTACAAATCTCCTGTAGCGTATTGATGTCTGTTAGCTCCCAGGCATTGAGCCTCCAGACATTGGGAATGTCACAGGGCTTCTGCCCTACTGGAGAGTGGTCTGAAAGGCCCCTCGCTAGATAGTCAGCCCTGTGTATCGTGCCCACTTCACCTGCGGGTGCAAATATATGGCTAAGTCTGGAGTATACTTTGTGGGATCCTAAATATTAGGAGTAACTTTGGCCCTGTGGATGGGGTCGTCTCCATAAATCAGTGAGTCCCAATGTGGTGACAAATTGAACTTGGGGTGTAATTCTACCTGGGCTAAGCATCCCTCTCGATCTGTCCAGTTCTATGGACATTACATCATTAAAGTCACCTCCTAGCATATGTTGAAAGGATTTGGCTTCTAGGAGGATGTCAGTAGGTTTGGTTAAGGTGTATGACTGGAGACAGTGTGTGGTATAGACACTGATCAGGGTGACATTCAACCTCCCCCAAAGGCCCTGAACTGCAGCATAAGTCCCCTCGGGGTCTAACCAGGATTTCTGCACATAAAAGGGAGGGGGAGATTTTCGGTTCTCAATTGCTACCCATCGGGATTCGGATGTGAAGCCAGCATGCACCAGCATGGTGTGTGCTCCTCACGCCAGAAAAAGACAAAAGGTTCCCCTGAGATGAGTCTCCTGCAACAGTGTTACGTCTGGCTTGAGACGTTTAAGTTTTGCGGCCACTAGCCCTCTCTTGATATTACTACCCATCCCATTTACAAACAGAAAGACACTCCCATCCGCAGCCGACCCAAGGTTCAGCACATCAATCCCAATTTTTGTGAAAAGTAAGAGTCTTGTGCAATTGCTTCCATAGCTTGCCGCAGTTAAGCTCCACTGACAACCAGATAAACAGTTTTTGTAGGAAAGGGAAGGTGCACCAAGAGTAGAGTCAATTTTCTCCAAGTTAATCCAAAATTTCTCTTTATTATAGTAGATAGTAAAAGGTGGACATCAGCCAACGCGTTTCGTTCCTCTGAGGGAACTTCATCAGGGCTCAAATGGTAACGAGAAGAACAGTATACCTGCGATCAAAGCCAATAGTCTCTCAATAGAAGTTAATAAAATTGATCCAAATTCCTTGATAAGATGCGTCCACGAATAACTCCAATTCTGATGACAGACTTGGAATTATTCGTGGACGCATCTTATCAAGGAATTTGGATCAATTTTATTAACTTCTATTGAGAGACTATTGGCTTTGAGCGCCGATATACTGTTCTTCTTGTTACCATTTGAGCCCTGATGAAGTTCACTCAGAGGAACTCCTTCGAACCCTTGGTGACGTAGGGGCTTAAAGGGAAATCATAACATTGATTATGTTCAACCAGTTTTTCTTTATTAGGAGTTGAGTGAAGGTGATCCAGTGTTTTGATCTTTGGTGCCATCTCTAGTTCGCCGTGTTGTTGAATTGTTTTCTCCTTGAATTCAGTAGTCAGATCTATGACTATTTGCTTAGTGAGTTCCAAGTCAGTCTTTCAGAAAGAAAAATTTATTTTTTTGTTCTGTTCCTTCTGCTTTTTGAAAATAAGTTTCCAGTGGTGAGATTATTGGGCTAGAATGGCTTGTTATTCCTTGTGATCTTGTAAGAGATGTCCCCCTGTTATAGTTAACTTCTTTTGTAACTTTTTTTGCTTGTTTGGTTTTTGTAAGGGGAGTACTTGTCTAACCCGTCCTGATCTCATTTCACCTTTTCCACTTTTTAGGTGAAACACCAGTAGCAATTGCCGTCCAGCTGCCTTTTAATTTCCTTCCGGTTTCTTGCAACAGCAGCAGGCAGATTGGCAGTGGCCCGTGCCCTGGCCCTATCTCTGTTCCACAGTTATGGGTGGTTTTCCAGAGCTATCCACTATATATTGGGCTTTAGTGTTTTAGTGCTATGGTCCCTTAGGCTTTGAGTCTAGCCTCTTTTATTGACCCGTTTTTCCTTAGCTGGAAGTCCTCCGGCTTGTTGTAAAGAAAACCGAGGAAACCGAGGAATCAGAGGAATGAGGAGTGTCAGCAGCTGGGGGGGGGGGCGTGCAGGTGGCGGCAGGAGAGGAAGTAACCGAAGCAGAGAGTCAGAGGATCCCACCAGGGGTCTAACCCCTCAGCCAAAGTTGACGGACAGAGGAGCCGGCTGAACCTGCTGGGGTTCCCTCCCTACCACCCCCTCCCACCTCTTCTCACTTGCTTACTTGCTCAGCATTCTGGTCTCAGCCTCTGCCTCACTTCTCGTGATTGAGTTACCACAGAGGCCACAGGGGTGGAGGGGAGGCGAACAGCGAAGCAACTGACCTCCACAGCCTCGGCTTCAGCTGCAATCCTGGGCGGATCGTCCAATTGCCACAACCGGAATGTCTGCTATCCTGGGTAACTGCAGGTGACGGCGGTCGCGGGGCCGATAGGATCAAAGAAATCCGCCCCACGCCTCCGCGGGACGCCACTAGCTCACTTGCTCACTCTGCTCGGCAAGTTGAGGATGTCAGCGTGGAAGCGGGCGGAGAGAGCTGCTGGCTCCTTCGCTGCCGCTTCAGCTACTCTGACTGCAGGCTCTCTGCGGGTTCTCTGCGGGCTCTGAAAGATCCGGACCGGATTCAAAGCAAGCTGGGTTTTCCTCTCACGGCGCCCGCAGCTGCTCTCTCTCGACCTCGGCACTCCTCCGCGCTCCTCCGCACTCTGCTCACGGCTCCCGCAACCCGCTAACTGCAGGATTGGCAGGTATGGCAGGACTGGCGGGAATGGTGGTGCTCGCGGCTCACGCCGCCGCGCACCACGCACTGAAGGGGAGCAAAGTGCTCCCGCCGCCACGCACCAAAAAGGGGAGAGAAATGCTTGCGGGCAGAGAAATGCTTGCGGGGCCGCTCTTCACTCGCGGCACCCGCAGCTGCTCACTCCCGGCTCTCTCCCAGCCGCAGCTCTCCTCCGCTCACGGCTGACTGCTTGCTGCGGGGGCTCTACGGAGGTTCGAGGTTCGAGGTGAAGCCTGCCCGCAAGGAGCGGCGTCGTCCTCCTCCTTACTTCTTGCTCAAGTGGCTGGCTGGCTGGCTGGCGCGATCTCGAAACACGGACAAATGAAGACAAAGAATTGACCCCACTTCTTTGATATGGCTGAGGACCTCCTTCCAGAACATCGTGCGATCCGGGCATGACCACCACATGTGAATAAAGTCCCCTCTATCTTTCTGACACCTCCAACAGGTCGGTGGGGAATTTGGGAACATTTGGTGGAGGCGGACTGGGGTGTAATACCACTGCATCATCAATTTGTATGCTGATTCATGCTGGGGCATGCTCTGATATATCTTTGGGATGTCCCGCCATAGACGAGCCCACCCTTCAGGAGGTATATCCTCTACCAGGTCTGAAGCCCAGCGAGTCTGATAGCCATGGGGCGTGGGCCGCTGAGAATGCTGTAAGACAGTATATGTATTGGAAATAAGGCCCTTCGAGCCCTCAAATTTACGAACCAGGGATTCAAAAGCGGTAAGTTGTCTAGTAGCTCCCTGGATGTAAGTCCGAGAGCTAAGCCAATGACGTAACATGCGTGCCTCCCTGTGAGATGAAACTTTTGCTTACATTGATCAAACGCGAGGAAGTCATTACCCTGGAAGAGGGCCTGAATAACCCGGCATTCGCCCTCCGTCCATATTTTAAAAGCCTGGGTTTGCAGTGCCGGGGGAACAGAGGGTTCCGAGCTATAGGAGTATTAGGAGATGGGAATGTTGTCAGACCTCGAGGTATCGCCAGCTTATCCCAGATCTCTAGTACTGTCTTTGTAGGGGTGGCTATGTAGGCGCTGGGGGCGTGCCCGCGCGGGAGCCATGCAAGATCCCATACAAGTCCACAGGACACCGCTCAGTCCAAGTGGAACCAGTGCTTTTACGCTTCGCGAGCCACCCATTCTGAGATATTTCGAAGATGACAAACCCAATAGTATTCCAGAAGGTTGGGGCACGCGAGTCCGCCCCAGTCACGAGGCAGCATTAAAATCTTGTTAGAAAAGCATGGGTGGGATTTCCCCAATATAAATTTAGTAAAGTCACGTTGTAGGGCAAGAATATCCGCCTGCGGTATGGGAGTGGGCAGGGTTTGGAAAAGATATAAGATTTTAGGGAGGAGGGACATTTTGATGGTATTGATACCTCCTAGCCAAGCAAGAGGTAGGCCCTTCCATCTGTTCAGCTCCTCCCGGATGACGCTCCTGTATCTAGGCCAGTTGGAGGAAGTCCAGGCCGAGAGTGTAGGAGTCAGGTCCAGGCCCAGGTATCGAATCGATACATCTGTCCATTGTACCAGAATCAGGTCTCACAAGCCCTGGACCTCCGAGGCCGAGAGAGTAAGATTAAGGGCATGAGACTTGTCAAGATTAATCCGGTATCCTGATGCATGTTCAAAGGCCCCCAGGAGAGTAGCCTCTGCCGGGAGGGATGCAGATAGGGAAGATAAGGAGAGAAGGAGATCGTCAGCGAAGAGGAAGCCTTATGTTCATACCCACCCATGGGGATACCCCTAATGTTCGGATCGTTTCGTATCGCGATCGCCAGAGGTTCCACCACCAGGGCAAACAATAGAGGAGACAACGGGCACCCCTGTCGGGTACCCCGATAGATGGGGATAGGGGCAGTGAGACGACCGTTAAAACGTATACGGGTAGTGGGTTTCGCATAAGGCGCCATCAATCTGGAGACCATTTCCGGGCCCAGCCCCACCTTCCGTAGCACTGCTCTCAGGAAGCCCCAGTCTACTCGGTCGAAGGCTTTCTCCGCGTCAAGGGAGACCAAACAGGCAGGGATATCCCTAAAGCGTGCCTTTTCCACGAGATGGGCTATCCGACGAATATTGTCCACCCCCTGGCGATGGCGAATAAACTCCACTTGATCGGGATCAATGAGACCCGTAAGATGGGGTTCCAGTCAGTTGGCTAGAATTTTCGTATAGATCTTCGCATCAGTGTTTAACAGAGCAATAGGGCGGTATGACGCGGGTAGGGAATGGTCTTTACCTGGTTTAGGGATTAGAACTACCTCCGCTTCCTTCATAGTTGGGATGAGACCTGAGATGTCCGTGAAACTATTAAAAAGGTGAAGCAAATGCTCTCGAAGCTGCGGGTAGAAACCCGGTAGAAAGTAACTGGCAGCCCATCAGGTCCCGGGGTTTTACCAAGTGGGAGTTGCTTCAAAGCCTTAGCAACCTCGTCATGGGTAATGGGGGTTTCCAGCAGTTCCATAAAGTGGGTGTCAATAGAGGCTCAGGGGCAAGAATTGAGAAAGGAAGTAACAGCTTCAGGAGAACAAGGAGCATTGACATAGAGGTCCCCGTAGAACTTTTCCAGTTCCAGGCCTTTATCTGCCTCTGAGATGGCCCATGAGCCATCCGTGCGCCTGAGTTTGGCGATACGCGCCCTCGCAGTCTGCGCTCGAAGACGCCGTGCTAAGCACGCCCCGACCTTGTGTCCCCCGTGTAAAACTGCTGCTTGAGGTTGAGTAGGAGTCTCTCCGCCTTGTTGGTATGATGTAAACGCAGTTGACCTCGTAGTTCAGCAAGGCGGCGCTTATTGCGGAGAGACGGATGGAGATGGTCTCTGCGTTCTAGGGTTTTGATATCTCTTAAGAGAGTAGTTTCAACCAGCCGAGCCTCCCGAGTCCTGGCAATCGATATAGATGTGAAGACTCCCGGATAATAGCTTTAAAAGCAACCCACCTAATATCCTCAGGAGTGTCAGTGAGGAGTTCGCAACAAAGAAGGCCTCGATTTCCTTTTGGATATCTGCGACATCCACAGGATCTCGAAGGACTTGAGGGGGCAGCCTCCAGCGAGGCAAAGACTCCTTACGTGGATTGGGGGTTTGGAGGGAAACCAGGACACGGGCATGATCCGATAAGGATATGTCAGATATCTCGGCACTGCTCAAAGCCTGTATCAAGGGGAGGGAGAGGAAGAAATTATCTATGCGAGAATATGATCGGTGGGTATGGGAGAAGAATGAAAAGTCCCTAGAGTCTGGGTGGAGATGTCTCAAAGCATCGACTAAACCTAAATCTGTGATAGTATTTTTCAATACCGCCGACATTGCCCCAGAGCATTGATGCGCCTGCGCAGTGCGGTCCCACTCAGGGTCCCATACTAGATTAAAGTCTCCCCCAAGGATAATCGGTATGGGGACCGACTGCAGGAGCTCCCTAAGGTGTAGGCGTAGGAAGGCATCCTGGTTTTGATTAGGGGCATATATGTTAACAAAGGTTAAAGGCCACCCGCCCCAAGCCATATGCGCCTTAATTAACCGCCCACCCTCATCTGTCGTAACTGTGGGTTTTAGCTCACGCCAGCCTGATTTAAAGAAATTTGTGACCCCCACAGTCTTAGAAGAGGAGCAGGTCCAAAATTGGGTGGGATACTTGGGATGGGACATAAGGTGAATATCGTTCAAAAGCAAGTGAGTCTCCTGTATAAAAATGACGTTGGGGTCCTGGTGCAGGAAATAGTGCCATACCTGACGCCTCTTATTGGGGGAGTTCAATCCCTTTACATTCAAAGAGAGAAACCTAATGGGGTTAGTCATAATTAGTGCAAAGGAAACCTACAACCCCCACAGACCACTCAGTTGCAGTATGGGCCCACTTCCCCCTCCCCCAACCCCATGCCTATCTAGCAAGATGAAAAGAACATCGTGAAACATCGACATGACCGCCCATGTCCAAATTGAATCCACCAAGGCACCCCTGGGTACTCTCATCCCCCCAGCCCCTAAAAAGAGCGCATCCAAAAAAAAAACAATCCAAAAAAGGGGAAGGGGAGAAAAAATAAAAAGCACAACAACAATTGGCCAACTGGGCCAGGCAATATCAGAGTCTATCAAGAACAGCCCAAAGTCGCTCAGAAGGGCCATTCCGGAAAAGTCACTCTCCTGCAGGACTCTGAGGGGGGGGGGTGGCAGTCGTACAGAATTCATGGGCCCCGCCACCACCATCCCGTGATAGTGTTAGAGGAAAGTGATACGTGCTCCATCCACCAGGACATGTTCAAGACGAGCAGTTGGAGGTTTGATGGTGATGACCTCCGGGGGCATAGTCGCTCTGTGCAAAAGAGCCAAATGTCGGCGCTTCAGTCCTCCACCGTCCCCCGACGGGGTCCAGGACGTCCGTCCCCGGGCCAAGGCCGCACCTAATCAAATTCAAGGCATAAAGGATCCCATGGCAGGTCTAAGAGCTAGTGTGGCCAGGAAGCTTTTAGTCCTTACGATCTGGTGAGCCGGTTGGAGAGGAAGAGCCACTCAGGGAGCGAATGTGACTAATGATGTCCTGTTTAACTTGGGAAGAGTCAAGTTCCTGTAGGCGGCGCTTGGATCTAGGGGGCATTACCGTGGTCCATATCGGGCGGAGAGACCCCTCTCGATGCTCCCGTGGCGAAGACAGATCACCTCCTCGGACTCCAGAGGGAGCTGCAGGAGCTGTTTAGCATCTCTCAGTGAGCGGAGGACTCGCCTTTTGCCCTCCCACGTAAACATCAAGGCGAAGGGATGGCCCCACTGATACCTGATATTGAGGTCCCTCAGCTTATCCGTGACAGGCTTAAAGTCTTTCCTTCGCTGGAGTGTAGCTGGTGCCAGGTCTTGGAAAATTTGGATCGAGAGGCCATTGTAGGACACCGTTTTAATACCTTGCACCTTTTTCAAGATTGCTTCCTTGTCCGCGTAGTAATGAACTCTAGTAAGGATGTCCGGGATGAAGTCCAGCCGATTGCGTGGGCCAAAGACCCGATGAGCCCTGTCGAGCATAGGTGGCGAGGCCTCTTCATTCTCTCTGATGGCCTGTAAGAGTTCCGCAGTGTATGCCAGGATGTCCTTGCCTTCCGCTCCCAATGGAACCTCCCGGTGCGCAAGTTGTTTCGCCGACTGCGATTTTCAAGGTCTTCTTGCTTCAACTGTAGGGTAATATTTTGCTCTTCTATTTCCGCCATCCTCTTCCACAGGTTTTCATGATCCTCCGCTCTGGTATCCATGGTGCGTTCGAGATCATCGACCCGCCCACCTATCTCAGTGACCTCTCGATGTATATCCTGTAGACCAGCCTTGAAGTCCTGATGGAGGGAGCCAATCTCGTACTTGATCTCCTGTAGGAAAGATGCCATAAATGCTTGGGTGTTCGGCGCCTCCGAGCTGGGCTTCCCCAACGCCGAGGTTGAAGAGTTAGAGTCCTCCTGTGGCTGAGCATTAGATTTAGACCAGAGGGAGGTGACTGGATTGTCACGAGCCGCGGAAGACTCAGTGTCATTATTTGCTGTACTTTTGGGAGGCATGGCAACATGTAGTATGAGAATCGGGAGTCCAGCAATGGAGAGTGGCCAGGCCACGAAGGTGAAGTAGAAGAATAGCAAGGAGCGAGGATATAGCAGCTGTTGAGGCTCTAATGCAAGGCCACCTGAGGGCCGAGCTAGGGGAACAGCAAGTGACCCACCAGGCCATCACAGTATTTCCGCTTATATGGCAAAGCTAAGTCCGGACTGCACAGGATTAAAGCACAGCACCTCCCATTCCGAGCGAACCACGACAAATTGCATGGGATCTGCCCCCAACAGGAATCCACAGCATAAGGGAAGAGGTCGAAAGAAAGGTCCTCACCCAACCGGGGTGACCCCACGAGCACGTCTCTAGGCCAGCACACCTTACAAGCCCCCAAAAGCGCCACAAGGCTCCCCGTCCCAGTGTGCACCGGGACCGGTACAGATGTCACTTCAGAGAGGCACTCGCCCAGCAGGGATGCTCCCACAACTCCGTCGCCGCACCAGCAGGAACAACAGTCCACCCCAGCTCACCTCCAGGCTCTCACCGCTCAGCGTGCGCAAAAGGCCGATGCAGGCGTCGCGGATTCCTCTGCTGCAGCACTCTGCACCGCAGACATTGGGCCGTGGCCCCGGAGACAGGGATCAAGGTGGGCAGCAGTGGGCAGGGATGTCCCTCAGGATCTCCCCAAGGCGTAGAGGGCCCAGAGTTCATTTACCGCCCCAGCAGGGATCCTAGGTGCAGCACACAGCAGGCCTCATGAAGCTCAGCAATGTCGCCTCTGTAGCCTCTCTCTCCAGGTCTCGGCAATCAGATGGCAAAGGAGGCCCCCAGTGAGCGCGCCGGGATCAGGGCCCTCCCCCAGCGTCTCCCAGCAGTCAGCAAGCCTCAGGGGGAACAGGACCAGCCTCAAGATATCCCTGGCGGGCCCACAATGCCCCCCCGGAACCTCGAGCTGTGGACAGCAGTCTGTAGGACCAGGAAGGCCCAGCTCACCTTCAAAATGGTGGCCAGGGGAATCAGCCGGGGTCCGACCGACCTCGCGGGGTACTGCGGCTCACCTCACGCCACTCCGAGCGGTCCCCGGCACTCCAGAGTCTCCAGGGCAGGCTCCCTCTCCCCCGAGTAGCACACCAGCCCCGCCACTATCGATCGACCCTCCAGGGCCGTGCCGCCAGGCTGGGACGGGTGTCTGCAGGGCGCCGACAGAAGGACAGGGTGGCCTCAACGCCCCTCACTTGCTGGCCGCTCCCAGCCCCGGAGCCGCCTCAAAGGCCGCCGCAGGTTCGCGCGCCCCCAGCACAAGGACCGGAGGGCGAGCCCGATCGCGGCTCCCAGTCAGCGTCCGTCGCCGCAAGATAGCGGCCGGAGAGAGTGCCGCATAGGCCGCCCAGAGATCTGCGCCTCCAGTCACCACAGAGCCCCCGACCGCACCTCAGGGTTACCACAGCCACTCCGCGAACAAAGCAGACCTCCTTGCTTCGGTCTGCGGCCCCGGTGGGAAGGAGCAATAGCGAGAGCTGGACGCGGTGGAGCGGAGACCCTGTCTCACACGTCCTACTCCATGCGCGTCCTGTCCACGCCCCCCCACTTGCTTTTTAAAAATTTGTCCGGAACCCATTAGGCCCCAGAATTTGACCTGAGTTTATTCAACTTATAGCATTTTGGACCTCTGCTAAAGTAATGTCGTCTTCAAAGGACTCATGGTCCTCTCCAGATATGGTCGGAAAAGCAATCTCAACGAGGTAATCATTAATTTGGATGGTGTTTGCCAAGGGCCGATCTTCATAGAGGGCTGTGTAGTATTTCGCAAACTCTCTCGTAACCTCCCGATCTGTGGAGCAGAGGTTGACCTCCATATCTGGTATTTGAGAGACCCTTCTGGCCTCCACGTCTCGGCAGCTCAGCCAGGCCAGCAATTTCCCGGCTTTGTTGCCTACTTCATAGAGACAATGGTGTGCGGCTAGCATATGGATACTCACCGCCTCAGTAGCCAATTTGATATATTCAGTGTGCAGGGTTTCTAACTGTTGGCTTAATAGGGGGCTCGGAGAATGGATATGTTTGGTCTCTGCTTTCAAGAGTCGTTTTTCTAAGTCTTCTATTTCCCTGGTTGTCTTTTTTTTTTTTAAGGCAATGATATTTTGAAACCTGTTCCTCATGACTGCTTTGTATGCTGCCCATAATGTAACAGTCCTTGTTTTCTAAGAAGTAGAGGTCTGATTCTGTACAAATCTCCTGTAGCGTATTGATGTCTGTTAGCTCCCAGGCATTGAGCCTCCAGACATTGGGAATGTCACAGGGCTTCTGCCCTACTGGAGAGTGGTCTGAAAGGCCCCTCGCTAGATAGTCAGCCCTGTGTATCGTGCCCACTTCACCTGCGGGTGCAAATATATGGCTAAGTCTGGAGTATACTTTGTGGGATCCTAAATATTAGGAGTAACTTTGGCCCTGTGGATGGGGTCGTCTCCATAAATCAGTGAGTCCCAATGTGGTGACAAATTGAACTTGGGGTGTAATTCTACCTGGGCTAAGCATCCCTCTCGATCTGTCCAGTTCTATGGACATTACATCATTAAAGTCACCTCCTAGCATATGTTGAAAGGATTTGGCTTCTAGGAGGATGTCAGTAGGTTTGGTTAAGGTGTATGACTGGAGACAGTGTGTGGTATAGACACTGATCAGGGTGACATTCAACCTCCCCAAAGGCCCTGAACTGCAGCATAAGTCCCCTCGGGGGTCTAACCAGGATTTCTGCACATAAAAGGGAGGGGGGGGAGATTTTCGGTTCTCAATTGCTACCCATCGGGATTCGGATGTGAAGCCAGCATGCACCAGCATGGTGTGTGCTCCTCACGCCAGAAAAAGACAAAAGGTTCCCCTGAGATGAGTCTCCTGCAACAGTGTTACGTCTGGCTTGAGACGTTTAAGTTTTGCGGCCACTAGCCCTCTCTTGATATTACTACCCATCCCATTTACAAACAGAAAGACACTCCCATCCGCAGCCGACCCAAGGTTCAGCACATCAATCCCAATTTTTGTGAAAAGTAAGAGTCTTGTGCAATTGCTTCCATAGCTTGCCGCAGTTAAGCTCCACTGACAACCAGATAAACAGTTTTTGTAGGAAAGGGAAGGTGCACCAAGAGTAGAGTCAATTTTCTCCAAGTTAATCCAAAATTTCTCTTTATTATAGTAGATAGTAAAGGTGGACATCAGCCAACGCGTTTCGTTCCTCTGAGGGAACTTCATCAGGGCTCAAATGGTAACGAGAAGAACAGTATACCTGCGATCAAAGCCAATAGTCTCTCAATAGAAGTTAATAAAATTGATCCAAATTCCTTGATAAGATGCGTCCACGAATAACTCCAATTCTGATGACAGACTTGGAATTATTCGTGGACGCATCTTATCAAGGAATTTGGATCAATTTTATTAACTTCTATTGAGAGACTATTGGCTTTGAGCGCCGATATACTGTTCTTCTTGTTACCATTTGAGCCCTGATGAAGTTCACTCAGAGGAACGAAATGCGTTGGCTGATGTCCACCTTTTACTATCTACTATAATAAAGAGAAATTTTGGATTAACTTGGAGAAAATTGACTCTACTCTTGGTGCACCTTCCCTTTCCTACAAAAACCCATCCCATTTACATTCCAGGTGAGGATGGAATGCCGCTGGGGGCCCTTGTCAGTAGTGGGCATTATGTCTGGGTGGTGTTATTTGTCTCCCACGCTCATCTGGAGTAATATCAGTAGTGTACTCATTACGTCCGTCCGGCCAATTAAAAAAATTAAACAACAATTCAGAGAAGCCATTCTCAACCATGAATCTATAGCCCTTCCTATCCCCCATCTCCCGTATGTGCATACCTCATTAGTTCACAAGGGAAACACGTTGCAGGCACAATTCTGGGGATCTGTCGCCCTCCCCATCCCAACTGTTCAAATAGGGTTCAGATCACCTATAAAGAATAAACATAAGGTGAGAGAAAGAAATAGGAGAAAGAGAGAAGTCGGGGAAGAGGGAGGGAAAGAGGATAAGGGGGAGAGGAGAGGAAAGAGAGAGGAATGGAAGAGAAGAGAGACCACTCAATGTGGACAGGTAAATGGTTATGTCCAAAGTTGGTTGTACTCTCTTGGGGATCGTAGCATGATGTCGCCGTCAGGTTACCGCAGTGCTCCTCAGCTATTCAGTTGCCACTTCCTGTGTCTGACGTTCTGAGTTTAGAGTCTGAATCTCTGGAAGCGGGTCAGTGTCTGTCAGGTCTTGCTGCAGCAATTCGCCAAAAGGTAAATACTCTCTATCCCGAGGATGAATCCGCACTCCCCAAGCCGGGCCTCAAAGCACCACAAGGGGGCATCTCCCTCTATGTCCGTCGACCAATATCTATCTTTCCTCTGACCTTTCGTCTGGTATGGGGACCTCCGTCCACACGAGGTAGCCCTATGACTCCGTCTTTACTGCAGCCATGGACCGGTCTTCAGTCTGGCGCCTGGTGGTTGAGGTGTTTAGAGTCCAGTGCTAGCCACAGAACCAGACAGGGTCCCTGGCCATTCCTCCAACCATGTCCAGGCCTATTCCAGAGAGTGAAAGAAAAGGGATTTACCCTGGTATAGGACCTTTAACTTGGCTGGAAATAGCAACATGTATTGCAGTTGTAGGGTGCGGAGTTTCGTTATCACAGAGTCAAACGTACTTCATTGACGCTGAACTTCTGGGCTGTAGTCAGGTAATATCATGATCTTGGAGCCCTTGTGGCATATATCCCCCAATCTGCGTGCTTCCCGAAGGATCATGTCTCTATCTAGGAAATTTAGGAACTTTGCAATAATAGGTTGCAGGGAAGCTCCAGAGGGAGGTTTTCCTCTCAGAGCTCTATGGGCCCGTTCCACCACGAAACATAATGAAAATAGTTCAGCGGGGAATGTATTCGTTAACCACGAGGTTAGGAACTCACTTGTGGCAGTGCCATCCACTCCCTCCGGGAATCCAGCGAAGAGGAGATTGGACCTTCAGGCTCGATTTTCTGCATTTTTAATGCACCCTAGGACCTCAACGTTGGTCCTACATTGCTCCTCTGCTCCTTTCTTGAGGTCTGGGCCACTCCTTTGACCTCAGAGAGTCTTGTCTCCGCTACCGTCACTCTATCAGAGACATTATGTAGGTCCTGACGCAAGAGAGACAGCTCTGAGCATACCTCTCCAATTTTACCTTCAAGCACTTCTTTGGAGGATTGGATAGCTTGTAGTAAATATACATTACATGGGCCCTTGGCGGTGGTCTACTCTTGTTCAGCCTGAGACATGACTACTTTTGTGCAACAGTCCATCTTGCCTTGTCGCGCCTGTTTAGGCTCCTTGTCTTTGGCCATAGTTACAAAGAATGCCTTGTGCAGTTCGACAAAGAGGAAAGGATGCACTGTGTCCAAACTGTAAACAGACGACCCATTAGGGGAGAAGAAGACAGCAGAGGAAGCCACAGAAGTGTCTCTGTCTAATTATAGTGCAAGCCACTCTCTATAGTGTTCACACCAGAGGAGCCACTACATTAGAGACCCCGAGTAACTGCCAATGTCCTGGGCCTCTGCAGGCCTAGTAAGGTCTGTGTGAAGTGACGGCCCCAGGTAATGCAGGCAGGTGGACTATTTGTCACATGGTCCTCTCCTCCTCCAAGACCCCAGCAGGGCCCAGTCCAGTTCCCCCACCCAGAGAACAGGAGGCCCCCACTGCAGCCGGCAGGGCCGGACTGGGAACAGAAACCGGCCCTGGCAAACTGCTCGGCCGGCCACTCTGGGAGGGAATGGGGGGTGCGGCCGAGCTGTTTTCTAGGGCCGGTTTCGGCCGCGGTGACAGGGGCCAATATTGCTGACCCCCGGTAACAAAAACGGCCCCCCAGGGGCCGAAAACCGGCCCCCACCCTGGCGTCCCACCGGGGAAATGCCCGGTGCCTGCTATGGTCAGTCCGGCCCTGGCAGCCGGCTCCCCCAGCCAGGCAGCTCAACAGTATCCTATTGCCGTAACCCTGTTAGCTGGAGCAGATGGAGTCACTCAAGGGGAGGCCCAGAAAGCACAGTGTGCCCCCATCCAGGCCCCAATGCAGAAGCGGGGCCCCAAATGCAATCAAGAGGAGGGCTCTTTTTTTGTGCTGTATCACCGGCAATCCCCCTGAGCATGGGTCTCCCTCCCCATGGCACGACAGATTCGCGAAGGAGTCCCAGCTTTGTTGGTGGCCAAACTCAGTTCCCAGACCACAGGCGCAGCAGTCCATGCCCCTAGGGACCCGCAGAAAGGGAGCCGGCCTGCAGGAGGACCCCATGGTCAGTCGGCTCACCCAGCATCCATCAAGCGCCCGGGCCCCTGATAGACTTCAGCCCCAGTCAGTGCATCCCCTGGGTCCCGGTTACAAAAGCTCCTAACTTCATGATCTAGAGCCCGTCATGTGGCCTCACCGCCGACGCTGCTCCTTGAACGATGGCGGTGCGGGCAAACCGCGAGGCCAGACAAGTCCCGTTGCCACAGGGGGTGGGGGGGAAGAGCCTCCACTCCGTTACCCCACGGGACTCCCAGCCGGCCCCCCCAGGCGTTCATCATGGCGTTCATCATGGCTCCGGTGAATCCCAGCCCCTGCCTCCTCAGTCCGGGGGGCCTCTCCACAGCAGCTCTTCCTCTCGTGGTCTCATTGCTGCTCTCACCAGTAGTCTCGCCCCCTGGGGTGGCAGCCAGGACACACCGCACAGGGCCAGAGATCTCCCACCAGTCAGGGTGTCCAAAAGGCACTCGGCAACGAGAGGGGCCAGCGCAGGGCAGGCACTCACCACTGCGACTCCGTTCACCTCAACGCCTCTTCCTCGCACTCGCAGTCAACACAGCAGAGTGACTACATTTTCTTGACTCAGCAGCAGCCCCGCAGACCAGGAGTATGTGGGCCTGGCCTCAGACGGCTTCGCAACCCGTAAAGCACCGTCAATGTGGCAGGAGCAATCCAGTTGCATTTAGGACGCTATGATTCATATGGATGGTGTCTGGAAGGGCAGGATAGTTGTCAGATTAAAGCCAGGCAGCAGGAGCTTACAGTAAACGCGTCTACTCGGCCATGTTGTTGGCCATGCTCCTCACCCGAGTCAATTCTTAATAATTAGAGTCGCTGCCTGGAGCAATACATAGTGATTATTGGCAAACCTGAGAATTAGTAATTGCTGGGTAGCAAATCTAAGCATGTCCTGATGACTACATGCACACCTGAGCAGTTTTAGACTGATGAGTCATGAGTACATATCTGGGCAGGCACCAATATCAACTGAACTATAGCAACAGTAGGTGAGGCTGCATTTTCCCCAAAAGAACACTCCTTGAACATAAATAGCACCATATGGACTAGAGAAAGAGTGCCCTGGGGTAAGGTTGGAACTTTCTTTCACTGAAAGGGTGGTGACTGTATATTACTGTCTCCCTGTAAGTAGTTGTAAGAAAAAAGTAAAGTTGTTCAGTTCAAAAAGCACATTTTAACAAAATATGAGAACAATAGTATTCAAAAAGCGTGGGTATGACTTGAGACCATGTATCGCCTGTGTGTCATGAACAGAGAGGACAACAGCAGAACAGACCAGAATAGCAGTTCTTCAATTAAGTGATTTCATAAGGTACTTGTATGAAGACACGTGAAAATAGTACTGAGCAAGCAGTGTCACAACGAGATCCTGTTTGCCCATATGTTTGAACAGGCAGAAAATGTTGAGACTCTATGTCCCTAGTTGCCTTTATCTGCTGTCACTTGTTTCAAAATGATCACTACTTAAGTAATAACCAAGACTGTTGTCCAGTACTTTTTATTTTATTTGTTCTGCAGTCGCATCCATCGAATGTATGACCAGAGATTATATACATTAAAAAATGCAGTTAAAAATATGTGCACATAAATGGATGCAATCATCATCCATGGCACTGCTCTGTAGTTTCTAAACTTGCTAGAAAATCTCTAATTAGGCTGTGTTTACATTTTCCTCTTTAACACAATTAGTTCCATGCAGTAAATGTTCGGGGCATCAGGGCACAAGAGATGGGAGAAAGATTCAAATTCATGATTTTTTACCATGGCAAAGCAAGTACCGCCAAATTAGAAATGGATTTCTACCAGCATCACAGGTGCCATATGGAGATTGTGGTGCAGAGTCTAAACTGTACATTACTGAAACATGACCCCTAAAGCCCTACATATCTGATGATAGGCTGGGCAAAAGAAGTTAACAAAATAAAGAATACGGAAGGAACCTGTGTGCATTAATTGTCTACATGAACTATGATATGAGCTAGCCTGTGTTCAGGGTCTTGGTTTTTACTAATTTAAAGAGCCTCCAGATCGGATTTCAAGGAGGCAGGGTGATTCCTCCTTCCCTTGGAGCACCGCAACTTACACTGAGGCCTGTTATGCAAGCACATAAAAAGTGAGCGCCATAATTAACCTTGTACATATTCACCCAACTGTGATTTGTATACCTGATGAAAGCAGATGGAATTGTGGGACCATACATAAAATAAAAATATACATTTGTTACTGTGAATAAACAGGATGTTTTTCACCTCGGGGTTCTAAGTATCATCTTAGACAACTGAAGCTTCGCTCTCGTTTCCCATTGGATGTACCTCAGAACCTCTTGGTGAAAAACATCTGTTATTATCTAAATGTAGTCTATATGTTTCTTTTGAACACAGATTTGAAGTAGTATCAAAGGTCTAAAAAGAGTTAATGAGAGACTACCCCCCTACAGCCAAAATAGCCTTTCCTCTTCTGTTTCCACAGGCTAACTTCTCTCAATTGTTTTATATAATTAGATTTTAAAATCAGAAATTATGAATATTTTGGAAACAATAATAAAGGACTTTTTCATTCTTCCATTGTAATGTAATTGCATATATTTTTAGTGTAAAAGAAAGCTATTTCCAGATAGATTCAATTTTTACTATTTTTAGTTTTGGCCCAACATGAGCGACCAGACTCCCAAAAGAAATGGTGTTTGAATATTTAATTCTTCACTTTTCATTTCCATTTCCAGTTTTCTTACTCAGTTCTTTTCTTATGGGACTGACTTGCATGAAAATGCATGGGCTTCGAAGTCAGGTCTATCATTCGTGAAATGTAAGCAGTAGCATATTAATGCGTTTTAAATATACATATTTTCTGTATAGAAATGTGTTGATATGCATACTTTGGAAATTATTCATGTAAAATTGAATAAATATGTGTTTTAAAATTGATAAAATGAATGGTAAATGTGGGTTATTGGGGTCACAGAAAAGCTGGCGAACTTTGCGAAGTTAACATGAATGTTCCAGCGCCCATCAGAAGTTATTCTCCTAGTTTAAAGCCAAGAGAATGGAGACCTTTATCCTTCATTTTCCTATTGCTGCAGTACACCGAAGTGCTCTTTATAACACTAGAAGTGATCATTAATCTCAGCACATTTGTCTTGTACTTCCCTCATAAGGTGACAACTACATGTTTTTACATATAAGCAGCAAATACTCAAAAGTGGGCTTGCTTTGGCTGTATACACTATTGATATTTCTGAATTAGGGAGCCGCTGTTCACTACAAGGGTGTTTATGGTCTGGTTTGAAAGCGCAGCTGTCGCCAGACAATTATATCACCAGAGAGGGGCTTTGGCTTTGCCCATATGTTGGTATCCAAGCGCACATGTTCTGATTGGGCAGATGTTGTGCTCTTCCACAAAGAAGTGCATGCTCTCCATAAAGCTGTGATTATTTTATTTATTCAGCTTCCTGAGCTTAAAACGTTCAGGGGCACACACATGACAATGCAATGCTATTTAAGTGTCTTAGATAACCAGAATTTATGTTGCGTTTTTTCTGGAAGCAGCACAGTCGGGAGGAGGGAATTCTTTAGCCTACATGGATATTTAGGTCTGGCTTGCCAGTGCACCTGTCACCTCACCTTTTAACCTACACCAATGTCTTTCTACAGTTCTTTGCTTTCACACAAATACAGATCCATTCCTGTGCTATTTACTTGTAATGCTTCACATAACCATACAACATTCCCTTAAAGCCAAACCTATTGGCATCGGCAATACTTGTTGTAGTTTGTGTTTGATCTTACAAGCAAGGTTCTACATATTACAATAACAACCAAGTCCCGCTTAGCAGGTCAGGTTATTTTCGAGAAATATCCGAGGAGTGCCTTAGGCAAAAGGTATTGCTTTAAGCCCTTTGATAGGCCATGTAGCTGTTTTTAAACAGGATGAAACCTCCAATGGACTGTCCACTTTGAAACAGCTTTCGCAGGCAGAAAGTTAACCCCTTGAGGGTAAATAATGTTTTTGAGGTCTACTCTAGCAATTGTAAACACATACAAGAAGTTTGTCTGCAGAGTGCTGCACAATAAAGTGATGAATTCTAAACCTGTTTCCTGACATATCAGCTAGGGATTGCATGCTCTGTAAGCTCGGATGGCACTCTGGTACTTTGTTAGTACTCTGCCATCGTCACAGACATGTGTTATGCAAACAAGGTGTAGTTTTGTGAGTAATGTGACTTTTATGAGGCTTTTCTCAGCTTCTGGGAATGCAGCTCTCTGGTAGATACCAAATAGTAGGAGCCAATGTAAATGCAGCATTGTGAGATTGTAAAGCTATCTGCTTTTGAACAACCATTAAAGCTACACACTTACTAACAAAATGTAGGTATGTTGTGAAATTTCTGGTAAACTTTAGATATTGCCCACAGAGGCATGTATGCAATAAATTAAGACAGCAGTGAGCGGTCTGAAGGAAACTGATAGGTACTGTGTGTTTAGTAAGCCGTGCACGCAGAAGATTCCCTTTCATAATGGATTATCAAGCAGGCAAAAATTCAGATATATTCGGATCTTCTGGGGACTTTACAACAACTGTTACTATGTAGACAAACCTTTATTCAAGTGCTTCAAAAACAATCCTGCTGCCAAGGCACTCCTTAATCAATCATCAAAATCTGTTAAGTCACTGAAATGTGAGGTGTCTTTAAAATAATTGCTTGCAGTGCCACAGCTTTCTTTATTTTAGTTTCCATCACAATAATTATTTTGCAATTCATTTTCTGTAAAACAAATCTTTGAAATAAATTGCAGCACAATCTTTACATACATTTTGAATTTCTAAGTTTGAAAACACACAGACAAAAGTGTGCTACAAGCTTCTATATTTTAATTTCCACATCAATAATTACTTTGTAATTAATTTTGTTTAAAGAATTCCCCAGACAAAAAAAATCCAGAACATACTTTACATGTATTTGAAATGATACGTTTTAAAACATGCAGACAGATTTATGTCAATAGTAAAAATAAACACTTTACATTGTCCTGTTTACCATGCTGAAATATTAAGGGTAATTACCATAACACAATGGATTTTAATAAGACATAAAAGGGATATGCCTATAGGGGATGCCAATAGCCTAAAGCCTCCTCCCTCCCAAACTCCGCACACTTTCGCACCATTTATGTCCATGATCCAAAGCCATATTCCCAAGAAATATTGACAATCCCCCCAAAAATGTAAAAGATGGAAAAAGTAATCCATTAACATAATTGTTTTTAAACTGTCGAATTTGCTCAGACTTAAATGCTTTTAACAAATTATTTTTAAAAATCCTTTTAAAAATCATCAGTTGAACTGATTATAATTGTAAAAAAAATCTCCAATCAGTGTTTTACAATTTATTTCTCAAAAATGAATCATTTTTACATTACTTCTCTGCAATTTACTCTTCGGAAAAATGTCAACAACTTATATTTTACACAGAGTGGCTGATTACAAAGCCCTTGAATTTCCTGATGGGGCCAGTAACCAGGTTACTGACCCCATCACGAATTGCATTTTCGCCGGTAAATCAAAGGTCTGGTACCTTTCACTCAGGAACTCCGACTGCTGAAATCAGCCAAAATATCCAGTTGAGACTACAAGGGAAACGAGGAGTTACTGAAGCAATTAGATCTGGAATTACTGATTTCCCAGATAATTCCCGATTTCTCCATAGAAATTCAGAGTGCCACCTACAATACCTGCTAACTCTACCACCCAGAGTTACCAGTTCCCTTGTATCAGTTGCTCTAAAATGCGAACCTAATAGGCCCAGACCCAGGTGGTAATGAGGCCCATGATGTTTACTAGTTAGCTTTCGCTGACCATTGGCATTTTTGGAGTGTTGTTCAACTAATTAAGCTGTCCTTCACCACGATGGTCGACCTGTGGGTCTGTCAAATCATGTTGCGCTATATGTACGAACACATTTTTCCATAGACACAGAATGGGTAAAACCCTTTGATACATCTGGCTGGTTTTTTCTTTAAGTAGGAGACATAGTACAGACCTTTTGAAAATTGGAGCAATATGACTTTGTTGTGCCTAAATTGATGTACTTATTGTCACATTGTTACATGAGTAATCAGTACCATCACAAGGCTCCTTCTTCTATTCGTTCATTGGCTATTTGCCTAAGACTACCTACATGCCTCTTCCTTCTAGTCATATCTTTTTCACAGGTTTCAGCTCTCACAATACCACTGCTAACACCCTTGTTTCTGGGTTTTAATACATAAAGGTGATCCTTATCCACCTGACAGACAACATTTTACTAACACTTGTGTGGGCACTCATGCAATGCAAGCAATTTTGCACTGTTCTCACAAGCCTTTGAATTTTATAGTAACTAGATGACTTTGGGTCACATTACGCCACATGCATACCCGTGCAAAAATGTAGTTAATATACTGGTTAATTTGCCGCCTGCCTGTGGTTTGATTTTTGCTTTATTTATACATTCAGTTTAACTGCAGAATCCGCCTTTATCTAATGTCTTAATTTCCCAGAGATATCGTCACCAGTGGACTGGTTGAAGTTGGGTCATGAAATGTGTATCACCGACCTTGTAAAAAGCTGAAACAACTGAACAGCGCTGCTCGCGGTACTTGGAAAAATATGGTCACTTTCTGTTTGGACAACAAAATGGAATAGATACTTGTTAAGATGCCTCCACAGAAGAGGGGACAGACTAAAGGTAGGTGTTTACAAGGTTTGTTGGACCCACAGCAGATCAAGAACCGACACTGGGCAGCTCCAGTTTTCAACTGCCTTCACTGGAACCTTGCCATGACGACATTCCTGGATGACACATAAGGTTCTGGAAAGTGGCTAACAATTCCATCTTCCAAGGTATAAACCTCAACAATATTAAACAGTATCAGATACACTGTTTAACGAAGATACCTTCGCCTTTATTCTTCTTCAATAATGAATGCATGTTTAGAATCCTGGCTCTACAACTACCCCCGACAATGTAAAACATGGATTCTAAGGGAGGTTCTGAGATCCAGAGCCATACAAACAAAACACAGACTTTCTATATTTGTTAAGTTTCAGTTCAAGCGGTATATTATTGAAGGCCCTTTACATGTGCAAGATTCTCTGGACTAGGTTGGTTGTTCTAAATTTGCAAGAAAATGTATCTTTTTAAGGATTTGTATGCAATACACTTTAACAACGTGTCAATAATATGTGTTGTGAACTCAATAGAGTGTTAATCAAGCTGATCAATAACCCAATGCTGAGACCATATTGGTCGGACAGAATGTGTATTTGGAACATAAAAGTTACGACAGAATAGTTCTCACGACCACCGTCCCAAAAAACAAACAGAGAGTTGGAACAGAGATGGTTAGAGACTCATCATGAGTAGACTGATAGATAGCAAAGAACAATTCATTATATCCCATTCTTGCTTATTAATCACAGGAACTCTGTCCCCTATTGTAATATGTTTCCCTGAAAATAACAGCCATTTTTCATTAAAAAAAGATTGAAGAGGAAGATTTTGTTCCGAGGTATCTTGGCCTCATTAACTTTCTACTATTGTCAAAAGGCATGATATGTTGCATTACAGTGTACCCATAAACATTTTGTCCTGGTAGAAAGAAATAGGACTTTTGAAAGGTCTTAGTGAATTCCTGTAAATACATATGTCAGTTGAGGTTAAGTGTGTGCGAAATTAACATTATAATGGTGAAGTTGCTTGAAGTTGAAAACTTTAAAGTTTGCAATTTTGCAGATTTTGTCTCAACTTTACACAACTTCAACTGTAGGCAAATTTTGGAAATTTCCCATGAAAAATTTATTTTTTGCAGTATTTTTATCCATGTTTGTTTAAAATGTGCTTACCTTGTGAAGTTTCCAAAGTTGGCGAAGTTTTTCGTAGACCAATAATGGCAAATGACCAACTCCACTAAAATCCCTCACTGCTCCCTAGTAGAGTTATTTCTTCCTCTGCCAATCTTCCAGTTGGTGGTTTTTATTATATCTAACCATTGTAACTGATAGTAATGATTCAGATCTATACGAAGCTGTGCGATTTCCAAATGTTCTCAGACCGGCTCACTGTGAAGAGATGTGGCCTAACAGCCAGAGTTACCGACTCTGGTACTGAGAAATCAGGTCAAAATCCTGTTCTCAGTTGACGTCCTGTGATTCTGCAAAAAGAGCTGATGATGGATGGAATGCTGAACAAATCAAACATTGATCCCCAGTCACAGATCTGGGTTAAATCCATTATTTATTTGTTCGCCATGCCATTCCAGCTTGGACCCAGCCATATGCAAATCCATCTTGACCCTGCTCCCCATTGGAACAGTCCAGGCTGAACTGCCAGACGAGGTCCTCACTGGACCAGAAACAAGCATCCGGCACCGGTTTCGGGGTATGACACTTCATCAGCCAGGTTAGCCTGAATCCAGTGGCATAGCGGGCACAGGACCTACATCTGGGCATACCCTTCCCACTTAGGGCGATAAACACAAAAAAAAACGATGAGGGACAAAATGCTGAACAAATCAGGGAAGACCTGGCCTGGCAGTTCAGGCAGGACTGTTACCATAGGGACCAGGGTCAAGACTGATTTGCATATGGTTGGGTCCAAACTGGAGTGGTGTGGTGTGCAAAAAAAAAAAAAAAAAAAAATGATGTATTAAACCCAGATCTGTGATTGGGGTGAATATTTGATTTGTTCAGCATTCCGTCCATCATTTGTTCTTTTTGATCCTGTGATTCTGGGCAAGTCACTTAATCTCCCCGTGCATAAAAAAAATCTTTTGTTGTGTAATGTAAACTAGTGCTCATATAAAGCGCTCTAACGCCCGTTGGTCAAACTTCCGATATAAAACATTGAACAAAAAAAAGGCGCTGCCCAGTAAAGTTAGTTGAAAGGACACCAATTTATGCTACATTATTGTTTCTTCTTTTATCAGTACCTAGGAGCAGTGCAAGACCTTGTGAGCAGCTGGAGAGACCATCAACCCAAGTATAGGTACGGCCAGCAATGAAACGGAATAGCATCCTTTATTGCTGACAATGTATTATAAACACTCCCAACGGCTGGGTAGACGATGATACAAACAAAGGCATGTAGGTCTGCTGACAAACCTTCATCCATCCATGTGGATTGTCTATAGTAAATTATGAAGATATTGGAGGATCAAAAATATATAATTTGTCTTCTCCAAAAGAAACGTTAAAGACAAGTGGATGGTACATTCATTTCATTATTGTTCTAGTTTTTCTTATAGAGGCACAAGGGTCGCCTTGCTGCTACTTGCAAAAGGTTGGTGGAAGCCAATCATCTAATGCCATGTCCTCTTTCTGGATTCAACCTTTCGAGTAAACTGAGGCTCCCTAGCCAACCAGGTGCTTTGTGGGGGCGACAGCAAGATGTTCGAATAAACAGACCCTGGTTTTCTGAAGGGGCAAACAAAATGTCTTTCCTACAAGACAATAGGGGTGACCTCCCTGAAAATACTACTTTGGTAGTTCCTGTTTTAGGGAAGGAGGCTCGACAATGCCCTGAAATATAAAGGCCAGGTTTACAAAAATTTTGGGCTGGTGCACAATCACAAATTATGACAGAACCTGTGCTAAGTGTTGGTTTGTTATTAATTTTCCAACAGAAAACTTGTTTTGCACTGGAAAGTTACCTAAAAGTAACACAAAGCACTACTGCGTTCTGCTTTGATTACCTTGCATCATGGGGCACCCCAGGGATGGTACATGTGTGTTCCCATGCAACTACTCATGGTTTTTCATGCAATGCCCTATCTACAAGGCTTTTTGCTCAAAAAAATGTGCCTCCATGAGGAAGGCGCAAAGAAGTAGAAATGTTTTTCTCCAACCTTTTCCAACTTTGCATGTGTGCTGTAATGTACAGTACACATACAAGGTGGGAAAAGTTTAGAAGTAAGTCTTAACATGTTATGTTATGTTACAAACATTTGTAAAGTGTAAAACGACTCACTCCCAAAAGAGTATCCCGGCCCTATACAGACAGAAGCAGAGAAAGAGGCAACTTAACAGAAGAGCCATGTTTTCAGCATTATTTTGCAGCTTCCAAAATTAGAACAAAAGCGAATGTGATGCGGGAGACTGTTCCAGATAGGAAAAGGAGCGACCACGTGCCTTGAGGTTCGAATACGGTGAGGTCTTAAAAAGGCTTTGTCCATGGATCTCAGGTTTCTAGTAAGGTGATACCAAGAGAGACTGGCTCAGAGGTAGGACAGGCCATTCCCCATAAGAGATTAATAGGCGAGACAAACAAATTTGAACAGTGAACGTCCCCTGTCGGGCTATTTAAGCTTTAAGCACGACCCGCTCTCAAAGACTGGAGGAGCACTAGACCGCACCCAAACAAATATGACAGTCGGGAAATGGCAACCAGGAAGTGCGGGTGTAAGCTCGTTCTTCTCTCCGCACAAACAGTAAAAACTGGGGCGGAACAGAGAGTGGAGCAGGGAGCCAAAATACAGTTTCAATAAAGAATGATACTGACAATGGGAGAAGTGGTTAGAAACCGCTGAAACCACCCTGAAGCAAGCCTAGTAGAAGTAGAGTCACCACCCTCTTTCCCAGATCAAAAAGCAGACCTGCACACGCCGAACAGAAGCGAGGTAAAACACTGTCAAAGTTAAGAACCGGTCAGAGTAAAAATTGTTGGAAGAGCTGTGTACATAAAGATTATTTTTAAAGTGCCAAGTGCCACCAAATTTAAAATAAGGAGCCTTGCCTTAGCCCGCTGCACGACTGCGCTTCCAATAGTAGTTTTAACTGGAAGGGTAACCTTTCAGGCACAATATATGCTAGACTCATGTAGACATCTTTACACTATGGTGCTTAGCAGCTGGAAAGTGTGTCAGTGCTAGGGAATGGATCAGCAGCACCTTATTTAATTGAATATAGTGCTGTCCTGCTCTCTCACTTTCATACAACCCAGCGCAGCAGGTTTAGGGTTATGCTGCATTGCATAAAAAAATGGTACATTTGCCCTCAGGTTCATATCATTCTAAAACTTGGCTCTTAATACCTCGATGGGTTTTCCTTTATGACTATTACTCTTTGGTCTGGATAGTCGACCTGTTGTCCTGGGTCTCAGGTGTTGGACTGACTGCTAATGGGACCTACATCCTATAGGAAATTTGGGCCAGGATGGAGAAGAGACCCTATTTATTAATTCCCTGTTCCAGTGGGGCTCAATAGAAGGACTGCAGGACAGCAGTGATCTGAGATCCGGAGGGCAAGGCACATATAACAGCTTGTCTATAGATGCCTTGACGATTCAACACTGTCTTACAGGAAACACACATATTTAAGTATGGCAGAAATATAACATAAAAAAGATTTTTAGATATTTCATTCCAAGTGCTTCTGTAAATGTGATGCATTTATTTCACACCTGAAATTATCATGAAATTCAGGATGTTGTCTGCAATCAAATCGGGAATTATGTAGGAAAGCAGATTTAACACGTTAAATTCCACAGGTCATTCCTTACTATTGGGCAGACCTCTGGGCTCACATCTCACCAGGCTTAACCAGATGCAGATATGTTCATGGAAAACCCAAAAGATAATTCTGCATGTGGTCATACCGCAAGTAAAATGACTGTATTACTCCAATTCCCAATTTGGACAGTAATTCCAGTTTCTGCTCAAACCAGAAATTCACAGTAACTCACAATATGGCAGCCTAATTTTTAGTACTTCTGTTGAGACCTAAATATTTTTGACAAGTAAGGAATAGAGAGCTGTACCTGTAGATAGGGATACTACGGAGGTCCCAGGAGGGTTGGGACTGCTGCCTTCCCTCATTGGTTGACCTAAGGTCAGCCAGTGAGGGGAGGCAGCAGTCCCTCACTCATCACAGAGTGGGATGGGGTCAGGAGACTGCTGACCCCACCCCACTCTGTGACGAGGTGTCACTGGTAGATAATCAACCCTGGACACATCAGGGTTTAAAACTGAAGCACCCAGGTCCGAGGCAATCAGTGACGCTCTTCGTCGTCACCAGGGGGAAGGCCTCGAGGCACTTTTGCCAGGCTGAGGAGGTCACGCCCACAGGACTGTGGCTGTCCGCGGCCCCCACAGGGGGCCACCTCAGCAGGGCGGCCCTTTTTTTGCCCAGCCACGCCGTCTCGTCCGGACACGTCGTCTGCCGGTCTTCGTCGTCCTGACCACCTTGTGAGCTGTACACCGCGGTGAGTGACTAGGCAAGCCCCCCCCCCCTCCTCCTTTCGCCTCGTTGGTGGCCTGGATCGGCTCATGCTGGTCGATGTCCCGCCGGGGGGGGGGCACAGCTCCCGAGGTTCGAGGTCGGTTGCACCCTGCCCTGACCGGGCTTGGCGGTGCAGACCTTCGAGGGGTTAGAGCCGAACTGGTCGATGCCCCTCTCCGACGGGGCGCTATGTCTGAGAGTGCCCGCGAAGCTTGGTCAAGCGTGCCCATGGGTGCACCCGGGGGGATGTGGGTGGCTGGACGCTACTGTGGGGGGGGGGCAGGAGGAGGTCGGGCTTTGCGGTCTCGTGGCCAGCCTGCTGCTGACCTCCCTCCTGGGAAGAGCACTGGCGTGAGTTCGCCGCCTGCAGGCAGCCCTAGCGGGGCTTGAAGCGCGCGGATTTCCGCGGCCTCATCTGCTCCTTTGTCCCGGGTCTCACACAGCCGGGTTCACCCGCTCTTGGGCCCGGCCAAGCGGCCAGGGTGCCCGTGCACTTTGTTCTGGCGGGCCAGGGTGCCCGTGTAGCCTTGCTCAGGCGGTGCGGGGCTCTGCTCTTCCCCGTGGGTGCACCCGGGGGGATGGGGTGACTGGCCGATACTGTGTGGGGGCAGCAGTATGTAGGGCTTTGCTGCCTTGGGCGGACCTCCCTCCTGGGATCGACGCCTGCAGGCAGCCCTAGCGGGGCCCGCTGCCTCAGTTGTTCCTTTGTGCCAGGGGCCTGGGCCGTGGGGTATGATCGACGCCTGCAGGCAGCCCTAGCGGGGCCCGCTGCCTCAGTTGTTCCGTTGTGCCAGGGGCCTGGGCCGTGTGGTATATAGCCTAGTTGACCCGTTCGGGCGCGCGGCCTGCTGCTCAGAGTGGGCCCGGGCAGCATGCACGGGGGTGGGGTGATGTGCGCAGGTGAGCACCCGCAACTGTTGCGCGGCCCAGCACGACCCTTCCCCCTCACATAAGGGTGATGGCCCGGTGGTACGGGCTCCCGCCCTGCCTGCCCTCTGCTCCGCTCGTCGTGGCGTCCCGCCCAGGGGCAGCACATGGGGCTCGGGCAGCAAGGGTGCGCCAAGGCGTGCAGGAGGGGGTGGGGCACGGGCGAGCACTTCCAACGGTGCCCCCCCCCGCGGGCAGTGATGTATTCAAGCGTACCGGGACTGCCTGCTCCCCGTTCGAGGTGGCTCCATGTGCACGAACGCTCCCCCCCCCCAATTTCATTTCGGAGTTCGAGGTACCCCCTTTTATCAGTGCCTCTCCTTCCGCTCCCTTCCCCGCCCAGCGATAGATGCTACAATGCTTAGGGTTGTGGCCAGAGGGCCGACTTTTTGCAAGGATCCAGGGCCAAGCCTCGGGGTCGCGCACACAGCATGTGATTCTGGGCAATAGCGCGTGATCAAAGTCTGAATGTCCAATATAAATGCACTATTTATTTAACTGCACCGATATCAGCCGCTGAGTCTATGCCAACAGAGCGCATGTATATGCCCAACTGGTTCACGGCCGCGCTTCGCCATCTCAGGCAGGGCCAATGTCCTCAAATGTAGAAAGGACACTTACTGGGTCTAATTGTGAGGTGGGCCCGCGGCGTGCCTGGGGCTTCACCTGGGGTGGCGTGTTGGCCACCACGGCCACACCACGTGGTAGGCTGCCACAACAGGTTCATGCGACAGTTTTCAGTGTACTTTGCAATGGGAGGCTGGCCCGGCAGGGTTATAACACTTTGTCAATGTCTCCCCAAGGTACGGATATATCGCTCAAGCCACAACAAGTACGACGGACAGAGGCCACCGGGCCGCGCACGCGTGGAAGCAGTGAGTTTGGGGAATTGGGACAGCTGAGGCTGAAGGGGCAGGTCAGGGGTTGGAGTGGTACAAAGCAACAATGAATGCACGTGCTAACCGTTATTCTTGCAGGATGTTGGTTTGACGTGTCGCCATCCCACCCCCCCCGTCCGAAACGCGACGACCGCCTCCCTCTCCGAGCCATCCCACCCCCGCGAACGTCCAAGAGCCGGGTGCCAGGAACCTTAAGTGCACTACGGTTCACACTTGTCTACGCTGCCAGGGGCACCACGTACCACCGCTGCGCCGACTCCCTCGTCTCCGACCGTCCACCCATCGACCAACAAAGAGCTAGGGCCAGGAGTCTATAAGGAAGTAAGTACTGGGGCACCAGAGGGTTGGACACGCGCCGGGGACTGGGAACAGGGGGCCCCCTGCGGCTCGGCATTTGGGCCGCATTCATCGGGCATGGGTGGGGCTTGTTCTCACGATTTTCTCTCCCCCCTCCCCCAGGGTACACCAGGCAGTTGTCCAGACATCGGGCCATGGACAGCCAGGGAACTCCCGTCCCGCTGTTTTCACAGATCAGCTGTGTGGACGAGTCGCAGCCCAGCACGTCGCAGGATGCACTATGGGAGAACTTCATGGCCATGGCCAAGGCTAAGGGACCGGAATGGGCACAGGGATTCCTCGACGCACAAGGACCGGAGGATTCGGGGTTGGGGGCAGACATCCCGCCAGTGACACAGGCAGGACCCGTGGAGCATGGACTTACCAGATCTAAGCGGGTGCGCAAGCCCACCAACAAGGACTTTCCTATGGACGCCCCCCAGCAAAAACCAGGGGAGCAAGCACACCGCGAGAGCTGGAACCCACAGAGGTACCGGCGGCCGTACCGAACACCACTGCAGCAGGCAGCGAGAACTTTGATAAAATGGGTAAGGCGATGGACAATATGCTGTCCATTTTGGGGGTATTCCAGAAGCGCCTAGACGCCATGTCATCCCCGCCCCCGCTCCCCGCTGCAGCTCCCGCGGCCTCGGGAGCACCATCAGTACTGCAAGTATGGGGCAGCCGGCCAACTTGCTTGTGTACAGCCGCCAGGGAATTGGGGCCCGGGGCCTCTACGAGCACAGGGCATGGGGCCGACGCAGCGTCCGCTTCGGTCCTGGCAGCACCAGCCACTTCTGCCCCCATCCCAAGGGGCAACACACCGGCCACACCACCAGCAGATGCTAATCAGGCGGCAGCGACAGTTTTCCCGCCGTCCGTGCCAGTTTCACAGCCGTCCAGCGGCCTGGGGGCTGTCCCGCCCACCGCAGCCCAGCCCCTGATTCCCCCCCAGCCACCAGCTGTGCCGGCCCCCGGCCACCCGTCACGGTGGCTCCCTGGCCTCGGGCCGTTGCTCACTGTCTTGGCAAGTACCCCTGGCGGCCAAAGAAGGTATCTGGAGGCGGGAATTCATTGATATCCTGACCTTACTCATGCACGGGGCAGCGGGGGCGGACACTAGGAAAATGGGAGGTAAGGAGGAGGAGAAAAAGGTGAGGTACCAACGTTGGCCAGAGAAAACCATTGAGAACTGGGTCGAGGCATTCACCATACTGTCGGCTGTGATTATGGAAAAGTATCCAGAGCAGGGGGAGGCGTTAATGCAATACTCCCACACCATTCAGCAGGAGGCGAAAGTGACAGGAGGGGTCGGGTGGTTCTATTACGAAAAAGATTTCCGCAAGCGGATGGCCATATGCCCTGAGTTGGGGTGGGATCAAAAAGAGATCCAGCTTTGGGTACAACATATGTGCAAATTCACAGCTGAACACAAAGAAGGGGCAGGCAAGAACCAGAAGGAAGGTGGCAATGAGAAAGGGACCAATAAGAACGGTAATCGCCCCGTCAAACAGCTTTTTCGAGGGAGCCAAAGTAAGGGAAGAAGTCAAGGGAGCAGGAAATCCAATTCTGGAACATGCAGGCTGTACAATGCCGGGTCCTGCTCCTGGGGCAAGGCCTGCAAGTTCGCCCACAGTTGCAGCAAGTGCGGGGCCTTTCACCCGGCCGTGTCATGCACCATCAAGTCAGAAGGCCCCCGCCCCACAAGGGCAGACAAGATAGCTAGTGATTCAGAGTTTACAGATCCACCCGTGGCCTCTCGCCCCCCCACCCTGGCATACCCTCCCATGCCGGCGAGCGCCATCATGCCTACCTCCAACGTCAAGGGCCCCTCACCCATCATCCTAGGCAACCTCCTCCCCCTGCTCAGGTTATATCCTAAGCACAAAGATAGATTTCTCTTAGCCAATGGTTTCATCGAAGGGTTTAAGATTCCGTACCAGGGCCCCCTGGGATGCAGGGATGCCGAAAATCTTAGGTCAGCAAGGGACTTGCCAGGCATAGTGAAGGAGAAGGTACGGAAGGAACTAGCCCTAGGCAGAGTAGCGGGTCCCTTCCCCACCCCCTTTGGAGCACTTCCTCATCTCCCCCTGGGTGTGGTCCCCAAGAAGGAGCCTGGGGCCTACCGGCTTATACACCACCTGTCCTACCCTGAGGGCGACTCCGTGAACCACTGGCTGGAAGACGGGTCATGCTCAGTCTCTTACTGCTCCCTAGACTTGGCAATAGACATGGTTAGGAGGGCAGGGAAGGGAGCCTGGCTGGCCAAGGCCGACATAGAGTCTGCCTTCCGCCTGCTCCCGGTCCACCCTGACAGCCAGCACCTCCTGGGCTTCCGCTGGCAGGGCGAAGTATTCTATGACCGTTGCATGCCCATGGGCTGTGCCGTGTCCTGTGCGTATTTTGAGGCCTTCAGCTCTTTTCTCCAGTGGGCGCTCTCCTGGGAGTACGGCACGGAAGGGGTTACTCACTACCTGGATGACTTCCTGTTCCTAGGGCCTGTGGCGACCAAGAAGTGTAGTGAGGGATTACAGTGTTTCCAAGAGCTGGCGGGGCATCTGGGGGTTCCCTTGGCACCAGGTAAAACCGAGGGTCCGGCACAGGTTCTCACGTTTTTGGGCATCGAGCTGGACACCATAAAGGGTGAATCCAGGCTCCCGGCCAAGAAGGTGGAGGATCTGCGGCAGGATATCCAGGCGCTACTGGGCAAAGACAAGGCCTCCCTGGGCGCGGTCCAGAGTCTCTTGGGAAAACTGAGGGGCATATTAGCAAGACTGGCGATAAAATTATCGCCGTTTTAGCGGCAGGAAACTGCCGCTAAAGCGGCGATAATTGGCTTGCTAATAAGCGTTATAGAATTCCAATAGAAGCCCAGGTTAGATGTGCAGGACATCTAACCTGGGCTTCTATTGGAATTCTATAACGCATATTAGCAAGCCAATTATCGCCGTTTTAGCGGCAGTTTCCTGCCGCTAAAACGGCGATAATTTTATCGCCGGTCTTGCTAATATGCCCCTGAATTTCGCAGCCAGAGTCATCCCGGCAGGGAGAGTATTTTCCAGAAGGCTGGCCAGGGCCACAGCCAAGGTTCACAAAAAACACCACCTGGTGAGGTTAGGTAGCGGACTGAAAGAGGACCTAGCAATGTGGTGTGAGTTCCTACTCACTTTCAATGGGACAGTCATATGGAGAGCCCCCTGGGCAGGCAGCCCGGAGCTCCGCCTCTTCACAGACGCTTCAGGCAGGGAGGGCTTCGGGGCCATACTGGGGGAGGACTGGTGTGCACAGAAATGGCCGAATGCATGGCGGCAGCGCAAGATCACCTCTAACATAATGGTACTGGAACTGTTCCCCATCGTGATCTCCCTGCATTTGTGGCCCAAAGCACTGGCGGACAAGAAGGTAGTTTTCTGGTCCGACAACATGGGGGTGGTACAGGCAATCAATGGCCAGACAGCGAAGTGCCCCCTGGTGCTGTGCTTATTGAGAGAACTAGTCAGGGCCGGCCTACGCTGCAACACCGAGTTCAGGGCTAGGCACATCGAAGGGGTCCAAAATGTGGCAGCTGACGCTCTCTCTCGTTTTCAGTGGCTCCGTTTCCGGGAGGCCTGGCCGCAAGCGAGAGCAGAGATGACACCCTTCCCAGCACACCTGTGGCACATCCTACACTGGAGCAGCGGTTGAGATCACTGGGGAACGCTCCCTGGCACCGGGGACCAGGAAGAAGTACAAGGCCCACCTCGAAACTTTCCTAAGCATCACAGAGACCTTGAGCACTGGCTCGCTTGAATTTGAACAGCAGGTTCAAGCGTTTGTTCTATGGGCCAAAGATCAGGGAAAGAGCCACTCCTGGGTCTGTGGCCATCTGGCGGCAGTAAGCCACGACACCAAGCTGAGGGGGGGGGTGGACCCGACCAAGTCCTTCATGATCAGGGCGGCCCTCAAGGGATGGGCCAGGGAGGAGGTCCGTGCCCCGGACCCCAGCGGTCCTATTGATTTTCCCACCCTACAAGGGATGCTGGACGTAATCCACCAGGTCACCAACACGCCGTTTGAGGCCAAGCTATTCGCGGCAGCCTTCTGCCTAGCTTTCTTTGGGGCGTTCAGGATGGGGGAACTGGTAGCCAGGTCAAAAACAGACGCCTCAGGAGTCGCGTTGGGCTCCCAAGATGTCAAGCTTACAGACAAACTAGTGCTGCGTATCAGGAGGTCCAAGACAGATCAGGCAGGGAAGGGGGCTGAGGTTGTCCTGGAACAACTAGGAGACCACAGGTACTGCCCTGTGGCAAGGTTGAGGGATTACATGTCCGTGCGCCCAGCGACTCAGGGTTACTTCCTAATTCATGCAGACTCTGGTCCCCTGACCAAATTTCAGATGGACAGGGTCATGGGCGCTTGTCTGGCCCGGACGGGCCTTGCCCGCCCCGACAAAACATATTCCAGCCATTCATTTCGAATAGGGGCAGCCACAGCGGCATTCAGGGCGGGCATGGTGCCAGCAGGCATAAAGAGTGTTGGGCGCTGGCAATCACGCTGCTACGAGCGCTACATCCGCCCCTGAAGGCCCAGAATGTAACATTACAATTGTTTGCCGTGATGTAGTAAGCGTGACAATGTGTGACTTTAGAGATAATAAACACGTTTTTGAAAATGGTGTCCGTTTTATTCACCAGGTTCCCGAGTATGGGTGATCGGCCATTCATTCGTTGCCAGGCTGGCTCAGTGGGCGGAGACGCAGGAACTGGATGCGGGGGTTTACGCAAACACAGTTGGTCTGGATGGGCTTCCCAGGAATGAGATGGAGCAGCATCACCTCCAGACTAGAGCAGAGGCTGGCCCTAGGGGGCCCTCTCCCCAGCATCCTCGTGATCCACCTGGGGGGCAACGACCTTATTCCGATGGGAAGGAGGGCTCTTCTACAATTAATGAAGTCCGACCTGGGTGAATTCAGCAAACGCTTGGGGCAATGTGAACTTTGGTGGTCAGAAATAATCTCTCGCAGGAAGTGGCACGGGGCAAGGTCCAGCGAGGCGGTGGAGCATTCTCGCAAGAGGGTCAATGGTGCCATGCGTAAGTTCACTGATCAAAGGGGCTGGGTTTCATCAGGCACGAACTGATCCAGTCCTCAGTCGAGGGCTACTTTGAGAAGGATGGGGTCCACCTGTCCCCGGTGGGGATGGACCTGTTCCTGCTTGACCTGCAGGAGGCGCTGCAGATCGCGGGTTGCAAGTGACTTTACTGCCTGTGTGTGGGGGGCTCTGGCGGCAACGGTGGCCGCCTCCAGAGCTGTGGCGGAGTTACAGGGCGATCTGGAAGCAGACTGGTACAGTAAGGGTACCTCTGCGGCAGACCGGTACAGTAAGGGTACCTCTGCACGGCACAGTAGGGGTGCCAGGGCCAAAGACCGGGAGCCTCAGGGCAGGTTCCGGGAAAACCGCGACGGCGCCCCGTTAGTCCTTCGGGCGGTTGGGGGCCTGACCAACCGGGGGTTTGCCCTGCTACGCTCCGCCCTGAAAAGGGCGTGAGTAGAACAGACCAACGTGTCACGTGATCCGGAAGAGGATCGTCTAAGGTAGCACTGACGGCGTGCCCCACAGTGCTGGCTCACCAGGCGGGCGGGGGCAGCATAGGTTGGCACAGCTGCCCCGCCCTTGGATCGCCCGTAAGATAACCCACATATTGCATACTCCTGTATGGAATAAACCTGCAGCAATATTTTCCCACTACAAAGTTGTCTTGTGTATTTATTTATTGCATGCTCAGACAAGGGGGGGAGATGTTGCCAATGATGGCACTATGTGGCTGTCCGCGGCCCCCATAGGGGGCCACCTCAGCAGGGCGGCCCTTTAGTACCATCTTGGCACCACCCACCCGCTCTAGTGTCCAGAGGGGTCTGCGATCCCTCAGCTGGGCGCCTCCGTGACGTCCTTCCTGTGCGCCGGGGAGGGTGGGAGGGCTTATATGCCTCCCCTGCCCCTCCTGGCGGTCTCTTTGCCCAGCCACGCCGTCTCCCGCCCCTCCTCTTACCCGGCGTCCTGGCTGGGGGTCAGGGTATCGTGAATGTTTAATGTTTTCCTTTTGTGTTGCAGGCGGAGTTACAGGGCGATCTGGAAGCAGACTGGTACAGTAAGGGTACCTCTGCGGCAGACCGGTACAGTAAGGGTACCTCTGCACGGCACAGTAGGGGTGCCAGGGCCAAAGACCGGGAGCCTCAGGGCAGGTTCCGGGAAAACCGCGACGGCGCCCCGTTAGTCCTTCGGGCGGTTGGGGGCCTGACCAACCGGGGGTTTGCCCTGCTACGCTCCGCCCTGAAAAGGGCGTGAGTAGAACAGACCAACGTGTCACGTGATCCGGAAGAGGATCGTCTAAGGTAGCACTGACGGCGTGCCCCACAGTGCTGGCTCACCAGGCGGGCGGGGGCAGCATAGGTTGGCACAGCTGCCCCGCCCTTGGATCGCCCGTAAGATAACCCACATATTGCATACTCCTGTATGGAATAAACCTGCAGCAATATTTTCCCACTACAAAGTTGTCTTGTGTATTTATTTATTGCATGCTCAGACAAGGGGGGGAGATGTTGCCAATGATGGCACTATGTGAAATCCTCAGCCTGGCAGAGTTCAGCTCAGCCAGCCAGGAGCATGCGCATTTAGAGCATGTCTAGCTCCTGGCTGTCTGACCTGAACAAGAAGAGCATCAGTTAGGCTGACCTTCGCTCAGCCTAACAGACATTCTTCTTCATGGGGAAAGGGTGGGGGGGTGGCCCCTCAGCCTATATGGACGGGCTGCGGCTGAAAGTTCATCTAATAGCAGCAGACCAGTGTACCCACAGAAGTGCAGGCGCAAAGCCATGTCGTAAGAGCCAAGCCTCCATATGCATGTCAAAAACAGATGTTGCCACTGCCAGCAAGGTCTCCCCTAAGATCTCTCAGTCTCCATTGTGGCATTGGAGTACTGATGCACTGTGCGACGTAGACAGAGCAGGCGCTTGTGTACTGTTCCGATAAAAACCTCTTGTTCTCTGAGACCTCACAGAGCTCTGGACCACAGAGGCTCATTGTGTTGGAGGCAATGAGAGATAGTGAAAGGAAGATTAGCTTAATGAAGTGAGTAATTAGGGCATGTCTGCTTGATGGGATGCCAAGAGCTGCCCTGTTGATCTTCTTGGCATTTACAAGTTGAAAGCAAATTGGATTCAATACAACTCTTGGCATTTCATGAGCCATGTTTGATGTGAAAAGACATTCTTTCTTTGTGTGAACATGGGCATCTGACATGGGGTAAAAGGTGACAGCCCTATCTCAGGACAACAGCGCTGGTGCCAACTGACCCAGTGTTTACTTAACATCACTGCACATGGAGGGATGTGCAGGTCTAAGCATGGACACAGGCAGTGGCAGCCCAGAGAACAGTGGCAAAGCAGACAAAAGGACTGCAGCTCAGAGACTGAGCAGTGAGCGAAAGTTAGCAAAATAACTCATTTTAGAACCCATTGCCTGATGTAAAGGCCTGTGCGCAGACCTACTGAGTATCAGACTCATGAGAGATAGATTCACTTAAGCAACGCTGCGGCCATCTTGAAAGTAAAACAAATCGACTTTCAAGATCAGCGGTCACAGCTATTGGATTTGTCAATGCAGGAAAATGTTAAACTCATTGTATTCACAGTTTTGTTGCTAGATGCATTGTCTGTTTGTGATTGAACTGTCTTGTATTATTATTTACATTTGCACCTTGAAGCTTACTCAGCCTTTTTGGCTTTACAAATAACAAAACAAGTAAATCAACAAATTAACGCAGTAAAGAGAGGAAGGATGGGAGTCGCATGGATGAAGCTGAAGATGTGAAAGCAGCAGCCCAAGGACAGAAATAGGAGGTGGGTAAAAGGACTAAATAAGCACAGACAGAAAGCAGTGTGCGGTCCTATGATAGGAAACTGTAGCGCCACAGTGGTAGGGAAGTGGCATGGTTTGAGATAGCACTCCAGCATCACCGAAGCGCGGTACTAGAAGAACACATATGGAGTGACAGTTGTAAATGAGGAGACTCTCTGTACAATACCAAGAGATTTCCTTGTATGGCCTTCCTCAATAATACCTAAATATTTCCTGACACATCATGCTTACCACTGTAGGAGTTTCTCTGTGTTAATATTATTTGTGCTTTATTAACAATGATCATGATATGGATTTGCACTCGAATTTACAGGGGTTTACATATTTAATGGTATTGCCTTTGAAACAATTTTACTAAGACCTGTTAAAATGCCTTTTCTTGGCTTATGCCAAATAGGCATCAGTTACGCCTTGACATCATGTTGTTCAAAATGGATGTCTGTCCCCTGCACTCTACTTGTTTATTATTTCTGCTGCACACAGTCAAGCAAAGCCTTGATGGTTTGTTTTTAGGTCTCGCCTAGCGATGCAGCGCAAAGCGCTGCTTGCTATGCGAGATCTATTGTTGTCGCCTTGGGTCAGAAGGGGGACAGGACATGTGCACGCGTAGGGCACGGCCTGGACAGGAGATGTGCATGCGTATGGTGCGAGCAGGAGTTGTAATAACGCCACAAGCCGTACGCGTGCACATCAACTGTCTGTGCCGAAGCTTAAGACAGGAGATGTGCACGCGTACGGCTCGCGGCGTTATCACAACTCCTGCTCGCACCATACGCGTGCACATCCCCTGTCCAGGCGCGGCACGCTTGCATGCATTATCAGCCGGTATTTAACCACCTGCAGGCTCCCGCTCAACCCCACTCACCGGCTGTTGTGGGGACTCTGCGCTGCTCCTCGGCTGGTCTCCTCGGTGGCAGGGGGGACTCGCCTCTTCACCTGGTCACTCTTTGTGGGGCATCAACACGCGGGGCTCCGTCTTGCTCACAGGAGCCCCGCCTGAAATCCTGCTCCGGCCGCATCATGCGGCATTCACGAAGGCGGGGTGGGCTCCCGCCGGACTTCCTCTACTGCTTGTTGTGGGTTTTGCGTCCAAAGGGGGACAGGAGATGTGCACGCGCCCGGACAGGCGATGTGCACTTGTACGGCTCGCGGCGTTTTCAGGACAATGCGCGCATGCGCGCTTTCACTTTCCCTCCCTCTCCCCCGTGATCTCCTCCCCGTCACAAAGTCACTGCTTGTGTGAGGCACCGACTCCCCAATGTATCCTTCAAAATACAGCCTCAAACGGGCCTCCAAGAGCAACTGAACGCATTGCATGGCTGTATATAAAGAAATGCTTTTGCAAAATGAAATAAATATAACTGCGACGATAGCTTCCATTTTGAAAGGTAGGCTGGTTAAAGTGCAGTTAATGTTCTGACTTGGTTCCTACTTTACTTGCCTTTAATAAATTACTCGGGTATACATTTTTCACTCACTATCTATAATTTGTTATCAGCAGATACGTGTATAACTTTTTATTTATTTAACATTGTTTACTTATTGTGGATTTAAAACGAACTACTTTCCCATAAAAGTTCAACTCTGGAGAAAAGACGAAAGTGCGTTCACTAAATTGGTGTATATTCATTCCTGATGATGTGCGGTCTGTTCCTGTAGTGGTGCCAAGGACACAAAGCGCCACTTCTGCCCCCCCCTACCCCCCTCCCCCGTCTGCCTGCCTTGCTGTGCAGGCCCGAAGCGCTTCTCTCTATGATGACTCAGGAGCCTCAGCAACACAACAACCCCCACTAAGGAAGGGTCACATCCGTACAGGAGCCTCCGCCAGGCTGAGACGGCAGATGTACCGGGGCAAGGCGGCGGGATGAAGCGGCTGGGAGGCGCACATTCCCAAAGTTTGAAGACCCTCCAGCAGAGCGCTGTTTCCACTTTTATCCCACACAGTCCCGCACCCACACACACATCTTCTCCTCCGAGTGACGGTCACTGTACAGGTCTCCCTCTGCCATCCTCCGGGTGGCTCAGTGCCTGACTACACGTTCTCACCTGGCCCCAGGTCCTATGCTCCCCCAGTCACTCTCAGCATTTCTGTCCCCCTCGAGTCCCAACTCTGTCACTTTTCTCCCTCATTTACCCTTTTCTGACCTGTTTTCTCTAAACTCCCCCCTTTGCTGAACTATTTCCTACTTCTGTCCCTTCTTTTCGCCCTGGCCTCCTGTCCCACAGGGTGGAAACAAGAGCCAGTGGGGAAGCAGAGCGTAGTGTTGTATTATAGTATTTGTATAAGGGCTTTAAGTGGGATGAAAAAACTGCAGGGTCTCTCAAAGGGGCGTGGCCAATGTAATTAAGGGCGTGGCTTACAAACACGTCCGCTAAGAATATGTGCTTAGCATAGTGTGCCGCCCAAATTGTATTTTGCTGTTTCTGTCATTGCATCCAGATATATGATACAACAAGTAACATCATACCTACAAGTCAGGACTATTGGCTTTGTCAATGGTTGTTAGTGGCATCTCAGCTGGCACCAGGGAGGCACTCATCTCGCCACCAGTGGCACACACTGATTGGAGTAGAGATTATATTTGCACAAACCCAGACTGTAAATACCCTTTGTTGTTAAACACTGCGGAGGCTCACGAGATAATGACGCCGCGCCTTAGCAGGCCCACGGAAAGAGCGCGGGGAGTGGCCCTCATTATCCCCCAGATTCTAATTAGCCCCATGAATAGGAGGGGGGGCGGGGGTGGAGAAGGGTGCTGGGTGACGCCGGCACCCTCATCCAGCCTCTTCGTAGGAGCGGGCAGAAAACACCTTCCAGCTCAGGGTTCACAAAGGAATCGTTGCCATGCCTCAGAGAGCCCGTGATCTTCGTCAATAATTCAGTGTCGCTAATAAAGGGCGATGATAAGTACCGATGTGACTCATGTGGAGAGGCTGGGTGCTGGAGGGATTCGAGGCAGATATGTCCATCACTTGAAGCAGCACATGTACAGAAGTCAGCTTTTGCATTAGAAAGGTATAATTCTTTTTTGACATTTCTTCAATTGTATTTGGAATTTAATTCATGTAAATCGTTTTTTCACCCAGTGTTCTTTTTATGTATTTTTAGAGTGTTTATAAGGATGGAAAGCAATGGAATATAGTAATTAACAAGGTGCGTCACAGGCAGAAGCACACACCTGCCTCCAACTGTGCAGAATTGCCCGTCACCTCACCCTGTTCTTTTATACGCATCATTTTAAGACTGAATTAGAGGAATTTTTCTCCCTTGCAAAAAAAAAAAAACCTTCAAGCACGTTAAAAGGACTTTCTAGCTCAATGAGGCATATTAGGCGTACACTGGTTCATGGTACTGTGACATTTGCACAACAGAATTTGCATTGGTTTGTGGGGTGGACACCAGGGCTTTAAGTGGAATGAAAAACCTGGGGCAATAGGTCTGGCATTTACAAGAGTTTGAGCTATTGGCATTGTAAATGACAATGCCTTTTATTTATGTGTTAATTATCAAAACAGATAAATAAAAGGCATTGCCATTTACAATGCCAATAGCTTAAACTCTCGCAAATGCGAGACCTATTGCATTGCAAATGCTTGTTGATAGACATGTTCTCAAAGAAGACTATCATATGCTCAATTATGTAACCTTCTTTCAAACTATCTTCTACCTGCTGGCTGTATTGCATTCATTCACAATAGTTTACTGTTGTTTTGTAACTAGTTTGTTCTGACATCTCTGGTGATTTCAGCCCCCTCTTGCTGAATCACTCACTATTCATGTAGTGGGATAGTACTTAAGTGGTACGGCAATATGGCGTTTATTAATTCTGTGCCTTGATCTTCCGAAATTGTATTCTATGTGCTCACACCATGATGAATTTGCAGTTTTCATTATATCCTATTAGAAGATTTCCTATATAAACCCTCAAGTGTGTGGTTGAGCCAGAGACCAGAGCCAGAGACTAGGGCTAGGCTACCTGTGAGCTGCCATGTTATAACCCTCTGGTTTAGAAACACTGGACTGGTTTGAATAATTGATGTGTGTCTCTAAATGCACTAAAGTTTTGTCAATTTTTGTTATTTATGTTACAAAGTAGTACGGTCATTCTCATGCTACAGCATGGTTAAGGTTGCACCACTATCACTAATCTGTTTATGAATTCACTGTCATCAGTTTTGTGGTTCATTTGATTAATTTGATTTGCCTTAAAGAAGAGCTTTTTTCCTCTTTATGACTTGTTAAAAATGCATTAACCGTATCCAATGAATTGTGATATGAAGACATAGGTCGAGTTTTTTGATTAACCGGTCCTTTAGTGAAATGTTTTGAATCAAAACCAACCGCCTTTGTTACAGTTGTTTGTACTTTTAGAAAGTTAGCATTTTCTTGCCTTAGCCATCAAGTGCCTGCAGCCTCTGGTCACATGACTGGGTGTAGTTGGCAGTTGGGCTTTGTGTATTCCTCCTAGACAGCCCCACACAATGGGAGATTAGGTGTGACTGGATGGGCCATCACTGGTAGGATGGGAGGGAGGAGCTGGGCCCAGCCTTACTTACACCTGAATAGGCTGTGCCCTGTCTCCACACAAAGGGCGTAATAACCCTGCATTGCCAATACAGCCAGCGTGGAGCCAGGACAGAGAGGCAGGGCATTCCATGCACTTCAAAGCCACGGTCTAGAAACTTCTTCCACCTTCTAGAACAAGGGCATCAGTGTATAAAAGAAGGACCTCAGACACCACGACTTTAGTACACTTCTGAACCTGTGGATACTCTGCCAGGAAGGACTGCTGTGCTGCTACAAGGACTTCCACTCTACTGGACTGCTACTCTAAAGAAGCTGCTGCCTCCCTGGCCTGCTGTCCTCTTGTCTAGGAAAGAAGAACTGGACCTGCAAATTCCATCTTGAATCTAGAACCCCAGAGTGACTCAAAGGGCTAGTCTGCTGGCCTCCTGATTTAAGCCTCAGGGACATATCAGGCTCCCCAAAAGCACTTGGACTCATCTTCAGCGAGTTCCTGACCCCAAGAGGTGCCCTCTCAGGTCCCGGAACTTTGGTGTGGCTCTTGGGCTCTTAAATTAAAGCTTTTGGCCTATTTGCGACTGTGAATGGGCTCATTCTCATCAGAACTGCGCTGCTCTTACCGAAGAACAATGCAAGCTGCCTAAAGCCGTCTCTTCGCCCAGCAAGCATCAATCACATGTAGAGGACCGCCAGCACAAAGTACCAGCCCGCGACACATGGCCTGCTCCTTGTTGACCACCGCCAGTGATGCTCTCCTTGCTCACGGCGACCTTGTTCCACGCGAACAGGACTCTTGGCACAAAACTTGAGAAGATAGACCTTCAGATGGACTAATCTGGGACTGTATCTGCCCCGCGCTCCATTGCGGTCGTCCTGAACTTTTGGCTTTGACCATGTCCAGCGCTTCCAGATAGCCGTGGGTGGCGCTATGTTGCTTTTTATTCTTTAAAAATTCATAACTCTGGTTCTACTGATTGGATTTTTGACGTTTTGGTATTGTTTTATTTTTTTAATTAAGGTCTATTTTTCTAACCTGGTGTGGGATCTTTGTGTGTTGTGTTTCCACAGTTTTTCTGTTTGAAGTATTGCACAAATACTTTACACCTTGCCTCTAAGTTAAGCCTGACTACTCTGTGCCAAGCTAGCAGGGGTATGAGCACAGGTTAATTTGGGGTTTGTTTGTGCCTTACCCTGATGAGGATTGTGGTTGCTGTCTGACCAGGGTGCACACCCCAGTAAACCAGTAACCCAATTTCTAACAAAATCTTTCTGAATGTTTTAATTCCGCCCTAGAACTCACTGAGTCTGTCCTTCCTTAACTGACTGTATTGTTGATATGCTGTTTGTACCTTATCTGGGAACACATTTACTCATGAAATTGAGGTTTAACACCATTGTTGATTCACACACCTGAGAGCGTGCTATTGAGGTATCTTTTGAGTTGTAAGAGTTTAGGGGTTCCCTGCACCCATACCACCATGAGCTCTAACCTCATTTTTGAAGTCGCAGATAAAAAGAATTTACATGTTATTTGAGATCTTTCTTTCTGCTAACTACATTACATGGAATACAAAATACTTGCGAGTGTCTTTCAAACCATGAACTGCTCTGCACACCCACGTTCCTAGCAGATAACTGATCATCTTTAAGTTGCTCATTGCTGTGTTCAGGTGTTAAACTGGTACTAATGAGGTGAAATCTTTACCCAGGCAATATTAACATATTATAATGACAAAAAAGTGAATAACACTGCCACAGAATATGTCACATTGTGTCACATAATTTTCCTTTTCTTACTGCTTAATGTAGTAAACCTTGCCACATAGTTTGCCCCTCCCTTGCCACAAAATTCAATTGGTCACTCTATAAACAACCACAGTCATTCAGGATTATATAAAAACAGAAGAACCTGAATGAAGAAATATCTTTACAGCGAAACCACTACAGAGAAATGTTGTTACAGAATAAACATATAGGTTGCTACAAGGAAAAAACATATTTATTTATTGTGGTGTATTGTTATTATTTGTTACGCACAAACAAATGTCAGAGACCAAGATTATGAGCACAGAATTTTCGAGACCAGTTTAAAAAGCAGAAACAAAGTAAATTGGTTAAAATACTACAAAAGTTTAGGAGAAAGATTAGCATCATTAATGACATAGGGCTGTGGATTCAGGTAAGTGAAAAATGTCGGCTAAGGGTTAGGTTTTGGGTTATAGTTAGAATTAGGCAAATGTTTGGTGTTTCTGCTCAACAAGCGTAAATTTAGGAAACAACGGATGTATTAACATTTATATGGTACATGAATTTACAGTTTAGCTACACAAATCCTTCTAAATAATAAAAATAGAGATTTCTCTGCAGTGGTTTCAGTGTCTTACCTTTCTCTGTAATAGATTTTTTCACAAATGTATTTCTAAGTAATGGCATTCATTGAAAGGTTATAGACACCAGCCATAAACTCTGTCTAAAGGCCTTACCTCTTCACAAGACGCTACTCCCACACACATGCCTGGCCTCAGTCTCTTCTGTCAACATGTTGTGTTAAAACAATTTATTGAGCGCATGTATACCAGAGGTGTGTTGGCGCTAGCTGTCCTGAGCAAGAAAAATACAACCTAGCCCTAGTTAATAAATAACCAGGTTTTAAGATCCTTCCTAAAGGCCGTTAAAGTTTGCAGGGCCATTATGCGGCCCGGTAGGCTGGTTCAGAGTTTGATGGATCCTGATATGAAACTTCTGCTACCCCAGTTCGCCTTTTGGATTCTGGGTAGCAGCATGAGATTTGCCCCTGCCAAATGCAGGGGTCTGTTTGGAGGACAATTTTCAAGGACTGACTAAGAACTGTGGGCCTGTGTTATGTAAAGCCTTATAGGTGATACATAACGACTTAAATTTGATGCAAATTCTTACCGGAAGCCAGTGCAGATCTTGAATTTCCTTAGCCACAGTTTGGAATTTGGAAATGCCTAGGAGAAGCCTAGCTGCTGCGTTCTGCACAGTCTGAAGCTTATTAAGGTGCTTTTCCTATATATTCAAGTAAAGGCCATTGGAATAGTCGAGCTTAGATAAGACTAATGTGGTAATTACTGTCTTTTTGGTATCGGCAGGATTGTAGGGCAAGATTTTGTTTTCACGATTTGAGCAGATAAAAACCAGAGAAGGTAATAGCGTTGACTTGCTGCTCGAAGTTCAGTTTTTCATCAATTATCATTCTTAAGTTTTTAGCCTCGGTCACCGGAATAGGTAGGGGGCCCAGTTCGTCCGGCCACTAGGCTGGAGACCATGTAGGGGAGATGTTTCCAAACAGAACTACCTCGGTCTTTCCTGAGTTCAGTTTTAGGCAGTGCATACTCAACCAGGAGCTGACAGCCAGCATGCAGTGATGGAATTAAGCAGCGATTTTGGTGCTATTTTTGAAGGATGACAGGACGATTTGAGTGTCGTCAGCATAGGAAGTCAGAGACAGGCCCAAACATCCAATTAGTTTGCCCAGTTCTGTAACGTATACATTAAATAGTGTAAGGCTGATAGATGAACCTTGCGGTACCCAGCATGGAAGTGTGAAGGGGGAGGATACATATAGGCCCATGGCCACTGATTGTTATCTTCCTGAAACAAAGGATGTGATTAATGTTAGAGCTTTCTCTTTAATTTCTAAGGAACTCAATCGGCTGATCAGCAGCTTGTGGTCAACAGTGTCGAATGCTGCTGACAAATCAAGAAGGAATAGCGCTGATGCTCCTCCGACATCTAGTACTGCCCTGATTTCCTCAGTGGCTTTGATCAAGGCTGTTTCTGTACTATGCCCTGACGCCAAATTGAGTCTCATCAAGAAGATGATTATCTTGAAGATAGTTGACTAGCTGACTGTTCATCACTTTCTCCACTACCTTAGCAGGAAGTGGGAGACGCGAGATTGGTCGGTAGCTGTTGGGTTCTGCTGGTTCTAGGTTGTGTTTCTTTAGCAGAGGTAATACAGAGGCCTTTTTTCCATATGGAAGGGAAAACTCCGGTGTTAAACATGGAATTAAAGATGGATGAGAGACTGATGTCTATGATTTCAGGGAAATTGAGTGCTAATGTGTCACAGAAGGCTTGGGAGTGCTTACTCACTGCATTGCTGGAGAGTGTGGTAAGTTTAGTTATCACCTGAAAGAGCTCTTAGGTGGAGTTTTTGACTCCATCTATTAGCTGAGTATAGTAATTGCTCTTTTCCTTAATTAGGAGGTTTTTTATATTTGGATAAGATGGTCTTGTAAAGGGATAGCTCCCTCTCATTATATTGTGCCCAACAGCGTCTTTCCTGTCTTCTACAGTTTTGTTTTTCAAGTCTGAGAGCCTCCGAAAACCAAGGGGCTGATGGGATTTTCCTATTGTTGGAGGCTTTTTTATAAGGATGAGAGGCTTGTTCAGTATCCTCAGGCAGGTTAGGTTAAGATTGCATCAGGTGCTGGCTAAGCAGGTTGTTATCTATGTTCTTCCAGGCACGAGATTGAGAGCGGTGATAATTCCCTAAGCTCAGATGGTGAGGCTGTGGCACATCAAGTTCTATTATAATGCTACGTGCGTTCTTGCACGTATCTGGATGTGGGTGTTTTGAGTACCTTATCGTTGTTGCACACAAACAAATAGTTTAAGTACCCCAGAGGTGTCATCTCATGAAGTATTAAATGTGACTCCCACCAAGTTAACAAAATCTGGTCCCTCCCCGTCTTCTTTCCAGAAGGACAGACATTACGTCCACTGTCTCTGGTGCCACCACAAAGAGGCCCCTTTTGGTTACCAACTTAATCAATGCAGCAGGTGCATCGGGGCAGAGCAGGCAGAAGAACCACCAAGAGGGAGACCAGCAGCTCAAGGTTTCATCGTCCAAGGATCTCCTCTATCGTCATGACTGAAGCTAAGTGATCAAGGCTTCCCCTGATCACACCTGATCGTGCTCCAGGTGCTCTTCAGTGCACCCCTGGAAGAGCAGCTGCTTACAAGGTGGAGACAAGGAGGGTTCTCAGGGTGGTGGCTATCTGAAGCACTGCGCTCTGCATTGAGTGCCACATCTTGTCCATGGTTGGGCTCTAGGAGCCTTGGCATGGGTTGGCATCACGTAGATGGAGGCGTGCTCTCTCTCCAGCTCATCCACTGTGGTGGAAGGATAGGTGGTCAGAAATGGGAGCGGAGACAAATCCTGCCAGACCTGAGCCGCTGCCTCTCGTTCGACAAACATGGCGCCTGCTGGGAGCCTGTGTTACGTATGAGCTGGGGAAATACAGCAGTTTGGCACCAGTGCTAACTGCTCCAAGAGCAATGGGAACCTGCACTAGGGCCATTTAAGGGATGGGAGACCACCAGGTCTGAGGGCATCAGTGCAGATTCATGGTGGGCGCACCTTGCACATACTCTGCAAGGGAACAGGCCTTTGGTTCAGTCCGGTTAGGTTCAGTAAGGCGTGGTAGTGCAGCGTTTATTGTAGCAGGATTTAAACCGCTGTGCAAGGTTCCTGTGGCAGTAAAGATATAGGCATGGAAATGTGCATAACTGAAACAACGTGTGAGCTGGAATGGTAATTTACTAGCATTATAGTTTACATGGGGACTGTAGAAATTGGATTAGCAATTGGCATATCAATCTGTGCTTAACTGGGGCGTTGTGAAGGGTGTAATGGCAACGCATGCTGTACGTTTCACATTTTGCAAAGCTATGCTGCTGATGTCGAAAGGGCGTGACTGCAGTATTTGTAACCTGAGGAATAACCCTGCTGTCTGAGCTTGCCAGTCTTTAACATCACTGCAATCTGCAGTTTTCGTGCGCCCTGGTCAGCAATTAAAACATAAGCAGCCACACATAACTGTGGAGCATTGCTGCTGGCAATCTGAGCATCTCTGGTAAACCTGAGCACACCGCTGGCACAGTGAGCAAGCCAGACACACCATCAGTGACTATGGCACATTCTCTAGCCCTGACCAATCTGAGAGGCACCCCTGGACAGGCTGGCAGGTTGATGAACACCCCCCTGGAAGCTTGACATGATGATCACCTTAATACTAACAGTGCAGTGGAATATCTGTGCATCTCCGTTATGTTATTGGCACCCCTTGGAGTTCTGGGGTAACAGTTATATAATTGGAAGTGCCTTTGCGTGTCATAACACCAGCCTGCCAAATACTAGCACGTTCATTTTGATGAGTACATAACAAATAGTTGAGCAATCATGTATACACTGTGCCAGAAAGGGGCGGATTCTCCTGTGACATGAATATTTTATCTGCTGCCCATGCAGTGCTTCCACCTGGCGTATAGTTTTCTGAAAGGAACAAACAGGTATGATTTGCTAAAGAGGAGACATGCTCTTCCATCAAACTGTGCCAATCCTGCAGAAGTGCACTGTTTCCACTTCAAAAAACTCTGTAAAAGCCTATAACAAACGCATTTGGAAAACTGTGGTGTGAAATACACAATTTAGCCCCATGTTTTCTTCCTGGCGGAAGAACCTAATCAATTTTTTTTTTTTAAATGATATTTTTATTGAGAGTTCAATTCATAATTTAACATACATATACAAAATAAAGTGCTTAGGTGCTCAATTCCAATTTTGGTTGACATCTTGCCACAAACATAGTCCGTTCTTAAATCGGATCAGTATCAAACAACATTGATTAAAAATACATAAAACCAAAAACGGCAAAAGAGAGTCACAATTTGCACAATTTCTTTTTAGCAATTCTTTTTAACCAAATCACAGACTAATTTCCTATGGAATTCCAGCGTTTCTCAAATTTCGTAAGAGACCCTAATCTTAAAGCGTAGCATCTCTCCAGCTCTTTGACTTTATGAAGTTTAGCTCTCCAGGCTTGGAAGGTGGGTACAGTATTACTGCGCCAATTTTGTAGAATTAATGATCTTGCCACCAGGGCTGATATAAATAAACACTCCTCTTGCATTCTGTCCATCAATATATTTGGAGAGTATCCCAAAACTGCAATATAGTTATCGATAGTTAAAACTTGTCCTAAAGACGTTCTGAGATATTTCTCAATTTCTTCCCATAGATGCTTGATCTTTGGGCAATCCCAGACAATATGAGGCCAGGTGCCTCCTCCCTCCCTTAAACAGCGAAAACACCTATCCTCAATGTGAGGGTATAAATTATAAAGAAACGAAGGGGTCCTATATATTAACCATTTTGTGTAGAATTGCATTCTCCTAAAATTGGCGCCTCTAATTGTTGTTACACTAAGTTAGTTCATTCTATTCCAAACTGCTTTAGAGATCTGGAGGCCTTCTTTTTTCTGCCATTTATCTCGAGCTTTTTCATAGACAACGGCGGATTTATTATCATTAAAGATTTTCACCCAAGTGCTTACTGACCGCTTGTCCGTTGCTTCTTGTAGTGCTTCGCTTAGTTCTAAACTTACTCTTAGCACTCTAGAGTCGATACTATCTAAAAAATGCTTGATTTGCATAAATGACCACTTAAGCATATCCCTGGAATGAAGCAGCCCATTCTCTATCTCTGGCCACTTTTCTGTACCCATTCTCCTCCCATTTCTTTAATACACTGGTTTGCAGCAGCCTGCCCTCCCCGGTGTAAAGGTCGGCCAATCTTGTAGAGCCATTTATCTGAGGGATACCATAAAATTTTAACAATTGGGGTTTTTGTTTTATTGGAGAACCTTATACCGCACTTTCTTTGGGTTCTTGGCTATCCTCATTGGGTCTATGAATTTTTGCTCATCTAATATTTTTTCCATAAAGAAATTACCCATATTTGGAGAGTTAAGCTGGATATAAAATCTGTGATTATTATGTGCAAAATTTGAGTGGTAATATTCCCTTATGTTTGGAAGGGACAACCCTCCCTCCTCAGTCGGGTAGTTTAAAGTGGTTAGCGCTAGTGTTGGTACCTTGTTGGCCCATAGGAAGGATGTAAACAAACTATCTAACTCTCTAAAAAAAGATGTTTGTAATGCACATGGGGCTGCTGCAAATAAAAAATTAAATAGTGGTAGGATTGTCATCCGTAGAAGTGCAACCCGGCCTAATATTGATATTGGGAGATGATTCCATTTTACAAGTAAACGTTTAACTTTTTGCACCTGGGAATGTAGTTTAAACTATATAGCTCCTCTACTCTTTCCGACACATGTATCCCCAGGTATCTCTTAGGCCAGGAGTTATATACTAGTCTAAAGCTTAGTACTAGAGTGTTAACCGAGCAGTTACATAGCAGAGTTTCTGTCTTGGTCCTATTTATTTTATATCCACCTAACGCCTGAAATTCTGAGAAAATCCCCAATATTTCCTCCTGGATATTCTCCATGGGTTTTAGAAATAAAACAATGTTATCGGTATACAGTTTTAAATTGGACATGCCCTGTAAAGGTACAGTATGCAGTCCTTTTTGCCTAATGGCTATTGCCAGGGGTTTTATAAATAGGGCAAATAAAATTGGGGATAGGGGGCACCCTTGCCTTGTGCCCCTACTTATTCTGCAGGTACCCTCATTTCTAGAATTGATTGTTATTTGTGCATGAGAGCCCTTATATAAACTTCTTACTATTTGTATAAATCTTTCTGGAAAGCCAAATCTAGCAAGGATTAAAAAAGACAGTCCCAGGACACCAAGTCAAAAGCTTTCTCAGCATCTAAAAACCACACCTGTGCCTCTATGTTGTTCTTATTAAATTAATCCAATGCTTCTATTAAAAATTTCGTATTAGCTGAGAGTTGTCTCCCTGCTAAGAAGCCACATTGATCCATATGGATCAATGATCCCACAATTTTATTGAGCCTGTTGGTAAGAAGCTTTGTAAAAATCTTATAATCAACGTTAAGAAGACTTATTGGTCTATAGGAGTTGATGTTTTCCCTGTTTTTATCCTTCTTTAAAATGCTAACTACCACCGCTGTGTGGAAGAAGGCCGAAGGTATACCCCCTTTTAGTATGTAATTAGCAAGTTTAAGGAGTTGTGCATTCAAAATTGGGGCTTTTGTATAGTTCTACTGGCAATTCATCCTCCCCAGTCGCTTTACAGTTAGCCATTGAACTTATTGCTGTTTCTATTTCTTCAATAGTGAATTCTGCCGTTATTGTTCCTCTATGCTCACTGCTCAAGGATGGAATTGGTAGTTTGTCTAGAAAGCACAGTGTTTGTTGGTCTGTCTGGTAAATTTTCTTATAGTGTCTAAGAAAGGCCCCCCCAATGTCTGAGGACCTAGTTAATTGTGCTTTGGATTCCTCGTCTCTCAGAGATTCAATTCTATGTTGGACCTGTTTCTTTTTTGCCTGCCACGCAAGTAATCTCCCTGTGTATTCGCTCTCTTCATATGCCTTTTGGAGGTATGCTATGTTCGCCGTGTCACCTAGATGATAATAATATTCCTGCATTCCTAATTTCACTTGTAACAGCTCTTGTTTTGTTGCTGGGTTTCTATCTTTATTATACCCTCTGTTTGCTTGTGCAAGCCTTAACTCGATCTCTAGTCTTTTTTCCTTTTTGGCCCTTTGTTGGGGGATTTCTTTAGATGTAATTATCCCTCGTAGTGTAGACTTAAAGGCGTTCCACACTATGCTTATCGAGGCGGTGTCTATATTATTAATAAAAAAGCTACTTATTTAGTTTGCTACCTCTGTGCACCAGTCCTCTCTTTCTAAGTTAATTTTATTGAAATACCACATCCTAGGCATTTTTTCTGGCCCGGCCCCGGCTATTACCCTTTTAACTAATGCGTGGTCTGAAAAGGTGATGAAGCAAGGTTTCATAAATGAAACTTGCTTGTACGCAATCCTCCTCATAGTATTAATTTATTAAAATTGTATTGTTAATACTAACCTTTGCATACACTACACAAAGGGGAGAGACGCTTGCATATGTGTTTTACTAACGAATAACGCAAGTCTGTAATCTAAAATGGCCGCTAAAGCGTGGGAAACTATCTGCGCATGTCGCAACCTGATCACATGGTGTGACGTCTTTCTTTGCTTAGTGGGAAACTTTTGCTTCTGCGCAGTGTGCATTAAATGGCTGCTTGATGTTTTCACATGCTTTAGCTTGCTCTTATGTCATTATTAAATTGTCGTTTCCTAACGCTACTAATGCGGGATAGTATATATATTTAAATGGGAATAGAATAGAAATAGTGGGTATACAGTGAAACATTTTATTTGTGATTTTAATATTTTCTTCTTGCACTTTTATTAGTTCGTAAACTTGGGCCTGGGTTGGTGACTTGTAACTCGAGAGACGATGGTTCTGCGCATGTATCCTGTGTGCCTGCCAAGTGAAGTCAACTTGGACGTCTACCAAGGCCATGACCCATTGGCCGAAGATGCTGTACTTTATGTTTCCGGTGGACAAAATGATACTTTTCCCCTGTAAATTGTATAACATTTGTCGTGAGACGGGTGGGAAATAAAGCAAATGTATTAATTTGAAGGGGTGGGAACGTAAAGGACAATAGGCTTTACAATTTAGGACAAATCAATATGGTGCGACAATCCACCCCCTGTCCCTGTCCAATCAGAAGTAGTGGTCCCATATTTTAGCAACATTAAGGGGAGGTACATGGGCGTAGAAGGGTATAATAGAATATAGCATTAGTTAATTAGTTAGAGCAGGCATTCACGAAGAACAGACGTCCATGCTGCCAGAGCACTCCTAGCTCCAGACTGCCAAGCTGATCGGTTGCTGATTGAAGTCCTGTCTAGAAGAGGTCCTGAGGAGGGGGCGGCGGAGTCCATTAGAAGGAAGGCACGGGAGAATCGAGAGAAGCCGAGTATCAGAGAGGGGAACGACGCAGGCGTCGTTGTAGAGAGGTCACCGGTCCTGTCCTGATCCTGGAGGAGGTCTTTGCTCTTCATCCTTCCTGGGTCCTATCTTTTCAACTCCTTGGCTAAGGGGTTTGGTTCTCACACTTAGGTAAATATAATGCAACCTTTAGTTGCGCTGCTATCTCTATCTTCTTCTCTTCTTTAAACACCGTCATTGATTAGCAATAATCATTTCTATGCTTAATCCTGGGTATTTCGATTAAGTACCATGTGGCTTTGTATTTTACTCTGCTAAATCTTTAGATAAACATTTTAAAACTTTCTGACTCAGTGGTTATTTCAGGATTATGTACTATAATGAATGTCACTCATTTTAAATTTCCCAATTAGCAAAGGATTCATCGGTAAGTCATTACTCTTCAATCAGAAGGTAATTGGTAGCAGGGATTTTTGATAAGAGTAACAACTGATAAACCCAGCATAAGTATTAGCGTAGTGTGAATGTATGGGCCCAAGTGAGTATATGGTGTATGAATGCTGTTTGCTAATATCGCGCTGGATCAGTTTTCTGGTAAGCAGAGGACGGTTATGGTTACTCTTTGTTAATTGGGTAATGAGAATTTTTTGGGGTATTTTTATGAACTAACATCCGCTTAAATTTTTGAGTTTTGTTTTATGTTGTCCAGAATACCCCGGGGTAAAAAGAATAGCGGGTGGCAAGTGGAAGCCATACTGCAGTGAGGTTATCTGTCAGGCAGAATTAGTACTGAGAAGTTAAGCAGGACTTTCAGTACTCGTTAGGGATTCTATGCGTGTGAGTAATAGCAAAAAGGATACGCTGATGAAAATGTGATGTTATATCACCTAGTAAGGGTAACATTGGAGAAGTAACAGGTATTTCTGGAGCTTGTGTGAAGAGTAAGCGGAAGGGTTTTACTCGAAGTGTATGTTTTAGTAAACGGAAAGGTTTTACTAAAGTGTGGAAGAAACTATTTTTTCGAATTTAGAAGAAACTGGCACGATAGCGAATGTTTTATGTTGTTACTGAAATTAATTAAGATTTATAGAGAAAATAAAGTTTGCGTAAGATTTTGTAAAGGGAGGGTCAGCTGCCGGAGAGGGAGCTGACGTCACAAAAACGCTGCGCTGAGATTGGTTGAATCAGCGGGTGTGGAAAAACCCTTGTAAAAGAGGGGTTAGTAGTCAGGAGTAGTACTGACGTCACAGGTGCCGCGCTGGGATTGGTTAAACCAGCAAGGACAGAAAAGAGCAGATTGTAAAGGAGGGGTTGACAGAGAAACGTCACCAAAAGGCCGCGCAAGGATTGGTTCGGAAATAAAAGGTAGCAGACAATTGATTGGTCGAGAATTTAGAAGCAAAATTATTAGTGGATAAAGATTGCATGTTAAAACGCGATCCGACTTTAACAGGAACTCGTCCGGATAGGAGATTCCTAGGGTTTGCAGAATATAATTTTGTACACCGAAGATTAGATAGAATGTACGGAGAAAGGAGAAAAATTTCATTTTTACAAAAGATTAAGAATTATTTTAAAAGGGACAAACCAATCAAAACTAGAGAAGGAATTATTATTCCACCAGCTAAAACGCCCGCTTCATTTATGATGATGGAAAGAGGTTATCATACTTGTGTATGGATGGAGAATTGGATAGAATACACCAAAAATGATGGAGTATTAGCATTTCCCGAGAATGGTACCTTTAATGGAAGAATTCTTCAAAACTTGAGATTGAGGATGAATGACTTAGAACCCAGACCTAGATTAACCCAATACGAAGCTCTAGAAGAATGGGAAACCGAGGCATTTGAGCGTGATCGACCTCGGAGTAATAGGAGTTATCCAGGATTTTTTCCCAGATATCAACGTGAGTCTAGGGATGGTCAGATGAAACAATGGAGAAGGGCAATGATTACAGAAGGATTATATCCATTGTTCTCAGCAGAGGAAAAATTAGGAAATAAGTGCACAGAAAAGACAAAACATTTAATGAGAAATGAGGAGTCTGAAGACGAATTTATGGAGGAAATGTTAAGGAATCCCCCACCATATCAGGAAGGGACAAGTGGATGCACCCCAAGTGCACCACCAAAAACTCCATTAGTGCCACAGGTAATGCATGAATTCACCACGAGTAGAATACTTCATGACAAAGAAAAAGAAGCCCTAGAAAAGACCAGAACAGAATTAATACAGAAAATAACCCAGATAAAAGTACATCCTGATTCGTTGACCATACCAGTAACAATTGGTCCAGTAGTTCCATTATATGGTACTCAGGGAAGCTGTCCTCCACCGATACTTACACCTACTGCTGTGAATAATCCCAAACCTGAAGCTCCAGTTATAATTGAGGATCAATTTAGTGACTGTGAATCCACAATATCACTCATGGACTTACCTATTCGAGGTTCTGTAAATAGAACTCCCAGAAAAGAGGTACCTGGAGGTTCAAAAGATGTAAGTTTGGTGACTTCATCAGGAACAAAAAGTGCTACCATAGTAACACCTGAAGATCTGGAAAGATGGGTGCAAGGGTCAGTTAAACAGTGTACGCCTCCGAAAATAATGGACATTCATAAATTGAAAGTCGAATTAGAAGAAATAATAGCAGGAAATGTAGGACTAGAACGCTTAAATACCTATGATGAAGAAGAATTATTATTCCTGTGCAGGAGTATCACAAGAAATGTAAAGACATTCCATGAAAAATTGTCCAATTTAGCACTACAGATGGGCATAGAAATAGGGAGATCAAAGGTATTACAGAAACCCTATAGAGCAGAATTTGCAGACAAAGATTTAGAAAATATGAATGCCTCTGGAAGAAGATTACAAATAAGAGAATTAATGTTAGTTTTGCAAAAATGGGGAGACCTAGATAAATGGAAAACTAGGTGGGCCAAGAAAAAGGAAGAAGCACAAACAAGTAGAACAACATCAGAATATGTGATGAAGGAATCAGGGAAAACAGACCAAATGTATCCAATGCGAGAAGTTGCGGGAGGAGGATATGTACATGTCCCATGGAGCAGACAAGATATTTTATCATTTACGAATGATTTTCCAAAGTTCAGAGAAAAACCTATTGAATGGTACAAGCAGATTGACAGGTTTGTGAAGGTGTCGAAGGTATTGTTGAAGGATTTGGATGGTTTGTTTGACATAGTGGTACCTGCCGATTTATGGACAGATTGCAAAATCACAGTGGATTGGCCAAGTGATGAATATCCTAGAGATCCGAAAACAGGTGCCCCGTCAAATGATGTAATGAAAAAGTATCACCAAGTGATAACTTACCTGAAAGGGAAAATACCACCGAAAGAAACAGATTGGGTAAAAATAGATCGAACTACCCAAGAAGCTAATGAATCAGTACATTCCTACTATGAGCGTCTATTGCAGGGATTTAAACAGTATATTGGATTTGAGGATATTGGAGACAAGAACATGAGTCAGTTCGTGTATCGGTTTGTTTACAGTTTGAAGCCAGAGATTTGTCAGATGATTAAACAACACATGCTGTGTTGGCAGGGAAAGCCCATAGATGAGATTTTGAAGTATGCAAAATATTGTGGAGACGATATTGAGGATAGACACAAGAAATTGCAGGAAACAGTAATGTGGGCTCAGGTGAAAATGGCTGAGAAGCAGGGAATCAATTTGGAAAATCCAAGTGAAAATCCAGGAAAAGATTCTGGAACCAATGGTGATACTGGGAATGGTGGAAAATTTAGAGGACAAATGAGTAGAGAAGAAGCTAAAAAGAAATTTCCTTGTCATGGATGCGGAAAATTGGGGCATTGGAAGGATGAATGTAAAAAGATTCGGAATAATAATGGCCCAAATCAAAATTTAAATCCACAGACGCAGAATGACTCACAGCAGGGTGCAAATCCTCAGAGTCAGTTGCCACCTGCTCCTATTCAGGGTAATGTAAGCAGAGCAAAGCATGGTACCGACATCGGATATCAGGGAGGAAGTGGTAAGAATGATTATATGACATCACAATTTCTTTTGCAGGACGATTTCTGTCAATTCAGTCCATGACGGTGCCTAGGAGAGGGGAAGAAGGAGTGCATACTTGGCGCAGCCAGAAGTGTACCTAAAATATGCAAAGTGTTTTGTACATAGCCTCATCTTTTGGAATGCATTCCATCCAGGCGGAAGCCATATCAACTTGATAAGAGGGCTGTGCTAGCCAAAAGTGCGTCCTGAGTATATAAAGTGACTCGTGCTCTTAAAAGCAGGTACTATAGTCATATAGTCCTCCAATCTAAAGAGAGATTGTTACACACGTACCTCGCGTCTCGATATGATTAAAATCCCTCCAATTAGATACCTTAGCAGCTAAGATTCTAAAGTGCATCCAAAGTGCATAAAGTGACTTGTGCTGTGCAAACCGATGCTGTAGACAAAAGCATCCAATTAGATACAATACATAAAGTACATAAAGTGACTAATGCTATCTGAAACAATACTGTAAACACAGATTTAAACATGTACCCCCGGGCTTTCCTAGCAGGCGCTGTACACAGGCAAGGCGTCTTATTTTGCTTGCTTTTCATCCATTTGCCTACTATATCAGCTAGGATATAACCCATATGAGAAAACTAAAGTGCATATACATTTCTAAAAGTGACATAGCCCTCCTTGTGTGCCTACCCTCTGTTTTATATGTCAACTCAAAATTGGGCCTATGCGTCCTGGAATGATCCATCCCACATGATTTTTGAGCACTTATAAATGAACTCTCTTTTTTGTGATTGCTTCCCCCCCTCCACCTTCCCCTCTGCCCCCTTCCCCTGAAAGAAGGAATTGCCCACCATTCCCTCTTCCCCCTCCTTTTTGCTGAATGCCATTTCGTTGCATCCTTTTGCGCCCTTTGACTCGCCCCCTACCCACCCCCTGCACGGTGTTAATTAAGCAAATTTTTGCCAGTCGAGCTGGTGGCTGAGCTATTAAATTAATTTGACTGTCTTAGTTTTTGCCCCCTTCAGGGTAGGAGCTGAACCTCCACTCCGTCCGTCAATTTTGATAGAAGTGATTGAGCTTCCTGGACATCTATGAAGACGTAAAATTTCCCTTTAGCTAATACTTTCATTGATTGCTGAACTATCGAAGCCTGAGCTCCCCTCCCCTTGAACAAGTCAATCATCTTGACAAAGTCTTTCCGTCTACGTGCTGAAGCTGCAGACATGTCGGAGAATATTTTGAACTGAGGCATTTCTGTAGTGGAGAAGGATCTCTTTGCTATAGCAGTGCTTAATATTTTTTCCTTGACTCTAAAGCCTGCGAAGTTGAGTAGTATTGTCCGTGGAAGTTTAGCATTCGATTGTCTTTGTGCTGGGACTCTTTGGGCTCTGGTGATCGTAAGGTCCCCTTGTAGCTCCGGCATTGCTTTCCTCAGCAGTGAATCGGCCCATTTAGCCACCTCCGTGCCTTCACATCCTTCCGGATTTCCGCTAGGCAAAGGTTTGAACGCCTATTATAATTTTCTAAATCCTGGAGCTTTAGTTCCATCTGGCTTTTACTTCTATTCAGAACTAGCACATCTTGCTGTATGGCAGACAATTTGTCCTCTAGGTCAGAGATGCGGCTCTCTGCCTCCTCTAGTCTCTTCGGTGCGCTGGACATGTTCTCTTCCAACTTAGTCAGTCTTTCGTGTAACTGGGCAATCTCTGATGCCTGGGACTTTTTTAAATGCCTGATTTCATTCAATATAGTTAAAAGCATATTTTGAATTGAAGTTTCTCCACTCTCCCCCCCCCCCCCTGAGTTTTTTCCACAAGCGCCATCGGGTTTGCGGTGCTTTCTTCGTTTTCTTCGTTTTCACTGGCTATATCCCATGAGACCCAATCTAACCGCTGAGTAGCTTGGGAGGTGGGTGCACCTGTAGAGATGTTTTGAGAGAGATCGATCTTTTCTTGCAAGTATGTTGATCTGGCTTTCTCCCCTGCGTCAACGTGAACGGGGTCTTTGGTTTTGGTTATAGTCTGGTTCTTTTGGTGCTTGTGGAAGAGAGGGTATTGCTTAGGGCAAAGCGGGCCTTCATCATTAGTGTTCTGCGCCTCCCTGCTCGTGTCTTCATCCATACCTTTCCTTGACTCAGGTCGTAGGTCTGGTGGATGATTGCGAGCACCTTCCTCGATTTCCAAATCTGACATGCTCTCAGCATCTGAGGGGCATCTGGCTCAGCTTGCTCAGTCTGCTTTTCCTTTTCAGCTAGTGCTTTGGCTTTTAACTCCATCCTCTGCTGCACGTTTCTGTGGCCTCTTCATACCCCTCTAGGAGCAGGGAAGGGGTAGACTGGTCTGGCATCTCAAAGTTTTCCTTTTTTGCTACTTTGGACTGCTTTGTGCGCATTCTCTCGCTCCCTCCTTGTAGTGGAGGGAGAGGCAGAACGAAGCCTCAGTGGATACGCCCCAGTATTTTCTGCCCTAGCCCTGGGGGCCTCGTGACTACGTAGCAGACCTCCTCCTCCTCCTTCCCAGTTCTAATTGCAGTAGAAATATAAGACAGAAGAAGGGCTCAGACAGGGCTCAAGCCAGTGATGCCATACATCTCAGGGCCACAGGGAGCGCGGGGTGCTCTCCCATATCTTGCCGCAATAAGGTTGGTCTCTCTATATCTGCAGGTGTACAGTACTTAGAAATGCAGCAACCTCAGGGTCCAGCTGTAACGGAGCTCAATTCACCAGACCAGGATCTTCTTCCTCCTGTATTATATGGCAGGGGCCTCCAGGAGCTACAGGGGGGGCGTGTGAGACCTGCTGTATTGCCGGGGGGCTGTTTGCCACAGTTGTTGCCAAGCTTTCCAAGCTTAATTTCCCCCCCACCGCCACCTGGCTTACTTGCTTATAGTTGATGTTAGCTATTTCCCTACAGCTTCCTTTCAGCTTGTCGAGACCTCCCGAGCGCCGTCCTTGCGCTCGCTGTGCAATGCCAGCGCTTGTATCCAGTACCTTTCCCCAGCCTGCGGCGCTTCATAGGGGGATGGTCAGCCGTAGATAGCCGCCGCTATCGCTCTCGCCCGTATCTCACTGCAGCCTGTGATTTTCATGGGGGGGGCGTCGTCACCGTCACCACTGCCGTTGTCCCATAGTGAAAAAAAAAAAGAGAGTTGCAGCGTGTCTCAGCTCGGCGTAGGAACTCCCATGTCTGGCCGGCTTCTCGGCATTGCTGGGCCCCGGAGGAAGCAGAGTCGCAGACTAGTCTTCCCCCGGGGTCTTTCGCGCAGGGGAGGACCAGGCAGGGTCAGGGGGTGGAGTTAGGGGGTGGGTATAAGAGCGCGGGGGAGGAAGGCAACTTCCTCTTCCTGCGCTCGGCACTATCGGGAGGGAAGTTTCAAAGGGAGAGTGATAGTGTAGGCCGAGGTGTGCTCCAGGGGTAGCGGATGGTGTCGGGAGGCGCAGGGTGAGCGGGAGCCACTGGTCGGTGGTTACAGGGTCCCTGGTGGTGAGGTCGGGACGCTGCGGCGATGTCGGCGGACGAGGTAAGGGAGGCTTTGCGGGTCCTGGGGCGCGTCGGACGGGAGGATCTCCTCCGGCCCGGTGTGTTGGGTGAGGCGTGGGTGGGATTCTCGAGAGCCCCGAGGGCGGCGTCAGCGGGGGTGGCGGCGGCAATACTGGCCTGTCAGGAGGAACCTCCGCTGCAGGTGGGGGGCGCGGCCGGGAGGGGGCGGGGCGGACTAAAAAAGGAGTCGGTGCGCGGGGGCCGGAGGAAGAGCCTGCCTCCGCGTCTATCGTACCCGCAACTAGACTTTGTGCCCCAAGGGCCGGCGGGACCCGCGGTGGGGTTGGGCCCCACCGGGGGGCTGCTTTATGCATCGGCTTGCCCGCGAGGGGAGGAGGGAGGGGGGAGGTGGGTGAGGGGCCCCGGCCAGTGCAACAAGCATGGGGGGAGGCGTCAGAGCGAGTGGTGGTGGGAGGGGGAGGGGGACGGGGGCCTTGCGCCCGTTATTGGAGCCTGGGTTGGTCGCAGGGGGTGTGGAGGCAGGCACGGGGCAATGGGTGGACGCTCCCATTGACCTCTCGGCAGGGGCCAGGGTGGGCTCGCTGGTTCCGGAGGGTGTAAAGGGGGCGCAAGGGCTTACTGCCCGGGTGGCAGGGGGCATTGCGGTGGGGGCCCAGGGGACGGCCCCTCAGACTGCACTTTGGCAGCCGGGAGGGGGGTTTCAGGGCTACTGCCCACCCCCATCCCCTCCCCCGCTGGGAGTCACTGGCCTGGGAGGACAGGATCAGGGAGCAGCGCCTCTTGGTGCAGCTGAATGAGGCGAGATGGGCAGAGCAGCAGGCACCGAGGGTAGGAGCGGCTTGGAACGCTGAGGGGCCCCCGACCCCCACCTCGGAGGAGGAGAGGTGGGCGGAGCAAGAGGAGTTGGACAGGGTTGGGCCGGGGGGGGTAGGTGGCGTCAGGGGGCCTGCGGGCCCGGTAGGGATGGCCAGGACGGCTTTGAGGCCCGATGGTGCCGGGGCCCACCCAGGTTGGAGCGACCTGGGGGGTAGGGGGGGATCCAAGCCGGTGGCTGTCGGCAGAGTGCGGGGTGGCCCGGCGGGGTGCAAGACGGCCCCTGGACGCCGGCCTGAAGCAGTAGGGCGGTCTGCGGCGGCCGTCCCTCCAACGCGGGAGCGGGCAACAGCGGCGTGTATGTCAGGGGGCCGGGGAGTGGGTGCTGGTAAAAGTAAGGGTGTGAAACGTGCGGTGAGAGAGGTGTTGTGGGCACCTGTGGAAGTGGAGCCGGAAGTGGAGTTGGATTATGCTGAGGAGAGTGATGAGCTTGAGGAGGGGGAGGTGCGGGATGACGACGACAGGACGGGGGGGGTGCAGAGTAACAGCGGTTTTGGTGTTTTACAGGCCCAGAAGACGACGAAGGGCAAGGCAAAGGCGGAGACACCCAAGGCTTCCACCTCCAGAGGACGGCCCAGAGAGATGCACTCATCGCTGTCAGGTGAGGGCTCTTGGTGGTCGGCTTGGGATGGTGGGCCACAAGGGGGTAGGAAGAAGGCTTGTAGGTCGGTGGGGGTGGGGGAGGGGTCGGTGCGGGTGACCGGAGAGTTGCCAGGGGACAAGCCGTCACGGGTGGTCAAGCAGGTGGGAGGTAAGTTGGTAGCTACGGCGGGGGTTCAGACTGACAAGGTGGACGGGAAAGACGAAAAAGGGGACAAGTCGGAGGACAAACACCAGAAAAAGCTCCCCTACATGGGGCTGGCTATGCCCTTGGGGTCTCATCTGTCTGACAAGATTAGGAGTAGGATATGGAAACACGAGTATGTGGACGTGTGTAAATTGCTGCACAGGGAGGTGCAGGCGAAGGAGGGTTCCAAAGAAGAGGAGTGGGAATTGACTAGACGGCCTAGGGTTCCTGTGACGATGGAAAATTGGACCTCGGCGTTTCTCATTTATGCCAGTATTTACTGCGTGAAGCACCAGGAAAGGGCCATAGCGCTAATGAAGTACATGGACATCATCAGGAAGGCCCAAATGCAGTTCGGGGGGTTCGCCTGGCTTAGTTACGATGAGGAGTTCAGGGTCAGCGCCAACCCGGACAAGCATTGGGGGGAGGTGGATCAGGAATTATGGATGCAGTGGATGGCGTCCACGCATTCATCGGCATCCACCCACACGGCCAGCGGTTTGCCGGTTACTTACCGGTCTTTTCCGCCGCGTCCCGCCCAAAGCGGGGCGGGAGGGAACACCACTGGGGCCGGTAGCGCAGGCCAGACCACTAAGCCAGGCGGGGCTAACACCGGGGCCTGTTGGAGCTACAACCGGGGCTATTGCTCCCACTACCCATGCAAGTTCAAGCATGAGTGCTCGAAGTGTGGAGGGAAACACGCCCTTACCCAATGCTTTACACTGGTCACGCCCTCGGAGCAGTGGCGAAACGCGAAAGGGAGGGGACAGGCTGGACCAAAGGGCGCCTACACCGGTTAAGGTGGAGGCGATGGCCCCGTGGCTCTCGGGTTACCCCGATAGGGAGGCGGCTTCGAGGATTCAGTGGGGTTTCACGGAGGGCTTTCGGGTGGGCTATCAGGGTCCCAGGGTGCGGAGATGGGCAGATAATTTGAAATCTGCCACAACCTTGCCGGGAGTGGTAGCTGCCAAATTACAGAAGGAGGTGGATGAGGGGAGAATAGCTGGCCCGTTCAGCGACTGGCCAGCGGATGACTTAATCATCTCTCCGCTGGGGGTGGTGCCCAAGAAAGAGGAGGGCGAGTTTCGCATGATACATCACCTCTCGTGGCCTGAAGGACAGTCTGTGAACGATTTCATCGCGGAGGAGGACTCCAGGGTGCTTTACGCATCGGTGGATGATGCGATCCGCCTTGTGAGGGTGTGTGGGCCGGGGGTGGAATTAGCGAAATGTGATGTCAAGTCTGCCTTCCGCCTGCTGCCCATACACCCCGCGGATTTCTCGCTGCTGGGGATGCAGTTCGCAGGGGCCATCTACGAGGACAAAGTTTTGCCCATGGGATGCGCGATTTCCTGCGCGCTTTTTGAACTGTTTAGCACCTTCTTGCAGTGGGCTTTTACACAGATTTGCGGGCATCGGGACGTTACTCACTACCTGGATGATTTTCTCTTTCTTGGAAGAGCTCACTCTGGGGATTGTGGCAGGGCCCTGTCGCAGTTCCAGGAGATGTCGTGGCACTTTGGTGTTCCCTTGGCCCCTGACAAGACCGCAGGCCCATGCTGCACTCTGACATTCTTGGGCATTGAGCTGGATTCCCTTCAGTGGACAGCTCGCCTCCCTGCTGCTAAAGTGACGGAGATTCAGGTGTGCCTCTGGGGGGCGATCGGTGAGAAGAGGATCGCGTTGAGGGCGGTACAGCAACTGTTGGGCTTTTTGAACTTTGCGTGCAGGGTGGTTCGGGCGGGACGGACGTTCTGCAGGCGGCTCGGCATGGCCATGTCGGGGGCTGTTCTTCCACACCACCGGGTCCGGATCTCTATGGGGGTTCGGGCAGACTTGAGGACGTGGCTGACTTTCTTGGCGGATTTCAACGGGGTGTCCCTGGACTTTGCGGACGACAGGATGGTTTGGCAATGTCAAATTTACTCTCATGCAGCCGGGGCAGCTGGTTTTGGGATCTTCTGGGATGGCAGGTGGTGCGCGGAGGACTGGCCAGCTCATTGGGTGAAACAAGGGAGGAGCATTGCGTTTCTGGAATTCTTTCCCTTGTTGGTGGCACTGGAAGTGTGGGGTCTCGAGTTTCAGAACAGGTCTGTGTTGTTCCATGTGGACAACATGACTGTGGTCGAGCTGGTGAACCGGCAGAGGGCAAGGGACCTGAGGGTGCTGAGATTGCTGAGGAGTTTCATGTTGAAATGTTTATGATTGAATGTGGTTTTTCGAGCCAAGCATGTCCCTGGAGCGAATAATGACATCGCGGATGCCTTGTCTCGTTCGCAGTGGCAGCGGCTCCGGCGATTGGCACCAGGAGCGGATCAGTGCAAGACCAAGCTGCCGGACGGCATCTGGGCCTTGGGGGAGTGAGGGTGATAGGCCTGGTGGAAAATTCTAATGCGGAGACCACGCGACGAGCATACAGACTGGCGTGGCGGAGTTTGGATCCTTTATGGGATGGCGTGGGGATTCTGCCGTTGGAGATTGCTCAGCGATGGAGCAAGGAGTGCTGCAGTTTGTATTGCATTGCATTGAAAGGGGGCTGACGGCTGCGACTATATCAGGGAAATTGGCAGGGGTAGCATTTTATTGCGGTTTGTTTTTTGGTTTTGATCCTACGAAAGATGTGATTCTCAGTCGGGTACTCAGAGGTTGGGGAAGGGAGAGAAGGGGGGGTGGGGTGTTGCGGGAGGCGATTACGTTTGAATTGTTGGTCAAGTTGGTCGAGGTTTTGTCGCTTTGTTGTTATGATGCGTTTGAAGTGCGCGTGTTCCGTTTGGCGATGATTTGGATGTTTTTTGGGGCTTTCCGGGTGTCTGAATTGTTGGGCACGCGGTCAGTGTGTGGCAGGCGGTATGAGAAGATACGGCTGGATGGCGGGCGCCTGGGGATTTGGCTGGGGCACTCCAAAACGGATCAGTTGGGACGGGGTAAGTGGGTTTGGTTGTGCGAGGCTGGTTGTGGGGGTGTGTGCCCGGTGGATGAATGGAGGACGTTTGTGCTGTCCACGCGGGTTGCGAGTGGTGAGATTTTTTGCCACATGTCTGGGGCGAGGGTGACATCCGGACAGTTGTTGGCGGTGCTGCGCATGGCCTTACGGCGCTTGGGTTTTGATCCAGCTGGTTTTGGGACTCACTCGTTTCGTATTGGGGCGGCCACAGCGGCGGCCCGGTTGGTGTGGTCTTGGGACAGGATTCGGCAGATTGGGAGGTGGAAGTCTAGGTGTTGTGAACGGTATGTTCGCAAGTGAGGAGTGGGGGGTCAGGAGGGGGTGTTGGGGAAGTGGTGTTATGTGTTCTCGGTTTTCTTGCTAACATGTTTTTCTTTCATAGGTTGCGTGGGTGGACCGGGGGCCAAGACGGTCACTTGGATCGTGGGGCATTCCTTCGTTCATTGGGCCTCCAAGTATGCAGAGCAACAGGTGTACGGCCGTAACCTGGGACTCAAGGGACAACATCACGAGGTGCATTGGTGGGGTAAAGGGGGATGCGATGGGGGGCACTATTGCCCTGGCTCGCGAAGATGGTCCCCCAGAAGGGATGCCCGGATCTGTTGATCATACACTTGGGGAGAACGATTTGGTTCAGCTGTCGGGTTTGGCGCTCTTACAGCTGATGCAGAGGGATTTGGAAGTGCTGAAACACAGGCTGGCAGGGACTTGCATTGCCTGGACGGAATTTGTCCCAAGGAAAGTTTGGAGGGGTGCTATTAAGCATGGGGCTGTGGAAAAGGCACGACGAAAGCTCAACAGAGCAATGAGACTTTTTTGCGGGGACAAGGACATTAAGGTCATTGCTCATGCTGGACTGAGACTGGAAGAACCGCTACTTTTTAGGGATGACGGGGTGCATCTTTCAATGTTGGGGAATGCTTACTATATGATGGAGATGAGAGATGTGGTCAGTAAGTTGTGGAACGAGTCTATGTTTTGCCGCAGGAATGTTTGAATTGGTGTGGACGAAAGGTGCACTGCACGGGCCCCGGGGGGGGGCAGGTAACCGCCCTAAAGGGGGTTCCCTGGTTGGCGATACTTTGGAGGGGTGGGGGAGTCAATAGCGGGCGAACCCATCCCTCGGGGGGGGGGAGATTGGATGATGGGGGGAGCTGAGGCAGGACTGGAATGCCACTAACCTAAAGAAAGAGATCAGTGCTTGAGGGCCCTTATTTACAAGGTCACTGCGCCATGACCCCAGATGAATCTGCCCTAATAAACTGCAGGTAGGAGGTTGGCAACTCATCTGCCTTCTCAGCACTATCGCATCCCTGAGGCCTGGACCTTCTCTCACAAACTGGGACGGTTCATTTCAGACCCCCAGCCTATAATCAGCACATTAGTACCAGACAGGTACAATATTATATGCATGGACCAGTCAGAAAAGTCAGAAGAAAGGAGTGGGTCTTATTCATAAAATATCTCACTTGAGCATCGCCATAACGCAAACTTATTTGAGGACTAGGACTTATTTTTCATCATCAGGCTTTCTCCCAGATGAAACAAGAAAAGGTTACAAGAAGATAGAAAGGAGGAGAAAGCAAGGACAACACTGACAGCTGTAGAAAGCATTGATGTCAAAGAACATGTAAGAGTGATATAAAAAGGCTGCAAGATCCCTCACATACTCAGAACAGGTCCAACACAGCCTGCAGGGGTGAAAGAATCCTGTATGAGCACAATGTGGTTGCAGCACGCTGCAAGATCCCTCACATACACAGAACAGGTCCAGCACAGCCTGCGGGGTGCACGAATCCTGAATGAGTGCAATGTGGTTTCAGCACACTGCAAGATCCCTCACATACTCAGAACAGGGACAGTAAAACATGCAGGGGTGCAAGAATCCTGTATGAGCACAATGTGGTTGCAGCACGCTGCAAGATCCCTCACATACACAGAACAGGTCCAGACCAGCCTGCAGGGGTGCAAGAATCCTCTATGAGCACAATGTGGTTGCAGCACGCTGCAAGATCCCTCACATACTCAGAACAGGTCCAACACAGCCTGTGGGGGTGAAAGAATCCTGTATGAGCACAATGTGGTTGCAGCACACTGCAAGATCCCTCACATACTCAGAACAGGTACAGTACAACCTGCAGAGGTGTAAGAATCCTGTGTGAGCGCAATGCGGTTGCAGCACACTGCAACAAGGCTGGATTGGCCGGACCGGGCATCGGTCATTTCCCCGGGAGGCTGGAAGGTTTAGGGGCCTCTTTTGTTACTGGGGGCTTGTTTTGTAGCAGTGCAGCAGTTTTAAAAGCACTGCAGAGTTCCTTGTATATCCAACAGTTTTCATGCAACGTTAAAAGTGCCAAGATAACTCTGGTGATTAATGTACCTGCTGATCCTAGTTTTGTCTAGTGGCAGCTTTGACTCACCTAAAGTAGCTTAGAGGGTTAATATGCCTGCTGCAAAGAGTGTGTACCATGCAGATCACAGAGGGGAAAGGAAGAGTGTGCGGTGGAGGGTGGGCCTGGGTGCAAGAGCAAGCCAGCTACTCGCCGAAGGCTTTAACAAAATGATTGCTTATGTAAGAGGCTAGGCAATTAGAACTGTCAAGTGTAGTGATCGGCCGTGACAAGACCGACAGTCAGGAACACCAGGTAGGCCTTAATTAATATACATTAATGAAGTGATACAGGCACACGCTGTTATAGTACGGGCCAAGACCCTGAGCGGTCATGCGCCCTTTTATTTATACCATCGGGCGTGCCCGCCCTCCGGGTGCCTGCTTTAGCAACTATGTATAGTGCGGGCCGGGTGGCTCCGTCACTACATCCCTCCTTTCCTTTAGATGCAAAGAGGCACAGAACCTACATGGGCCTATTCGGACACACAACATACAAAGTCTTGGAGTCTCTGGCTGGGAGTGGGGTTCGGCCGGAGACCTTACTTCTGGCTCCGGGAGTTGTTGACATTCCCTGTCCCAGCTGTATCTTCTGCGTTCAGTGCCAGGTTTATGATACTTGTTGGCGATTCCCCAGCTGGGGGTACAATCCCCTCCGGACTCGCTGGGACGTCGTCTGCACTCCTCACCGGGGTGTCCGGCGATGCCACTTCTTCCTCAGCTCTTCCCTCACTTTCAACAACGCCTTCACTCTCCACTTTCTTGAACCAGGAAATGTTCCTGGCAACGGTGCGATGCCCACATTGAGCAGAAACCATGGTTCCCCGCACCTCCGTGACTTCCCATACCTCCGGCTCATAGGGAGTGCGATATTTCCAACCGGGATGTCGGTCCTTCATTATGACACGGTCTCCCACTTGGACGTCCGTCACTTGCGCTTGCCGCGCCTGGCTCGCCTTTTCGTTGGTAACTTCCGTCTGGGCCTACTCAGCAGCTGCTGGATTCAGTTCCGTGGGATGCCACGACAAGTCAGCGGGAATGGAATCCCGGAGAGCCCTCTGGAATAGCAGGTGCGACGGGGCACACCGGGTCGTGCAGTGAGGTGTTTGGCGGTAGGCGCCCAGGAACTGATGCAGGCACTGCTCTGCATCCTCACCCTTCTCCACTCCAATTCGCAGGGCCCGGTTCAAAGTCCGCATAAAACGTTCTACCTCGCCGTTGGCCTGGGGCCACTGTGGCGTGATCTTTCAGTGCTTGATGCCATGAGATGTCAGGTACTCTTGAAAATCTCTGCCCGGGAAGGGAGGCCCATTGTCTGACCGAACCTCCATCGGAAGCCCCATCACCGCGAAGATCTTGTCCAGGGTGGCCTTTACCTGAGGAAAAGCAGTGGACCCCATTATCTCCACGACTGGGAATTTGGAGTGAGAGTCAATGAGGACAAGTGTGCTCCGCCCATCCGGAAACGACCCAAAGTCGATGCTGACTTGAGTTCACGGGTCGTGGCACGGATCTTCCGTGATGACAGGGTGAGAACTCGGGTCACTGCTGGTGATGTTGCACGAGTGGCAGGAGTGAATGGTGTCCTCTACCAGGGTATCCATGCCCGGAAACCATACCTTGCTGCGGAGACGAGCCTTTGTTTTGGCAATCCCCTGATACCCTGTGTGTGCGAGGTCGAGGACTCTCATCTGCAAGCTTCTAGGAATCACTATCGTGGACCCTCGCAAAACCACTCCATGCGATCCTTCACTCAGCTCGCTCCGAACTCTCCAGAGGTGTTGGCGCAATATTCTTTCTTCCTCCCTCGAACCCCTGGACCCTTCCAGGAATTGCTGCCAGCTGCGGTCAAGCAGCGTCTTCTTCACCCTGGCGAGGTTTTCGTTGTCTCGGGTGGCACTGCCGACTTCCTCCAACGTGAGCACCACTGGGCACGCTTCCTGAGACACCATCCTCACGAACTCCTCCGTGTGCTCTTCATCGGGGGACTGGCCGGCCGGCACAGTCCTGACGGGGTGTCGTGACAGGAAGTCGGCGGGGTTGTTGACACCGGGACGGAACACTACGTCGAACTGATAAGCTTGCAGCTGTACTGCCCATCTCTTGATGTGGGGAGGTGCCAGCCGGGCGGTGCCTGCGAAGAGGGGTATCAAAGGCTTGTGGTCTGTCACCACACGAAACTCCTGCCCGAAAAGGTACAAATGAAAATGATGACACGCCCACTTAATCGCCAGAGCCTCCCTTTCAATCTGGGCATATCGCATCTCGGTGTCCGTCAGGGCTCTGCTAGCATAGGCTACCGGGATCCACTCCTTGGCTGATGTCTCCTGGAGGAGGACGGCCCCTAACCCCACGGGGCTGGCATCTACTACCACCTCAGTACGTCTGTTGGGCTGAAAGTAAGCCATGGTCGTCTTATCCATGAGGGCTTCCTTGATGGCGTGGAACGCCGCATCTTCTTTTCCGGTCCACTCCCACGGGGTACCGGCCTTCGTCAGTCTCCTAAGTGGCTCGGAGAGCGATGCCAAGTTGGGGATGAAGCGGCCGCAGTACATGGCCATCCCCAGGAAACTGCGGACCTCCGTGGAGGATGTAGGCCTCGGAGCAGAGCGTATGGTGGTAGCCTTCTTGGGGTCGACTTGCAGGCCGTTCCTTGAAAAGATGTAGCCAAAGAATTTCACTGACTCCTGATAGAAGGAACACTTGGCACGATGAAGGGTCAGTCCATTGTCTGCTAGCCTCTGGAGCGTATTCCTCAAATGGACGTGATGTTCTTCCAGAGTCTTCGAGAACACCAGGATGTCGTCGCTCAGGTTGATGACCCCCTGGAGCCCTGAGAGTGTCTCGCGGATGGCGTTTTGAAACACCTCAGCGGCTGACGACACCCCGAAACTCAGCCTCTTGTACCTTCGCAGTCCGACGTGCGTAGAGAACGTTGTGATGTTTCTGCTCTCCGGGTGTAGTTCCAGTTGATGGTAACCGGCGTTGAGGTCCAATTTCGTGAACCACTTGGCTCCTTTGAGGTCTGCCACTATGTCACCCATGGTGGGTGTTAGACCTGGCATCCTTGGCGTGGGTCTCCCTTCCATTTTTTCGTAATGCCTCCACTGTTGCCGATATGTTTTTGCTGGACTAGATGCTCATGGGCACTTTGCCGCTGCTAATCAGTGCCAAAGTGCAAGTGCTCCCTATCGTTAATTGATATATGTATTAGTGACTCCATGATTGGATGATTGGTTTACTTGTCAGTCCCTAGTACAGTGCACTCAGTGTGCCCAGGGCTTGTAAATCCAATGCCGCTGGTGGGCTTGCAGCACTGGTTGTGCCACCCACAGAAGCGGCTTGTAAAATGTGTCTCAGGCCTGCCATCGCAGAGCCTGTGTGCAGCCTAGGGCTGCCATGTCGACTTCGTGAGTACACCCACTTACCAGTCCCTAAACCTTCCCTTTACTGCATGTTGGTCACCCCTAAAGTAGGCCCTAGGGCAGGGTGCATTGTAAGTATAAGGTAGGACATGCCCTGGTGTGTGTGGCATGTCCTAATAGTGAATTACAGCCATTTTCGTTTTTCACTATTGCAAGGCTACCTGCTCCCCATAGGCCAGACGAATTTAGTATGCCTGAACTCAGGATGATAAAATACATCTTTTAGTGAAGTTGGTTTTGACATTCTGTGTTTGAAAATACCACTTTTAGAAAGTGGGTATTTTCTTGCCTAACTATCCAAGCCTGCCTCTGCTAGGTTGTGTATTCCTTGTCTGGAGATTGAGTGACAGGGGCTGGGGGTGGCTACGGAGACAGGGTGAGTCAGCGCAGGGCTGAATAGAAAGATCTGCATCCAGAGTGGAGGGAGGAGTTGCACCTGGGTCTGAATAGGGCTGTGCCTGCCTTCCACAATGCTGGCTCCACCTCCTGCCGGGCGGCTGAGCACTCTGCCCCACATTCTGAAAGGAAAGAAGGAGTCAGAAAAACAAAGTGCTCCAGGACTGACCAGAACTGGTTTTGGACTAGGCAGAGGCCTCTCTGCCTCCAGAGAACAAAGAGAATCAGGGTATAAGAGGGGCACCCAGACCCCAGGAAAATTAGATCACTTTTGGGAACAAGAAGAAACCTTTGCTGAGGAGCGGAACCAAGAAGAAACTGAGGAGAGACTATCCCTAAGCCTGAAGTGCTGCTTGGGGGATTGGCCTACAGTGGTTTGCCTGACTGCCAAAGAAAGGAGAAAGGAACTTTTGCTTTGCTGTTACTTTCATCAACTTGTGAAGGATCTCCAAGGGCTTGGAAGAGAGCTTGCCCCCTGACCGAAGTCCCAGGACCATTGGACTTCACCCCTTTGTGAATTGCTGCTGGAAACTCTGTTTCAGTGGCTACAGAGGTAGGGAGCTGTGACCGACTCTCACGACCGACTCAGTGTCCTGTAAGCACCGTCTCGCCCTGCAACGCACGGCCCTGGTCTCACCGACTCCGTCAACAAGCCGCTGCCTGCACCGCATCGAGGGACAACGCGTCCTGCAACGCTTCGCTACGCCGAATCGAACTGGTCCGACCGACACGGTCACTGCTGCTGAGTTCGAGTCCTGTGACCGCACCGGAGTTGGGCACCGCCGCACGCTTTGCGACGCACCGCCCGACTCGCACCGCTGTCCGGACTGATCGACGCCAGCTCCTGAATCCGGCTCCGTCGCCGCACCGCAACCTGCCAGCACCGCATCGAAGCACCGTCTCGCCCTGCAACGCACGGCCCTGGTCTCACCGACTCCGTCTCGACGACGTCAACGAGCCGCTGCCTGCACCGCATCGAGGGACAACGCGTCCTGCAACGCTTCCATTTTTGCATCGCGACCGCGACGAACAGCCATCCGGCTCGCACGCCCGTGCCTGCCGCTTCAAGTAAAAGGTACTGTGACCGAGTCTGTCTACGCTGTGTTGGCCCGTCTCGACGCGGTCAGCTGGATCTGTTAGACTCTGTTTGTTCTCGACACCGCCGTAGCCGGAGGAGGCTACCGACTCGCACAGAACCTTGAATTAAGCCTTTTGATCAGAACTAAGTATTCTTGACAGTATTGTGGATTATTTTTGTCGTTTATGGTCTTGTGATAAATATATATAAAGTATACCTATTTTTATAAATATATAACCTGTGTGGTGTCCATTTGTAGTGTTGTCACTTGATTACTGTATGTGTTCACAAATGCTTTACACACTGCCTCTGAACTAAGCCTGTCTGCTCGTGCCAAGCTACCAAGAGGGTGAGCAGGGGTTCTTTCAGGAGTGTACCTACTTTCCCTGACTAGACTCAAGGGTCCCTATTTGGACAAAGGTACCTACCTCTGCTAACTAGAGACCCCCAAATCTAACATTGGTGGTCAGCGGTGAGGATTCTGGACTTGCATTTGTGACTCATGTACAGTGATTGGTGAACACTACTTAGTGAGTGCAGACCAAAACGCAACCACATACTTTTATAGCATTTTTTCTGGGATTTCCTATTTTTGCAAATGCCAAGTTCAGTCACTATGGAGAAACCAGCATCAGTAGCCTCTGTTGCGTGTGATTGGGAAGAAGAGAGGCTAGAATGCTACACCCTTAAGCAGCTCAGGCAATTCTGCAAAAAGTTTAAAGTTTCCATGACCGGACTCTCCAGGAAGGAGGACCTCCAAAAGGCGCTGAGGGCCTGGGTCGAATCAAGGAGTGCCCCTGTGGAGGGGGCTGAGAATGCAGAAGGGCAGCTGGAGGGGCTATTGGGTCTAGGGGCTAGAAGACCACCTTCCCCAGTAGGTAGCAGTGTTTCTGCCAGAGGACTGTCTCCAGAGGAGTTGGAGGACAGGAAAGAGAGTAGGATGCACGAAATGGAGCTGACCAAGCTCAAGCTGAATGGGCAGTTAGAATTCGAAATGCAAACTAGGAAATTAGCCCTAGAGGAAAAGAAAATGCAGTTTGAACATGAGAAAGTTTTGAGGGAGTTGGAATTGAAGGCCAAAAGCTTAGAGATTACTCCCTCTGGTGGCAGTGTACCGCCTGTGCCTGTTGAAGCTAGGGTGTATATTCCAAAAGATGTGGTTAAGGAATTTTTTAAAAATGATGACATAGGGCAGTGGTTCAAAGCCTATGAGGTAGCCATGTCTTCCCACCGGGTCCCTGAGAAGGATTGGGGAGCGGGGTTGTGGGGACGGTTCCTCAGTGAAGGGCGGGATACCTTGTTGGATTTGCCCTCTGAAGTCTATAATTCGTACAGCCACATGAAGGATGCCTTAATGACTAGGTATGGTTTGACCCCTGAGCTTTATAGGCAAAGGTTCAGGAACTGTAGTAAGATTGAAAGCAGTACCTGGGTTGAATATGTGACCTTCTTTTGCAGAGCCTTGGATGGTTGGGTAAAGGGTAGCAAAGCGACTGATTTTCAGGCGCTCTTTGATTTGATTGCCTGGGAGCACTTGTCCGGTAATTGTTTTCCTGAGCTACGCCAGCACCTGATTGATAGTAAGCTGACTAACCCTAGGCAGCTTGCTGAGGAGGCGGACCGCTGGGTGAGTACCCGGGTCCACAAGGGTCACGTGGGAGACTCCGCCAAGGGTGGGCAGGGTCCCCAGCAGAAGAGTGGGGGGACAAGGGTAAACAGAAGGAGTTCCATAAAGGGCCCCAAAGTAGACCCCAAGGGAACCAAGGGAAAGGTTCCCAGCCTCCCCTGAGAAGAAGCCAGTGGCCCTGACAGGCCCCCCTGTTCACCAAGGACCACTGGTATGTTACAAGTGTGGCGCCCCTGGCCACAAGGCAAACGATCCTCGTTGCCCTTTGCATGGAAAACCAGCACCCACCAGTGCAGTCCCCCGGCAGTTGGCTAGTGTAGCCCTGGGGGAGGAGTTGGGTGCCCAAGGTGGGGGGATCCCACAGTGTTTTCCCTTGTCTCATTAGGAGACTCTGAGATGGTCCCTAGGACCCTGCTGCCTGAGAACACTAAGAAATACAGGCAGTGGGTGACCATCAATGGCCATAGGGTGGAGGCTCTGAGAGACACAGGAGCCAGTGTGACAGCTGTCAAGTGTCACCTGGTGTCTAAAGAGCAGGTTATCCCTGATGCATTCTATCCGGTTGTTGCCGCTGACAACACAGAGAGTCACTGCAAGGTGGCTCAGGTTCCCTTTGAGTGGGGGGGTCTCGGGTACTCTTCAAGTAGCTGTGAGGCCAGCCATGCCTGTTGACTGTTTGTTAGGGAACGATTTGGAGAGCTCACCTTGGGCTAAGGTGGAGCGGAGTGCGCATTTAGAAATGTTGGGCTTGCCTGATTGGGCATGTGTGACCACCCGGTCAATGGCAGCTAAAGGTGTTCAAGAGGACCTGGAGCCTGAGAGGGAGGCCCAGGTGCCTGCTGGAGAGAGAGGAGGCAGGGGGCGCGGGAAACCGGCCCCCGAGGTTCCCACGGTCCAGGAGGAGGCAGACCCTGAGGGGGCTGCCCTGGAGCCTACAGGGGAACAGGTAGCTGAACTGGGGGACCTACCTGAGCTGACCCATTGGCAGCAAGAAGGAGGACCCTCCAGGGAAGAGTTCTGCGAGGAGCAGAACACATGCCCTTCTCTCGTGGGTCTGAGGCAACAGGCCACAGACCAGGCAGCAGGTGATCAGTCTGGATCACATTGGATTTACTGGGAGAATGGTCTCCTGTATTCAGAGCCTAAGGTTGCTGAGCCTGGGTCAGCCCGTGTGCTGGTGGTACCCCAGCGCTTCAGAGCCTTCCTACTGGGGTTGGCTCATGATGTACCGTTAGCAGGACATCTGGGGCAGGACAAGACCTTTGACAGGCTTGTTACCCATTTCTATTGGCCCCAGATGCGCAGGAGTGCCGCCACTCACTGCAGGACATGCCAGACTTGCCAGGCAAGTGGAAAGAGTGGGAGGAAGCACAAGGCTCCTCTCCAGCCATTCCCTGTGGTCAGCACCCCCTTTGAACAGGTGGGTATTGACATTGTGGGGCCACTGGACCCCAAGACAGCCATGGGCAACAGGTTTATCCTGGTCTTGGTGGACCATGCCACCCGGTACCCTGAAGCCATCCTCTGAGGACAGTGACGGCCCCCGTGGTGGGACGGGCACTGATGGGAATTTTCTCACGTGTGGGATTCCCTCAAGAGGTGGTGTCTGACAGAGGTACCAACTTCGTGTCCAAGTACATGAAGTCCCTGTGGCAGGAGTGCGGTGTAACTTACAAGTTCACCACTCCTTACCACCCTCAAGGAAATGGGCTGGTTGAGAGATTCAACCGGACCCTCAAGGGCATGATTATGGGTCTGGAAGAACCCATGAGGCGTAAATGGGACGTCCTCTTACCATGCCTGTTGTTTGCATACCGGGAGGTGCCACAGAAGTCTCTAGGGTTCAGTCCCTTTGAGCTCCTCTATGGACACCCGGTGCGAGGACCTCTGAGTTTGGTCAAGGAAGGCTGGGAGCAATCTCCCAGGAAACCTCCCCAGGATGTATACAGTTACATGCTGGCCTTCAGGAACCAGACTAGGCGTTTCAGAGAACTTGCTGAGGCAAATCTGGAAGCCAGCCAGGAGGAGATGAAGCGGTGGTACGACCAGAATGCCACTCTGGTAGAGCTTCAGCCTGGTCAGAAAGTGTGGGTCATGGCCCCTGTGGAGCCCTGTGCGCTCCAGGACAGGTGGACCGGCCCTTTTACGGTGGTGGAGCGCAAGAGTCCAGTTACCTATTTGGTGGACTTGCAGTCTCCCAGGAACGCCTTGCGGGTCCTGCATGTGAACCGCCTGAAGCCCCACTTGGAGAGGTCCCAAGTGGGCATGCTCTTAGCTACAGATGATGGAATGGAGGAGGAGACCGAGCCTCTTCCTGACCTCCTGTCAGCCCGAGAGCAAGATGGATCAGTGGAGGGAGTAAACCTCTCTACCTCCCTGACACCTGAGCAGCAGGGTGACTGTCGCCAACTGTTGGGACAGTTCCCTGACCTGTTCTCCCTGGTTCCCAGTGTCACTCATTGGTGCGTCCATGATGTGGACACTGGGGACAGTCTTCCTGTGAAGCACAAGGCTTACAGGGTGACTGACAGGGTCAGAGCCTGCATCAAGGAGGAGGTCTCCAAGATGTTTGCGCTAGGGGTAATTGAGTCCTCTAACAGCCCTTGGGCCAGCCCAGTGGTCTTGGTTCCAAAGGCTGCTGCGCCTGGTGCCACACCAGAACTCCGGTTCTGTGTGGACTACAGGGGACTCAATTCCGTCACCAGGACTGACGCCCACCCCATCCCCAGAGCTGATGAGCTCATAGATCGGTTAGGGGCTGCGCGGTACCTCAGCACGTTTGACTTAACGTCTGGGTACTGGCAGATCGCCTTGACTGATGGGGCAAAAGAGAGGTCAGCATTCTCCACACCAGATGGGCACTACCAGTTCCGGGTGATGCCCTTTGGGATGAAGAATGCCCCTGCCACCTTTCAGAGGTTGGTCAACCAGGTGTTGGTTGGACTGGAGGATTTCAGTGCCGCCTACCTGGATGACATCGCAGTGTTCAGTTCCAGTTGGGAAGAACATCTGCGTCACCTCTGGGAAGTGTTGATGGCGCTGCGGAGGGCAGGCCTCACAATCAAGGCGAGTAAGTGCCAGATTGGGCAGGGTTCTGTGGTGTACTTGGGACACCAGGTTGGGAGCGGCCAGGTGGCGCCCTCCAACCGAAAATTGATACCATTCTGGCTTGGGAGCCCCCCAAGACCCAGACAGAGGTGAGAGCCTTCCTAGGACTCACCGGGTATTACCGGAGATTCTTCAAGGGGTATGGCAGCATTGTTGCCCCTTGACCGAGCTGACTTCCAAGAAGCAGCCCAGGAAAGTGATTTGGACTGACGCCTGTCAGAAAGCTTTTGACACCTTGAAGACTGCCATGTGCCCGGCGCCTGTGCTCCAGGCACCCAACTTCTCCAATGAGTTCATTGTTCAGACCGACGCTTCAGAGCATGGTGTAGGGGCTGTTCTATCACAGATCAATGAGGAGGGCCCAGACCAACCTGTAGCCTTCATCAGTAGGAGGTTACTCCCCCGGGAACAGAGATGGAGTGCTATCGAGCGTGAGGCATTTGCTGTGGTCTGGGCACTGAAGAAGCTGAGACCATACCTGTTTGGGACTCACTTCCGGGTTCAGACAGACCACAGGCCCCTCAGATGGTTGATGCAGATGAGGGGTGAGAATCCAAAGCTGTTGAGGTGGTCCATTTCCCTACAGGGGATGGACTTTACGGTGGAACACCGCCCTGGTACAGAACACGCCAATGCTGATGGACTGTCCAGATTTTTCCGCCTTAGCGATGAGAACTCCCTAGGGGTAGGATAGTTCTCCCCACATTTCAGCTGGAGGGGACACGTGTTAGACCTGGCATCCTTGGCGTGGGTCTCCCTTCCATTTTTTCGTAATGCCTCCACTGTTGCCGATATGTTTTTGCTGGACTAGATGCTCATGGGCACTTTGCCGCTGCTAATCAGTGCCAAAGTGCAAGTGCTCCCTATCGTTAATTGATATATGTATTAGTGACTCCATGATTGGATGATTGGTTTACTTGTCAGTCCCTAGTACAGTGCACTCAGTGTGCCCAGGGCTTGTAAATCCAATGCCGCTGGTGGGCTTGCAGCACTGGTTGTGCCACCCACAGAAGCGGCTTGTAAAATGTGTCTCAGGCCTGCCATCGCAGAGCCTGTGTGCAGCCTAGGGCTGCCATGTCGACTTGGTGAGTACACCCACTTACCAGTCCCTAAACCTTCCCTTTACTGCATGTTGGTCACCCCTAAAGTAGGCCCTAGGGCAGGGTGCATTGTAAGTATAAGGTAGGACATGCCCTGGTGTGTGTGGCATGTCCTAATAGTGAATTACAGCCATTTTCGTTTTTCACTATTGCAAGGCTACCTGCTCCCCATAGGCCAGAATGGGCAGACTGACTATTACACCTTATAGTCAGAACTGACCCAGGGAACATGGTAGAAAAACGAATTTAGTATGCCTGAACTCAGGATGATAAAATACATCTTTTAGTGAAGTTGGTTTTGACATTCTGTGTTTGAAAATACCACTTTTAGAAAGTGGGTATTTTCTTGCCTAACTATCCAAGCCTGCCTCTGCTAGGTTGTGTATTCCTTGTCTGGAGATTGAGTGACAGGGGCTGGGGGTGGCTACAGGAGACAGGGTGAGTCAGCGCAGGGCTGAATAGAAAGATCTGCATCCAGAGTGGAGGGAGGAGTTGCACCTGGGTCTGAATAGGGCTGTGCCTGCCTTCCACAATGCTGGCTCCACCTCCTGCCGGGCGGCTGAGCACTCTGCCCCACATTCTGAAAGGAAAGAAGGAGTCAGAAAAACAAAGTGCTCCAGGACTGACCAGAACTGGTTTTGGACTAGGCAGAGGCCTCTCTGCCTCCAGAGAACAAAGAGAATCAGGGTATAAGAGGGGCACCCAGACCCCAGGAAAATTAGATCACTTTTGGGAACAAGAAGAAACCTTTGCTGAGGAGCGGAACCAAGAAGAAACTGAGGAGAGACTATCCCTAAGCCTGAAGTGCTGCTTGGGGGATTGGCCTACAGTGGTTTGCCTGACTGCCAAAGAAAGGAGAAAGAAACTTTTGCTTTGCTGTTACTTTCATCAACTTGTGAAGGATCTCCAAGGGTTTGGAAGAGAGCTTGCCCCCTGACCGAAGTCCCAGGACCATTGGACTTCACCCCCTTTGTGAATTGCTGCTGGAAACTCTGTTTCAGTGGCTACAGAGGTAGGGAGCTGTGACCGACTCTCACGACCGACTCGGTGTCCTGTAAGCACCGCATCGAAGCACCGTCTCGCCCTGCAACGCACGGCCCTGGTCTCACCGACTCCGTCAACAAGCCGCTGCCTGCACCGCATCGAGGGACAACGCGTCCTGCAACGCTTCGCTACGCCGAATCGAACTGGTCCGACCGACACAGTCACTGCTGCTGAGTTCGAGTCCTGTAACCGCACCGGAGTTGGGCACCGCTCGCACGCTTTGCGACGCACCGCCCGACTCGCACCGCTGTCCGGACTGATCGACGCCAGCTCCTGAATCCGGCTCCGTCGCCGCACCGCAACCTGCCAGCATCGCATCGAAGCACCGTCTCGCCCTGCAACGCACGGCCCTGGTCTCACCAACTCCGTCTCGACGACGTCAACGAGCCGCTGCCTGCACCGCATCGAGGGACAACGCGTCCTGCAACGCTTCCATTTTTGCATCGCGACCGCGACGAACAGCCATCCGGCTCGCACGCCCGTGCCTGCCGCTTCAAGTAAAAGGTACTGTGACCGAGTCTGTCTACGCTGTGTTGGCCCATCTCGACGCGGTCAGCTGGATCTGTTAGACTCTGTTTGTTCTCGACACCGCCGTAGCCGGAGGAGGCTACCGACTCGCACAGAACCTTGAATTAAGCCTTTTTGATCAGAACTAAGTATTCTTGACAGTATTGTGGATTATTTTTGTCGTTTATGGTCTTGTGATAAATATATATAAAGTATACCTATTTTTATAAATATATAACCTGTGTGGTGTCCATTTGTAGTGTTGTCACTTGATTACTGTATGTGTTCACAAATGCTTTACACACTGCCTCTGAACTAAGCCTGTCTGCTCGTGCCAAGCTACCAAGAGGGTGAGCAGGGGTTCTTTCAGGAGTGTACCTACTTTCCCTGACTAGACTCAAGGGTCCCTATTTGGACAAAGGTACCTACCTCTGCCAACTAGAGACCCCCAAATCTAACAGTGGGCGTGAGATGTCGTTCTCGCTTCACTGCCAGATTAGGGAGCCGCATATCCACACACAGCCAGATGGCCCCGGTCTGCTTCGGCTTGGGAGCGACGTCCAGGGGCGATACCCACGGGGTGGGGCCAGAAACTTTCTAGATCATCCCCAGCTGTTCAAGCTTTTGCAGCTCTCCCTCGACCTGAGGGCGTAGATGGAACGGCACTCTCCGATGCCGGAGCGCAGTCGGCTTGACAGTGGGTTCGATGTGCAGTTTAAATAGTTTACCCTTGAGGCATCCCAGGCCCTTGAATAGCATGGGGAAGTCCTTGAGGATATCATGAGCGTGGAGATCGTGCACCTGGTTGGCAAAGAACACCAACACCAAATCCTCTGCCATGTGACAGCTGAGGACTGTCCCTCTTCTCCCTTCGGTGACGTGAAACCGCGTTTGAAGGCAGTGTCCCTCACTGGCCACCTCGACCTCGATGACCCCTCGCAGGGGAAGTGGCTGGCCGTGAAGATAGTCGCTCATACTGGTCGCTGTCCATGACATTCACCGAGGCTCCGATGTCTATGAGCGCCTGGACGGTGGACCCAGCCACCACGATGGAGCACATAGGCGAGAGCCGGCGACGTGCGCCATCCCGGCTCACGAAGGACACTACGAAGACGTCATCGTCATCTGCTCCTAGCCCGAATCCTGGCAGGGCGGGGTTTGTCTGTTCCTGTGGGTCCTCCAACGACAGCTGCCTCACTGCTGCCAACACCCCTCGCTGTCCCGGGGTGGAGGTTCTGGTTCCTCCGCTGCGACACACCTTTGCGAAGTGGTTTAGTTTTCCGCACCTTGAACAGGTCTTTCCCCTTGCATAACACCGTCCTGTTGGCGGGTGCTCAAGGCCGCAGTTGCCACACCTGCCGCTGCGCGACGGTTTCCCCGTCCCACGAGGTGCTGCTGGGCGTCTCTGAATGGCGTCCACTCTCTCTTCTTTGATCACCGGCGGCCGCGGCGAGCCTGCGGTGTTTGGGTGACGGTGAAGCGCTGCTTCCATCTCATCTGCTTGAGCGTTCGACAACTCGTGGGATCTTGCGAGCACCAGGATCTCGTCCAGGGTGATTCTGGGTTGCCTGAGAATGAGGCGGCGCAGCGTCACTGACTTGCAGCCCTGGATGATCTGCGCTCTAATTTCTTCCCTCTGGTCAGGAACCGTACAGGAGCTTGCCAGTTTCCGTAACCCGCGCATAGAAGACGTCGATCGACTCCGTCTCTCCTTGCCTCACCTGGCAGAGTTTGAACCTCTCGAAATCAAGGTTGATCTGAGGGTCAAAATGCCTGTTGAGAGCCGCCACCGCTGCATCAATTCTGTAGGGTTTCGAACAGATCATATAGCTCACCTCCCCCGTAACACATGAGTAAGGACATCTTGACTCTCCCATCTGTCTCCCTCATTCCAATGAAATAATGGTCTAACCGGCCATTCCACGACTTCCATCTTGATGCGGCCATGGCAGGATCAGCCAATTCGCTGCACGGCGGCAGGGGAGCTGCTGTAGCGTGGCCTGGCAGCTGTGGGACTTGCTGCTGAGCCGGCTGTGGGGCTTGCGGTGGAGGCGCCGGGGCACCCGCCCCATCTGGGTTCTGGACGTTCATCCCTCCTGTCGCCCGTGCGTGTGCAGGTGCCTGCGCGTCATCGGGCCAGTGGCTGCGTTGGTTAGGTCTTTGGGTGACCCCTCAGTCTCAGTTGTGGTGGTGCAGCTGTGTGAGGGGGTGCACCACTGTTTTTTTTTTTCCAGGTGACCAAAGGAGGAGGGTCCCTCTACTCCTTGCTTTGCGCAGAGCTCTTGCCTTAGCCAAGGCTTGGTGCTGGTGAAAGGCACTGCCTACGCCACCTGCATGTGCCAATGCTTTATTGCTGTTTTTCTTTTCTCGCGCTGAGGCGTGTCCTGCCACGTCTGTGGGGGGTGATGGCATATGTTGATAGCACCGGGACGGTGCGAGTGCTGGTGAGCGCGTGCTGCCGGGTGGAAGGAGGGGCGCGGCCTCACCTCACGTGTCCTTGCGTCTCTGACTTCCGTCTGCTTCCGTCTAACAGGCGTGCGCTGGAGCGGGCCACACGCTGGGGCACGGGCCGCAAGCAGCTTTCCTCGCGCCTCCCTGGCCGTCAGAGGCGCCGCTGTCGGTGCTCTTTTTCCCGCTGGGCTCGCAGGGTGGGCACCTGCAGCCTCGGCCCTCGACTCTTCTTCCGGGATACTGCACGCCGCTAGGGATGCGGGGTGGGCACCCGCAGTCTCGACTCGTCCACGTGTCGCCGCAGGGCCAGGAGCACGGCCGCATGGGCGCACGGCGGCCGATCCGCGCCGCACCTCGCAGCAGTGGGCAGGACGGCAGGTCCGGATGCGCGGGTGGGACCCGCCTCGTCGCCAATGTAGTGATCGGCCGTGACAAGACCGACACTCAGGAACACCAGGTAGGCCTTAATTAATATACATTAATGAAGTGACACAGGCACACGCTGTTATAGTACGGGCCAAGACACCGAGCGGTCATGCGCCCTTTTATTTATACCATCGGGCGTGCCCGCCCTCCGGGTGCCTGCTTTAGCAACTATGTATAGTGCGGGCCGGGTGGCTCCGTCACTACATCCCTCCTTTCCTTTAGATGCAAAGAGGCACAGAACCTAAATGGGCCTATTCGGACACACAACATACAAAGTCTCGGAGTCTCTGGCTGGGAGTGGGGTGCGGCCGGAGACCTATGTATAGTGCGGGCCGGGTGGCTCCGTCACTACATCAAGGAGCAGGAAATTGGTTTGTCCACCTCCCTCTGAAACGGACCACCGTTGTGGTGTAATGACCGCATTTGTGGCGAGTGCAAATGATCATATTAACATACAAACGATCTCTTTCATTCTCCTTTTTCAGAAGCCGGAAGTAACTCCATTAACAGGAAGACACCGGGTGAGTAGCAGTACACGAAGCTTTTATGCAATCACTGGGAGCCCTGCCCCTTCAGGAACATTTGGACTATCTCAGAGAATTGAGGGCTAAGAAGAGGGTAGGTAAGTTTCAGAAGTAAGAGATAAAAGTGTGAAATACCTGAAACAGACTACTTAAATAATATTTATAATTTGCTTTTTACAGTGCTATTTTACACAGTGTTGCCATACCTGATAATAACAGGTCAAGGAAGGTAAGGTGTTAGGGTTTAGGGGCAGATAGAGGTAAAGGGAGGTAAGGGATTTTTAGGGTACAGGGGATGGTGGAAGTAAAGGAAGCTCAAAGGTTTTTAGGGTTTAGGGGAGGGTAGAGGTAAGGGATGTTTAGGGTTCAGGGGTAGGTAGTGGTAAAAGAGTTAGAGTTTTAGGGTTTGGGGCGGGTAGAGGTAAAGAGACGTAAGTATTTTTTAGGGTTCAGGGGAGGTCAGAAATAAAGGGGGTAAGGGATTATAGGGTTCAGACAGAGCGGGTAGAGGTAAAGGGGGGTAAGGGTTTTTAGGGTTCAGGGCTAGGTAGAGGTAAAGGGAGGTAAGGTTTCTTTAGGGTTCTAGGGCGGGTAGAGGTAAAGGAAGTAAAGGTTTTTTTAGGGTTTAGTGGCAGGTTGAGGAAAAAGTAAGTAAAGGGATTTAGGGTTCATAAATATATATAGTAGAAATATGTAGAAATGGCAAAAGACTTTGTCCCTTTCTCTCTCGGCGTGGATGGCACTGTGCTAATCCTATGCTTAAAGATTTTGATAGAAAAGCAGGCATTTGAGGTGAGCAGATCTACAGTGTTGCTGGTGTTGAGGGTGCTCTATACAGGAGCTGCTTACCACCTAAACTTGAGAACTACCCAGAGTTCTCTGCTTCTTTTTGCATATATATATATATATATATATATATATATATATATATATATAAATATATATAAATTCACTGAAAAAACCATAGGTTTCAGGGACGTCATAGTTAGTTGGACATTTCTCTCGTACAAAACCATAGAAATTCCCCCGTTATAGTTAGTTCAGCTAACTATAACTCGCGCACCCGCAATGCACTGCTGATGACGTCACATATTACATCATTCATGACATGGTCAGTGACATCACTGATGACATCTCAAATGACATCACTGATGACATCACTGATGCACCTCCTCACACTCTAATATAACCTTTGATACACCCACTGTAAAATACAGACTACCATTTTCGAAACCATCGACACACCAATACCACTTACTACATACGCACTCACTGAGTCCTAGGTCTACACACAGATCCACTCATTCACCCATACAATCACTCATACATGCAGTCACTCATCAATACAACACTATCATAAGCACTCATACACCTATACAGACACTCACACACCACCACTCATCCAGAGTTACTCACACACCTAGTCAGTCATGCAAAGAATCAATCACACTTCCATTTACTGACCTATACAGTTATATACTCACCACATCACTTATTCAAACAGAAACAAACGCATACTTACTCTTTTATTCATTCACTGATACAAGTACACACTCATCCATACAGCCACTCTCACAATCACTGACTCTCACGTATAGTCATTTATATACTTCAACTCTCACATACACTACCTTTTACATATGTAGTTACTTGGACATGTACCATTGAGACATCCATTCACTCACCAACACACCCATACACACACTCACCCACCCATACAGCTGTTTCCACATGCACTCTTGAACCCATACACAAGAGTGAATCAACCACTCAAACATCTATGCACAGAGTCACACACCTCCCACCCACCCACCCACACACTCAGGCACCTATACAAATACTCAGGCAACCAATCGATAACCCATATAGACACTCGTGTAGCTACTGACCAACCCATGCAGCAGCTTATACATACACAGACAGACTGATACAGACATTCACACAGTTTAGTCACTAACCCATGCATTCAGTAAGACACGTTTAATCACTCACTTAAACAGTCAGTCACGCACCTACTAAATCCTCCATCCAGACACTTATACACCCACTCATTCTTCAATACACCTTGGCATATATATAATACATATTTAAACTTTAAATAAAAACACAGTCACTGGATGATGTCATCAGTGATGTCATCAGTGATGTCATTTGAGATGTCATCAGTGATGTCACTGACCATGTCATGAATGATGTAATATGTGACATCATCAGCAGTGCATTGCGGGTACGCGAGTTATAGTTAGCTGAACTAACTATAACGGGGGAATTTCTATGGTTTTGTACGAGAGAAATGACCAACTAACTATAACGTCCCTGAAACCTATGGTTTTTTCAGTGAATTTCTAAGGTTTTTTAAATGCTAATTTCTAACTATCACATGCCTGAAACCTATGGTTTTTCCAGTGAATTTCTAAGGTTTTTTAAATGCTAATTTCTAACTATAACGTGCCTGAAACCTATGTTTTTTTCAGTGAATTTCAAAGGTTTTTTAAATGCTAATTTCTAACTATAACATAGCAGTCATGTTTGCAGAGTGGTGGAGAAAGGTGAGCGTGGCCTTCAAACACCTTTTAGCAATCCCACTGTGTGGGATTTAGCGGAAGTAACAGGAGGGATAGTTAGCCCCCAACGTCAACCTTGGGGGCCAACTACCCCTTTTATTACCTCCAGTAAGTCCCACACAGCAGGATTGTTAACTTGTTATATCAGGCCCCACCCCCTCCCTGCAGCACTCTGCAAATGCGCCCCCTAGCGCGTTCTAAATTGGGGGATTAAGTCCCCTTGAATCCTGATGGTCCCTGGGGGCCAACTAGCCCACCAGGTACCTCCAGTAAGCGCCACAGAGCTGCGTTGCAGAGAGGTGTAAAAAGGGGCGTGGCCTCAGACCACCTCTCTGCAACACAGCTCTGTGGCGCTTACTGGAAGTACCTGGTGGGCTAGTTGGCCCCCAGGAAACCCTCAGGATTGAAGGGGACTTAATCCCCCAATTTACAATGTGCCAGTGATCAAGGTCTGAGGACAGACCGAAACGCATAGGGTTTGTTGAGCTTGCTTATAGAAACGTTGCTGCCTCGATAAATCAACAACGATTTCCACCCGTGAGTGCGAGTAGAATTCTTCCCTTGGGAAAATCTGTCTGGTTTGTTTAAAAACGGCTGGGCTCCGCCGTATCTACAGAACCGCACCGTCAAAAGAGCGCTGTGTGCCTGAATGGGAGCCACTTTGTGGATAAATATATATATATATATATATATTTATATCCAAGACCAGAAACCTTCCCTTCACGAAAGGAACAAGCCCACACAGGTTCACAGGGATTTTCCTCTTTAATCCAGCACAGCAAATACGGCATGACCGGTTTCGGCTTCATTGCCTTTCTCAAATGCCTCCATCACTGTTCTATTGATGCTGTCCACTTTAAATATAGAGTGCCCCGCTTCGATTGGTGCAGACACTCTAGGAGGCAGGGAGAATATTTATATATACATATTAATTCAGTGGTGGTCGTCACTGTGTAGTTATAGGTAGTTATAGTTATGTCAGACTTTCCCTAGGAAAAGTATTTTTGGTTTTGCTAATAAACATTTGATAAATCTTCACAAATCTTTCCCAAAAAATATCATCCACCTTAACTCATTCCAGGAAAGTTTCAGGGTGATCCGTCAAGCAGGGGCCTAGAAAGGGGCAGGGACAAAATACAACTTGCTTGTGCAATTTCCATAGGGAATTTTAGACAGTGCTCCTGCCAAAACGACTGAATTGACTTACACAAAATTTACCAGAAAGCTAGATCTCAATCCAAAAGGCTTGTTTTTTGTGATTTGGTCTAAATGTGTTCAATAGTTTTTGAGAGATTAAGGTTAAAAAAAGATATATTGAGAGTTGGGTTTGAATTTAAAAATTCAAGCATTCTGATTGGCTAA